>QUSF01000001.1:32709863-32892822 GCA_003676055.1 Chloebia gouldiae | reverse complement strand
AGGAAGGAAGGAAGGAAGGAAGGAAGGAAGGAAGGAAGGAAGGAAGGGAGGAAGGGAGGAAGGACCAAAAATATTATTAACATGCAAGATGAACAGCTTGCCTTTCATTTTGTTAGACCAAAGAAAGAAAATAAACTTGTGCAAGACATTTTCTATGATGTTTTCTTCAGAGTAAGTAGTAGAAGATAAATATTTATCAATGCTTATAATTCTCCTGAAGACAATGCAGAGTATGTTTCTGACATGCTACCATGCTATATAATGCATAAACTATCTAGATAGTTTGTAAAAACATGATAGATTTTGTGCAAAATCTGTTATTACAAAATGTTTGTCATTTTGGCTGCTAAAAGCAGAAGACACTGGAATATTTTTCAGGAGATAAATGTCTCTCTTGGAATAAGAACAATGCCTAGTAAAGTCTATCAGCTTGTTTCAGTTGTACCACGTAAGGTAGTGGTTGACCAAATGATGGTTGCAATGAAAAACTCAGAGAAATCACTTCCATGTGTGTTTTACTATTGTGGCTCTGAGATAAGCTCAGCTGGTCAGAGCATGGTGTTAATAGCACCAAAGTTATGGCTTCAATCCCTGTATGGGCCATTCATTGCAGAGTTGGATTCAATGATCCTTGTGAGTGTCCTCCAACTCAGAATATTCTGTGATTATAGTGCTTTATAAATTTGCAGGAGATGCATTCCAGGGCAGTACTGCCTGTGAGTGTCACTCTCCCTGTGTTTCTTTTGCTATGAGAAAGAAACGCATTCAGTGTGATATTCTGATTTGGTAAGATTCTTGTTCTTCTTGCTTTGTATTCAATGTGTACTTACTGCTGTATGTTCATAATAGAAAAAGTAAGATCTAATACAAGTTCCTGGCACTCATTGAGACTGATAATTATACTTAGCCTTGTGGACAGGAAACCCAGTGTCAAGGGTGAGCTCCCAAGAGAGTTATAAGGTGTCAGCCATTGTATTCCTCTCTGCCTCTGAGTCAGTTTTTGCAGATTTCTAAAGCTGAGGCAATTGAGTGTCTTTAAAGAAAAATCCACAATCTCAAATATAACATTTATTTTTTTAAGTTAGAAGCAATAAAAGTTTGGTTTCAGGGATTTGATTGAACAGTATTGAGGGGAGATATTCAAAATCACAACAGATAGCACCTTTAAATATGAGTACTTAACTCTTCTGCATATTTATTCTGATATCTTCCTAGAAAAACACATTTTGAGAATTGGAAAATATTTAGTTAATGTTTTTCCAAAAGCATGCAGAAAAGAGGATGGTATTCTACATATCTAGATTGACATGTAGACCATCTGAGGAGACTTTTTATGAGAGACGATTATGTTTAGTTATTTTAATGTAATTGCAAAAGTAAATGGACAGTATGTAAAATAATAAATTTACAATTGCATTTTGAGTTTTTTATTACTTTATCTGACTCCCATCACTACCAAGGCAAATCTACTGAATGTCTCCAATAATATTATGTTGTTGTGCTAATATGAAAAGAATTGGTTACTACATTAAGATTGTATTACATAACAAATATCTCCCTAGAGCAGAAAGTCAGCATAAGAAAGACTATAGTGTAAACCAGATGTTTTGATATTATATTTCAGAGAAAGTATTTTGGGGGTGGGGGGAAAAAGAAGGAAAGGTCATTCATGATATATTTACATTAAATTAGACAGGGAAAGCAAACAGATAACCTCTTTACTAAAGAAAAAATGTCCTCCAAGTACAATTTGTTCAGTCTCTTACTTTTTGGATGGGTGTTTTGATTTGGTACATGGTATTTAGTGCAGACTTTTTCCCAGTCATGTTGTGATGCTCTTGTTCATTTTGCAGTGTTGCCTGAACCTAACCTGTGCTACTGTTCTCTTTTTTTAGGAAATTTTGTATACTTGCAGTATTCTATAAATGTCAATCTTTTTCATTTCTAGAGATTTATGTAGCAAAAAAAAAAAATCTCCATTGAGGAATATATACATTTATAAAGAACGGGAACAATGAATATTGTGATCAAAGATTTTTAGTTTATATATATATATATATATCTTTATATATTTGTAGCTTTGTAGACTGCTAAAACATGACTGTATCTTCTATTATTTTTCCTACCCTTTTTTTCCTACATTTTAGAGCAATGTGCTCAGGTTCTAACACATTCCTGAAATGTTGCTTAGTTTTGTTTTCAAGAAGAGAACCTACTACAGGGATATATTGTTTTCCATCCAGCCAGAAGCTGAGAAGACACAAAAAGAAATGGGACAAATAAGCCTCTGGACCAATTCCAATGGGGCAGTAGACAGGGGAAAATTACCTAACCATCTGCTTGTCTAACTGGACAATATTTGATAGGTATACTAATCAGCTAATCTTATAAAAATTGTAGAAATACTGCATCATGTGTGCATAACACCATACAGTGCACTTTGAAGGCTTTCAATTTAAGATTTGTTTTTGTATTATTGTCTTAACACTGTTTGAGAAAGTTTTGTGTTTAATTCCAGACAACATATGTTTGAACTTTCATATATTTTTGGGATGACACTTTTTATGCTTAAAATGCTTATTCATGTAGAATCACGGAGTGGTTTGGGATGGAAGGGACCTTTAAAGGTCACCTAGTATATACATCACATGTGTAACTTTGTCCTCTTAGAATCTGAACTCAGGTTTACTTACAAGCTTGCAGTAATGAGCAGTCATAAGTATTACAGCATAGGAGTTTAGTAATAAGTAGCTGAATTGCTAAAAAATATAATTTTACTGTCTTTAAAGAATGTTTCTAGCTTACTTTTATTTTCCAAGGAGGCACAGGGTTTTCTTCCCTGAGAATTCATGCAATGAGGCTTTTCTTGACTGCTACCCTCCACGAAGACAGAAAAAGAAAAGGCAAATTCTTTAGTTACTGCTCTTTGAGTGAACCTCCAGACAATTCCATCTCTTTAAAGGGACAAGAGGTAAAGTAAATAATTGTTTCTATACTTCTGTAACGTGTAAATCAAATTTCATATATGGATACATTTTATCATTTCTAACACATTCTGTTTGACAGAGTGGTCTATGATATCTGATCTAGCTGGAGCTTCCCAAGAGCCTGAACTGTACATTTCTTATAAGTAAAAAATATATTTGGAAGTAGCAGTGCTGAGGTAATGCTTCTCGTAATTCCTCGTGATTTTTAGTATGATATTCTGCAATGCTACAAATCCTTACAATTCCTACTGCAATACACACTAAGCAACTGGTAGTCATTGCTCCTGCACAACTTTCTGTTTGGAGTATATTCTAGATTTTTGAAATTAAGTATGTTACCCAATCACCTTGAACTGAATTCAACAGGCAAGATTTGAGTAAAACAAGTAAATTGGGAGGAAAAGAGTACAAAACTGTTAATTCTGGACCAGTGTCAAGGATGCATGGAAAAGATTTTAAAAAATTTTACAAAGGCATAAATATTCATTAAGCTGGTGATATAACAAAGAGGAAAAAAAAGAATATATGAAAATAATATTTCAACAGCTTGGCTGCACAAGTTCTACTCTGAAATACAGCATGAAGGAAGCATCACTGAACTTACTCTATTAAAGGCAGACACTTTAAAGAGCAGCCTCGGGCTCATGATAATTTTCACTATTATCATTATAATCATAATTGATCCAATATCTTCATGTCCTGATATGTTTTTCGCTCTGCAACCTTTGCCTCCATAGGCTGGAAATGTGAAAAGTCCCATACTTGTAGCAAAAGACTGGAAAAAAATCCACTACCTTTGCCCTTTATTGTGCTTTGCCATTTGATTATCTGTCATTCTTTGATTCCCCTGTACAGACCAAACAACTTTGGGGAAGGAGGAGGAATGCCTACTGGAATGCCTCGTCAGTCACAATGCTAAGGCTGTAAAAGGTTAAAGACTGGCATTCAGATGTCTTCATGGGCATGGATAGCAAGTCATACTTTCACGTTTTTCTCTTGTGAGAGCATCTGCAAGGAGAATATCAACTGCTACAACGTGATTCTGTTCTCGTGACAGCAGCTGTAACAAAAAATGAAAATAATACAAACTACTCATTTTAGACTTGCCATTTTTAGACAGTAATCACTCCACCCTTCCTGGATTCTGCAGTCAAGGACTGCTTGGCCTGCTCTCTTAGAGAGAATTCATGCCCTATCCTTAAAACAAAATGATCATAGTTAAATCTGTTCTCTCAGGATTTGAGGTTTCATCAAATCTGGTCTATAAAAGGTGACTGTTTTCTAAAAGAAAAAGGTACAATGCAAGCCTTTCAATATACATTTTTCTTGGCTTACCCTGAAGACAACTATAACAGTAGTTGTATAAAACAGAAAGGAACCAAATTTACAATTCACATTTTCAGTTACCATTACTGAGTAAGTAGTGCTCTGGAGAAGACTAAGTAGACTATGTAGTAGAGTATACAGTATATAATAAAACAATAATTTTAATGACAAAGGAAAAAATTAATAATTTTAAAGAATGCAGTGCTCATTTAAGTGACGCTTCTGTGCTTTTGGATTCTTTTAAGATAGACCCTCAATCTGCATAGTAAAGTTTCGGACAAATTTAGGTCTGGACAGTGAATGTCGTTTATATTGATTTTCATTAATAGTATCCATATATTCCCAGTAGTACCTTTTGCAATGTAACTAATATGAAAATTACAATGCAACATTTATGAAAGTTAGTTAATCTCTCTCTTGTATTATTCTCTAACAGTGTGCTTTACAGATGGATTTTAGACACTGTGTTTTAGCAAGAGTAAGGGACTTTAATAGTCTGTTGATAGTAAGATTCAAATTTTGACAAGATTGTTTTAAGTTTTGAAAGCAAAGCAGAGAATTTAACTTAAATTTGATATTCAGACGGTCCATCTTTGGCAATCCAATGCCTAAGGTCTAGTCAAAGGTATAAAACATTATTTATTTATATATAAAATCAGGATTATTGGGTATTATAAAGACAGTACCATCTGCATTTACTTGCTGTAGCATAACTAATTGTACAAAGTACAAAGCAAGGGACAGCTACACCACAGGTAACCTAGTTATAGTGGTAATCTACCACAGGGAGCAGCACTGAGGAGACAAAGAAAAATATACTTCCAAGGCTTTTTGTATATCCATTATGGTGAAGTGATAAAGAAACAACTTAAAAAAAAAAAAAAAACCAAGAAACAAACAACAGAAACGAAATGGAACTGAGTAATGTCTAGATCAGTTAAGTTAGTGCAATATTTATCAGGTTTGATTGGATAACAATAATAAGTTGTAGCCCTGAGAAAGTTGCAGTAAACAAGAGCATTATAAGTGAAGGAATACATGGCCTGAAGTAATTTTATCAGTATTATTTTAAAGAAATTATTTGTCTTAATAAACCTAACTTTTTGTCTGCATACAAATTCAAGCAGGCAACATACACAATTTTTTAACATATTAGTAGGAAAAGAAGAATGGGAAAACAGTTGTAGATATAACAAATCAACAAGCATTTTTGAGAGGAAATCATTATTACACAAATTGCCGGTGAATTTACAAAACAAGAAGCAAAGATGTGTTGTTAAATTATTCATGGATACACAGAGTTTAAGGCCAGACAGTCAATTGTACCAGTAGCTTGACCTCATGTGTAGCACGGGCAATCAAATTTCATACTTACACCAAAGTAAACTCAAAAGCTTGTGTTTGTGTGAAAACATTCCTCTCAGAAAGACACCTAGTTTTGATTTATAAAGGCTTCAGAAGTGGAAGTACTTAAAATATTCCTTGATAGTTTGTTCCAATATTTAGCTATTTTTCCTGTTAAAATAGTGTCAAATGGCTTTTTTTTCTCCTGAATTTGCATATATTTAAGAACTACCAAGTGGCTTTTATTATGCTGGGTCTTTTCTGTCCCAGATTGAAGAGCCTTTAGTATCAGCTATTCTTCCTCATGTAGATACTTGCACACCATAATCAAATCACTTCTTGATCTTCTTTCTGATAGTCAAAGCAAGTTGAACATCATAAATATTACACTGCAACACATTTTCAACTTGCAATCATTTTAGAATACCCTCTCAGCAGTTATAGGAACCTTATGTATCACTGGGTAAAAATTTCTGAGCTATTTTACTTCAAATAAAAGAAATAGGATTTGGGCAATTTCAATATGTTGACTCAGGACAATTTCAACTGTGCAATTTAAAATAGGATGAGAACATGTCATGCTGAATACATTGACCCAGAATTACATCTCTATTCTAAAAAATATTCTGTGTGTATGTTATTATAATGTTAAATTTCACAAGTCACACAGGTAACTCTGAAAATTACATTACAAGCAGACCTTTAAAAATAATAAAATTCACAGTGTGACAAAGAAGGTGACAACAGCTGACTGTGCAAGGTAACAGGTAACCTGTAAGTTACCTGTTTTCTAATTCCAAAGGGAATTTTTAGACAAGGAAATAGATCCAAATGTTCCTAATTTGGGATCATTTCCATACAGTCTTTTCAAGGATAATTGAAGCAGGTGGTCTATTGCACATTCTCATCAGACACAGGGTTTATTTGTGAGCTGCTAGAAACTAATAGTTATCAGGCAGGTACAGTAGTTTCCAGTGGCTTTGCAAACTCCACTAATGCCCGATTAATAAAAATTCTCCTCGCTTGTTGGTGGCTCCCTGTGCTTCCATTCTGAGTGTCACACAAGTCAGTCAGAAGAGGCTCCTGAAGGAAAGGGCCCTACAGCTCTAAAGTGGAGAAGCACAACAAAACTGTCTCCTTTTGTTTTCTCTCTAGTATTATTTTTCTCCTTAAAAGTGCCCTCTTCATTAATGATAGAGGTTTGAAATTTTCCCATCAGTCATTGGGACGCCAGAAGAAAGCGCCTGTGTATTCAGCTAAAAGAATGCTAACTAAAAAAGTTTGCTGATGGTGTAATTCTGATTCAAGAAGAATCACAATGGACCAAGAAAGAATTTATTTTTAAAGTTGGAGGAGCTGTGCCAATAAAATTGTCAGTGCCCTAAATAATGTAATACTGAATTTATAACTGCAATTCCACTACAGATGTGGAAGAGTGTCTAAGGAAAATTTCCAGACAAAGTGGTGGGAAAAAATTGCAAATTAATTGTCCACCATCCATTCACTAGAAGTAAATTATTTCAATACACAAACACAGCTTTGTCTTTTGGTGGTTACTCTACATTATTGGTTTTTTCTCCTATTTTGTTTCACAGGATTATTGAGCAACAAGCTGTTCTTGAGAATCAGCTTATAAGGGTATAAGAATTGGATAATTTTAACAGTGTTTAGGAACGAAGGACTACAACAAAAAAAATTATGAAGATCAATCAGTCATATACTCAGAAATCCAGTCTGATAATTTTTCCTTAAAATTTAGTTGCTTGGGCCCAAAAGTGATTCCTCAAATTGATTTTCATCTTAAATGGGCATGCATATGTCAGAGCAGAACAAAACCTAGTAGGATACTTTCCACTTAAATTTACTGTCATTTTCCAAATTTCTTAAAAATTAGTAATATCAATAAAAGCAGATATAACAAAAGGGATTTTGGAGATTATACCTACTTCAAGAAAAACAATAAACATTTTAATAACATTTGTTAACCCCCAAGAAGAAAATATCCTATGCTACATACCCTGTCCTAAAGGAAAAAAACGCCTGAACAATAAAAAAGACTGCTGTACAATGACAAATTAAGGCAGTAAAAGCATTGTTAAGAGATACTTCCCTTCTCTCTGACTAAGCACAATGAACTTCAGCGGTTTCTGGATAATCTCTTGATTTTAGGAGAAACAGATTTTTAGTCCATTAATTTACCATCATTATTACTGACAGAAAATTATTTCAATCCCCACAGGTGAAAGGGAGACAGAGATTACCAAGAAAATATCCCACCATACAAGTTCTTTTTCTTAAACTAAGGATGTAAGTGATACTTATGACATTTGAAGCAAATAACTTGAGTACCTCTTACCTGAAAGGTAACATTTCATAAGTGAAAAGATACTTTATGTTCCTTGGGGGTACATATTAGATGGTACTTTGGTACCTGGTGGTATTTACAAGGGATCCCCCCTTCTCATTGAAGTAAAATATTTGAGTGGGGTTGTTTAAGAAGCAGTTGCACTTGATTAAGAGTTATCAGGGTGATCAAATATGAAGTGGAAATATCAAGATATTAGGTGGAAGCTTTATAAGAAAAACATGGGGAACCATGGTGGCTATAGAGTTGCAAGGTTAATTATTGGAAAGATGACATAATTGAACAGAAAAGTGCCCAAAACATATATTAAGTGTAATATTCTAGTTCCCCTATTATCTATTTAATAAATAATGAGTCACTGGAGCACACACACATCGTAGACAGCCCTGAGAAGACTGCAGAACTCGGCAGGGGTAAGTCAGGCTTCATAAGATATCTTTTTAGACCACAAGGTGGAAGAACCACTAAATAGCTCAGAGAAGAGAAATGCAAGCAGAATTGTTCATGCACAAGTAGACTCCCTGAAGACACTCAAAAGCCTGTCACCACCAGGTCTTTTTTTTGGCTACCATTGCAATGTATAATAATTACTGGCATAACTTGAAATACATATTCTTCACAATAAATATTTTGCCCTGAGGCAGTACCCAAGGCTCCAAAAAGCTAACTGAACACCAGAGTGGTGAAATCTGTTGATACAAAGAGTGCTTATTATTGTATTTCATTTATTGTGTTTAATTATGTCAAAATATTTCATGGCACAGTAGTGCTTTCAAATGTTTTTAAGTTTATTAAAGGAAATTGATATATAGAAATTAAAATATATTTCCTTATATTTGCATGAAGTATTGGAGTATTTGCTAGACATGTCCTCAGGATACCTATCTACATTCAGTATATATTTTATTTCATATATTGAGAAATAAGCTACAGCTTAACACTTTTCTTAGATTCCTCTGACTCTTACAAAGTCAGTAATACTGTTTTTCCTAGAAGGTTGTCATAGACAAGAAAAAGAGGACTATCCAGTGGATTTGTTTCAACTTATTTTCTCAAAAGGGGAGTCCAAAGGAAGGCAATGAGGATGGTGAAGGGCCTTGAGGGGAAGCCATATGAGGAAGACCTGCTCTGTTCAGCCTGGAAAAGAGGAGACTGAGGGGAGTCCTCATCACCGTCTACAACTTGTAAGGAGAAGAGGGGGGCAGACACTGATCTGTGGTGACCAGTGACATGACCTGAGGGAATGGCCCGAAGTTTTATCAGAGGAGGTTTAGGTTGGATATTAGGAAAAGGTTCTTCTCCCAGAGGGTGGTTGGGCACTGGAACAGGCTCCCCAGGGAAGTAGTCACAGCCCCAAGACTCACAGAATTCAAGGAGTGTTTGGGCAATGCTCTCAGGCACAGGGTGTGACACTTGGGAATGGTGATGTGCAGGACCAGGAGTTGTCTTGATGATCCTTGTGGGTCCCTTCCAACAGGTGCTTTGGTCTGAAATGAAACTTTCCTGGGTTTGCCTTTCCTGATTCTTTCCTATGTCATTCTTAAAAACATACTTGTAAGTAAAAGAATTATTACACTCCTAGTAGGCACAAGTAGACTTCTTAAAGCAATTATAGCAGTGGAAAACAATTTGGTTTTGTTCATAAATTGCACTGAACTTCATCCTTATGAATAACTTGTCTTTAAAATGGGAATCATATTCCAAAACCTAATTGATACAAAGCATATTTGGGTTGGCTATGTTCAAAGTACCCTACCTCAGTAAGTTAACACTGGAATAACAAAATATTCATCCAGTGCAAAAAAGTCTCAAATTTCAGGAGAGGTCTCTTGTAGAGATATAATGTTCACCCCCTGCCCCTAACTGATATTTTCTGAAAAAGCAAAACAGACTAAAAAAGATTTAAAAAGCTAGAGTCCATTGCCAAAGCTGCAATTCTTTTTTCCTACAGGACTAAGATAGTGCGACTATGAAAGGTGTTGATTACACAAAGGTATCAGCACTTGTGCATCAGTTACCATACACAAAAACCAGGACAGTCCCTCAGATAGATCTTTCAACTTCTTTAAGTCACAACTATCAACAGATGTTCCTCAAATTGATTCAGGGAACAAACCTAGAAAATGTACTTGCATTTTTTCTCTACGCATAGCCATAAAAACAAGGTATGCAAAACAAGAAATAGCATTCTAATTTTAACTTATTTTTTATTTGTACATGAGAAATATCCTGAGAGAAATAGACTGGGCATGTGGACTTTTTATTTCTCAAAAGGTCAAGCAGTCTTTGAATGGAAACAGTGCAGAAACAATCTCATATGACTTTCAAGAAGGCTTGGTAAGTAGTTTTTTCCCACTGTTGATCTAAACCAGGTATGGCACTAGCATATGGTATGTTTTTCCCAAGAAGCTTTCAATAGATTTTCATAGTAGGACTGTGCAGAACATGAAATAAAACACAAGCAGTTAAGTCTGTAAAGTTTTCTATGATGCATTTATTCTTCTCACAGAAAATCACTCACCATTTTTTGTACTTAAGTTGTCTTTTCTACTGTAGATTCAACTGCTTGCGTCTACCTCTTACACGAATATCTCTCACAATGTTTGTCACAGCTTGCTTTTTGTTTGAAATCAATGGTATCATTACTGCTACACAAAAAAAATAAAAGAAAAAAAGTAACATCACCCTCATGAAATGTCCCCTCTGGATACTTTTCACTTCTCTGCCTAACATTTCTAGATGACACTTTGCTCACATCTGCAGAAGAAATTTTTTACCACTTTTTCAGCTCGGCTGCATTTTCCCACCATCTCTCATTCAAATATCATTGGCTGGTTTGACTTCCACAGATAAAGCTTCCAACAGCTAAATTCCTATGTCACCAGCTGAGAAGCCTGCTGATTTGATTTTTCATGAACACATGGTACATACTCATTTGTATTGAGTGCAAATTAAATACATTCTTATACACCCTGGTAAGACTTCAGTTTAAATTCAAAAAGACTATCACTGTCAGTGTAAGATTATAGCTTTACATATAAATATGTCTTCTTAAAAAACACAGGATTTGGCCTTACCTCTTCAGCTAGGATATTAACAACTAACAATTATTATTATGTTGTCATGCCTTACCCAAATATGTCTTCTCTTTTAAGCCCTCCCAATTTATACTTTGAAATGTCAGTTTCTTTTAGGGATACTTTTTTTTTTAAATTGCAAATCCAACAGGAAAAAAGCCAAGGGATATCAGCAATGTTACACTTAATGGTAGTTAATAATCTTGATTTCCTAATTTTACTGAGCTTCCTCCAGTTTCAGAACTGCTCTATGAGGTGACTTTATAGCACTTTTGCATATCTCACCTTGAAGTAAAAGTGACTAGCAGTCATTTAATCTCATTTTCTAAAGTACAGAAGCCCTGAATTCTTCCTTAACTGCTTCAAGCCGTTCACTCACCTAATAAATTACCTTAGCAAGCTTAGGTCTCCCTGTGCTGATTTTGTCTATGATGAAGCTAATTTTGTTCATAGTGTCTGGTGTGGGGTTGTGTTTTGGGTTTGATTTGAAAACAGTGTTCTTAATTCAGATATGTTTTTGGTTTTGCTGAGCAGGGCTTACCCAGAGCCAAAATCTTTTCTACTTTTCGTGCTGCTGCACTGGTGAGGAGATTGGAGGTGCACAAGGAGTTGAGAGAGGGCACAGCTGGGACAGCTGACCCCAACTGAACAAAGGGATATTCCACACCATATGGTATGTTTTCTCCCTTCATGAAGGCATTTGAAACAGAAGTCTTCAAACATTCCCTGATTCTTCCAAAACGTTTTGTGGAAAAGCATCTTGATGCCCACCCACTTCAGGATATCATTTACCACAGTCTAGCTCAAAACATTTCTTTCTAAATATTTAGTGGGATATCCAATGTGGAAATCTTAACATGAGGCAGACTATGTGCACATTACAATGTCACACATATCAGAAGGGCTATTGTTCCTCTTTAAAAAGGAAATAAGAGTAAGAATTCAGTGCGCACCTTCACAGTTTCATACAGCTTTGCAGTCCTTGGTTTCACTTTCATTGCTTAAGAAGGTTATTTTTATTTCTTGAGGCTTTCCGACTTCTTACATAGGTGAGAATTTACTGCTGTACATCAACCAAAATGTTTTTTCATTAGACATGTTAGACTGCTTATTCTAAAATAGAAGCTTTCATAATTTTCTTTTAAATAATGGGTCTAAGACTTCTACATAGGTCATCATTTGTTTTAGTCACACTTGCTAAGATTCAGTATTGTAGAATCATTTTTTAATCTTTCTTCCCGAGATTTTTTTATTGGCAAGTCACAACAAACTGTAAAACTTGCTACATTTACCACGAACAGCTTGTGAAACATGTCAACTTTCTCTATAATTTTCACAGGGCTTTAATTATGAATCAATGTGATGTTATGAATAGGGGTATTCATAGTTAATGCTTTCAACATGCAGTAAGCAATATTTCTATTAGTTAAACATTGCTCATATCCACAGGCAGTACATTCTGGATTGCTTCTTTTGTGAATACCCAGGCATATGCATTTTACTCAATCTGATGGTCAGGTTAAAAAGGAAATGATGCATTTTCCTTGGAATTTTACATTGCAAATAAGGATGAATTTTCTAACTGGAGAGTTGCAATTCCCTTGGGACAGTTTGTGACTGACATTATATTTTATCTGCACATTGAAACAACACACTTATCAAATGGAAAAGAAGAAGAAAAATTACAAGAGATTTGATCTTCTTTACAGCTTCTAATAGTAAAATACACTCTATGATTAATGAACCTGTCAACTGTAATGGGAAGAATATGTAACAAGTAACTGTGCATTACTTGTTTGTGATTTTTATCTTTTATAAATGCGGCCATGTGTAGGATGATAAGATTAACTCTTTGTGCTTTTAAGTGAACATTATATGCAAGAATAATACAACCTCTGCTGTTTCTTGTTTTTCTGTCAGTTTTCAGTCTTTAGAATTGGAGCTTTCCCTAATTCCAAAACGACCATATTATTATTTCATTTGGCATGTCTACACATCTACTGCTGTATATATTATTCAGAGGGATGAAAGACAAAAAAGCCCACACAGCCTACCTGTCTTCTTTCCATTTAGCTTCTTATGCTTTTTACCCTGCAGCTTTTTTGTGTCAAACAAAAAGATTTTAATAATTACTTCAGGATTTCTATAGGACCTACAAGGGGAGAGCCCTGGATGCACACTGCAACCTGCCTGGCATTGAGACAGCATGACATAAGGAATATATGTTCTGCAGGTCTAAATTGTTTTTGAGATGCCTTTATGTAATTTTGTATCCTTATGTCTTATACTCCAGGAATGACATCAAGAAAAAACATCTTTCATGTCCCACTAACTCAAAACTTGAGGAGTCTTAATATTGTTTAAGAGCATTGCAGAGGTGTGGCTTGAGATGGGAAAAAAACATCAGGGATATCTGGCAGTTTTCTCACCAGCTATCAGGAGGGAAAAGGAAGAGCAGGGTTTTTTATTCTAAGACTCAGAAACTTCATCAAATGATGGTAGTCAGATATCTCTAAGGAGGACATAAAAAAAGAAGTTTATGAAATTTCCATGTTATCAGAAAATTGTCATAAAATGTCCAGTGGCATTAATATAAGAGGAAGTTATTTATTGCCCTTAACTTCATATTTATTTTTTGACTTTCAGCTATCTCATTGTCTTTAATTGCCTTCAGTAACTTGTACCACTGAAAGTAATACTCATGTTCCAGATATACAGAAATTTTGAGCTAGGAATATGGGAAGTGTTTGCAATTGTAATCAAATCTCAGTCTGTCACTTTGTTGTTCACAAAAAAATATTTATTTGAGCTGAAAAAAATACTTTAAATATGTTTTAATGCACTTTAAAATGGGGACACAGTGTAAGAATATAGTCCATTCACAATTTAAGGAAATAGTCAATTTCATTAAGTGTTTGACAATTTGAAGTTTTATGTTTCAAAAGAAAGTTCAAAACTTAAGTACATTTTGAAATCAGACCTGGACATAGAGAAAAAACATTTGGGGTATTGTGAAAATTGGGAAAATTACCTGTCATTTAGTTGAAGGTTATTATGAAAGTAATTTATCACAATATACATCATTTATTGCAAGACATTATGTATTGTAATATCATTCCATCAAGTTAGCCTACTAACATTATCAGTGCAGTATGATCATATCAACTATATAAAAAATCTTTAGTATCAGTCCTTATTTTTGTGCTGTCTTTACACTGGTATTGGGAAAACAAGAGTCCTATCAAATTAATTACATGTTCAAGGTCCAGCAATAGATTGTAGAGAGGAAAGGTGAAAGTTGTCATCAGTACCACGATATGTACATTATATATCCTAAGAAAACCTTCTGCAGTACAAACTAATTACACTATATTTTAATAGCTACCCCGTCTCTCTAAATTCAGGCAAAATGTTAAACAGAAGTGAAACATCAAATATGATTTCTCCTGGATATCCTTTCACACACTTTTGCATCTCCAATGAGATTTTAAAGTCCTTTAGAAGTCAAAGAAAAACACAGGCAAATCAGGTCCGTTTGTTAATAGAAAATTAACCCTATGAAGAAGTGCAGACTGTACTATCCACTGCCATTTTGCTTAAACAAGAGGTTAAATATGAAAAGATACCCAACAAAACATCAACAAAAGAAAAGGTATCAGGACAGAAAAGGAAAATAGTAGGCTAAAACAAGAAAAGTTAAGGTTAAGTAAATGCACTGAAGTTCTATACTTAGAATACCAGAATTATTAAAAAAAATAAAACAAAACAAAACAAACAAAAAAAACCCAACAAAAAAAACCACAAACCAGCTATTAGAGATGCAGAATGATTCCACATGGGAGAAAATGTCCTCAGTAAAATAAAGTATTCAACTTGCAAAGGGAATGAAAGCAGTTTTAGGGTGTTGCATGTGAGATAAACTAATGTCTACAGTTGTTAGAACACATACAACCATTGTTGCTGTCATTATTCTTACACAATCCATCCAAAAACAAAGTGTTGAAAAGATAAGTTGACAAGAAACACAGATTTTGAGGAAGTACCACGTCAAGTCTATAATTTTCTTCTGTGAGAGAAAAATTGCTCTTTTTGTTGGTGGAAACTAATAGATCTAAATTAATTTGGTATTAGTGAAGGTTTTAAAACTGTCTAAACAATACATTAATAAACACACACGGGAAAATATAACCCAGATGAAAAGACTACAAGACAGAAAGTAATAAAAATTGGACTCAACAAATTAAACTGGGAGGACAGACCAGGCATAATTTGAAAATCTCATCACCCATTAGAAAAGAAAATTAATAAAATATTAATCCAGCAATGGAAAATTATAAAAGAAGTAGTAAGTATAGGACAAAGAAAAGTTGAAAGAAAAATTATTGCTTAGCCTGAAAAGTGACATTTCTTTTAATAAATATAAAGAAGACAGTGATCAACTTTCTATGTATCCAGTCAGAGTAGTAGAAATAATAACCTTTGTAACATGAGACGTTTATGGTGGCTCTTAGGAGATGAAAAAAATTGTACCATGTAGTATTAAAATAGTTGACTAGCCTTTAGCAGTGAAACGCAGTGATTTTAAGAGACCCTCTGTTTCTTAAAAAATAGTTTCAGTAAGCATCTGTCAACAATGGTCTTTGTGTGCATCCCCAACCTAGCAGGAGAAGGAGCAAGGTAACTTGCATGCACAGTTTGTTACATTCTCTCTAACTCCAGATTTATCAATACCAAAAGAGCGAGCATACACCCTCTCTTGGTAATGTCTCTTATAAATTAGGAGAGTCTTGGACAACCTTGATTAATAACTACCCTGTGGTACCTGTAAACCAAAGAGGGCAAACGAGATTAATTCTTCCCAGAACAAAGAAAGGCAACGGGAAATTGTAACTGACCTCTACCAGTCTACTTTTATGCTCACTTCTTATTTCAGAGCAAATTTTGAAGGGCTCATCCAGTTTTTCATGCAGGAGGTTTCATTTATATGCCATTCCAAGCTTGTTCAGTAGCCTCTTATACAGTACCAACTGTATCAGCAGCAAATGTATTATATGTGACAGAATCACTCAAAAGCAGTCCCCATTGCCTAACATAAGATGCAAATATCTGAATCTCTGTCCCACGGTCTGGGTCATCAGGCAGCAGCTCCACAGACCAATCTCAGCCTCCTCTTCTTTCAGCAGCACATACTGACACCAGTTGCCTTCACAGGATGTTAAACTTGACAAGATATCACTGACATGATTTGTCTGCTGCAAATGTCCTGTAGCCAAACTGTCCTCTTCTGTGTAAATGCTTACTGAAAGAAATGTCTTAAATGTTAGACTACGTGCTGATATAGCACTTCAGAGGCTGCAGGAATCAGACATTTACCAAGTTGTCTGAGTTGGTAAGTAGCAGTTTATTTTTAGTGCTTTCAGAAGTGGCGTGAAATGCCTTCCTGGGTTAATATCCCTGCTCTGACTATACGAGCAGTCAGTTAATATGTTAACATATTACACTTGCCAAAATAAAACTCCTAAACCGCACCCACTGACATTAATGATAGGCTGTGGAAAGGTTATTAATAATCTGAGTTCAAGTTTTGCTACCAACTGTCACATAAAGTGTTATGCTACTGAATTCATAATGCAACACTGGAGTGAGAGAATTCTCTAAATTTAAAAGATTTATTATTGTAACTATATTCATTTTCCATGTATTTTATGTCAAACAGCAAAAAGTTCTATTCTCATTTGTACTATTATTTACTGTTCTATCTATTATCCCTGGAATAATAATAAAAAAGGACTATAAACAACATCTAGTTAATCTTTTGGCTTTAACACTTCAATATGTAAGGAAATTTTTTTCCCAGTGTCCTCAATTGACATGACCATTTTTCAAGCAGTAGCATGTTTAGACATGTTTTCTTTTTTTCTTGTGTATGTACATAACAATCTACCCCCTTACTCCCAAATAAAGCTGGCTGCAATTTGGGGTGGTGTTTTCTGTTTGTTTGTTTTGTTTTCCTTTGTTTGTGGTGGTGGTTTTTTTTAATTAATAGTATCTAGCTGGAAAATGTGCTTTTATGCAAAATGAAGTATTAGTGGTGAAATGCACTACTTACCAAACATTTAGTTGGGAAATTCTTCAATGGAATGCTTGGCTTCTTAGCTTGGTTACTGATACATGAATTTGAATTTTCCATCTGCACCACCAGTCCTCAGATATTAGCTTGTTTTGAAGCTGATAGTTAATTCTTGTCCAGCACTCCTCCACTCTGGAGATCACTGACCAAAGTGATTGTCAGTACAATTAAGCAGTCACTATGGCACTAAAAGCTGGACTTTATAGTTTGGTGGTCCACACACCAACTCTTCTTCTTTGGGTTTAAGCACTCAACCACTATCCTGTTTGGAATTGTTTATCCTTTTGACTATCTGACAGTGTCAGTAATTGTTTTATTTCTAGTTAGCAAAAGGGCTTAAGTATTCTTATTATGATTTTCTATACTCCTCTGGTAATAAAGCACGAAGTTATGCAAAGAAAAAGCCATTTTTCAAGTTAGAGGAAGGGTCCAGCAAATATTTTAAGACTCTGTTGCATCAAAAACTTTCTTACTGTATTTTTCTTGTTTTATAGAAGTTGCAGTTAATTAATTGAGTAAAAGCATCCTCTTTGTTTTTCTCTTCAATTTACAGCTTTTGACTCTGAGAAACTCCTTTGAGGAAATGACAGTAGACCTTTGTTGCAACTCTAGATACTAAGGTTATTCCAAAACATTTTTCTTGTAAATACTAATGGAAAATCCATCACTACCTGATTCCAACACTGTCTTGGGTTTGTTTCTTGCAAAAAACAAAACCAAGTTCCCTACCCCATCTCCACAACACCTGGGGGCCCGTCAGCTAAAAGAAGTATGTGGAGATATTCTGTAAATCACAATATTAGCTAGAAAAATGAGGATTCAAAATACTTCAATTTTTCAAAATTTGTGACTACAAAGTCACTCTCAGTAGTGCAGAAGAAATTTCTGCAGGGAAATATCAAGGTTGGAGTTGCAGAGGACGATCATCATTTAAAAGTCTGCCACAGCATTCCTCACATACTGCACTACAGACGTGGTTAGTACTTGTGGATATTGGCAATTGTTACATGCAATTACTCATATTACTTTATAAAGTGCTCTGTAACTGCACTGTAGTGATTCTGACAGTGTTTTTGTGTGCCTTGGCTGTTTCAGTGTCTTATTGTATAACCTCATGGTGTTGGTTTTGGACCAAGCTGTATAACTGCAAAATGCAGAAATGTTCATGTACTTAAGGTGACTCTGATGAGCTTGTTTAACTTTCAACATATCCCTTTGAATACAAAACTCAGGTCCCAGTGCTGACTACTCATCCACAGCTGTAATAAATTTATTTACTCTCCTGATGATGGTCAAGGCTGCAAATTAAAACATCAGAAAAACAAGTTATTTAATAATTTTTAAGCTGCATTTAACCCCTCATTATCATTTTAGTTTGATATTTATAAAAACACAGGATAGAGCATATGCAACTTGGTAACATTTGAGAGCAGAGCATTGGCCTTAAAAGGCCAAAAATCATACCATTGGTAATAAATAAACATATTGTTAATATAGAACAAGTACTGCTTTCACACCTTTGAAAGGTTATAAACATAAAATATGTATTTAAGCAAATAGGCCATAAAACACTTCTGAAAAAATGCATATATAGGCTACATTTATTGCATATGATGAAGAGATGGGAGCACTCTGGCGGATGAAAATGTCCAGGTGTTTCCTAATTCTCCAAGTGGGCATTTTCTGAGCTTAAGAATTTCACACTTGACAGATGCAACTTCCTGAACCTTCTGGTAACACTGTAGATATACTAGGGAACCCCAAGAGGCAACACTGCCTTTTTTTTTCTCTGCACTCCATGTAGGGCCTTTCAGGTCAGCTGCCTGCTAAGTGCCTCCTCCAGACAGCCTACCAGGTCCGATGTTGTGTACACACAAAATGCAAAAGCTATCTGGGGGTGGAAAACACTGTGTAAAATTGTAAAGCATTATTATCATTTCGGAGACACCAACTATGAGTGCAATATTTTGGTACAAAATACTGATTAGCTTCATGGAAGTGGCTGCTGACAATTGCTACCTAATTAAAACAGCATTATCATAATTTTTTGTTGTGCTATGAACATGCACTTTTCTGGAGATTTGATGTTCCAATAATGGCTCTCTTTGCAAACCTTAGTAAGTGAAAACAAGGACCATCAATGATATAAAGTCTACCTAGTACAAGCTCTTGTAAGCTCTTTACTCCAAGGCTGCTATTCTTTCCTCCTAATAGAAGTAGATCATTTATAGAAAAACAATATCTAATTTTTTGTACTTCAGTTGAGCTGGTACAAGACATACATCTTTATGCTTATATTAAGGTTTATTTTGCTCCCAAATTTGCCGCTCAGGGGTACAGACATCAGGAAATCAACAGGAGAGTAATTTTTCTGTACTCTCAGCTTAGACAATTTATGGTCCCTAATAAAACATAAGCAGAGCCTCCACTCTCCTACCATTGCCTGTGAAGCCAAGATGAGGATGGATTCCAGATTTGTCACTTTGGAATATTATTTCACCTATTTTTTTCCAACTTCATCATCTTCTCCTTTTCTTGTATGGATACATGTCCTCTCCTCCAGTCAGTAGTTTCCCTTGGTTGGTTTGTTTTTTCTTCTGGGGGGTGGGTTGTGGATCATAATTAACTTAGTTTTTTCAATTATAAAGACATAATATTGCCAAATCTGTGCTTGGGGATACTGAATATGCTCAGATTCTGTAGGAGCTATAGTAAGTAGAGAGCAGGATTTTTGTGACTGTCACCCTCATTTCATCCTAGCAATAGCTCAAACCCAGAAAACTGCTGCCTGAGTACACCAAAAATAAAACTCCCTTATACTACTGCACACTGTTAATAATTTAAATAGAAACAGTGGCAGTATAATAAAACTTGATGGCACACCCTCTTCATTTCTGAAAGTTTTACACATGGGAACTGCATTAGAAAATCAGGGAGTATTCAGTAAGATATCAACCCTTTTTAATGTATATGTCTTTTTAAAGAAAGGTGTGATTATATTCTGAATAGGTCAGTCTCTGCACCTGGCATTTCTTCTCTTTTTCCTATGACCTTTTACTAAACAAGTGGGATATTTGCAATCTTTTTGGAACTGTCCATCCATTTGAGGCAGTGAATACAAGAGGCACAGTTTGACTATATCGGAATTATTGCAGTGGGTTATTGCAAGGGCAGAAACCACCTACTGCGGGTGGAAATGTTTCTTCCATAACAGCATGTCTCCAATTCAGGTTTAACTTTACTTTGTCTTTTGTTTGTTCATCCACATTTCTAAAGATTTAAATAAATGTGCAGTCACATTTGTTCATGGAAAGTAGCAAATGAATAAAACTGCACTGGACAGATTTGAGTTTCACAATGTATGCTGAAACAGATGTCTTCTTTTCAATGGCTCTGGAAAGAATTATTAATATGGACCTTCCTTGGTTATGAAAGAGACAATTAGGAGCTTTAATCCAATCTCTAATAGTTCAAAAATGTTATTTTTTATTAGATTTCATCATCAAAGAATACCATTTAGATAGATCACCAGCGTAATAAGCAACATGATGCTGGGTTCCACCCCATCTGTGATATTTTAAAAATACAGTCTACTGGTGCCAAACTTCAGATTTCCCATGGGAACTTCTATAAGAATACAAAGCTCAATAGGCAACACTGATGCTGTATTAAGGATTTGTGTCGTTTCCACTACAGAATAAACATGTGCTATAAAGGGGCATGTAGGATTTTATTAGTAGAGAACTGAAGTTTGACTTACATGAAAGATTTGATTCTGTTCAGTGCAGAACAGAGCTATTACATTTTCAGATTTTTTTCTGCTGTACCAAGACAAGGGCATAGCAAACATTTAAATCTTTTGTTAATGAACCCAATTTTAACCCATGGAGAAATAGTTTAAATATGGTTTATAATATTTTCAATGAATATGATAGCTTTAGCTTGGTCCCTACTGGATACTTTTCCATATTTCAAAACCCACTTTGCTTCCCAAATCTGGCACAGTATTTTTGGTGATACAAAGCCAAGAACTGAAATTCTAGGGTGTTGGAAATTGGGTTTATGGACTATTGGAGAAGCTGTGAAAAGGAAAATATACAAGGTCTGTCACAGCCATCTGTCCCCACCCAAACAATTTAAGGAGCAGAAATGCTAAGTGATTTGCTCAAAATGAGCAGACCTATTCAGGCTGCCATAGAGAGATTCCAGTACTAATCCTGATCTGAGAATGTGCACTCATATAATCAGTGTAGGACCACACTAAAGCATCATTATTCTAGATACACAAGGTTTAATGCTCATTCTTTCATCAATAGGGTCAAATGCTTAAGCAGTCAGTTCTTCAGGGACATGTATCAAACAGCTACAGTTAAAGCAAGGTTAGGGAGAGTTGGGCTCTTCAAGAGTTAGACTGAAACTGTAATTCTCAAAGCCACAGATCTAACTGCCAGCAGAGTGAAACACTTAAATTTTGTGTCTCCTCTGGATCAACGAGTATTAAAAAATCCTACAGCTCAGTCTGTGCTGAAGAGAGTGCCAAATACAATTTGGTGTGTGGACAAATCCTTAGAAATCTTCATTTCTAGAATAAGTACTGCTCCTGATGGGAAATATCCCTTTGGCTTGCTCATGGGACTAGTATGCAATGACAAGGATTTGACAGAGCAGAGATTACAGTCACTTGGTTGAATCACAGTGACAAAAATGGGCCTTAACTAAATTCTAGCTCTTAACAGCTAGCTGGCTTCAGCTCTTATCCTAGTTTCTTGCCTCATGAATGCAAGGAAATAAATCTCTTGTTTTCCTGAAAGGTGAATCTAGCACAATTACAGACAATGATCCATACATAACTCTCATTTGGCCACAGGTCATGAGCAAGGGCCCCCTATCAGTCGGATTTCATGTTCAGAATATCAGACCTCAGTGCCTTTGGATGACTTGTGGATGGATGGTCTGAGACTGGGGCCATGGCTAGTTTTCAGAAGACAAGAGATGAAAGATCTGGATCTGCCATTGTGTTTTTAAAATACCAAAAGCTTGAATGCAGGCAAGAATCACTTGACAAAAAGGTTGATTGATGAGGGCTTTGAAAGATGTGGCTTTGGCCAGTTAAGTAGTTACATTAAGTGAGGGATTTGGGCAATTTGGATAGAAAAATGGACTTTATAGTTTGACTCTTTTAATAGAGCTACAAATATTTCTGATGAGGACTGAGGAAATTATATTCCTGCAATACCTGCAGCAGGGAGGATTGTTGAGATCAAAGTAGAATTTGATTAGGACACCCAAAATATTGAAGTCCTTTGTTTTTCTAGGATATTCTAGATCGCTTGTTGACTAGGAAGCAGGCTGAGCTTAGTAAGGCCGAATAGCATCTAAAACAGAGCAAGTGTCATGCAATATAAGACTAGGAGTAGGCTGGGGGGTCAGCCAGGTGCCAAATAGCTCTGAAATGTGTCACTGGATCTTGAAAACATGCTATATTTAAGATTATTATTCTTACCAGACAATGAAGATCATTAATTCTAAGAGACATCTAGATCACAGGGCTACACTTTTACTTAGGACAAGTTGATATCAGGATGTGTGTATAAAAAAAAACTGTATTTATTGATAGAAACTGATGTGAAATACATAAAAATTCACTCAGAAGGAAATGCTTACGAAGAGGTATAAAATAGAATTTTCCTCGATCACTGATAATGCACCTGTGTCTTAACTACCCAGTTTGGTATCACAAGTGCTCTAAAAATTGCCACAGCTGGTCAGAACTGCCCCTCTCCTTTGCTACTTGTATTGATTGGTCAGTGTATATATGTAGACAAAGAAATTTGCCAGTATTGGCAATACCTTCCTGGAATAGAAACAAGAGCATATTATACCATATAATCTAGAAAAATAGCCCCATGGGCTAGATTGGGTCTGTCCTTCCCTCCTCAAATTATATTAGGTTATACCTTTCACCCTTAAAAGCTATACTTCATTAATGGTGCAATGAAATTATATAAGGTTAAGAAAAGTAATCTGCCACCATGCACCATTATGCAGATAAAAACTTCTCACGTGTATCTGACCTGCTATATTAGACAAGTTTCCATTGCCAGAAATCCCATATTTGCAAGCTTTTTTTTCTCAGTGCACAGTAGAAAACTGGCTGTACGTGCTGGGCTCATAAAGCAATTTTCTGTGTATTTAGGACAACTGTATTTTAAGTGTGACTGCCTGTTGCTTCTCTTCTTGTTTCTATTTAGTCTACAGCCAGATTTACTGTATTCCTTCACATGAAAATTATAATGCTTTCAGTGCACTGTTGAATGTGTAATGTCATACCTGTTGGCAGACACAGTAAAAGCATTTCCCTGGAACAGGTCTGACAAAACAGCTGGGGGTATTTGTAACAGGGAAGGGTTTAAAGGCCATGGTCAGAACCATGGTGGGTTTGGCTCTGCAACTGTGCCCGTATCCCACAAAGGAAGCCAAAGTCTCTTTCCTAAAGTCCATTTAAGTATTTGTAAAAAATATTAGACACAGGAGAATTACTAGAGTTGGAAGGCCTCCAGAATATGAATATTTGTCAGGACTGATCTATGGCAATGTTCATCAGTCCTCCTGACCCTATCAGTCACTTGCCAAAGCTCACAAATGTACTAGAGTCATGTGATGTATTTAAAATATCTCAAAAGTCAAGAGAAGAGAGAGAACTGGTACCAGCCTCAGGCTGCCCTGTGCAGGGGAAAATTTTGCTGCACAGACACCTCTACACAGGGAGGTCTGCATCATGTGCATAACACACAGTTTAAGTCAGGGAAATGCACTTGGATTGGGCCACATGCACTTCACAAAAAGTAACCACAGCTACTAGGGCAGAACAGTGTACAACAGTGCTTGCTAGGAAAAAAAATGGAGGTTAGAATGAAACTATTTCTCTTTTAAATCTCATTTTAGCAGGAGTCTAGCTCCCCTGAGCATGGTGAATTATGTGTGACTGCGTCCATTGATGAACAAAAAACACATTGAGAAACACACAAGAATCACTTGTAACTGCCAAGTCCCACTTAAAATTAAACACGTGCAGTGGATCAGTAACATTAGATTAAGGTTTTTCTCCGTCCTCCATTTCAAGCCATCTACACAGAGTATAAGCAGTTCCTTTTATGTATTTTGCAGGTACTAAATGGTTCCAAGAATAAAACTGATTTATATTGGAATACTAGATGCAGCTCCTGCTGAAACTTATACATATAATCTGCTAGAGAAATAATAACTATATATATATAATTAATATTAATCTTTATATATGTATATATATAAATCTGCTTGGATTTCTGTCTAAAAGTTTTGCAGAAGAGTACATTGTACCCAAGACTTTACACCAAACCTTTAATGTGAAGACGGATTCATTACTTTCAAAAGTAAATTAAGTCTCAAGAACATATTTTAACAGTTTAAAGTTGCTTCTTGAAAAATTCTGGACTATGTAACTAATTTTGCTCCTAATCTCCATTTACCCTTCAATGATGCTTGACTCAGAAGGGAGTTGTGAGTGTTGTGTGTTCCAGGAAAGAGCAACTGACACGCTCTTGACTTTTGTAGCAAGAAAACAAAATTGAATGAACTATTTTGAAACACCTGAATGTTTTCAAAGTGACAGTCTGTAGGAAAAAATCCCATATATATTACAGAATGAGTGTTGTGTTTATTTCAATATTATACACACATTTTGGATGACCTTAAAAATCTACCAGCAATGTAAGTTCTTAGGAGTGACTCTCTTTTTCAGAGTCAGGCTACTCAAACTTTTCAAAGCAGGCCTAGTAAATCAAACAAAGCAGAAGAGGCATTGAAGGATATCCTTGAAACTTATGTTGAAGCAATTTCGTGAATAGAATGAACCTGAAGACATGCTTGAGGTCTTTCTTGAAAAAGAGCTTACATAACACTATGCAATCATGGAATCTGATCATAGTAAAAGGATAGAGATACGCAAGGAGAGACAGATAAATTTCTACATTATTTATATTAATGTAATAACCATATCAGTGCTTTAGAAGTATTGAACATCTCACCAAGTTTCAGACTTTCAGTCCATGAGTTTCATTTCTAAGCATATAATTGCATTTCTTTCTTAATGCCCATCACCTTATAAAAATTCAATGCCTTTATGAATTTAAAAAAGAAAGTAATGCACTGAAAGGAAGAAGAAATATGCTAAATTCCACACTGAACCTTATGAATTTTCTACTATAAAACAAAAACTTTATGATAAACTGAAAGGAAAAGAATATTAATATAGTGGGGAACATTGGTGTTCCCAATGTGAAGAGTGGAGCAGGCCAGGGATGATAAGGAGATCACCAGACAGATCCACAGGGATGAGGTAGGTCCACAGTGGAGCCAGGAAGTCACTGGCAGTAGATCCTGGGTTTGGAGGTCTGTGGCCAGGCAGAGACATGGCCACAGCACAGCTCAGGTGAGTACCATGGTCTGGGGCCCGAGCTAAAATGCAGTTAAAATGCAGCTCCTGAGCAAAGCAGGGGAGGGCCTGAGGAGGTTTTTGAAGGCTGTTTCACAGCAGGCTGATGCCAGTCACAAGTTCAGGAGTGGGAGCTTATCCTCACACTGGCAAGCCAGAACTCCTGCCTTCAGAAGAGGTTGCTGAGCTTGTGGGGTACTAAAGTTGCTTCCTGGATAGATAAGGATGGTTTGGTGCCAAGGGATGGGATTCACCTACTTACCCCAGATGCCTCATCTAATCAAAAGGAAATGCCAGTGACTGGATGAGTGAGTCTGAAATCTTGCACAGTAGGCATCTCTCAGAAATTCTGAACTAAGCCTAGTGTATAAAATTGAGACTCATAGTGAGCCCCACACCTTTTATTTTCTGGAAGGACTTGCTTATGTAACTTCATAGCCTGGTGACAATGGTGCAATCTCTCTCATATCAAATTCTTCAGCACATGCTGATATTTCTTACTTCATCTTCTTAAAATGCACACTATATCCCAATGATGCCTTTACTGCTGGATTAGCAGCACATTCCCTCTGCAGTCTAACTGGATTCTCAGATCTTGAAATTCCTCAGGAAACTCCTCAATTTTGGTTGTAAAGTCTTCCATTTGGACTGATGAGGGATAGTCGACCATTTTTTCACCTCCACTGCCTTCCTGACGGCCCAGGAAATAGCATAAGTTTTGAATTCCTGCAGGACAACTTTCCAAGGGAGGGGCAAGGATAAACTCCGTCATCTCCCTTTCTGGGAGGACTGGAAGCACAAAGCAGCTGTGTGAAATTAACCCATTTTTTAATTAATTAAAAAATTAATTTGTGCTTCCCTTCAAGCACAAATCTGTCACACAACTTTTAGACTTTATTTCATTGTGAGAAGAGTGAAAAAGAAACCTCTTCATGTTACAAACAACTCATAGGAAAAAAAGCCACCAAAAATGTTTGATTAATGATTCATGATGAAGCCAATCTAATAAATGTGTGAGTGGATGGAAACAAAACTAGGACACTGACAGAAAGGCTTTGGTAGACCACTTACAATAAAAGACAATACATTTCTGAATGCAGGAGTTCACTGGAGACCATCTGAGATGGGGAAAAACTACTGCTGTCAAAAGAGCAGAACGAAAGGAGTCAGGCACAGCTGGTGGAAATACACAGTAAAATTTCTTGAGAATAATTTTTAATTATATTATGACGGTCACAAGAGAGAGGCTGAACTCCTGTCCTGATGGAAATTGATTACCCTCCACAAGGTGTCCCTAAGAGAGCCTCCAAACAGAGCCAATGTTTCAAAAGACAGTCTGGCTTCTAGTCGTAGCAGGTTAGAAATGTCTTGTCCTTCTAGCAGTATAAAAGCCAATCTAATCAGGTGTGAAGGATTTGATGTATGGAAAAATTAACCAGCATTTAGAGAGAGAAACTGGCGCAAGATGAAGAAACCTGGCAGCTGAGACAAAAGACCTGGCAAAATCTACAGGAGTTTCATTCCAGTTTTGTTGAAGTTAATTCTTTTCTGCTTTCTATTCTACATAGATTTTCTTTCCTTTTCATTCTAGGCTGTAAATCCAAATAAGTAAGCAAGCTATTCTACTGTGTGCTAAGACACCATTCTTCAGAAAAGCACAAAAAGAACTTTCCATTTATTTATCTCTAAACTCTTTGTTTCAAAACATGGCTCTAAAATGAATTTTACAACCATCTTTTTATGGAGTGCAAATAATATGAGTTAGAATATCTGAGGATATATTAATAATAAAAAAAAAGGCAAAGTAAAATCTTACTAAAGTCAGTAAATGTGCTTATAAGCCAATGGAAAATAGTGTTAATTTTTAATAAGCACTTAGCTAAAATCAGTGTCTTGCATATTGGAGAATTGCTAAGGAAGTCGGGCAGCTCTTTCATATAATTATTTGTCTACCCAAAGAATGTGTGCAATATTTTGTTTCAAACAAAACCAAAACCAAGTACCCACACTTCAGATTTATCTAGTGTTTTACCCAAAGACACTCTCTTTAGCTCTTTTTGAAGATCACCCCTTTCTGTCTGTCCTTGGATTTCTTACACCTCTTTCCTTGAAATGTCTGGGTTTTTCTTGTTGTTGTTCATTTCTTTTCTTCTATGCACAATACTCATTCAGAAAAAAGAAAAGAAATTACATCCATATCTCTCATCCCAAACTCTCCTCATACATTTCACCTTCCTGAGTATGGCCAGAGTTTTGGGAAAGGGTTTGTATTGTGTTGTGTACTTCCCACTCCCCAAAAAAATTATTTGCATTTTTCCTGACTGACTAGTGGCTCTACCATAGCTTGGCCTTAATGGGGTTTTCATATAAATCCTAGAATAAGAAGATATATTTAGAAAAAAATAACACTTTCTTCATTGCAAAGCTTACCTCGACCAAAGTGCTCAGTGAAAAGTAGTTTAATTTTGTAAACACAGAAATGAACATCCACACTGTAGACCAACTTGGTTTGTATGTATTTTCCTCCTAAAACAATGACCAACCTGCACTGGTAATTAACATCTTTAACAGGACGATTAGAGCATCATTTTTCATACCCTGATCTAGAAGAAGCTGATGTCCTTTCTACAAAAGCAATAGCATAAACACCAAACTTACTTTTCTCAGATACTGCTCTCACCAAAAGAGAATTGTGTTGTACTGTATTGATCCTACACTGGCAGTAATTATGGCAGCTGGCACAGCTGGTCCCACACATGGTAGATGTGCATCCATGTGTGCACCTCATCATTTTCTGTTACAGTGTGCTGCAGTATTTACGTACATGTATTGAGGATACAGAGTCAGGGGCTTGTCCCTGGGGGTGTCCCTGGGTAGACCACTATCATTGGACACTCATAGAATAAGGCCAGAGCCCAGATCCATCATGGAGCAAAAGTGCATGGGAGCAGATAAATATGTGGAAAATGCTAAGAAATCAGAGTATATTGCAATCTCTGCATTTTCTCTATTTATTTCTCTATATATACTAAGAGAAGGTTGTGGCAGGACAATTAAAAGTGTGATGATATCATAACACCATTTTGACTAATAAACAGTAATAAGAAATGCTTCCAGAACTGCTGTGAGACAATTTTAATGAAGTAGTGTGAACGGCTGCTCTGACCCTCTGCCATTCAGGCACATGAATACTCAAGGATATGTCCACCTACTCACAAGCTAGGGACTGCTGATACCTGAAAGCAAGCTCTTCCAAATCACTACAAGGCAGCAGCTGACAAATTCTATACTGACACTGAAACTGTCAATGTTGAGATAACAGAAGCTGGAAGACAATTGTTGATGTGGTTTAATTTTGAATGCTGAATTTAGCTCACTCTCTCCAAATTAAAAAAAAAAAAAGGAAAAATAAAAAGAAAGAAACCATCCTGTTTCTGATTCAAACCTGAGGCCCCCTACCCCCCCACCATTGCTCAGGTAGGTTCAAGGCAGCAAATAAGGATTATGTACATTTCCTTTAACTATGTACATTTCCTTTAATAAATCCAGTCATTGGCATGGAGATGGGTGATGACAAAGGGGCAAAATTATGCTTTGCTGTTTTATCATTAGACTACGTATTTGAAATTATTTGCAGAAGAAACTCTTTTAAGTGTACAGGTTTTCAATGACATCATGGAATCATAGACTGGTTTGGATAGATGATTCCAAGCCCCCTGTCGCAGACAGGGAGACTTTTAACTGGAGACCAGGTTGCTCAAAGCCCCTACCAATCTGTCCTTGAAAACTTCAGAGCATCGTCTTAATATCTAATCTAAACCTGCCCTCTGTCACATTAAAGCCATTGTTCCTTGACCTGTCATTACATGTCCTTGTAAAAATTCCCTCTCCAGCTTTACTGTAGCCCCTTTAGGTACTGGAAAATGCTCTAAGGGCGCCCTAGAGATTTCTCTTTTTCAGGTTAAACAACCCAAATCCTCTCATCCTGTCTTCATAGGAGAGGTGCTCCATCCCTATGTGGCCTCCTATGGACTTTGTCCAGCAGACTCAGATCCTTCTTATGTTGGGGAATCCCAAATGTGATTGCACTACTCCATCTGGAGTCCCAAGAGGAATAGAGGGGGGGAAATCCTTTTCTTCTGCTTTTTCTGCTCATTTTGGTATGTAGATCTATGGTGGGAACTTCAAGACACAGAATATTTTTGTGACTCTTTCATTTTTATCTGTGTGGATTGCTATTGCTTTACATTATAGGCTGACAGAATGTCCTACCAAAGGTACAGTCATTTCTTCCACAGAAGAAAGAAAATTCCTTCCCTGACATCTTGGCAAAGGCTCAAGTTGATTCTTCTTTTCATTTTGTGTGCCTCTATTTAATCCCTGTACAACTTCTCAGATACTACCCTTACAAGTATGGTAGATGCAATTAATTTAAAAGAGGTTGAGACCTGCTGCATTTGGGGGCAATGGATATCAGGACAATGAGCCTCACTGTGTTCCACTGGTTATATTTTAGTTATTTCAGGCTTGAGATGCTCCTTGAAATGTTACATAAGCTGGAGAACCTTTGGCAGGTCAGGCAGCACCTTCCAAGGTCTTCAATTATACAGACATCTGTGAATGAACAACTGGAAAATGACAGTTGTAGGAACAGTGGTAGGGAGTCAGCAAAAATCTCTGAAATCTAGAATCTAACCTGTAGAAAAATCTTGAGATTTGACAGCCAAGAGAATAGACATTTTGTGGTGAAAAGAATTAGGGTATCGAACCAGCACAGGGAGGTTGTGGATAATAATGCCTCTCTGTTGCTTGGGCTCCATATCATAGACAATGCCATGAAATAAAGTTATTGTGCTTCCAACAGAAAGTGCCAAGAGGCCCTGAAGGGACCTTTTCACCTGATACTACCACTGCGATTTATAAGTCAAATCCTTATCCCACCGGCATAAGCAAACCCAAATTCCAAGCACAGATAACCCCAGTTTTAGGAGCTTGTGGCTGACAAGTACAATCCAAGGAAGATTCCAAAACAAGCATGAAAGTAAATCATAACTGAACAAAACTTCATTTCTTTCAAATTTCATCTTGGAATACACTTTTTAAACTTGTATTTTCCTTGCTTAACAGTTTCTCTGCTTGCATCATCCTTTCTGTTCCTTCTTCTCCTAAGACTAGCTGGGATACCAGAGCACAGCTCAACAAGACAGTAAAATTAGATCTTACTTAAGCTTGGTGTGAAACTGTTTTAAAACTCTATGCTCATCTATGAGAGTACTTAATTAAAATAAATTATACTTTATTGCTCATTACAATATCTATAAAAATTTTAGTAACAATAAGATTGTGATATCTTTACAACTGTATTTATGTGAAGATTATTATTAGGTACACTACACACAGTGAAGCTTACCAGCAAGGGAGAGAGGCATCAGTCGCTATCTTTCATGTAAGAAGTAAAAAGAAGCAAATGAAAGGATACAGGATTATGTTTTGTTCTATTTTACTTAATTTTCCTGGGAAGTCAGTTTCAGGGTGAAAACTGACATTCAAAGCTTCACTTTCAGAACACTGGAAGTGTTATTGAGGTAAATTTTACAGCTCCATGAAGGCCTAAATGTGTCAGTCTGTATAAAGTAAACTGAAAATTGCTATGTCCTTGATGGGGCAGAGTGCTGAATAGCACATCCACTCCCCACTGCATTGGGTGCTGTGTACAGCTACGTGGGCAGGGCATAGAAAGAAGAAAGTGCTGTTCCCTTTTTTGGTTTTTCACCTGGATTGTTTAAATTTGAAGATATCCTATGAGAATATTACATGCTCAATCTTTTTTCAGACAGACACAGTTCCTTCAGACACTTGCAGAGGCCCAGAATAGACATGGATCAATTCAGAGCCCCCATATTTGCCACACTCCTACAACAAGGGTACACCAGGGTGGGCCAAAGAGAGGCATGCAGCCCCACAGAGCTGAAGAATTATGTGTAAGGAAGCTTGGGCTTACATTGGGTTTATGCTCTTCAGTCTCCTGCTGTGTGAGCTCCAGAGTGATTTTTAAGGGCTGCTTCATGGGAATTGTGTTGTCATGGCTGGAGTCAAGGTATGCAGCACTCATCTGTTTGAAGAAACAATAAGGGAGAAATCTCTAGTAGATGAAGCCCTTGAGAGAGTTTCTTTTGACACTTCCTAGGCTTTTTAGAACTGAGAAAGCAACCTTAATTGGAATTTAAAGATGTGATATGGTAGGAATGACTGATGACACTTGATAGTTGAACCTGAATCAAATTTACAAAACAAATATTTATAGGAGATATTTCAAAACAGGGCACTTCAATATGTTTAAATATTTTCTCTTAACCCCTCATCTCTTTAGATCATTATTCGTCGTTTGTAAATAATAAATAAATAATAAATAATAGTTTAATGCCCACTAAAATACATATGACAAACTGTGCTTTCCCATGGGACTGCAAAACCTAATGTACTTTTACATCTAGGTATATTCCTAGAATAAATAAAATGTTGCAAAATACCATTTAGTTTAATTGCATGTATCAACATACAGATCAAAATGGAAAACAACTGAGTTTACTCATTATCTTTATCATGACAGCTATGGGCAAAAAGATCATATTAGTCTAAGGGTAGTCTTACTTTTTTTGATCCTTACTAGTTTAATTTTCCATGTCAAAACTAACTTTTAAACTGCAAAAAAGTAACTTAGTAATAATAATTATACTCTTTTTTAAAAAATCTATTTTTATTTTAAACCAGCCAGTCAGTTTCTGACAGGTGTTATAAACTGAGAAAACTGTTCCAAAAACTGAGAAATAGCCACTCTAATAGAGTACAGTCATCATCTACAACTTATATCAGACTACATCTGACAAAACTCACTTTCAAAAGACTTAAGCAATCATTACAACCTCGACGAGGTACTGACAAAAAGGTAAATAAAAACACAAAAAAAACATTTCCACTGCAGATTACTTTATAAATTCTGTCAGTCCACTATGTATTGTATGTTCTTCAGAGATTATGACTGATCCATGACATTTCTGAGACAGCCCATTGCAGTTGCAGTATTATGGCTTTAAATGTAATATCGGACATCACCATGAGAAAAGAATACCCCCAGGAGTCGGGGACAGAAGGTAATACAGTGGCTCTTTCAGTGGTGTGGGAGACATGGCAAACTGCTGCATAGCTGAACAGTTCCCCTTTGTTCTCTGTTCAGCTATGGATCCGATTTCTCTGAATTGGGCTTATTACAATAAATATAGATGCACAACATGATTATTTATGGGAAGAAAACAGACAAAAGAGGTTGAGTTGCTGGTACCTAAAACCTCATTTTCTGAGCTTCTCCCCTTGAGGCCCTTTTCATTTGTTGCACCATTGTATTCTCATTGTTGCTCAATGATACAAGCCTAAGCTGTTCATCAATTTACCCACTCCCCCAATCTCTTTCTCTCTCATGTGTGCTTCCTCTCTCTTCCCATGTTAATAGTTCCCCTGAAATCCTATCACTTTGCTGGAGGATTGATGTAAGTCTCCAGCAATTAACATAATTACAAGCCTGATTATCTTCTAATTGCATTATGAGTATTTGGTTATTCACTACACAAATTAGAGAAAATTAAAGAGGAGCAAGATCCTGTGGTGTGGGCGGTATGCTTTCTAAGCTGTTATGATCATCTGAATGCTGTGAGATAAGAAGGTGAACACGTTTTTTATTCCTATTGGCTCACAATTCTTTTTGTCATTGTGTAATTTCTTCTTCTTCTTTCAACTGTATTTCCTGTCACTGAAAGATGCAGTCCCACTTCATTTGTTTGGGAGAGTTTACTGACAACATAGAGTAAACTACAGTAAGTGTCATTTTTTTCTATATAGATTTGGCAGAATAAAACGATAGAAATTCAAATAAAAAGCACTCAGATAATAGGGTTCTCTACAACTGAGAAGCATCAATAATTCAAATACATAATTAATGGATACTCTTTGTGGTGACAGGGGAACATAAAATTAAAAACCATCAAGAATTGCATATTCTTACCTGTCTCTTCTTGAGTTTTTGAGGTTATTGACTTATTAGTTAAATAATCAGGGAAAAATTCAGATATGAGTAATTGCCAGAGGGCAGTTTTAAGCCTGAATTAGACTTTGATGCAGCATAACCAATATAGGACAAAAGTCACTTTACTGTCAGCAAGGCCAGAAAAGAAAAGGTGTTCTTGAAATGAACAGAATGAAATTTCATGAAGGGAAGATTAAGTAACTGGATATATTTTTAAATTATATTTTAAAAAGAAAATAATTGGAGTTTGACCAAAACATGTAGAGAAAAACTTATGATAGGGAAAGGGAGCAGACTTACAGAAAACATTGCTGCTTTTGCTGTTGTTTGGGTTGAAGATTGTGAATGCTGCTGGGAAAACATACATCTCATGTCTCATGCAGGACTAACCACCTTGTTACACACAAAAACCCAGTGATGCAGGAGCTAAACCAGCTGAACTCCCCTGAGCAGTGCTTTGAGCATCATGTTCTCACTTCTACCCTAAGTAACTGCCAACTCTTGTGTTTTGGGATAACTTGGTACCTGTCTGGTTATGAGCCAAATCCTGCTAATGTTCTTCATCTTACAGATGTGTTGTCAATATAAATTAACTCGGCAATGCTCAAAACTGGTGTCCCTGGATGAATTTACAGGATAATTTACATGTTAGTGATCTAATATCAGTGAATATTACTTTGTCTTCTGTACCAAGGTGATGTGGACCAAGGGACCTGTAGGTCACAACATTCCCAGATGCAAATGGCACCCAGACACAAGGGAATAAATTTATGACATTTGCTTATTACAAAAGGGTCACCACACAGTCTTCGGTCAGTAATTTTGCATTCTCATCTGGGAACTGCATAGCATGGAATTCAAATGTATGACCTAAGGCTTTATAGCTCTGAAGTGTTCACTATGAAAACATATTCCTATTCACATAATTTCCTTGAATGTACCTGGTGCATTCAGCTGCATTCCCCTCTGGATTTGGCTGGAGAGTTAGGACCTAATGAACATAACTTTCTCAGCCAAGCAAAATGTATACTGCAAAACTCACTGCTATTTGCATGCAAACGGAAATTTTAGCTTTGATCTCTTCCTTGTATTGCCTTACATATCACCATGTGATTTGCTGTCCAGACTATTCACAAAGAACTTCCATCAAAAAGCATCACTAATAACACTCCCCGTCTGCAAACATCTCCTACTGCTTAGACAGAAGTTGCAAAACTAGAAGCATGGATGCTAAATAGGGCTGCAATCCTGCAAGCAGGTCTCACTGCCTTATTTCATCTGTCTTATTCTAACTTCTCTATTCATACCTCCTTAGGATGGGCAGGAAAAGAATGCCATTTTTTTCCACATCCTAAGGACATAAAAATATGTCTTTCTTTGTAGAGCTATTAAAGTCCTTAACTTCTGGATATTTACTGATGGAAGAAGCTGGCCACTAATCAGCTTCTGACTGATGGTGATTAAAATCAATCAAAGACAAATTTAAAGGAAAAATGAGAACAATCTTAATTATCTATCACTCTATGATGGTCATTTAAAAAATATCTCACAACAACAGAAGAATTTTCTTATAAACAGATGTATGTATATTTTCATTTGATGCTGCCAAGTGTATACAGAAAAGTCTGGGAACCAATCACCATGTGTTTCATCTGATCCATCCAGACAGAAAATAAAGAGAAAAGCCACACACCATATGAATCCTTAACAGGATAATTTAAAAGTATTTTTCAAGTTGGTTTAAAATAGATTCAACATTATACTGAATTTTTTCAAGTACATTAAATTTAATGTAACTTTTTAAATCTCTATAACTTTAATAGCTGCAGACAGTGGGCCAAATTCAGCTTTAATGCAAAACACGCTGAATTTAATGAAAAGCTTCATTGAATTTACTGGCAATTTGCCCAGTTGCCACAGAATTCAGTTTTGCACAGTCTTTCACGTTCCTCCCACTGCTTCTCAAAGCTGTCATATGTATGCAGTCTAGAAGTTTTCAGAAGTCCAGGACTGGTAGTGAAAGTGGATTTAATAGTCTAATATCAAAGAGCCTATGAAGAAAAGCCATCCTGCAATTTTGCCAGGGAAAGTAAACAACAGATCACCATTTTCACTGCTGCCTTTATAAAAGGCCATTTTAAAAATTCTACAAATACTTTGCTCTGAATGGCATCCCTGAAATTTAAACTGAAGCCTGGACTCCCAAGTGAAACAATGAATTACAAGGAAATAAATGAGGATTTTTTTTTTCTTTTGCACTTGACAATCCCACTTTTACAAGAAATTCTGAGCATCTGATTATGGACAGAAGATACAAGCATTTCCTTGAAGAAATCCTGAGTAATACATAAATAAAATTTCCACAACAGAGTGAAACTGAGACCCAAATAAATTATCCATATGTGTTCTTTATATGTTATGCAAGCACTTTCTAGGAGGCAATACTCATGACAGGACAGTCTAGAGCCATTTCAGATTTTTTTTAAAACAGAAAGCAAGACTTAGAAGGCAGACAGTCATACTACGCCACAGCTATCCTAAAATTTGAAGTGTTATCTTCCTTTTTAGTGTAAAACTCCTCAACCACAGTGAAAAGAAAACAAAATATTGTTTCCTTGCTTCATTACTTTAGTAAGAAGGATTGACGACATGCTTAGCTGGCAGGAAAAAATAATTTATTTCACTGTCACCTTATTTGTTCACCTGCTGCAAGGTAAATAAAAGCTAAGTCACTTTTTATTTATTTAGCTTTGGCAAGACACCCATACTGAAATAGCTGGCATTATCTATTATATACAACCATTCTATTATACTGATCACAGAAAATAAAAACAGTGTGAGACCATCTGTAACACTTAACTTCACTCTTAATAGCTAATACTTGGTGAATGCCTTATTTTTTTTTTCACTCACCACTTTTCCAATTTATAATGTGTTTTGAAAATAACAGCAATTTCACTTATTTCATGTTTAAAATGTTAAAATGTTCCAAGAAAGTAAACGGTCCACATGTAGCACTTCCCCATGTCTGCCTTTTATCTGTTATCACGGACCTATTGGTATTAGTTAGAAAAATCTCTTTGTCATAACACTATAAAAAAATTAATCAATAAATATATTTGAAAATGCAGTTAAGAGCCAATTCCCATGTTAATTTCTCAGAGAAATTTCCCACTAGGGCGTGGCTGAAAGCAGAGAAAGTGAGTTGGGATTTTACAGAGATTACTATGCATTAGCGTAAAGCGTATCTTTTCCTGTGAAGTGAAGAATGGTATAAGCTTCACACTCAAAATGAGAGTATAAATTTGACTCAACAAAGCAGCCTGCTTGCAGGAACTTGCTTCACTCTCTCATTTCATAGCACAAATAAAATGCTTTTTTATCCTGCCTTTGCAAATAGAGTCAAACATTTTAAATAAAGTAAAATATTTTATCAAGGGGACAAGCAAAGAAATTCTGATTCAGGAGATTGCCTGATCCTGAAACGAATGCAGGGTAAAAAGGTAATATGGCAAATTCATACCAGGCCACAGAAATAAATAGAGTGGCTTCATTTTTTTCTCTTTCATGTTGTCTTCAGACCATGCAGCCCTGAATTCTTCATTGTCACTTTGGTGGATTAGCAATTGGCTTCGACATTCAGCTGCATGGGCAGACCTGCCAGAGCTGGCATAGTGGGGTGTGCTTTTCCAGAAGTTTGCAGAAAGAATTGAATTCATACTTTTCTTAGCCATAACAAGAAGTTGCCACTGTCTCCACAGATTACAAACATGGGCAACATTTTTTCCTCTGCCATGCAAATGCTGGTACGCACTGCTACTTCCTTTACAGTAAATAATGAGGTTGCTTACTGTTGCAGTGTTTACCTATTGAAACACTGCTATTTCAAGAATGCATTAATGTCTTTCAAATTTCCTTTTTTTTTTTTTTTTTTACTTTCAAATCCTTGTTACTTTTGAATTTGGCAGAACTCAGATTTGGGAAATATGCAAAAGTTTTCTGAGAACTTGAACAAAATTTCCTCCCCTTGAGTTCCCCTGTTGCTATGCTAGAACAGGCCCAAGGCTCCACCTTTCAAATGGTCACTTACATATTTAAAATGATGGGACCACATTTGATGGGGGAAACTGAAACTACCAGCAAGAGGGAGGGCATTAACCTAAGTGGAAAATCCAGGTTCAAGCCTCTTATGTAAAAAAGACAGAAGAACAAACTGACCTCTGTTCCCTCTTGGTTCACAGACATCCATTGGCTGGTTGTCTATGTTAGGTTTTATTCAAGCTTAACCAGAAAATTCTTTTTGAAACTGAAGTTTTGCTGAAATTGGTATATTTCTGGTAAAAGAAAAAAGCATTCTCATTTCATCTAAGCAACATTTTCACTGAGAGAGTCTGACACAGTTCTCATGGTAAAAAGGTATTTTTAAATTTTTATTATGATTCAGTAGTGCTATATTTATGAACAGTACATTACATTCTGTATTTACTTAATCTCAGAAGATATAACAGTAATATATGGAACAGTTATGCACAGTGGGAAGACTTTATGTATACATTTGATATATTAATCTGCTATTGTTGTATGTTTATGGAACAGCGGTGTAAAAATATAAACTACTATAACACTTGATCTTTGATGATATTATTATGCTAATAGATCATATTTTTTGTCTTCTGAAGAGATTTTTCCTTTCCACTGTAAAAAATCACCACCTCCCATTATTTTTTCAATACTGTTTTATACACATTTGCCAATAGCAAATTCTTTATTTTCAATAAAATTCTGGGGCCAAAAAGGCAAGAGATGTTCTGTGATAGACTTGACATCAAACTAGACCACACTTAAATATGCACTGTGAAAAAATATGAGCATCCTCACCTTCTACCAGCCATGTTTAAATGTAGGCTTTTCTATATTTTGCAGCCATGACTTTGGTCGACACTCTCAAGCTAAACCAAAAACGTAGAAAGCTGTCTCCAATGTTTCTGTTGGATAATTATGTAAGCTTGCTTTCAATAGTTTTTAAGAAACACTGGATTTTATTATACCATAGTTCTGAACTTGCTGTGGTCTTTTGGGCTAACAATAAAAGACAAAAATAGGCAAATTAAAGAGCTAGTTGAAAATATTTTGGCAGGAGGTCCTTGCACAGGAGACCAGGGACTTAAAGCGAGAATTTGATGTTTTTTGCACAGTCATAATGTCTTTTTTTGTCAGCAGCTGAAAATCTGGTTAGCTGTTTCCAGAGCAGCTCTCTTGGAGCACATTTACAGAAACCACCAATGAGCTAATAACAGCTGGGAAATAATATCCTGGCACCCACATTTTATCTCAGGACTGCAGCAGGTGGCAGTCACTGTTGTGCCATAGTTTTCCTCTATTTTCTAGAAAGGTTGTTTCTCCAGCAATCTGTACAGAATTCAACTTTAGCGTCAGTAGTTCTGAGCTGAAATGAATTTTTCCTCTGTTCACTGAAATTTCTTTTTTCATTGAAAACTACCAAGAAATTTCCCATAGACTCAAAAATTCATCTTGCATTAATGTTCATTCTAAACCATTTCAGGCATCTTATTTGTCTGCATTTTCCTCATCTCCAGCATCTGGTTGAAATGCAAGGGAAAGCCTGGGCAAAGAACCATGAACACCTCTAATTTTTTTTTAAATTGTAGTTATTTTACCATAAAGAATGGCTGCAACTTTTTTTGAAAGTTTAATTTTTCTGTCTTCATTTGTTTTCATGATGCTTATAGCCTCTTTCTGAGTACTTTTGTTGATTTTTGTCACCTTAGTTGAGGATGTTTTAGAGCTGGTGAAACCCTGCAGGAAAGGCTTATGTAACCACAGCTGACTCTTTACAGCTTGGTGAAGGAAGCATAAATATTTCTCACATGTGAGAATCTGTGTTTCCATTCCACCACTTCAGTGGACAAACTTTCTTGCTGTGACACACTTGATACATACTGCAAGAGATTAGATGAGGCTCATGGAGGTTAGGGCTACAAGAAGCAACTGCTGAGCATACGTGGGTATATCAAAAGAAAGACCATGCTGCACTCACACTGTTTGCTGGAATCTACTTCTACCCTCCATGGCTTATTTTCAGAGACAAGGGGAAGTGTGGTCCAGTACAGGAATTCTTAAAAACTAAATTTAATATACAGAAATTTCTTTTCTGTATTTTGAAATTAGCCAGCAAGTATTTTGAAATTAGCTAGCAAACTTTCTGTCTTACTAACTAGGCCAGTATTTTTCTAAATGGCATGAATTTGCTTCACTTTCAAATTTACTTGTGGAGAATTACCTAGTGCAACTGCTCCAGTACATTTAGGTCCCTGCTCACTATATTTTCTTTCAAGTTATTTTGATAAATGGACATACTGACGTTTCCTAACCACAGTAGATGATTTTACAGAACATCTTTGAGGTACAGACCAACAATTTTCACATATGGTAAAGTTCAAGTGAAAAACACTGCACATAATTCATTTATCCTTTGGAAAACAAACTTAGTGGAACTCTGGGCTACAAAAATACAATGTTATTTGGAAAAACAAGTCACTAGTCCAACTTATACCTACCCCACTGTGGTAAAACACATCCTTCTAATAAGAACAAAAACATCATGCATTAGGATTACTGACAAATGCCAGTGATGACTTCCATGTACTTCTTTTTATTTCCCCTCTAAATCTCAAGACAACTTAAAAACTGTATTGCTGCTTTCTTCTAGGTACTGTAGTGCTAAGAGAAACTTGAAGAATATAATTTTTAAAAAAATAGAAAGGTGAAATGTGCCCTCCACCATCAAACATTGTCTAGAAGAAATGGCATTGGAGGGCATCTTGTGTCTTTCCCATTTCATTTGAAATAACCATGATGATTTTGTTAACACGAGACCTTCGAGTCCTTAAATGGCTACTGGTCCATTACATTTGGAAGCGCTTCCCTAAGTATCATATATTCATTTTTTACAGAGACACTAATGGGGAGCAAACAATGACAGCTGAACTTAACACTACATTTAAATTTAGGTGAGGAATTTCCGTCCTAAATTCAGAAAATATCTTCTTAAAGATAAACACTGTAATAGATTGAAGATACATATTATACATGAACTATTTTATTATTAATCTTGTCTGACATCTAGTAAACACTTCAGAAAAGCTCTTTTGATCCCTACTTCATTGATTTTAATGGAAACCAGAGACCTATTCTATAAAGTACATATAGAAGGCCATATACCACAATGCAAGTAATTTGGCATACATCCATAAGTCTTGAAAGGAGAGGCACTTAGAAGTGTGAATGTGAATTGCTTTGCAATCTGCAGTGTGGTAATATAGCTGTCAACCATATTTCATGTTGTGCAGGACTATGGATAGAAAGCATCTCTGAAAGACATGATTTTTAACTAGCAGAGACTCAATGACTGACATCCAAATACTTTTTTTTCCTACTGGTGTCTAAAAAGCCCTGTGAAGAAGTGCAGTAAAGAAGACTACCTTTTACAGAATTTGAGGAACTTACCTAAAATTTGGTTGAAATATGAAAAAATTCTGCTATGGAGTGTGCATACAGTATTAAAGAAAAAGAAGATAAATGTACTTGGATACAGCCAGAAATGTGAAAGTTGGTGGTTTTGGAATGGAGGGTCTGTGACTCCCTAAAAGGTTTCAATTCCTTCTGAGTTTTACTTTGGGTTATAGGGTGAAAAAAATTGTACTCAAAACAATACCTATCAAGCTACAAAGATGCTCCTTTCTTCAAGATGAAATCATTAAAAACCACCAAGTCTTGGCACAATTTCTACCTGAAATTATCTGTTCTATAAGATTCTCTAGCTATTTAGCTTCACTGAAAAGTCTACAAATTTTGGCATATCTCATCTGAGTTCTACTTTTTTACCAGATCATGAACACATGAAAATCTCTTGCTTCTGCTTTCATTATGAAAGTTTCCCCACTATTTATACATGGCCATCTAAATCAGACAGTAGTGCTGAATTAATGCATTACAGTAATCTGTAATGGTTAATTCATTTGTAATGCACCTACATTAATATAAAAAAGACAAATTTGATTTCTGTAGCAAAATAACATGATTTATGTTAAAACCTTTATTCTCTTGTACAACTGGTTATCTCACTTTCAATTACTCTTTGATGTGTTACATGTTCTAAGCAAGCCATCAGATTTCTCTATGATGCAGTTTTTTCCTATTCTGGAATATCAGGATATCATTTACTTACCTCTGAAAAGATGCATAGACAATTTAGGACAAATGACTTTAATACAATTATTACTTTGTGCTCTAACCACTGTATAAACCATATACAGGAAAAAGGGTATAGCATCCACAAAACAGGCATTTTAAAATGAAACAGGTTTTAAGCATTCAGATTCTGGAATGAGGCAAGGTTTTGAGTTATACATCCAGTAATATTGCACTGAATGCAATATTGCTACAGAGATGGAAGTAATCTTCCAAAAACCTCCTCATCTCTAGAAGCCTTAGAATTTAATAACCAGTTCAAATTAGTCCAATTTAGGATGTAATGCAAATAATTTTCCTCAAGAAATGACAAAGGAAATACTCCTGCATGTTTGATGTCCTGTAGCTTCTACCACACACTCAGTACATGTTTCATTTTATACCTCCCTGCTTTTCAGAGCTCAATTATAATTAAAAAAAAAAGTTTCAGATTGCTAAGAAGGAACCCAATGCATTTGATAGTGGATAAAACCAGGGTCAGTGTCTGATTCACTGGCGCTTTCCTAGGCACGAGATGTTTTCCCCTGGGGTCATCAGGTCCAGGCAAGCTGCATTCTTTCTGCCAGGCACTTTGTAATGTGCAATGAACAGTGTCATTTATTTTCATTTCCTCATACTTAATTGCATGCTTCTTGCTTCAAATATTAAGTCAGAAGGCAGGTGGTAGAAGCAGTAAACTAAACTACTACTAGCTGTCGAAGTTACGGACCATGCTACTCTCCTTCTGAAACAACCCAATTGTTTACAGTTCAGCAGAAACTCCTGAACTGGAAAAACATTTGCTTCCATTGCACATTCAATAGAGATTTTTTCTTTTATTCTGAAAAAAGAAATCAAAAAAATGCCCAGCAAACACACACTACTTAAATTTATCAACACTTTATCACAGTAGTAGGAAAAATAGATAAAGTTAGTGTTTTTTGTAAATGTAGAAAAAATAGTTTTAGGGTGTAGATGGATGCCTGCTTTAGTCAAGTAACATGTCAGTAATGACACTTCTGGAATTCATGAATTCAGTAGTAAGCTAGTAAAAAATTTAATGATCATGTCTGAATATAGAAAGAAGACATTAATTAGGTAGGCAAAATTTACAGTTACTGTATTTGAAATTAAATTATTTCATTCACTGCAGAAGCTAGCATTTATTTAATTTTCACCTCTTAAAATTAACAAAATAAAGTTTTATCAAAGACTTCACTACGGTACTTAACTTCATCTTCATGATGCACCTGGACTTTATTTCTGGTGTATTTTACAGATAGGTATTTCACCTAAATTTAGGGTGATTCAGATCAAGTCAGATTTATTGGCATATTTATGTCACTTACTGCATTCATAAATAGCACTTTATAAGGTACAAGAACTTTTTCAAGTAGTAACTTTTGCAACAGGTTTGTGCTATTGTTGAAATATTCTGCTGAAACAGATACCAAAATCACTCCATATTGTTGTTAAAAATGACATAGGGGAAAAACTAGAGTAACAAATATATGTATGACCCTTAAAAAAATATTGTATTATTATTTTATATGTTATTATTTATATTTATTCCATGTATTAATTATAGTATTTATTATATTTATTATATTCAAAATACTTAAAAAAAATTCAATCCAGTGACTACAGAAGTGTTTTTATAAGAAAGGAGATGCCAGCTATTCCTTTGGAAATAATCTAATAATGCTAAATCATAAATACAGGATTTGTACAAATATTTGCTTATTTGCATAATAATCCAAGTGGAAGTAACATAACCAGCAAAAATGCACTATATCAGAACATGCTCTCCATTTTAGTTCATGTTTTTTATGTACATGTTCTTCTATACTAATTAATAACTCTAACAGTATACAATTTCCTGTTTATCATAAACATAATGTTCACTTTCTGTAATACCCTACTAAAATATTACTGATGCTGTTATCACAGAATAGCATATTTCAGCTGGAAGAAATACAAATACAGCCAAGTTCAGGCTCAACCCTGCTAAATTTTTCATGCAAGGTTCTGCATGGAAGACTTTACACCTTGGCACTACACCCTTTTGAAGTTAGTGGAGCTCTGAGCTAATGAAGGATTGCCTTGCTTGGCCAATAAAATGGAATTGCGGAGCTTCATATCACGAGGAATGAGACATCCCATTTAGAAATAGCAGCATCACAGCAGGCACATTTTATTAAAGCAAAATCCATTCCTAATCTCTCATGTCTAAAAAAATTATATAAGCGGGTGGGCAAAAATTAAGTTACATTTTTAACTTTTCCCACTACCAACAAAACTTGACTGAATTTGTTTATTTTTATAAAAAAGCTTTTCCTTCATAAAATCTTATGGTGCATCCAGATCATCCTAAACAAAAGGAAGGTCCAATTACTAGGAAATGAGTGGGCAAAAGTTTAATATTTTGAAAACTACTGAACTGTCTAAAACATCAAATTTTGATTTTCTTGTACGACATAGCTTTTAATATATTTAATTTTATTTCTTTTCAGTGAAACTCACATTTGCATACATAGTTTCTCAAGGTACTCAGGAATCTCATTAGGTTCCATTCATATAGTCCCATTTGAAATCAATGGAAGTTAAACAAGTTCTGAAAATCCCAATCAGTCTTTTTTCTTTCCATTCTTTAGCATTAAAACCTCATAGGAAATATGATCTTTAAGGACAGAGCTTTAACCTTATTAAAATATCTATTTCCTAAGTGGCAAGTTAATTTGTTCTGCCTTACAATCAGTGAAGGACGCAGAAAACTTGAGGTGGGGTGAGCAATTTGGAGTTGACAACCACTTTCCATATCCAATTGGAAAAATTCAGAGTGATCCCTTCTTTGCCCCTTACCAGGGGCACCTGAAATTAGGTGAGATGCATCAGACCTTACAGACTAAAAATAATTTATTTTGGATGCATCTTCAAAAAATCAAAGATATTTTCCCCATCACTCTGGCCAATGTTTTTTGCTCTACCTGCTAGCTCCTCTCTTGTGATCTGCACTTTAAGGCAAATTAAAGACAAAACCAGAAAAAAAAAAAAAAAAAGGAGGGAATCTCAACTGAATATAAGGAAAGCTTTTAAATTCTGAAGAAGAATTCTGAAGAAGAAAGGGTTTAAGATGTTTCTCTGCCCTCAGGATTCTGTATTGCTAAGTTCTTGGTAACAGTAGTTTTGAATCATTTTGCATTACCAAAGTCCACCCACATAATGAAGAATGAGCATAAGTAGCAATTTCAGTCTTTCCCTAATCCAGTAATGCTCTATATAATAATAACTTTTAGAATATAAAAATATTCATTTTTTTTAGTGGGGGGGGTGGGCAGGGAGTGAGGGAGAGGGAAGGAGAGGGGACAGGACAATTTACCACTTAATAGAATTCCTGGCATCCAGCTTAGCTAGCAAAATTTAACAAGTCCTGGGGAGACCTAGGAATCGCACACGACAGAAATTACCTAGGAAAGTCTATGCACTCAGGAGAAACTGGAAATATCAAAGACTATTAAAACTCTTTAATCTACACAGTTATGCTGCCTTTAGCATGCATAGGGGAGCAGACCTCCGTCCGCTAGAGAATCACAACATACAGTCTTATTCTAAGCACTGTTTTCATAATCTAAAGGAGAATGAGTCTTCATACCTCACACTTCACACAGTCTTTCCTCCCAAAGACAGACAGATGCAGAAGCATTTTCCAGCTCTTGTCCTGTCAGAAAATTTCATTAGGAGAGATGGAGAATGTAAGATGGTAGCAAGATGAGTAATGTGGATTAAAACCTGCAGCAGGAGAGACCTGGGATCTATCACTCGATTAAAAAATTAAACTTTTCAAAATTTGCATTATACCCAAAAGACAACTAAGCCTCCTGTTCTGTCAGAGAAGACCATAGTTACTAAGCCCTTTGCAGTCCCCTATCCCTGCATACTCAGGAAACCATTAATTGGGAAATTTTCTGAAGTTGGAATGCTGGAAAGAAAAATTTCCCCACGTATAATTGATAGACCACTAACAGCTACCAGTTAAGTTATATAGGTTAGTTGGGGAAAAGAATGCTTACTTTGAGAATTCTAGTAGGCCTTGAATGTAAAAGACTATGCTGCTCTGCATGGTTAATGCATGGTTAATGCATTTGCATTTCTCCTGGCACTATCCAAAAAAGACATGTCTCTGTACTGCAGACATTGATAACTCAGGATGAAAATGCTCCTGGCCTTATCCTGAAGCTCATCTGGGGTATTGTGAAATTAGTCAGGATAAGTACTCACTGTGCTAAGCATAAAAGTCTGTTTGTAGAGTCCAGCCTGACATATTTTTGGAAATTAAGGGTCTTTCCCAAAGGACTGCACTGTTTGTATTTTTAAAGTCAATCAAAAGCATTGATTTTTGCAGACTCAAGACCAAAGTCCTCACTAAAAAACCATACCATTTAGAAAAATTATGATCCTCCAAAGATATATGTATCAGACTTCAGCCTGAAGACTGCTGAACATAACTATGACACTAGCAGTGACATGTTGGCCTACCTGCAACACAGATTGCTTAGGGCTAATAGAACAAAACCATAAAAAAAAAAAAAACAAAGGTGCAAAATCCACTTCCACCTTTGTGAACTCACTCCACATTTTTTGACTGCCATTACAATAGTGCATTTGGAAGCATCCAGAAGCATTTGAGGACTGTCTGTAACTAAAATTATCTCGAACTTTAAAAAAGACATCTAGCATTTATGCACAGAAATGCCTTTCATGTTTCCATTTAAAGAATATTCAATTTGTAGTCTTGCAGATCACTCGTTCACAGGTCATGTATATGTATCTACAAATTTCCAAACTGCAGGGTTTGTTTTTCATCTATCCAGATGAATACCCCAAAAAATACCACTTACCCTTTGACATGATAAATGACTCTGTGGGGATTTTATTGTTGGGATTTAAAACTCTGGAGAGTCATGCAATCATGCAATCTAATTAGTCTTTTAGATGGTGAAACATCATTCAGGGGAGAGATACTTTACAAATAATATTTTCAGGATTGTCTTTTCCCTACCTCTTCCCTAAATTGTCTCCACAGACATAGATGTACACAAATACACTGCCATACACTATCCAAATGACTGTCCTGGATAAGATCATTTCTGCTTCAACAGACCCTTGTTTTTTGCCAAATTTCATTTAGAAAGGCTTTTTGAGTTGTAGACAGAATCTTTACAGAGTACACATTGATGAGTATATTTTGAAAATGCAGAGAAAAATATTTTTAAGTTCTGTCATTCCCTATGCTCCATTTCAATTTCATTTTTATGAAGGCATTTGAAAGCAGTGGAGCATCTAGTTTGAACCTTTATTTTTATTTTAGTCTTCTCATGTCTAAATTATAAAAGGCAGATCCCAATTCTTTGGGCACTGCAATTTAATTTACCTCCAAAGATGCATTTTTTTTTCTACTTTTTGCTGTATAGTTGCTCACAGCTGAAATTGTTCAGTCATAATGAAAACACACTTACTGCATCCCAAATGCTTACACAACTATGCATTTGGGGAATAGTTTCCTTTTATTTAAAGTCATCTGCAAGGTAAAATATTGGTAAAATATACCATTCTTGAGAGAGTTTTCAGAAAAAGTTAAGCAGTTTAAGAAAATATATTCCAGGTGACTATTCTATTTAACTCAAATTTGAGTAACTCTAGTGCAATGCTGATGCCTAATTTTTCTATCATTTCTGCTGAGGATTTTCCCCTCCCCTCTTATGGAAGGTTACAATAGTACCATGCAGTTTCATAAGAGGGCTGGATATGTTAACTCATCCCTAAATTTCTTATCCTTGCCCCTAGCAAAAGGATTGCAAATTTGATAAAGTAACTACTTTTTTCAGACTGTGATACAGAATACGTTTCAAGCCATTTACTCATTAGAAAAGAGTACAACTTTCTTGAGCTGCATTAGCAGAGCCAAATGTTTAATAAACTACAAAATGACATGTTTATTCTGTTTGGGTACTTAATTCTTAAATTTGGTCATTCAGTCATGCCTAACAGAAAAACGAGGTTATTGCCTGCTCAGTCAGAAGCAACAATTGAAAAATAATTACATTGTAGCAAAGGCACAAAAATTCTTAAACCTTGATGCACCTTCCAAAAAGTTACCATGAATTTCTCAATTTTCTTTTTTCTTTATCCCCTCTAAGCCCTTTTCTCAGTATTTCAGATTCATTTACTAGCAAAATATGTGTGCTGAATGGAAGCAACCACTTATTCTTTATCAACACTTTTGCAGCTAAATTGTACTGAGGATAAGTATACTTATTAAAACACATCTATTGAACAAAATTTGGATCAAGTACTTTTCTGTAATCTTTAAAGTTATATAACTACAAAAGATAATGTTAGTAAATTAAACATATACTTGCTAATTAATGCATGCAATTAAAAGTACATAATTGTCTTTTCATTCCTATTTAGGTCCCTATTCATAAAAGCACTTAAGAATATCCTGCTCTTTAATGTGCCTACTGAACTCCTTTAGGCATATGACCAACCAAAAATTTAAGGATGCACTTAGGCACATGTTTAAGAGGTCTGCTGAAACCAGGTGTCAGTGCAGAAGAGTATGCAAAATAGAGCACTCAACCCCCTTGGATTGAAGAATCTATTGAAAATACCTCCGAATAAAAAAATAAGCACAATAAAACAGTAAATGTTCATCCCAACTGAAAGGAAAAGCAGGAAATGCTCTCACAGAGGCTGACAAAACCTGCTGTTTCTATCACCAAGTCCAAAGAAGTAAATCAAAGTAAGGAGTAAATACAGAAATTCACTACATTTGCTGCACAACACCCTTCAGAGTTTCTTGAAATCAGTGATTAAGATCTTCTTAAGTGAAGAGGACAGAAAAAGCTGTCATTACACTGGCTGATACCACAACTAACCTCTACAAAATTAAAGCCTTTTTTCATATTTACTTTGTTACTTAGAAGATTGTCTGCTTAGTAAACTCATAATGTAGCATAGACTGTTTGTTCATAGTTTTGTTTTATCACTACCACAACACCATAGCAACCCAAACACCAAATATTTATTTTTTTTCTCAAACACTGCAAGTTATTTTATGAAATATTTTATGCAAACTGGGCAATACTTGACTCATTCTGTTTGTCTCTTTTGCATGTATCTCTAAGGCATCTATTACCATGGTGCCTAAATGCTGTGGCACCATACTATTTGCCAGTCTTCTTGTATCATAAGTGGTATCATCATTTTTGTCCACTTTATATAGCCTTTTTATATAAACTCTAAGAAATTATCATCTAGGACAGAACTGTCATGGATTAAATGCAAAGTGATGCTTTCTGTAGCAATAAATAGAAATCAGTTGTATAATTATTTATCCTGTTTCCTTCAGTCTTCATTTACCCTGAAAATACAGTCGCTACTAGTAGAAGGTGCTCTTTTGATAAAAGCTTCTCTGATTTCAAAAATCCTGGACTCTACTTAAAATCACTTGCATTCCACCTCCAAACCAGCTCTTATAACCCACAGCTGCCCACACAACACTATACTGTCCTAACAATTTTTTGTAGTACATAATTCAATTTATTTTCCTCCTTAGAACTCATTGAGTGTATCATCCCCTAAAACATACTGTAATCATTTTAGCTCCAGACCAATGTCATCCTACAAACAAGTTATGCTATTGTGAGACCCAGGCTGTGTAAACAATCCTGCAGAGCTTCCATGATACTACAAAACAGATGAGGGATGAGAAACAGTGACAGTTGTAAAGATACTCCTTCTGCTGATGGTAAAAGTTAAGACCTTTTTTCCCTCCTCCACCTTTAATAGCAATCAAATGGAGAGCACAAGAAACAGCAAATAAACTTTATATTTGAAAAAAAACTAACATGGGCCAAAATACTGTGATGGTGTATTTGGCTCAACTTAAAATAGAATGATTTTTCTCCCAAAATATTAAATGGAAAAAGTATAACAAGAAAGAAGTGAAATGGAAAATTGCTAAAGCTGAAGAACATTATGCAAAACCCAAAAAAACCCCAAAAAATCCAGCATTTTTTCTAACAGCTCTGAGATTACACAAGAAAGAGAGAAAGGATGCGGAGGAGGGGGAGAGGGATGGAGAGGTAGGACAAGGGAACATGAAGCAGACTGAAAACAGAATAGAAATAACTGTTATGGAAACTGTTATGGAACTGTTATTAAAAGAGAACACAAAATCAACAGAGGTACATTTGAGACTTTAAATATTCTGTCGAGTAGGTTTTCCATAAAAAACTTAAATGTAATTGGACTGTTCATCATTTATAAAACTGTTCATCATCTTGCCATGGGCCAGATTGCTTCCACTTCTCTTACCTACAGCATGTTTTACTCTGCTGAGTTTATCTTATTCTCTGTGATTCTATATCATAATATATAATTTTAGCCAATATTTTAATTTAAAACCTTTTTTAAACCATTCATAAAATAGGGATATTACTGGAAAGCAAGCCCTCCAAACAGAAAAATGTCTCACTTTTTAGTTATTCTCAAGGATGGCAACAAAGTTTGACAGCTGACATTTGGGGAAGGAAAAAGAGCTTGAAATACTACACGAATAAAGCATATTTTGTCTTTCTTAATGGAATATATCCAGGGACATTGTAAAAATAAAATACTCTCCTCTAACTTTAATATTCAGATTCTTCATTGATCATTAAGCTTGATCACCAATGAAATGTACTGCATTTTTAGCACATCCAAACTCATGAAAGTGATGATTTATAGATATATACAGCACCTTACATCTTCAAAGAGTTTGTAAATAGCAACACCTTCATTCTCATCCTATTTCACTAATGTAAAATTTAAGACTTGACATCAGAAATATGTAAAACAAGAAAATTTAGATTTTTCATAGTACAACTGATATTAGAGAGATCTAAAATTTCCACTGATATATGAGAAACTATGCCTAGATAAAAACTAGGTCTCTGTGAATTTCCACTCTGTGGAGGTGGGCACAGGCATGAAACCTCTTCCTTTGCAGAAAATAAAAGAACATCATCATTTCTTTTCAGTATTACAAAATTTTTTGTTGACTGAATGTTCACAACCTCTGCCTTCCAAGGCATCAAATAATAGCATTGATGAGATATAAATGAATCGGTCAAACATGTTCAGCTCATAACCAACCCTTTTTCTATGTTCTAGAAAAGAGTGGTTGTATTTCTGTATAGCCCATGGCTGTACATATAGCCATATTGCTAAAGCATTGCTAAGGCTATGCATCATATAGTTTTATATGACTGCATATGCTATATTTCAATACATTTTTGATATTACTTAACTTGATGTATCTTCTTGCAGTTGGCCTTCTGAATTTCAAGATTAGCTAGCACAGCCAGTTACTATCAGAGTTCAACCTTTTTTTACAAATGACTGATAACTCTGTGACTGCTGTTAAATTCCTGGACAGATTAAATGAAGCTCACCTCCCGCTAGATCCTAAATCTCTTCAAGCTTCTTTTTTAAAGCCACATAACAAGTGTTTTGTCCTTACATTACTGTTCCACTTTTTCTTCCTTGTCTTAAAGGAATTTTCATTCTTCTAGTTCTCATGGGAAATCGTGTTAAAATTCAGGAACCTGACCTTAGGTTGCATTGAATATTCCCATTGACTTCAGACCATAAAAAAAGAAAACTGTGAAAAAGAGTTATATTCTGTCAGGAAGAATATGGCTCCAAATGCTGGAATCATCCTGACAGCTCTATTTCAGAAGTTAGCCAAGGAGAAAGAAGAAGCCAGATATCTTGAAAATTACATACACATACCTCACACACGTAGTATACACATACAAAGCATAAAGAAGAATAGAAAAGAGAACCTGGAAAGAAACCCTGCCAATTTATCAAGTGGCAGATGAATTATCCCCAAGACTTTCATAGAAGCAGCAGCCACCCCATTTCAAGGTGAAATTTTATTTCAGTCTCAACTGCAGCATAACCTCAGATCCATCCATCCATGTTTCCCCTGCTCCCTCTCCTTTCCCCTCACAGTCCTCCTGCTCCTTTCCCAACTCACATGCTGAGTAACTCTGAGGCATCATTTCCTCTCCCGTACTACAGGTTTCATGAGTCTGTCTAGGTAGGAACTGTAGAAAGAAGAATTGTATTGATTAAAGAAAAAAAACAAGTTAGTAACAAATTTATTGTAATAAGTTTTTGTCCCAGTTGAAGCTTATGAATTGTGTGTACCTTTTTGATAATTTTTGGTGTGCTTCAGAGTATTTTCAACATTCTCCCCACCAAAGAACATTCTAGGGAAAACTAGTGGAGTTACACAGAAAAAAAAATGGAAAACTGGATCTATGTGAGGTGTCTAGCTCTTGCTATTGTTTCCACTCAATATCTACTATTTATTTTTCCTGCATGATGGCTCTGCTTCAAGCTCTCTGGAAATTACACTACACAGAAAGTTAAAAAAAAAAAAAGCATTGGAATTTTCCAGTGTTTGGTCTTTCTTAATACCAGAAGCACATTTCACCTCTGAATTTAGCAAGCAGACTCTTAGGTGCTGTTTCATTATTGGCTTAAGCTACCCTAAGTATGGAGTGTGACAAGAGGCAGACCCACTCACCACCCTCCTCCCCCTCCTCTCCTCAGACCTAGGTAAATACTCCTCTCATTTCATCATCAGTTCTCATGCTGCTTCAGAGTCAGCCAGATCAAAAATACCAAAATGATCCACCTGAGATCTGAGCCACACACTAATTTTCAGATGGTTCCTGACACAGCTGACCTTGAAGCCAGAAGTGTACTCATTCTCCCTAGGGAGACAGCAGAATATGCATCTGGAGCAGGAAGGAAAAGAGAGCTGTACCACCATCTTCAGCAGCAGCACAGATTTAAATTTGCTGAAGCCTACTGCAAAACCACAGCTTTGTTATGTTATGAACAACTCCCAAATGAACCAAACTGTACAAAAGAAAAAAGCAGACCTTGACCCTTGATTTTAGTGTTCAAGGAAGACAAAATAATACAGATATTCTCCTGAATCAGAAATGCCAGATGGCAGAGAGGCACACTTGAGTATGTTTCCTGCATACCTGAACAAATTTCTTTCCAATAGGTTAGGGAAGAAATTGTCCGGCCTTTTGGGGTGTGCATGGAGAGCACTTTGAGAAGCTGCTGGAAGACACATGGGCTGTAGTCCCAGTTTTCAGCAGTAGTGATCCCATGAGACTGATTCTATTAACACTGCTGGTTTATACCTTTTGATGCCCAGTCAGCTCAAGTTTACTGCACTCCAATATTTGAGTTGGAATGTTAGGAAACTGCATCTATTAACAATTTGAATAACCACTGCAGCATATTGAAATGTAAGAAATGCCTTTATACCAGCTAGGACAGGCAAAAGGCTAGGGAAGCAGTGCAAACACAAGCCTGCTCCAGCCTGATTTTGTTGCCTTAAATGGTGCCAGTGGACTGTTTTTTCTTCTGGGGCAGGAAAAAAGCAGTTAACTGCCCTTGTGCAATTCAGTGCCACATTAAGAATACCTTAGCTTGATGCACAATTTTCCAGAGAACCTGAAATGCTGCAGAAATGCTTCCATTTTTAACAACTGACAACAGCAACTCTAAGTATTCCATTTATATTTCTGCTATGATACTTCAGAAGATCTTATCCTGGAACACTTGTGTCGGGTGACTAATTACATAAGAATTGTTCATTTTTGTCCTTTCTACTGCAGGAGTATGTTCACAAAGTTAGTCCTTTATCTGTGATGCACTTCTGAAAGAGAAAAACAAAAAAGACAGAGAAGTCTGGGGATTTTATTAGCTTCTTCCAAGATATTTAATTGCTATTAGAGCCAGAAATATGTTATGTGCTATAATATAATTTTCTTTTTGAGAGTAAAACTTGGGTTAAATACTAGCACAAATTCCACGTGACAGCAAAGTAATCTCAGGAGTTTTAAAAAACAGAACATGGCAAGCTAGACTTCCACCGGTTATTTGTGGTTCACTTTATAAATTTTGGGCACAGAATCAAACTTTAACATTCTACATAGAAAGCCAGAATCTTTCTAAAAAATCTTTTACAAATCAGCAAGACTGGAAACAATTTGATAGAAGACTTACTGTGCATGCTCTTTCAGCCATTTCACTAAAAACTCATTTTAGCTTTCTCTGAGGTAGAGATAAACCACAGCTAAGAGACAGTTATTAAATCTTCTTTATACATTCTGTATGAAATGTATTAAACTACAAAAATACTATATTCAAAAAAGGTTAAGGGTCTGACTTAAACCCACAAAGACATGGAAATTCAGAAATATTGTATCTTCCTACCCTTTACTCTCTTCAGTAAGGTTATGCATTGTAGCAAAAATGACTTGTGCTCAGGTTCCTTAAACCTCTTCTTTATGGTACATTTCTCCTTAAATGTACTTTCTATTTTAAGGTTTTTTCAGTTTGCATACTCTTTGTAGGTTGAATTCTGCCCTGGACAGTCTGAGGAGTTTTATTGGTTTTTTTGTTTTATGTTTTTTTAATAATTTCTCTTTTTTTATGTTTATGATTATAGAAACACAGAAGTGAAAAATGAAGCAAAAGTATGTATGTACTAGTCTTGGCAACGAGATATTCTTACTTTTATTTTTCAACGCTCACAAGAGACAGGCAGGCAGATGTAGGACATGCATAACTCTCAGCAAGTGCAAGCACATGCTTCAGCTCTATCCCTGCCCCCTATGCAGCTCCACTTAAACATATGTAAATACCTATTACATATTTCTCTAGTGAACTAAATAGGAAACTTGCAGTTGACACTGCAAGACTTTGTGCCACAAAATACCTGGGGGCCTTCTTCCGTGATGGGCTTTTTCCCCTTTTCCTGAATACAACAACAACCAGTGGAGGTCACACTTTATTCAAAAGAAAGTAAGATGCTTGCAGATCCTCCTTCCAGGGGGCTGTCAGACTTGAGACCACCTCCTACGCTGTGGTAGAGTAGTTTGGACCTGCTGACCTCTTGGGCAAATTGCAAATTATTTTCTTCTCAAGAAAATGTCAAATCACGGAAATTCCACTGTGAGGAGGGCAAGGATATCTTAGGAGGATGGTGGGGTTTTTTTTCCTATATTCTACAAATGTAAATGAGTCTCAGTTTCTTTTCATTCACTTTTATTTCTAATTATTCTTTGTTTTTACTTAATTATTATCAGTGTATTATGCAGTCAGGCAACTGTGTCCACGCAGCTATTATAAACCTATATGCATTCAACAAATTGTTAGAAACTTGATAATTTCAAATGTGACCTGGAAGTTCCCCTCCACGTGTTTCATAGCATCTGATAAATATGTATATTTAATTCTGTTATACTTACACATGCTACTGAAGAGTCCATTTTTAAAGATTAACAGCTAACACAGACTATTCATTCCCTCCAACTGGTACTCCTGCCAGCTGCTAAAAAATAGGACAATGGCCATTCCAACAAGAAAACAGTGTTGATTACACACTCTGCGTGCCAGAGTAAAGGGAGATGATTTGGAGGACGTCCACAAACATTAATCTTTGCAGCTTGACTGTGATAAAAGTAAACTATTCAAAATCCTCAAACAAATAATCCTCAACAAAATAGTGTAATACTATGTATAATACCAGTAAAATAATACCAGTGATGTAGATTTATCTTAAGATACCATAGAACATGACACAGGGGATTGAGAGAAATTTCTTAAACAGATAATACTTGACAGTAGTAGACAATCTCTGTTAAAGAGTAAGAGAAACAGAAAGCAGTAGCCTTGACCCAGAAAAGGTATTTCTGCTTTATACAGCATAAAAGACAGACATTCAAGAAAAGCTCATCCATGAGAAATGGCGATCTCCTGTTGGTACCAAGGTCAGTCGGACCTGTTGTGATATATTCTGTAAATGCTGACTCTATCACTTACTGTTTTCCAAGGACTTCTTTAACACCCAGAGCTTTTCTTATTTGTATTGTGGAACAAAGTTATGACATGAAACTGTCAAACTAGAAAGCCCAGAAAAGGAAGACAGAGAGTTTTTTATTAGACTTGAGAGTGATAGCTCTATTGAAAAAAAAAAAATTACAGTTATAAGGAAAGGGATCTGAAGTTCCTAGAGACCCACCAGAAAAATGCCAAAATCTCAGCAAGGAAGGAAATTTTGCTCTTAAGTCAGCAAACCCAACAGTTTATCATGCCCCTTAAAAACTGACTGCAGATGACATGTGGATGGTGTATCTATTTCAGCCTATCAGGTGTGAATGGGGTGGGATTTATTTGCTACCACAGGAAGCTCTAATGGAAATTCCCAGCATACTTTTACTATACCTCAGTCACAACCTTTTGCACTTGAAATGCCAACTGTGCCCATTGTGTGGTGCTTTTCTGTCAGCAATCATAAATCCCAAAGGGAGAAAAATAAGTTCAAGCAAGGAATTTTACTTTCTCTTGTTAAAAAAATAAAATGAGATAATAGAAAAACTGTAATACCATCTAGCCCTAAAAATAAATATTTTTTTTTACTCTGTTAACTTTACTATACTTATATGTATTCAGAAAGAATAGAGTTAGGACTTCTCTCTCTCTATTAACATTTATAATTCTGAGCTTGAAGTACTAATTATATTCATCTAAAAGACTGTACTTAGCCTACTTTTTTACCCAACTGCTTTGGGGTGGGAGCCTCTAGTTGAAACACCTACCTTGCTTGGACATTTAAGGAACATCCCTCTCTTCACAGAGACCTTGTGAATATAAACGAAAATGAAAATTTTCTCTAACAAAAGACATCTGAAACAGAAAAGAAGAGGTTTTAAGTAAACTTGTAATGATCCCCTCATGTCAAGGGAGCTCATGCAGGGGCAATTCATCTCTGTTTGGGGGTTTATCAAGTAGGACAATAATGACATCATTGTTCTGAATTGAAAACTGATTAATCACCTGCTTGGCATCTGTCTTGCAGATGAGAATTCCCTGTTGAATTCTATGGATAAACTGGTGATACAGACTATTCCTTCCTCTGCTTGTGACCAGTCCTCTGTTCAGTCTTTTCTTTCTCCTGACTATTCAGCTGACATATTCATATGTACATTTGTAAAATACCTACAAATACAGATGGGTATGTATCAATATGTATCAACTATTAATACATATTTGTTCACAAGATATCTGTATATGATGCAGTCTTCAGATAACATTTATACAACTTATATGAATTCTCAGTTGGAGGAGAAACCAAAATGCCTTCAGACAGCTTTTTAAACTGTAAAATAAATTGTTGAAAACATACATTTCCTTTTAAAAAATCAAAGTTTCTGAAGTTCCAGTACAGGCCTCCAGTACACTTCAGAAAAAAATCAGCATGAAACCAAAATTTCTGGATTCCTTATACTTCTGGATGTTTCATGATTGATTTAACAAGATAAGTGGAAGAGTGGAAAATTGGCAACCTTGGCAGTTGAGTATATCTTGCATTTGAGAACTAGCATACATCACACTGGGATGTATTTTTGAACCTTTCCTCATACCATGTGGACAGTGTAGCTCATATAAAAACCTTGATAGGATAGAAAATGCAGGAAGAGAAAAAAAGGAACTTCATGTTTCCATCTGTTTCTCTGACCATGAGAAATAATCTAAAGCCCAGTAAAATGTTTTCTTTTGAGGCTGGCCTACCTTTCCCATGTCTGCAAGGCCACATTTAATATGGTAACCTGAATTGAATCAGCTGGCAGTGTCTTTGAAACATATGGGAATGGATCAAAGCTGCAAATATGCAAGGTGAATTTTACATTTTTATATTTCTTTCATGGTAATTTAAGTTCTTGATTCTCTGAGATATTTTGTGCTTAAATCCTACTGTGGGCAATGGCAGATGAGTTGTAAGAATCTTTTCTGAGATGCAAAACACAGTTCAGCTTCAACCCATGTGTCAATTCCTCTTCTAGTGTTAAATTGGCTGTGTATTTTTTTTGGTCTATGAAGATATGGCAATACTCAGGTTTTCTCTCTGCTTTGTAGCAAAGGGAAGTCAGGGGCTTTCTTTAACTTTTAGAAGTGATTTGTACTTCCTTATAGAGAACAATTTATTTTCATACAAGTGTCATAATTTTGGGCCCATCATTTTCACCACAAACAAATTAAAAAAGACAGGAGCAATAGATAATAAAATAGCTTGCTCTTTCATTACTCGTTTGATAACACTTTGTTTGACACACTATCAGATAGCTTCACAAACAGTTTAAATACTCTGAAATATATATTACATCTCTTAAGTTTTTATACTGTATTGAGGATCTCTTTTTTCACATTGATTTATGCTCACTTATAAATGCACACACAGAATGTCAACACTTAAAATGAATAAATTCCTTAAATGATTTGAGATCATTCTGATGAAACAACCAGATTAATTACATTGTTTAAAATATTCTGCAATCTTAATATCATTATCATTTGCATCTTCCCAGATCCAAGTGTCATATCCAGTTTAAGAACATGAAACAGGACATCCACACATAAGCGACAGACCCTTTGTCCTATTATTATTTAATTAACTACTATCTAGAAATGGATGATCTCTGACCTTTGTTATGAAAGGCAAACAGTCCTGTGAGTGAGTTAGTAAATCAAAAATTTCAGCGAGAGAGATTTTCCTAGCAAAATCTCATTGGTTGCCTTTTAGCTTATCTCTTCCTCCTGGCTACTAAAGTGCAACACACAAAGCAAGAAGCAAAATGATTTTCCAACAACACAACTCTTTTTAAATATATGAAGGAGAAAACTTTTCTTTAAAGAAGAAGAGCTAGCTTCATGAAGATATTCTTGTGGTGCCTAGCCTATGTAAAATAAATACTAAGCCATCATCACAGGCTCACATTTCCTACTTTCTAGGAAGATCAGGAAGTCTGCTCTTTGTAATAGAGGATCAGATATCTAGTGCTCCCAAATAAAACTGTGTATATATGTGTGAAATTTAAACAAAAAGATGTTGGACTATTCTTTTGTAAACTAAAATATTTTATTTCTCTTTGTCTGAGAACGAGTTATGTCTGCTGATGGTCCCCCAACACACTAGACAGACCAGCTGGGTCAGACAATAGGATACACAAGAAAATAACCTGTCATATCAGACACAGTTACTTGCTCCATTTAACTCTCTTCACCTGACCACTGCAGAGAGAATGAGAATGTACCAATGTCCTGACTGGTTCAGAATGAGGGTGTGCCCTACCAGTACTCTGCCTCCAATGATGGCTCTAGACGTGACAGGCAAACGTGTACAATACTTCCATACTGCCATTCCTACTCCTATGTCTCTACCTCCAGCTATTTTCAGCCCAGAGGAGTTACTGATCCATTTATGGTTTGTCTATCTAATGACCTTTTTATGGTTTGTCTCTCTAATGACCTTCTTAGGACTACAGTCTGCTGTGTAAACCTTTTGCGTCCACAATGCTGTTTGGCAAGGAATGCCATACAAGTTCTCTGTTGCATGGAGAGTATTTACACAGTCTAACTCCAGGAGACAGCATTTAAAATAAAAACTTTTTTAGTATTAGCAGATAAAGATCACGTTCCTCAAGGCATTTGTTCCTATTTATACGAGAAAGGCAATAACACTCTTCTCATATGCTAGTATAGCAACCTCTTTCAAGACTATTTTGGAGACATTCACTTGAATGTTGAATGGCTTTAAAAACTCAGTGCCCTTCTGAACAAATGTTCCTTCCTTTTGAGCTTCTAAAAATTGATTCATTCTTTTAAATCTGTTTCAACTTTTTTTTTTCTTTTTCTGGAAAATGCACTTCCATGAGTTAAAGTGGCCAAGTTTGATATACCATTGAATTATCCTGCAAAGGCCCTTGATTTCTCAGTCCATAGAGGCAAAACCTACAATATTATGAACAATTTCAGTTCTGGTCTCCACAAACACATTATTCTGAAAACCCTAGAGAACGTGTTCCCTACAAAACAAAAGAATGTTTAACAGATTAATATATATAGCTCTTTAATTTTTACCAACTGTACAGATAACTGCCACAAATCTCAGGTGTTTTAACATCTTGATGATTAAATCATCTCTGTAAGTAGCAGCAAAAATGTTATAACTCTCAGGGCCTGCATCATTAAATACTGAAAATAACTTGAAGTGCTGTGCAAAGCAAACGGTACAGTTGTAAACTCCTACAGACTCTGAGGAACCTGAAGCCCTTCCTAAGGCAGTAGTCAGTAATATTTCACATAAATAAAAAGCCAATTTTCTACTTTTTATTATTAGCCACTCCACTCATTCTGGTATTGACATCTCCAGCTCTGCATTAGCATTTCTGTATCTGCATACACTTGTAGGCGCACCTGCACACACTGGTTGCCTCGAACAGCTCATCTCGAATTGCTGTATCTCTACCACCTCTCTCCACAACAGGCTGAAAACTAATCCACTGTCCATGAATAACAAGTTTCTCAACATCAGCTTTTCAATACGGAGCTTGCAATCTGTCTCCCATTCACTTTGTCAAATTATGGTCCACATATCAGCCATTTGCAGCAGTGATATATCTGTCAGGCGTCAAGTACATCTCTTGCAAAGGAAAATCTTTTTTCGGATTTTTTAACTTTCAAAATGTCTAATCCCAAACATGTAAAATAATGAGTCAGATGCCAAAAAATCATGAGGATTTTTTTTTGTGGTTTTTTTTTTTTTTTAAATATGTTAATGTCTTTTCCTTTGCTTTCTGGAGCTTTTTCTAGGTCATGCTTTCAAGCTTTTCTCCAAGGCCAGAAGGGTTTTAAACATTATTAAAAAGAAAGCAACTGAGATCCTTCTGTAATTGCATGTTTAAGAAAAACATTTATTGCCATCAAACTTAAATTCTGTTGAACTGACAACCAAGTATCTTCAGAGATGTTTTTGAACAAATCCTGAAATAAGAACATTGTTTCAAACCTGTTTTCTCTAGAGTTTCATTTGCATTACTTACATTTTTTTTTTCCAGATAATTAAGTTTTAATAAAAAGGGGTTGCTAGACATAGAAGAAAGTCAAGATGACAACACTACCTTGAAGGACTCTACAATATCAAAATATCTAAGGTGCAGATTATATATCCCCATATATATAGATAGATAGATAGATATCCTTACACAAACAGTGATTTTGTCGCCTGAAATTTGTGATTTGCTCCCACTCAGTACTGAGTCCCATTGAAATCTTTACAGTGGATTTTTTTTTTTTCCGTGATGAGACAGTTTTGTGTGACAACATGCATTACCAATCTTCTTAGATTCTAACTGGTTTGTGATGGAAATGTTCATGAGAATTGATAAATGCAACCATTCCTGTTAACCATCATCATCTCAGCTTGTTCGTGTGGCACTCAGTAATTCGTTTTTATTTAAAGAGGGAGAGGCATTCCTTTCTTTTCATAACACAATTTCTCTGTTGGGCATTATCTAAGCTCAGCATAGTGCCCTTCCTGTATTCTTTCTCTTCCATCCTTTCTGCCCTGATTAAGAGTATTGGTGACTCAGCAGGAAACCCAGTGGGATTGCTCATGGTGTCTTGAAGTCACCTTTTTTTCATTGTTTTTGCCTGTTAAACCCTGTTATGCTCATCAATCGCTCTCCCGCATCTCACTGGATTCTGAACTTTCCTTTGTCAGCACCCTTGTTTGCTCCTAATTGAGCTCCCCTTAATTTCCACTACTCATTTGCTTGCCCTTCCTTGCTTCCTCCCCTCAGTTAGGCCATCTCCTCCAATGTCCCACGTGTACCTGGTGGCACCCTGTGCGGCCAGGCCTGAGCATCACGATTAATGGGGTAGACCCCAGATGACGAGGGATTTCAAGGGTGCGCTTTATTTTCAACTTGTTTCCTGTGTTCTGGGACACGCTCATGGATCACAGCTTACGTGTGCCACCACAACTCTGGGCAATAGCTTCCACTCTGCCGGGACTGGTGACGACGGGCTCTGCTGACAGCTCGACCCACACCAGCCTCAGAGGGCTGCCAGGGCAGAGGGGTCGCCCGACCCCAACTTTGCCAAATGGGCAAGGGTCCGAGGGTCTCACAGAAGCACCTCAACAGACCAGGCGGCGGCCACAGCAGCACCCGGAGCCCGCCCCGCCCCAGGCAGCGGCCCGAGCCCCTCTCCCTGCCGCCGCCGCCCCCTGCGGCCCGCCCGGCCCCGCGGCGCGGAGGGGGTGCCATAGTAACGGGCGGGGGCCGGGCGGCGCCGGGGGCCGGGCGGAGGGCGCTGCGAGAGGCGGGGACGGCGGCGGGATGGTGGGCGCGGGAGCGCCCCCTTTCCGCGGCTCCCGGCTCCGGCGGCCGCAAATGGCTCTTCCCTCGCCGGCCCCTTTGTGTGAGGCACACTCGGAGCCGCGGCTCCGCGGCGGAGCGCGGTGCGTCCCCTACCGCCGCCCGCCCAACCCAGCCCGGCCGGGCCGGGCCGAGCCGAACAGAGCCGAGGCGAGAGAGCCGAGCGACTCGAGGCGGCCATTCCAGCGCCTGGGCGCCCCGCTCCCCCCGGGGGTGCGCGAGGGGGCCCGGCTGCTGTCGCCACCTCCCCCTCAGCCCCTCCGAGGCCCTCGCTGTGGTGGGCGACCAAAATACAACTCCACCAAACCAAATAAATAATAACAATATTAATAATAAATAAATAAAAAAAAAAAGAGAGAGGAGAAAAAAAGGAAAGAAAGAAAGAACGGGGAAAGAACAGAGGGAGCGAGCGAGAGGGAGGGAGGGAGAAGCGAACCAACTCTGAGACTCCCATAAAGAGCGGCACGCACGGAGCGAGCGCCCCGGTGCCGATGCGTGGGGGAAACAATAAGTACTCGAAGTTACCTGCCCTGCCGTAGAAGAAGGAGGGTTCGTGGGTTCTCTTGCAGACATCTGCACACCGGTGCTTTTTTGGAAGAGATTTTTTTTTTCCTCTCCTCTCTCTATCTTTACAAACCACAAACGGATGTGAGGCAGGGAAGGTGTTTGACTACTGAAGTCAGGCACCTCTTTTTTTATTCTTCTCAGTCTTGTGTGTCCCCCCCCTTCCCTCTCTCTCTCTCTCTCTCTCTCTCACACGCGCACACACACACACACACACATTCTCTCTCTCACCCCCTTTTTTTGCACGTACATTAACGACCAAAAGAAAAGGAAAGGAGTTTGCTTGATGTTTTAGTGAAATGGACGTAAGATTTTATTCACCACCTCCTCAGCCTGCAGCCGCTCCTGATACGCCTTGTTTGGGACCTTCCCCCTGCCTGGACCCCTACTATTGCAACAAGGTGACTCGTGTTTTGTGTCGTCCGAGGTGTTTTATCTGTGCTGTCGATGTGTGCTGTTGTCGCGGCGCGTTGCATGAGCGGGCGCTGCGCTCTGGCGAGCCGCGCACCAAGTTCCCCGGCGAGGCGGAGGGAGGGCAGCGGCACTTGCCGGGGTTTGGGGTTTGGGGAGCGCAGTGCCGCCCGCCGCGGAGCGGTGCCGCCGGGACACACACCGGCTCCCCCTCAGGCACCCCAAATTAAACCCCCGGAGTAGTCTGGGGGCGGGCGGCTGGAGCTGAGGGGGGGGGCGGGGGGGGTGGGTGGGGGAGGCATTTTCCATAACATCTTTTCGGAGAAACGGCGTGGACGGGGATGTTGGTGCGGGGGACTTGAATTTCCAGGGCTCTTGTTAATGAGAAAGATCGCGTCCGCCACAAACCGGTAGAAACTCTGCCCCGCAGTTCATGTGTCAAAGAGCTGAAAAGCACGTTTGTGTGTGTGTGTGTGACATGTGTGTGTGTGTGTATATATACACACACACACGCATACACATCTCTCTGTGTGCATAATAAGTCTGCATGGTGTTTACAAGTCGGTTCAGAACATCGGCTCCACTTTGTCCCGGCTGTGCAACTGCCTTACTAATTTCTCTGTAACTTGATTAAACCACTGCAAATAGGGTCAGTACCTGAGGAGAGCTAAGTTTTAGGTCTCCGAGCCTTGGGGAAGGAGGAACCGCAGAGGATACATGCGCTAGCCCAAATCCTGAGTCCGGTTCCGAGAGTTTGGTGCTGCGATCCCGGAGCACTTTGCGTGACTTGCTGCCGAGAAAGGGGGCTGGGGTTCCTGCATTGTTACTGCCGCTGTAGCCTGAGCCAGCTGGTGCTTTATGTATGAGCTGCACTTTCTCTGATGTTACGGAATGGGCTTTGCACGTGAATAAAACGCTGGCCGTAGGAAATGATCGGAAAATGCGAGTCAGCCAGAGCACAGCCCGGCCGAGGGGAGCAAGCCGGGAGAGAGCGATGTGTTGAAAGCTGCGCGCTCGGGCGCTCGTTCGGCAGCCCGCCGTGCAGCCCGTGGCGGGCTGCGGGAGCAGATGGCTGTTCGCAGCGCAAGCCCCGCCGTGCGCAGGCTCCGCGGGGCCGGCGGCGGGTGCGGAGGGCGGCGGCGGGGCGCGGCGGCCGGCGGGGCTCTGCCGCGGAGGAGCAGCCCCTGGCCCGGCCCGGCCCGGCCCGGCCCGGCGGACAGCCCGGTCCCCTGCCCGGCTATTGTCGTGACGGGCTCACGTGTCAGAGAGACGTTCCGAGCCGTCCCTTTCATCCCGGGCAGCTGCCTCGATTCAGAGATAAACAGCAAAATAGAGTGTGCTTGTGCTGAGGTGCGGAGGCTGCGGCGCCCGGGTGAAGCCCTCTCAGTTTTCAGGAAAGGTTTCCCACATGGTCGCATCTACCAATCACAACAGAAAGGACCAAATTCATCCTGGCTGCATTTCACATATACTCAATGGAGTTATAGAATCCAGGGATAAATCGGGCCCTTTGTGGTGGATGCCCCAGGATATTTCAAGAGAGATCCCAGAGGTATGACTGTTAGCGTTGTTTTAAGTAACTATTTTGCAGCATCTGGCAAACGTGCGCTATATTTTGGAAGTTTGTGCCAGGAGTGAACTTGGTTCAGCAGGAGGAGTTCAAATGCAAAGGAGCATTTATGCGTTCATTAATTTTCTGTTAGTGCTCTGAGTAATCATGAGGCTATTGCTACTTTTCATCTGTGGTTTGCTGTTATTTTCTCTATTGTCACTTTTGTAAATTGTAACAGTGAAATGTTGCCACGTGAAAAGCTTGAGCTGATATTAATGCCATAAGAACCAAAGTGTTTGAAGACCTGTTTGGCAGTGAAACTGGACAAACGTTATTAAACCTATCAATGATTTAAAGCTTCAGAAAGAAGGTAATGACTTGAATACACATTTCACTCATCATTCTTGAGATAGTGGCCAGATTTAATTTAAAAGTTAAATGCTTTGGAAAATCAGGAATTACTTTAATATATTAAATCATTTTCCAGTTAAGTTCCTTAAATAATTTTTGGTGTGTTGCACTCCAAATCGAATAAATTAATTTAGAAAGTCGTTTTCAGAATTTCTTTACTAGCTGGTTGAAGCTTCTTTCAAGTCATGCCATGTATGAGGGAGCAAACTGTTCTTTTCAAATGCAAATGAGACACTCATTCTGTAGACAAGTTGCAACTCTTCTATTTCACTTTGCCTGAACTGATAATGTGCTTAAAAGTGCACAGTCATAAGACATATGTTTTATGCTTGGAAAAGACTTACCAGGAATGTTTCAATATAAGATATCGGGTACAGAACAATTGTCTTTCTCAGATGTCTTTACCACTGACCATTGATAACATAAAATGGACAGAGTAGATTTGCCAGGCCCCTTGGAGGAATACATTTAGTGAACATTTCATTTTTCACCCCTTCACTCTCTCCCTTTGCCCAGCATGATTAACACTGCTGTGAAAACTTATCTGACTTGTTCTAAACATGTCATCATGTTACAGTATTGCTCTGTCACTCATTTTCAGGCCGTGTGTATTTAGGGAGTTTGTAGGGCGGGAGGCCTGCAGAATTTTCTGTTCAGTATGTTTGGTTGAGTGTTTGCTTTTGAACTCTCCCAGGAAAGGAGATGATGGCTGGAGTGTGATGGATCCTTGTTCTGGGCCAGAATGGTGGTCTTCATTAGGAGTTTACCTGCAAAACTCACTCAGAACTCATTCAAGATCCTCTGGGTTCTTGTTTCTTGTAAAGTTAGTTAAAACTTGCTTTTGGCACTTTCTAGTGGATTTGGCCCTGTTTTTCATATCTAGCTTTTGGTGGTGTTTTTCCTTTTACAAATTTGCCAGACTTTGATTCTTTACATTTGAAGTCTGCTTGAGCTGCTAGTAATTTAGAATGTATTCCACAAATAGTTAGGCTTTTTAGTTTTCTAATTGTTCTGTTAGTATTAGTTGTTTTCCCTGATCAGATGATTGTTTGTAGCATGCAAGTTCCCAGGCACATACATGCATGGGAGGTATTGACTGTGCATTTTTCTGTAGCCAGAGGAAAATAATGTAGATTCAAACAATCGCCTCTTATCTTACATTTTGCAGTTGACAGGCTTTGTTTCAGAAGACTGCTTAGATCTTTATTTTATAAACCTAAAATAGCATTCTAAGCATCTTAGCCTAATATTTCTCTATCTGTTGTGAAAGCTCATTATGCTGTGCATATATTGTTATGCAGGCTTTTCCTTGTTTCTCTTCCATTACCCATGGAGAGAGAAAAGTGAAGGAACAATGCAAACAATGTTGGTTATGACAACTGTGAGAGGTATCTCTTATACAAACAGACAGAATGGACGGTATGCTTTGGTATATAGGTCAGCTTTTGAAATAACATAGTGGAACTCTTATGCTGGACAGATTTAGGGTACTGTTCGCCCCTTGAAACTTGAAGCATAATTGCAGTTCAGATATGTTCAGGCTAATGTGAGTAGTCTGTTCAATTGAAGTTTATTTTAGGAAATGTCATGTTCCGTAACTGAGTTGAGTGATATAAAAGAAATAATTTGATAATCCAGGTGTCTTTATTTGATACACTATGGCCAGTGATTTCAAGCTGCCTGATGAAGTTGGATGATAAGTTTAAATGTTTAAGTAGAGAGAAATAAATAACAGCCTCGTGGCTTTCCCTACTGAAGTGTCACCTGCAAATACCTACTTTGATCAGTACTGTAAGAAGGATCAGTATATTTTTATTTTCATGTTTGAAACTTCACAGTGTTTTCAGATATCTGCTCACATAAAGTGCAGTTATATAATTGTAGTTTGACACAGCTAATGACAGGGATGCTGACCTCTGCCATCAGTAGGCAGAAAATAATGGTCTTTACTGCTCCCAATGGTTAGCCTTGCAGAATTATACACTGGATTCTTCTGTGATTTGCTACCTTGTTCAAAAATACAGGAGCCTACAACTCATCTTTCTTGTATTCACTGGTAGTTGTCAGTGCAGTGGAAAAATACAGCCAGACAGCAGAGGTAAAATGATAGACTGTAGTTGTTTTTAAAAAGAGGAATAAAGAGGAGAAAGGAGGGAGAGGGAAGCAAAACCTTTCATATGAAAAAAGCAGAGTGACATTGGGTAGAAGTGGATAAGGAGATATAATACAATGCTTTGTAAGCAGGTAACAATCCCGTTTGTAATCATAATTCCATGGAGCAAAAGTGCATTTATTTATACTCAGCGTTTAGAGTAATTTATTGTGTAAACTTAACCCTACCATAGAGACTATTCTAAATAAAATGTTCCATGGCTATTTTACAAAGTGTACATTATTTCCAGGGGCTTGTTTCCATCCAGTCTCTATCTCAAACTCAGAACTGTGGCAAGAAGGCTCTCTGAAGGACAACTCTAAAGCTGAAATACTATGTTACTGTTCTCATAGTGTTTTAGATTGTGCTCATATTGTTTATCCTGAACATATTTCCACACCCCCCCCACCCTTAAAAAATACCTTGTCCTCTACTGCATTAGCATCATACTTGAAATTTGTTACTGTTTCATAAAGGAAAGATTAAACAGTTGCATTAGGATAACTATTGATTTTCAAGTGTTAAGTCTCTTAGTTTCAGAAATACCACATATAAAGAACGGAAATCGTCTTTTCTTTCATTCCTTAGTATGTAGTTTTAAAGTTGTGGGCAAGTCTCAAGTGTGCCTTCTTAAATTCCAGTGTTTCTGAAAAGAAGTGGTCCCAAGTTTAGTGGAGCATAGAAAAAGATTTATGTATGTGCTTTTGAGAAATCTTTCTTAAAGATTTCTATAAACCAAAGCATTTGCAGTAATTTATTTTTTTTCTTTCTGCCAAATATCAGTACCTTGAGAGGAATTATGTTTTATTCTCATACCAGAACGATGTGTTTCATCTCTAGAGCATTACCCTCAATCAGCCTATCATGAGGTCTTATGGAAGAGAAGTGAAACCAGTAAATTTTTAAGAATGCTGAATTAACTAAACACTACAGCACATGCAGTACCTTTGGTGTTTACATTAAACCAAAGAGGAGCTGGAGCTGATTTTGAGGAGCTGATACTGGAAAAGACTGGGCAGTTCCAGCTTCTGTTGAGTTTGGGATGTGTTGGGCATGATCACACTTTACATGAAGAACTAAGAACCCTTTGGCCCTCAGATTCCACATTAGCAGGACTTTCTTGTCTTGCTAAAAATGTACAGAAGCATTTGAAAAATGGACTCTGTATAAAACACAATTTATATTTAAGCAGAGAGTTGTCCTAATCATGATAGGATTTAGATTAAAACGCTGGGATATTTAAATCCTGTATTGATGATAGATATAAAAAAACTTAGATGCTGGAAGTTAAAAGCTTCCTTTAACTGCGCTCTCAGCACTGCTCAAGAATGACCTGAAAGCACCACTTCGTGTGGTGAGAGGGTACTCCCTGGATCAGTGCAGACCTTGGCTTCTGGTACTGACAGCAGAGGCAATTAGTGACAGCTTTGTTTATCTTTTTGAAGAGGACACATGCTCAATGTCTAGCATGGACTGCATACAATAAGATACTTATTTTAAATACAACCTAAATTTAAATGTTTTGTTGTTACAGTTGGACTATGTGATTGTTGTAGATCCATTCCAACTGAAATAGTCTATTCTGCTGGTTTAGCTACGCAACTACATACCAATTTTCTGCCCAAAGAATGATTTCTCATTAAAAACGTTGAGTTATAAACTGCTTCAAAACATGGTTTATAGCAGATTCGCCAAATGACTCTTAATTATAGCAATGCTTCCAAAATACTTTCAGGCATGGAATTCACATCAGCCCAAATGAGATTTTCTTGATCATAATGCTTTTCCCTACAGCGTTCAGTTGGAAAATGGCAGCGTTGCGTTATTCGATGGTTAGGCACAGATCATGTAGCCGTAGCAGCAGCAACAAACTCTGCCCCTCCAAAGTGGTGAGTGCACATAAGAAACTCTTGTCCCCCCTTCTAATGGAGTATCTGCCATTTATGTTCATTGGTAGCAATCAGTTTTCAGTTAGCAAATCATCAAATAAAACATTTAGCTCTTGATTTAGACCTTCAAACTTAAAATTGTTTTTCAGCAGGCATCTTGGTGCAACCCACATTTGTAATGTCTGTGGTTTTGTTTTGCTTCTTATGTTTGCAGCAATTTATTTTTAGCATTTGAATTTCATATGGCTCTAATAATATTTATATCTTATCTTTCAATTGCACATATGCTAACACTGTTCTTGAACTGTTCATTTAGTATTTCTCACTGGGCTGCTATTTGATTTGCTACAGACCCTTGTTGAATGGTTTCCTCCCAAGGAACATGCTGCTTTCTAAGTTGCAAAATGTACTTGAATTACATGAGCATCTGACAAATCCAGGTTAGTGGAAATGTCAGAATGTTTTAGCATTCACATTCTTGACTGTTAAACCACTCTCTACCAATCAAAAGGGGCACGAGTGGGTTTTTTCAAAGGTACTGCTGGCTAAGCATGGAAATTGAGCTGCTGTGGTAGTACTTTTGTCTCCTGCTATTGTTGATGATTATATGGTCTTAAAGGTTAAATAGAAGTTACTGTAGCTGGTATGTATTTTTGTTATATTAAGAAAATCTGCAGTGAACTCCAGTTCTTATTCTATATGCAAGAATTCAGAACTCTGAAATCAGACAGTGATAACCTGTACTTAGGGGAATGGGTCAGTAAAGAAAGTATGAAGCTTGCAATGCGAAGTAAAAGATTTATCTAGACAGTTCCTGCTAGGAGATTATGTAAACATGTTAATTTCTGTTGTATCTATGCTACTCTGTACGCATATATACACATGTAGATTTCTGCTTCATTACATATATTGCTGACTTTGAAAGAAGTGAACTTACTCTGAGACTGCATAGTTTCTATCCTGTACTATAAGCAATTGGATTTGAAGTCATATTCTGGTCACAGTTGCCAAAAGTGGGTAGGTTTGTGTTCATGAATAAGAGAAAACATTTGTTTCTCATATGATCATCATGTTTGCATCAATATGAAATGATAATCAATAGAAAAAGGAAAAATAATGGTGAAAAGGGATTATAGCCTTTCAAAAACATATAACTGATCATTTGGCAGACAAAGTTGTGAACATTAGTCATAGAAACCTGCAGATAGTAGAGGCTTAATATCAAAGCTAATGATTTATTTTATGTTAATGACTTTCTGCTAGGGCATAAAAGACTGCTCATAATGGACTCTCAGTGCTGTGTTCAGTCGTGAAGGCTAATGGGATAATCTTAGCCAAAACTAAGCTTTTTGAAGTAAATCATGGTGTTATTTTTCAGGTTAACTCGAAAATGTATTATCAACTGATTCTTTAAGAACTGTTTGTAGTCTTTATAGGAAAATATAAGGAAAGTTCTTTTTTATTCACCAGCAGTTTTCTTAATTGTGTTGGAAATGTCTGGATTTTTATGGTTCTGAAAAATAATATTCAAGATATGGAAGTCATTCAGTCACTTTAGTGTTCTTATCATAGGGCAATAGGTTTTTGTGAGGCACAGTTGTTTTTACAGCTTGAACAAAGGAAAAGAAGAATTATTTTTTAGTGGCTTAGCCACTTAGCTAAATGGCAGTAAAACTCTTAGTTTTGCATTGAGAAGTTTTTTAAATCATGTTTACAATTAGTTATAACCAACATTATATTTCAATAAGAGATAATTTGCCTACTAAAGTTCACATAATGTGCTAATCATGTGTAGTGGTTAATAAAGGCCTCCTATCTCACTCCCCTGATGGCTATAAAAGGCTATTATGTTCATGGCAGCAGTTCAGGTACAGCTGCTGTGTGTTAATAATGCATCATTGTCCCACTAATAAACACAGCAAAGGTCAGCAACCCTGAGCACCTAAAACACCCATTCTCTTTCCAAAATATTTATTAACACCTTAATGGTGTATCTATTCATTTTGGTTAGGATTATATCAGTTAATGACCCTCACAGAATACTGTGTGCTCAGATTTTGCAAACTACATGCTGTTGTGGGCTGCTGCACTCATCTTTCCTCCTAAACACTTTTTATCACAACTATGTGTTTCTTTTTGAAGACTAGCATGATGACTAACACTTCATGGTGACCTTATGATTAACTTGCTTTGTTACTTAGTTTGGCAGTTTTCATTTTTTTTCTTCAGCTAATTTAAGATTCTGTCTAGAGACTGAATTTTCACTACTTAAGACACTTTGTAGAAATTCTGTGTGCAAAAAAAACTATGTGACTTTGTAACAGACATTGGCACATGCATGCACAGAGACATGCATGTATACATGTGTGTGCATGAGCACTATTTCCCCTAGGTTCCATGCATAATTTTATACTAGTTACTTATGTTTTCCTTTTTAGCATAGATTGCTGTATTCATAAAGGTTTTTTAAAATGCATTTTCTGCAGACAAAGAACATACTCACATGGGATTTCCATTTTGCCAGGGAAACATGCAAATCAATAGGCCAGCACTTATCTACATTAAAATTAGGTACACTGTAATTTATGGGTGTAGTGATATTGTATTTGTCTTGCATAGCCTCAGATATTCTTTAATGTAGCCTGATTCTGTGTCTGTAGAGAAAAGCAAAAGTGTTAATTGAACAAAACCTCATTTTCTCATCTTGTAGTATTGTCTTTTGTTATCTGTTACTCATTTTGAAAACCTGATTTCTTTTTTCTTGTGCTGTGTGATTTACAAACAAATGTTTACAGGGCAGAAAAATACTAATACATTTCCATCTAGAGCAATAAAAAAGCTTAACTAGCTGAAGGGTTTGTTTTTGGTGTAGCACATAGCTTCAACGACACATTTGTCATGCTTTAAATATATAATACATACAATAAAATATGTACAGGCACAGTTGTGATATATGTAGTGTCTGGCTCCATTGCTATTGTTTGTAGTCTCTACGGTTGTCATACATTGTTCTTTGCACATCATACCATTACAGCAGAATTTGACACAATTTCTAGCTTTCAGTCCTGCACCATTTTCATTGCACAATATACAAGAGTTTGACAGGGTGTGTTGAGGACAACTCTGGCAAGCAATTGATATTTTGAAGTGGCAAGCGTTTCAGCAGCTGCCTGCTTGTGAAAAAGGAATGATAAGGTATACTGTATTGTTAGTTTCAGGCAAAGCATTAAGGTTTAAGCTCTGTAAAAATGTACACATTATTCGTCAGTGGTGAAGCAAGCCTTTTATGTTTTTTAGAGCTTAGCTCTCTGGCTGATGTGAACTAGAATGACATTGGTTTAATGGTCAGTAAATGAATAGGAGTGCTTTGAATTTGAACCACTGCCAATTTTGCACCGACAAAGAGATTGACAAAAGAAAGATTTTATGTGAAAGCAAAGCACAAGCAATGTTTGGGAAGGTGGGGAGAAGGGCAGAGGAACCCAACAGAAAAATTCTCTTACACAGCCTTATAATGATTCTAAAATTGTTAAAACACATCCATTTTGCATGGCTCATCGGCTACGAACCTAAGCTGTTTCATCTAATGTTCTTTAAAACCTGTTGTATACACATAGTCTTTTAGAATACATTCATATGGAATTTACAGTGTGTTTTTCTAAATACCACACTGTGCCCTGAAGGCCTGCTGGCAGAACATCAGAGTTGTCCACTGCTGGAGTTCCCAAGTCTCTCTCTATCTGGTAGTGGGAAATTGTAGTTTAATCAGTTATGGCACTTTCAGTGTGTAACATTCATTAGTAAGGCAATTTGTCATGACTGTTAATAGTCAGGATGCATCTGCTCTCTCTTCAGTTATGGAGTGTGATAAGCAAGAGGGCAAATATTTCAATATTTAATAATATTAGGATGTTTGAAAACTGTAATTCAAAGTTAGTGCAAACACAAACATCAGATTATTGGCAATCTATGTGTTTTTACTGGTTTTACCTTTATGGATTGGATTAGAAAGTACCCTAATGCTCTTACGAGTTGTGCGTTACGTGACTGGGTATTAGAAAGTAAATGTTAGCATCTTCAGTGTTTATCAAAGACTTTTCCTCTGTTTCCCTCTGTAAATTGCAAGGTAGTATATTTTCATGGAGTTGCAAATACCTATAATTATTTTGCAGTGTATCAGTAATAAAATGTTCACAGTATCATTTTTGGCAGTAGCAGACCTTTTTCAGTGTTAGTTTTGTGTCTGGACAGCTTATAATGTCATGTTATAAAAGATATTTCGAAGCCTACCAAATAGGCAACATGCAATTAGAATAGTGTTCTCTTCTCACTAAAAAACAGCTTGTAATCATTGTTCATTGTTCTAAATATGAAAGGATAAATTGTTTCCTACAGCCAAGAAAGGTTAGAGAGGGTTTTTTTTTCACATATATCTGATAACCCTCGTGTATTACATAATATGATAGCTTCACACACAATAGCTTTGTGACACATTTTAATTTTTAATGAAAAGCCTCCAAAATTTTAACATAATTATTTCTTTAGAAACCGAGCCCAATCTTGGTAAAATCCGTTCTTGCTAGTAACAAAAGCTGTTACTGTTTAAGTTCCTGTTCAGCAGTTAGTTGGTACGCTTCACTGGATGTTGTCAAAAAGGCTTTTCTCTTGATTGACAACCCTGTAGGAATGTGAATGGAGATTTTAATTGCATATCATGTGTGCATATCAGAGTGAGTGGATTCACTGACTCTGCTTAGCTCTGTATCTCTACAGGTCAGCCATGCCAAAACACTTCTTTTTTTAATAAGCAATTGATATATTTTCCAATGAAAGAGAAAAAGGGCATGCAAGTGGAGAAGGCACTGTAAAGCAAAAGGTTGCTGTGAATTTTGGAAGACAAATATGTGCAATAAGTTTTTAATACAATTATGAAGTGCTCTGATGATGTAAATTCATATCAAGTCTACACTGACCAAGGACTGCTAGAAATATGTTTATATTTTTATATTTTTATTTTTTTTTTTATTTTCAAGACTACTTTGAACAAAATCAGTTTAAAAAAAAAGTAAAGTGAGTAGAAAAATTTACTGAGGCAGGCTTCTCTTGAGTCTTTTCTCCTTATAGAGACAAGGGGAAATGATGGAAGTTTTCTTGTATATTGAGAGCTAGTGGGGTTTCTTTTCCATACTGTATTTGATGCACACTTTTTGGGGCAACACTGTTAATTTAGGGGGAGAGTTATCTCAATCAGACCTCAGTTTTAAGTCTGATACCAAAATCAAGTTCTGATATCAACTGTAATGCAACTTTAATTTTTTTTTTCCTTAAAAGCAAATGATACATAACTACAAAACAACTCTGCTAAACAGACCCCATTATTTTCCATAACCAAGAACATAAAAATATCAAAGCCAAATATTCATTATTAAGGTTAATAATTATATGTCGATAAATTAGATTTCAAGTTTCATTTTGCATCAAAAACCACAGCATTGTTTGTATTCTTTTTAAAGCTCATAAAGCATCAGCAACTGAAAGCATAGCTACAAGAAAGTTGTGAGGTACTTTTAGCTGAGTTGTTTTGTTCCAGTACAGGGACATTAAAATCTAAAGGAGGATGACAGTTGCATTTTTCTGTGAGGACCCCTGGGAAGGAATTGTTACTTATAACAAAGTTTCTTTCCTCTTTTCTCCTGGTTTGTTTTGAATGAAAAACAAATTCTGCTCTTACACCCTTTTTGTAAGGCCAGCTTTGACTTTCAGGATATATTTGTGTAAAAAGTGTACTCACCACTTGTTGAAGGCACATCAAGTGGTCTGACAACACGCTGTCACCTTTATGGAGCCTGTTTGCTCCTGTGTTGGATTAAAATGTATCTCACCCAACCCATCCTAAACATCAGTAAACCCTCAAGAGTGCTTAAAATAAGTGAATACCTTAAGAAGAAAACCAATGAGATTTAATTTAATGAAGCAGATCACTTCTGGCTTAATATATGACATTGATGTATGGGTGGATCTGCTAGAATCTGACACTGCTATGGGTTGTCAAGATTTTTAAGTAAAAAATACAGCACCAGGTCCACAAGACTGAAGGGGAAATTCCAGATTTTGAAACTTTAAACATGTATGAAATGAAGATTTTTAAAAAATTTTTTTTTATCAATGTTGAGGAAATAATCTACTTAGATTTTGCAACATTAAATACCAGAGCCATTTTTGTAAATCACCATAGTAGCTCTTGAAACAAAGGTGAAAAATTGCAACATTGATGTCATGAAGACTTCATTTTTCAGGACTTGGTTAGGTTACAAAGTCAGACACTTTAATGCTGGGAATGGCAGATTTAAGTATGTCTTGATTTTGCTCTTTAGTATATTATTATCGGCAGGAATTTGAGTGAAACAGAGGATGTGGAATGAATGATCATGCCATTGCAACCTTATCATTAATGCAGTTGCAAATTGCACCAGGGTAAAACTTTCGGGCAGCCTCAAATTTGCATTTTTTACATTTTTAAGCTAAATAATATTGTTTCAAAAATAATTTTGTGTGTGTGTTTTGCTGATTCATTTGATCATATCCATGTCATTAATTGCTATTGTCTCTTAGGAGAGTCTGAGTTTTTCAGCATTGCCACACAGATTTTTCTTCTGTGGAGTTAGCTCCTTTTTAGTAGCAGGGAGAATTTTGTCATGGTGAGTCAAGTGAGAGCCAAGTCTTCGTGTGGCTAGGAAGATCTTGGGTTCTCACTTACCAATCCTTTCCTTCTGATGCTTTGGTGCAGGCTGTCATGACTCATGTGTTACATTCTATAGGTTTTGGATTGAACATGAGAATACCTGTTTTATTTGTCATGATGCACCCATTTTGGGCTGAAGAACTCGAGCATAAGTTAAGGCCTTTGTATTTTCTAAACTTTGAACAAAAGGCACTTCTCTATCTCCATATTTTTTCCTCTCCCAAATTCAAAAGATGTCTTGCAGATAATGGAGCTGGTGGAGTTTCCTTAAGGCTAAAAATTCTCCAACTCTAAATATAGATATTGTGACCAAAATTGCAGTCACATGTACTATAGTTAAACCTACAATTGTAGGTAAAGTAAGAGAAAGCATATTGTGAATGTATTTATTATAATATATATAGTTACTGTGCTTATAGAAATAATTAAAGAGGTATCTGTTACGTATATGCTTATACTAAATTTTCTAAATTTGTATAAATTATTTCAGTTCTAGTAAAACCAGGGATTTAGCTTAAAAATCCTTAGGGCTTGTCCTATAACATTCTTCTGTGGAGATAGAGACAAGTCCATGTATATAATAATAAAAGCTCAGAGAAAAAATATGTTTGAAAAGGAAAAACATGTTACTCAGCAGAATCCATTGCCCTTTTAAGAATGCTTTTTCAGACAGAGGACTTTCTCAAACAGAACACTACAGTGAAAATAATAAAGTAGCATTCTCAAACTTGGCTGTGGTTTTATTAATGATTTTCAGAAATTCAAAATTTAAATGTTAATATTTACTGCAGAGTAAAATAGTTCTGAATTTAGGAGGAATTTAGAAGGTTTTAGTTGGAGCAGAGGACTGCAGACTTTCTAGGAACAAGTTTATTACAATGGAGCCCTTAACCTGCTGCTTCTTACATGGTTGCCTGGGATTCTAGCAATGCTGGATGCTCTTTTTTAGAGGTGTTAAGTATATTCTGGAGCAATGGGACACACTGATGTACCAGGCCTGGAAGTTAATTTTGTACCATTTTCCACTCATCAGAATCTTTCCTTATTATTACTACTGAGCTTTTAATGGACCTGTACAAAGCTTAGTAGTTAAAAAAAAAAATCACAGAATCACAGAATATTCTGAATTGGAGAGTGTCATAATCTACAGGTCCTACTAGCCTGGGTAAGGATGAAATACTTTGAAGAAATATGAGCTTTTCACACACATTGGTAGTGAATGTTCAGTCATGTGTGGGAGAGAAGAGCAGGGAAGGGGAGCACTGAGTATTTAAGGAACTCATGTAAGCAAAAGAGCTGGGTCTGTGGTCCTTCATGCTAGTTCAAGAATGTGTTTGTATTTTGCCATCACTGAACACCAGTTTCTGTTCTGCCAGGACCCTCCTTTCTCCCATTATGTTTCAAGTATTCACCCTACAGAGAGGCTGAACTTTAAAAAGACAAGCAAATTGCATCTACAGCCTATCTGTCACTCAGAGATTTAGGAATTTATACTAGAATAGAAGAAGATATGGAGATATTCTGTAGAAAGTAGATTTTTCTGACTGGTCTTGGCTAAAGCTGGAGACTGTTTCCACCAGTATGGACACCTAAACTATCTCCAGGGCAAAGCTGACTAGCTGACTCTTAGATGAGTAGAGGCATCACCAGAGGGTCCTGAAGTACCTGTACTGACAGTGGAAAAGGGGTGTGTGGAGTGTGCCCCAGGCAGACTAATTTTCACTCTGAGTTCTTTAGGGTGAATCAAAAATCTCAGGTTCAAATACCTAGTGTGACAACATGTCTGCTTTAAGGAAAACAGCCAAATTCAGATTTAAAAGACAGCAGAGCTATTAGGATCAGGATAGATCAACTGAAGTAGTGCTGTATGATGTTGAAAATCATGTGAATGTGGGTTTGCAGAAACTCTAGGCAATGTTTGCTGGCTCATGGGATAAACTCCCCATGCTGTAGGGGTTTCTTTGTGAAATGCTTTTTATCTTAGTCCATGAAACGTCATGTTAGCTATTCCATTGCTGCATTCATCGGCTACTTTCCTCACTCATGTTCTGTAGAAAATCCTGACATCCTTCAACAGAGACTTTTTTACCATTTCTTACCCAGAACTTTCTTTTGAGAAGATAAAATCCAAAAAATCAGGAAATCCTTTTTTTTTTTTTGACCATTATATAGATGAGATCTCATAAGAGAAATGGGGAAATGTAGTATAACCAAAAATAGATCATGGTGAGAGAAAAAGCAGAAAGAGCACTCTCCAAAAATGTATGTAGAGATTCTTCAACAGAAATTAAATTGTGGAGTAGAAGTAGAGAAACACTGTGAGAAGCTGTGTCATCTCCTGTCCCAGTCCCCGCACCCCTTCCTCCTCCATTTCTGAAAAAAAAAAATCACTCTTCTCCACATCACAATTTGTTATCTCGTAACTTGGATGAGAACCTTGTTCTTACTCCACAGCAGATCTTATTTCAGTCCTTATCTTGTGGTTCAATAACTTATGCCTCTAGCCCTTAAAAAAAATAATTCTGATGAGTTTGAAGTACAAGGAGCAGACCACTCAGATATGTGAATTCTTTTTCCTTTGGGGCCACTCCACAGAACTCCATAAAGATAATGATACTATTTGGGTTTTAGTTTTACTTCTTGGAGTTGACTGTTTAGATGAGAAACTGGCAAAAAATTTCCACTACACAGAAATAGTTAAAAAGAATTAGCCTAAAATTGTTAACCACACAAGTGCTGAAGGGCTTGAAAAGACTTGCTTATACCCATAAAAGTAAGGAAGAGAAAGGTAAAAATTAGAGCTGGAATTCCATATTTAGTTTGAAATTTCTAGTAATGGCAAAATAATTTGTATATAGGATTATTACTTTTTGGCAAGCCCTGTTATATCTAAACACTTTTGGGTGGGCTAAGGATGAAGTTTCATTTTAACTCTTAACTTAAAGAATTTCCTTGCTATGTGGTTTTAGACTTTAGATTATATTAACATTTCTTAAGCATAATTTTTTTATGGTACAGTTCCTTTGTAGAAAATACTGTTTTTACACAGAAGTAGTGCTAAATCTGCTGCATTAGATTTTACAAGGTAAACTTCATTATATTTGTCCTGACAAGGATTTGTTTCATCTAGTATACAGAACTATGACAAGATGTTTGTGAAAGAATTAAACAAATCTTGTATTTTCTTACCATTTTTTCCCATTATCCTAGGAAGTAATGCCACCATGTGAAAAACTTTACCCTCTTGGTGCTTTATTATATGGGCTGAAATACACTCGTGAGTATCTCATTACACCCTGTGTGCACCACTTGTATAGGACTGCCAGCATCTGTCTCCAGTCCTGCCTTAATACAGTTTCCCATTTTTAAATGGGAAACCTGAGTTTAGACTCAGTGCAGCACAAGTACAAAGCTGCTGTATTTTAGTGTTGAATTTTTAATATGTTTCATCCTTTTTAATGATTTTGTTACTAAACAGAATTGGACTTGATTTTTGAAGATACCACTGTATTTGAAAAGTCCCTATTCTTTCCTCCCTTGAAGTGTTTATAGTACATTGTGTACTTCTCTATGTATCCAAGTCTCCAAATTAGTTCTCTGTGTATCTGAGTCTCCAAATTAGTTTGCATCACCTCTGTTATAAAACTCCTTTTCTTCCACCACTACTCTGAAATTGCCTTTCATACTCAGTATAACCTATGAATTGGTCCTGCAAGTGAGTCATTCCAAGGTTGTTATTCTTCCCTTATAACTATATTTAATAGAAAATACTGTGCTCTATGTTATGTCCATCTTGTTCAGATAGAACACTCTGCTGAGATGGAAAAGGAGAATGCAATATCAGAATACATTTAAATGTAATAACATCTCTGGAAAATTTCTTTTTATGGTACAGAAATAACAGCTCTTCTGCCATTATCACTGTTTTGGGTTTTACAGCTTTGTGGTACCAGAGTATTTCAGTGACTGGCTTGGCCTTGCAGCTTTTACCCTAGGAAAAATGCCACTGATGTCCAGAGGAGTTTTGTGTTCTTCAAGGACTGTGATTTGGCCTCTGGTGGGCTATATAGCTCTGTCTTAGGAACCCTTTTTCCCTGCATAAAACATGACATAAAATTTAGTGGTTTATCTATCCTGCACATTTCTTCTATTAACAAAATGATACACCTGGGGTTAATTTTCAGGATTATTGCATTTTATACTTATTGACCCTAAAGAAATCTTACTGAGAACATTAAATTCATTTTCTATTTAGTGTTGTTTTTCCTATTAAGTATGTTAACCCAGTATTAGCTATCACACTTACAACATCACGTTTTATTTGGCCTTCCTGCAGTTGCAAAACTTTGAATGAAGTTCATTTGAGTTACTCTTTCCTCAAAAAATAATGTTATTTTTATTTTCCCTGTATAGTGGGTCAATTCAAAGGGAATTTCATTAGTAATACAGAAGCCCACACAAGCTGTGCATCTGGGGTAAGAAACAAATGCACACACCCACAAATCTGCTGCATCTCTGCAATGGTCTCTATAAGATTTCCTCTAGGTCCTTTTAAGTAGGATAAGGAGTGTTGGTAGTTTTAAGGGAACTTGCACTTAACTACAACTGTGGAAATTCATGCCAGAAATCTTGTTTTTGTTGTAAAATAATTACACATTTTTCCATCCTCGTGTTCTCACCGGATCTTTTGGAAGCATGTGACTCACACGAAGCTGTGATGCTCTCAGAGTGTGATTCAGGCTGCTGCCTGCCTAGGACATCTCGAAGACCAACTGTTACTACTTATAAAAATTTCCTTTTTATGTTTCCTTTACCATCCCTATTTCAAAATTCAAAATCCTTGCGTAAGTAGATACATGTAGTTAAAGAATCAGTGTATTTTCCGGATACTGGGAATTTGCTCACTGCTCCTTTGATCTCTTTCTTGACCTTATTCTATGTTACAGATTTGTTGCTGTGATCCTCAACAGACTGTGGGTGTGGTTGAGTGCTCGGTAATGTGAATTTAAGCTACTCTGCCTGTTGTAGAGTAGCATTCCATGCAGATACTTCCATGCTCAAGCAGGATGCCTTTGTGGAATGATACTCTGCTTTGAAAACAAATGGACATTACAGCTTTCTAATATTTCATACTAAGTTCTTCTTGTAACTGGTGATCTGCTCTGGTTTGTCATGTGTCTGCAGGAAAAGTACCAAGCAAAGAGGGAGCAGAATTCCCATTTAGTTACAATTTTAAATGGATTTTATACAGTTCTGAAACTGCACCCTAAAGTTACATGGGGATTTTTCAAAATGGAGGATGTGCTTCAAATTCATATGGTTGGGTGCTAATATGTTTGTGTGTGCAAATCCCATGTATATGTGTACCTTAGGTATATTTTGAAAATAACCTATAAATGCACTATTAATGCAAATAATTAAAGAATGAAACTTCAAAAAATTCACCAGTGGATGTGATTCCAGTGACAAGCAGTGTATCACTTAAAAAGTGAGATTGAATATGGTTCAGCATTGGCAGGCTTGGCTAACTGGAGTGTATAGCAACCATTCTAGTTTGCACTAGTTCTAAGTCTGGCTTTGAAAGTGTTTCAAAAATCATTTTGAAGTAGATATCTGAGAATATGAGATACACAGAAGGAAATGTTTCTGTCTGTCATTAAAAATCTGTATCTAGCTAGAGGCTGCAATGATTGTGAAGAATGATAGTATCTAAGATATGCAGTATGCATTTTTGACTGTCAAAATTTGCATATATTTAATGCATTGAACTGTTTTAAAAACACTATTCTTAGAATACTTGTCAAAATATTTTCTATAATGGATGAATTTAAATCTAATTAACATATTCATGTTTTAAACTTATTGGCATTTTTTGTCCAAAGAAGTGCATAATTTATACTCATATATAAATATCTGATATGTACTATATTCAGAGGTAGTGTATAGCTGAGGTTTAAATTGAACTTGGATAATGTTCAGTCATAATACATCTTACTCATCAATACAACTTTCTATAATTGTACATCAATGTTCTCTGAAAGAAGAAGATAAATGTTTTATACCTACAACCTATCTCTTATAGTTGGGGTTTTTAATGGTGGAATAAAAAATTGCGGTAAAGCTGCCTCAGATACTTGTTTTGTGCAAAACTTGTTCTGTGTGTGCAACACTTAAAAATAAAGGTGCAAGAGCAAATAGTTTAGATGTCAAGTAAGATGACATCTGTATAAGCTCTCTGCTGAGTTCTGAGTAATCTTTTGTTAGTTCCCCAATAACTCAATCTAATCTAATACAGGGATGTAAGCGATATCATGTAATAGGTTTTTGGAATCAATAAATATGCCAAGGTTTTGAATTACTAGCAGTGTAGATGTGGCTGATAAGCTCAATTGTTGGAAAAGTGATCCCATAAAAGTGAAAAGTGAGATCTTTAAAAGAAAAAAATCAGATGAAAGCCAAATCTTTTATGGAACAGAAATAAAATGTGGCCAAATTCTACTTTGCACAAATTCGGGCAAATAACTAATGATATGATAGAAAGAAATATGCAAGTTTAGCAGTGATATTGTTCAGGATCCATGTTGTTAACAATGGATAAGTAAGAATTCTGGGTTAAAGAAATGAGATATCAGATTTCTCAGTCTTCAGAACATCTTCAAAAAACTGCCTTGGTGTTAATATTTAAATTAGAGACACAGATGTGATTGTGCCAAAGGTCTGTTTTCTAAAGCTTAAATACAGGCAAAGCTTTGGGATAGGAATCCTCCATAAAACTGGCATGGATGGTTTAGCAGTAGAGATAGGTTACATATTTTTCCTAAAAGTATCCTTTTCTTTGTTCATCTTTCTTGCCAGTTTGTGCCTTAGTTTGTGACTGCCAAGCATCTAAAATTAATGTAAGATCTTACTAAAAAGAGGTCAAGTTTATGCATGGTATGCTAAGCTTGTGCATAACCACTGGTACATAAGTTCCATGTTGAAGGCACCTATGTGTAGCAAAGATTTTTTCTAATGTTGAACATCTGAGATTTCTGGTATGTGCTACTGGTTTTCTTTGGCTGAGGTTCCTGGTTATAGCATCCTGTTCTTTGCTGGATATGGATTGAGCTGTGGGGCTTTTGCCCCACTGTTCACCAATGAATTCACCATCTGTTCCATGGGTGCTGGTATTTCTGTGTTGGTGATTTTATTTGTACCAATGCACAATGTGGAAGCTGACTGAGAGGGAAGCTGTTGGGATTGAGTGTGTTGTCCGTGCATTTGTTGTGGAGAATGGATAACAGTTCCTCCATGGTATATATTTTACTGGAAGTTCTGTGTATAGTGGCATTTGTAGCACTGAGGCATATTTAATGAAGATAATATATTTTGTAACTTTGGCCATTTTGGTTTGGTATTCATAATTTATTTATATGCTGGTAGCATCCATATTTAGTGTTGTATAAATTAATAACACTATATTTAGTAAATATGAACTATAATCATTGTGCTATTTAATTTGGCTCTAATAAGTACTTGCCAGACTAATGTGTAGTCATGTAGTTGGGCAGATGTACAAAAATGTCATTAACTTGTTTTGATTTGCGGACAGTGATGTATGTGGCAATGTCTGTGAATACTCCTGCTTTTCTTACACCACAGCTACCTCATTTGCCAAATATGGCTATGATCCTTTGTCCATGTTAATTGAGAATGGCATCCTTATTCATCATGTGCAGGGTTTTTTTCAGCCATTAAAATGCTGTCCAAAGACTACTCAACTGAGGAAAACTACAGAATAATACAGAGTGCTTGTTTATCTGTTGTTGTAAGCCTTCTGTTTTATCCCATTGTAATGAATGGGAAAAGGAGCTCTCACATGTGAATTCAATGCTGTTGCTAAAGAGCACAAATTCCTTTTGGAACATCAGCATTAATAATTGGACTGAGACATGCTTGAAATATTTTCATCAGCTATGTCTCTGTTCAGTGTTTCTTCTTATTTTCTTTGACCTTCTGAAAAATAAGTGAAAAATGGATTAAGATAATTTACATTTGTTGTCAAAAACTGTGTTTATTTCTTTGATTACAAAGGTTTCCATTCCTTGATTAAATTTATGTTTATATTTGACATTTTCCAGGGATGCATAAATTCATATGACAGTTTAAGTCTACATACTCTCAGTACCTAGTGCCAGGTTGAGTTGAATTTGGACACTTCACATAAATAAAAGTGGTTTTATGTTTCACCTTCATCTGGTAGGTGAGCACTCCACCTTTTCTTGTGAAACATAATCGGTTTTGACATGGCAAAATTAGATCCTGGCTATTTATTATCTGCTGAAATCAAAAACCATAACTGGGAAAGCATGTGGTAAGTCCATTGGAACAGCTTGCATGCAGAGAGGAAAAGAGGAGGCATTCCAATTTTATAAGCTCAAGGTGATTTTCTCTAACACCTAAACCGTTTTAATTAATTACCCTGAAAGATTGAGTAAATTATTATTTGAATACTTTATGGCATTACATGTTAACATTTCAAGGACAAAGTGCTGTACTTAGCTTTTCAACAATGCTTCATCTGTCAGAATATATCTTCTGAATTTATGTAGTATACTGCAGTGTAAAGGGTAGTCAGAATTTGAGTACTATGAAATATTACAAGGAAATTAAATGGGAACCCTAATATTTATGGAGACCTGATAGGGACCCACAAGTTAAGAAAACCAAGACTTAAGATTTTAAAAAATATTTTCCATACAATTTTTTAATGTGAAAGTAATAACAGAACGCTATTAAAATATTGATAGTATTGCGTGTGTAGGCTTTACTGATAAGGGCACGTGCCTGAAGTACAGCCCTGTATATTTGCTGCACTTGTCCTGCTGACACACTATGCAGACCATCTATGTTTGCTCCTCCTTTATGACTTACACTTTTGACACTTTTGCTTTAAAAAGAAGGTTTATGATATGAAACCAGTACCTTTCTGGTGGATATACCAACATGTTTGATATAACCTTTTTGGATCAGTGGAGTATGTGAAATGTGATAGGTTGTTTAAATGGTGTTTGTAACCAAAACATCAGCTGTACTCCCCAAATATAATCCTTCTTCCACTGGAAGAGCATACAACCTTTTAGTAACTTCAGCCTAGCATCAGTAGATTAGATCAAATCCCCATTTACTGCATTATATTAATATTTTCAATGGCGCACTAATCCAAGAAATAAATGTGTCAGTTTCTATGGCTACCCTGTAATGGCCATGGCCATAAGACTGTGCCTTAAGGCCACATAAAAGACTTAATGTACAGATTGAATAGAAGCACATTATTTATTACTAAGCTATCAAGCTGAGAAAATTTACTGATCTCATTTTTCAGATTTGCTCATTTGACCTGGGCCAATTTGCTTGGATGATAATACTGAGTATTTAAAACCACAATGTTTTCTCAGTTTTAAGGATAAAGTGATTCACACTAATCTTTCAGAACAATTTTGTGGAATTAATGATTTTTATGTTCCTATGATGCTTACTTATGGATCCTTGCATTTTTTCTGGTTTGAAAATTAGGCAAGACTCTTTCAGACTTTGAATGAATGCATTGGAATTCAAGTGTACTGCTATACAAAGTAAGGGAGATGCTTCTCATCTCACATCTTCCCCCCAGCGCCATGATATGTTGAGACATTTGAGCTTTAAATAACTTGAAGTAAGGGGTGACCAGCAAGAGTCACTGGGCTTCCCCTGACCCTAGAGAGTCTTTGCTTCTTCTGGAGCTCTGGAAATGCAATGTGCCAGTGTATTTCCCTGCTTGGGGACCCACATATGCAGCTTAACTCTCTGAGATGTGTGATGCAAATCTCTTCCCCCTCTGCCTGGGATGACTTCAATACATTGCTCATATGGTAAAAAAAAAAAAAAAAAAAAAAAAAAGTCACCTTTGGTGTACATTGATTCCCACCACAACTTGGCTTCCAGAAGCAGTGATGGTGTGCACAAGTGAAGAGAGAAGTCCAAGGCATTTCTGTGCTCATTCATACTGGAAGGATCAGAGTCCTTAGAGATGGATTACAGGACTAAAACACTCAGGAGACTCTTTGGCTGCAAATGAACATAAAATGACTGGAGGGACTGTTATTAGAGAAGGTCTGGGGTCAGAACACTCAAATACTTACCTAGCAGATGGGAGATGGTGGGAGAAAGGAGGCAGAGTATTGTGAGAACAGTTTCCTTCTCAGAGTGTAACTCCCCCTACTACTTGAATGCAGACTATTGAGTCACCAAATGATATAACTTTGCTAAAAAATTGTTTCTTAAATATGATTTGAGGAATCTACAGTTTATTTTCTTTCCTGTGCAGAATTTGTGGTTATCACATCATTTCCAAAAGGTTTGTTGAAAGACAAAATTGTTCTTATAAAATACTCTTTTACACTTCCTAGGAGAACTACTAATAACACTCTTAGACTGTGACACTTGCCAAGAGCTGACATTTTCAGAATTTCAAATGTCAATAAAACTGCTTAAAACCTTGTAAGGAGGCTGAGTGAAGACAAGAGAGACTTAGCAGAACATATTAGTGGTTTTAACACGTGTCTGCTTAAGCCTTAAAATTTATGTTCTGAAAAGGCCCATTTCTAGCAAGTCACAATAACCTTCATGACAGGTTTCATCAACATAAATGCTAAAGATGAGTGACGGATATGTATAGCATATAGCTTACATGGAATGTAAATAAAAGCTTTAACCCATTGCAAAAAAGAAAAAAAATAATCTGTTCATGAAGTAATATAGACCTAGAAAAGCAGAAGGTAACATTTTTGTCACCTCATAATGACTAGCATTTACACAGGCTTTTTGGTGCATGTTTGCCATTACAAACACTACATTTTCTCTTAAGCATGTTTGTCCATTCAGGCACACCTAGCATAACTAACAAATGGTTATTACAAAGTCTCACTTTAGGTTAGAATATCTGATAGGAAAATATCTGGAACTATTTACAGTGTAAATGTTAGAGGAGAGAGGAGGTTCTGGGCCTGTATGTGTTGAGCAAAAAACCTAGTAATGTTGGTAGTTTGTGTTATAAAACAGCCCCTGCACTGTGTGAGATGTAGTGCTTCCAAACACTAAATTTACTATAGAAAAATGTTTTGTCCCTCCCATGCAGCACATTTATGCCGTGTCTTCTCTACATGGAAAGCACCTGGTGTGCTGAGTAGGTCATTATGTTAGGGACAAAGGCTTATGCAGCAATGCAGTTTAAACTGCTGTCGCTTCTCAAATTTTGTTTGTTATCTCAAGGGAAAAAAATATTCAAGATTTCATCAGCTGCCTGTAAAGAACTAGCCTTTACATTCAGTCCCAGTAAAGTGCTATTATCAGGGCAGCCTTTCTAAAAGAGTTCAGGGTACAGTACCAATCTGTGGTCACAGCCATTTTGGCAGTGCTTTTCACAATTAGTTCAGATGCTGTCTTGTACTTTCTAGATTAGCAATGTTGGTAGAGAAATGAATGGCAAAGAAAACAATTCCAGTTAAGGCCTTCTGTTTGAAAGAAATGTTATGCTGCTAGGAACAAAATTATTTACCATGTGGACTAAGTCATCTTGTATTAGTGTATTCTGTAAAATACTGTGTATAGCATTATTGTAAGCAAATGAGTCTTTCCAAGTAACAAGTGCCCTCTGTTTAAACAAACAATTTTCTGTGCAAAGGTTAAACCCTGAGATATTTTTCTTGTTCGAGTCATGCTCGTGACTTTGGAAAGTCACCAAGCAAGTATGCTTAAAAAAGAAAATGTGAATGGAAAATTCTGAAGCATTTTGCCCTTTTAGTTCCTAAGAGTGAGCTATCGTTTCTCTCCACTGTGGTCATTAATAATGACAGATGTATGTGGTGCAGAGTTCACCTACATTATTGTCAGTAACAGGGATAGAGTGGGAATATTTATTACAGCAGAAGAAGGGAGGGGAAAGACATGACGTTGAACCAGAAGACAAGAGCAGAGTTCAGTGTTTTTCGTTTGGGTGGAGAAGAGGGTTAGCAGAAAGCATGCGCAAAGGTTTCTTAGAGACTGACACAGCTCTTATTGAAATCAGCTGAAATACTGCTACAGGCTGCTGTGAGAGGTGGATTGATTGAATCTTTGATATGTTGTGCTTTACAGTACTTCAGTAACAGAGATTTATTTCGCCTCAGCAAAAGCTGTTATTGCTTTGGGTTTGCAAACAAGTATGGTAACAACATTATTTATTTATTTATTTCTGTTAAACTGGTCAAGCATTAAATTGTGATCAAAAACTGATCTCAGCTTGACATCTATTAATTTTGAAAATATAAGGAAGTACAGTTTTGGGTTGTACACCTGTTTTGTAGCACAATTTGCAATTTTTTTTTATTGCTATTATATTACCTCTTAAAGAAGAAAAAGAAAAAAAAAATATTTTCTCTCCTATTTTGCTATGTGAAAAACAAACATGGCATTCTCCAGATGGGTGGGGAGACTCATGAGCTGACAGTATGTAGGCATCATTACATGCCTGTTGGCCTATGTTTCATGCCACCTGTCTTTTGTCATTCCTCTGTCTTCAAGAATACTTGGAAGTCAAGGAAGAGAGGTTGCATCTCCAGAGTGACCATTTAAATATTAGGAGCTTGAGTTGGTGACTGAACTTGGCCTGCAGGTTGGCATACAGTTCAAAAATGCATTGAGGAAATGGGCAATAAGTCCAAAAGTTAATTTGGTAGCAAATTATGTCTGGATAGAAAGTTTGAGAATATGAAAGCATGGTGTAATTTATTTATTTACCTGAAAAATTATGCTCTACTTTAATTATTCACAGATGAACTATATGTAGCATAAAAGACAGATGAAACTGGTATGTCTGACTTGTAGAAGATTGGACTATTGTCTCTCACCTTTTAAGGGATTTATAAATCACCCACTTTACATAAAGCCTTCAACTAGTCACTGTATCACAGAGTTTTGTTACAGTAAGTAGTAATATTAAGTTACATCAGGTCTGGTATTGTTTTAATATGCAGATATAGAGTTTTGGACCCATGAAGGGAAAAAAAAACCTTAGGACCCATTTTCCTGATGATAAGCTGTTACTCAATGTGTGAAAGTTTGAAGAGACACACAGGGATGATGGAAGGCCAACTCCTGGCCCTTCATGGGACTACTCCAAGAATCACATCATGTGCATGAGAGCATTGTCCAAACACTTCCTGAGCTCTGGCAGCGTGGTTCTGTGACCACTACCTTGGGGGGTTTTCTAGGTGAAAAATCTTTAACAATGCCGAATCTAGATCACCCTGACACAGCTTCATGCCATTCACTCAGGTCCTGTCAACAGTCACCAGAGAAATGAGGTCAGTGCCTGCCCCTCCTATTCCTCTTATGAGGAAGTTGTAGACTGCAGTGAGTTCTCCCCTCAGTGTCTTCTTCTCTAGGCTGAAAAAGCCAATGGATCTCAGCCATTTTTGATTTAGCTTCCTGTCTGTGCCCTTCACTACCTTCAAATCCCTCCTTTGGATGTTTTCTAATAGCTTTACATTCTTCTTGTATTGTAGCACCCAAAACTGCATACAGGACTCGAGGGAAAGTCTCACCAGTGCAGAATAAAGCAGGACAATCACCTCCCTCAACCAGTGGGCAGTGAGCACCCCAAGACATGTTTGGCCCTCTTCTTAAACAACTTGTATTTGAGACTGGAAAGGATACTATGCAAGTTTGCAGATGATACAAAACTGGAAGGAGCTGTTTACTCCCTCAAGTCTCAGGAAACCTTACAGAGAGACCTTGACAAATTAGAGGGCTGGACAATCACCAGCTGTATGAAATTTTATAAAGGCAAGTGTCAGAGACTGCACTGGAAATGGGACAACTCTCGATGTATGGACAGACTGGGAATGAGAGGCTGGAAAGTAGCACTGGGGGATTGGACCTGAGGGTCCTGGTCGATGGCAAGTTGAATGTGAGTCAGCAGTGCCCTGGAGCCAGGAGGCCAAGTATTTAAACTATAACTTCTCAATCTTTTAAATAGGAGTCTGAGATCTACTTCAGACTACTTTTTCACTTTCTCTAGGAAAATAACTTCTATCCTAATGGTGCTTTCCAATGTGAGACTGTTGGTTGAGGTGAATTCTATTAATCAGTTCTCATTAATACAAGTACTTCACTTTGAGTATTTTTCAGACTATAGTAATACCTAATTCTGAAAAAATAAATGAGTTCTGAATTTTCTAGTGACAATTTAATGCAGAAAAATATAAGAAAATGAAATAATTATAGTGCTTCATCTTTTATTAAGACAGTGTAAACAACATTATAATTGAAAGCATTCAGAATAAATACTAGAAATGGGGTGCATGAAAAAAATAAGTAGGTCTGTTATGTAAGAATTCTCTAAAAGAATTTTGAACAATCATGAAATATTTCTTTTACTTCATGCATTTGAAAGAACTATGAGTAGTTCTAGAAGTTGAAGAAGAGCAAGAATTGAGACATGCACTTCAATGATTGAATTGTACTCTGGTTTGTAAGGAAGCAGTAAGAGTAGATCTTGCCTATAATACAGATGACAATAGTGGGAGATCTTGAATTCCCCAGGGTAGATAGTTGAACACATCCTAAAACCTGCCCCTGACACTGCTGTAGACTTTCTCCTTGTGAATATTCTTACTAAAAACAAGGCTGGTGAGTGTGTAGGCTGGCAGATGGATTTGTCTTTTCATACCCTAACAGGTCCCCCATCAGGTTGGAGTAGCAAATGTGGTTCTGCTTCTCTCTGTTTCTATCTGACTCATGGCTCAAGAAGGGACTTCTGCATTCAGTTCTCAACTTGGTGCCTTATCAGCTCTGTCTTCAGGTACCAGGGCAGCAATGGATCCCTGTCTCCTTTATCCATTTTAGCTTGTGTTCTATGTGTGGTTGAGCCCACTTATTTTCATTTATCTCAGTCATGTTTTACAATTCAAAATGTTTGCTTTTCTCGGCTGCTGCTTGACAATCAAAGATTATTTCCTAAGATGAATGAATAATGAAATACTGAGTTGGGAGTTATGGTGATGATACAAGCAAAGTTAGCAGAAGATCTACAGTCATTACAGAATCAGCTTTGATATACTAAGCTTTGTCATTTACATAGTTCTGATAAATCTGGAAACACATGAATCGTAATTTCTTTTTATTTTGGAGAAAGATCTAATGTAAAGATGTTATCTCCTTTATATTAAAGAGGCAGTACAGAAGTCAAGTAATTCTTCATTCCATAAAGTGTGTACATGTTCTCATATTTTTCTGAAGTAAAAAGGCATTGTTTTCTTTCACTGTTAAGTGAAATCCTGCTCTAAGTTGTCTTGCCATGCTGTACTAACCTTGCTGGTAGTTCTAAAAGCCTATCATCACAGGGTTTTGCCAAGAATGGGCTTAGTATGCATAGGGCAAGTCTAAATGAGTAAGCAGATCTTGTTTCCAGGAACTTAAAAGATCAGAATAGATACAGAGGAGAAGGGAAGAGTTACCTGATGTTTTTTGTTTTCTTGGTTAAATTTGTGTACTGACATATATTTACACTGCATTCAATAGGAAGCATCTCCAAAGTAATTTAATATACAGAAACTCATATAAACTGTAACCAAAAATTGTGTTACATTATGTCTAGAAGGGAAAGGTAGTGAGTTCCAATTCTGGAGGAGTCACCTTCTATTAGGGTTTCTTTCTATCCTTATTCTGTATGTCAGATGGATCGCTACATTTAATTAAGCAGTAACAATTGAGGTGCAGATTATTTCCTGGGGATTAATGACCAGCTGGACAGAGTTGATAGCCCAAGGTATTGGATAGATTATGCTGCATAGCCTCATGGATTAAGTATGAGCTCTATATTGTAGATGTGTTCACTTTGAATAGTGTAGGAGAAAGAATCACATTGAAGATAAAGTCTATATTTTTTAACTTTTATTCTTTCAGCACCAAGTAGACAAATCCAGTTCTTGATTATGCTTTTTATTCTTAAATAACCTGTGTTTAAAATTACTCTTTTTTTTTGAGCAATATAAGCTACTGTTTTAGTTTCACATTGTCCTGTTGTGGCAAGAAGTGACTAAGGAAATGACATAGAGGCTTGAAGAGAGAGATTCCATCCTTTTTCAAAACATCCCACAAGTTTTTTGGTGCAGAAGTGATTTTCCAAGTTTATTCCAGTTTGCAGGTGCTTAGGAATAGTTTTGTCATTGTTTTGCACTACAGAATAAATTTAAATTAAGTTTTGTAGCTGATATTTCATTATTTCTTCCTGTACATTTTGACATGGCTGTTTTCATAAAAATGTTGCAACTTGACTGAAACTATACACATCTAGATGCCTTTTACTGGCCACCAGTGTTTGAGGGTGAAAACTTACACTGAGTCCTTCCATTTTTGTGTTTTCAGTTGGCCTGGAGTTTGGGAGAGGGGTCATTCCAATCATATAAGCTCTCCAGATTTTACCAGTGGTAAAATCACTACAAGCTGTTTTGTGCCTGCACATGCTAAAGAAGAGAGAGCACATCTAAAGATGGTGCAAAGACATGGTTCATACTTTAGGGACCTGATGGAAAATCCACTCCCCTCTTTTCTGTAGATTTCCTTATGTGTTCATTCTATGAGCTCAGAGTTGGTGACACTCATCTGTCTTTTTGTCTTGAAGTCGGGACATGTTTGAGGGCCTGCACTGAGATGCACACTGGAGCACACTTTCTTTTGAATTTTGGTGTACCCAGCAAAAATTGTCCTTTTGCTATTTGCAGTTATACCCCAGATTAAACTGATCAGATCTGTGAGTTTCTTCTGGACTGTTTGTTCTCCATGATGTGCTCATTCATCATCACTTCTCTTGAACCATACTTTCATACTTATGTCCATAGTTAGGTATTTATTGCTGCTGTAGAGAGGTAGTTGAGTTGACAGGGTCACACATACCATAGTGCACGTAATTTTGTGTCTGCTTCCTTGGCACAATTAACAGAAATGGGGGACATAATAAAATGTCAGAATGTTGATAAAAACAATTTTTCCATTAATACTTCCCTCTCATTCCTTTCATATTGCAGTTGTACTGTCAGCATGATGTCTAGGCTCAAAATGCAATATGTAAGAGAACCACATCAGTTGCTGTCTGTAAATTAATGATTTTCTTCACTCATTCCTTGATAGAAAATAAAAAATTAATAATGTCCTAAATATGCCATAAAATATTTGCAGCACTTTTTCTGACTTGAAAAAAGGAATATGGTATGTAGTAGCTCTTGCCAGCTGGTGTCTGTCCTGGTATCATTTATGTTCTATTGGTAGCAATGATGTAGAGGCCTTAGATGGTCCAAGGCAGGATCAGTGATTCCAGATCTTCCTCTTGCAATATGCCTGGGACACTTCACATCCAGGGGGCTCTGGAGTCACTGCTGTGGCCTTCTGCCAGCACATTGCCATGGAACAGGGAGTGCCCCATGACTCCCAGTCTCTGAGCACCCAAGAGCAGTTGAGACTACCCATTCTTAGGGCATAAGGCCATTTATATTTTATTATGCTTTCTGTAAAAAAGCACACTTGAGCCTATGTTACCTCTGAGTAATTGGCTGTAAACTGCAGGCTTCTGAACTGGGCAAACATGAGAGCCTCCATCTTGCCAAGGACTGAATTGCAGACTGCCAGAGCTGAAAACAAAATACTGCTGGAGTGAGTCAGTCAGGATCTGATACCAAATACAGGCCAATGTTCAGAAAAAAAAATCATTAAAAAACACTTAAAAATGAAAGGAAAAGGCTTTATGTGCCTTAATGATTTTCCCCTGTGCTTTTTTTTTTTTTCCTCATACAGTATATGAGCCACTTATTTTTTTCTTTATTACATGGTAATTTAATTAGCCAAAGTCTTAATTTTTGGTTGCTAAATGCATACCTGTTGGGGAAAACCACATTTTAAAAATTATTTCTGGTTGCTATATTAAATAAACATTGGATATTGCATTTTTTACTTTAATATAGTGATAATTCAAATAAATAAATTAAGTGATTGAGAGCATTATTTCTCTGGATAGAAATGGATGACAACTTGCTGTACAGAGAAACTGAAGTATGCTCATTCAGGCATTAAGAGACCTTATGTAATCATATTTCCTTCTCTATGTGAATTTGTGTAATTTGATTTTCTTTGTAGTTTATACTGTACATTTTAATATCCAAAACACATCAGACAAATATCAGATGGATGTATTGGCTAATTAAAACATTCCTCTTTCTGAACATTTGAATTTTCAGTCATGTTTTAGTTTAGCAGTGAATAAATTAAACAGCATTCTGAAAAGTAAGGTCCAAAGGAATGAAAACTCCTAATTGTAAAACCTGTGAAGGAAAAGAGATGAGGAATGAAAGTGCATGGCAGTTCAGATGAGGATGTGAAGGTGTGATGAAAAAGGGAGAGAGTTAAGTTGCATGAGCATCTCCAAGTCTGCATATGTCTAATGGGCTAAAGTATCTGGAGGGACCAGATTTTCTGTCTGCAAAGAATGACCCCCCCTAGCAAAGCAGAGGAAGAAATCTAATAATGGGGAAGAAATAAAACTAAGATAGGGACTTGGTGTACTGGAAATAAAGAAGAGAAATGAACAGTCAAAAGATAGCTGCTCTGCAGCAATTTTTTGATATACTATCTCTAGAAAGCAAGACTGAGATAATAGAGGGGCTGGGAGCCAGAAACAGCTAGAAATTGCACAAGATAGGAAACTGTAAGCTACAGACTGCTAGATGATCTCCACCAGCATCTGAGAAAGGCATGACATGCAGTTGGATGTTCCTTCTTGAAAAGAATCAATGCATTTGGCACCAGAGGAGCTAAAAACAATCTACAGACGAGGGTTCATTTTGAGACAAGTAATGCTATCGTCTGCCATAGATCCGTGCCATGGTCTACAGAAGAAACTCAAAGACAACATTTCAGTGGAACAGCAGTATTGACTGGATGATCATAGAGAGTCAAATTTAACTGAGAGATCAGAGAAAGAAGACTTTTTTTCTTAAAGAAACTTTGGAAAACCCAGAGAACTAATAAAATTTTGCTGCAGAATGAGATTAAACTACAAAGAAATGGTCTATATTTGTGTATAAATAGTAGTCTGTATGTACAGGTGCATACACCTTAAGTATTTCTGTACACTTATTTTCAAGTCTTATTCCTGGATTTATTTTTTCCAGTTTGGAAATGGGAAGATTGATAAGAAAAGAAATCAAACCATGGTTAGAGAACAATTGCAGCCAGGAGTAATAAGGAAAATCCAGAGAAGCAGTATGTTGAGCAGTTATAAGCTGGTGAATTGGATTGCTTGGCTTTTTTTTCTAAAGAAAGAAATACTCTGTTGTTACAAGGATTTATTTGAATAAGAGGAGTATGTGGAGACAGGAGTTCTCATTTCCCATTTTGATAGGAGAAAGATAAGATTTTGTAGTGCCTTTAAAACACATCTCAAAATAAAGACCTGTGAATTGAAAAATTAAATTAAACAGAAACTGGGATGTTTTTGCAGTCAAAGATGTAGACATGTAGATGAGCTTTATTTCTAAAGCAGAAGCTAAAAAAACAGGTTTTAAATTCTGAGCACTCTGGGCCTGACAGAGGAATCATAGAATATTCTGAGTTGGAAGGCACCTACATGGATCATCAAGTCCAGCTCCTGGCCCTGCACAGAACCATCTCCAAGATGGCACTGTGTGTCTGAGAGCATTGTCCAAATGCTTCTTGAGCTCTGTCATGCTTGGGGTTCTGACCACTTCCCTGGAGAGCCTGTTCCAGTGCCCAGCCACCCTCTAGATAAAGAATCTTTTGCTGATGTCCAGCCTAAACCTTCCCTGACAGAATTTCAGGCCCTTCCCTTGGATCATCACAGAGGAGAGATCAGTGTCTGCCCCTCCTCTTCCCCTCACAAGGAAGCTGTAGACTGCTATGAGGTCTCACCTCAGTCTTCTCCAGACTGAAAAGGACAAGTGGCCTCAGCCACTCCTTTTATGACTTCCAGTCTAGGCCCTTCTCAACTCATCCCAAGAATGCCACTAGGAGAAGTAATAAGGATTGAAGTCTTGTTAGGGAGGAGAAAATGGTTAAAAAATAAAACATTGTAGACTTTGCAAATGATATGAAGACCAAGAGTCAAGGCTTTTCAACTTTATAAATGAAAATAGAACAAGGAAAGAAGTATAGCCGCTGTGCAGTAGATAGGTAGAGAATAGAAATTGTTTATAAGCATCTCAACACTTGAATAGAACATGTCATATTTGATCAAGAAAAATAATGTTGAGTAGTTAGGTAGAGGAGTATGGAAATACACTGCTGTGCATAATAATCTTAAGAGATGCTAGGGTATCGCAGTCAAGTCAATAGGATTCTGAAAGGACTGATGAAAGAAATCACAGGACCTGTTGGATTGATTTTTAGATGGTATTTATTATCTTCTTGTTGAATTCTATCATGAGTCATACAAATAAGAGTGCCTTAATTTTGCTGATAACAAGAAATGGAGAGGCAGCATTGCTACAAAAGTCACCACATATCAAGAAGAGGTGTGCAGCACTAAAGGTTGGAGTGTCAGGGGTGCTGTGAAAGAGTGAGTCCGCAGAGCCACTTGCACCCAGTTGAACAGCAGAGCTGGCTGCAGGGAGCCCGGAGAAGAGCAGGCCACCTGCTGAACAACATGAGCCATGACAATAATTACAGCAAACATACACAGATTTGTCTGGGGGAAGACTTCTGGTGGAGATGGGTGCTACACTAGACACTGGTGTGATCACCTGTATCTCATCACCTGCATTCAAGTGAGACAAGGTTTGAATTAAACAAGTATAGGGAAGGTCTGTTAGGATGATCATGAGAAGGAGCAGGGAGCAAACAATGTCTGTTTTTATTCTGACAGCCGTGTCTAACAAGGGTGCTTGTTAGACTATGGACCTAGCTATCCAACTATGGATGTAAGTAATCCAATCCTCAAGAACAGGGGACACGTCGTGGTTCCTGAGCAAGGCAGCGTACTCTGCACAGAAAGGGGCTGAGATGCTACCACATCTAGACTGAACCTGACACTTGAGCTCATGGGGCATTCAGGAAACATCTCAGTCTGTTTAGTCTGCTGAAAAAGAAGGATGAGGGAGGAGATTACTTCACTTATGACTGTCTGAGGGAGAAAAACTCTAGAGAGGGAATGAGCAATTTAAGTGAAAGGACAATATTGGTGTAGGGGCAAATGCTTATCAACTGCTGGTGAATGAATTTCCAGTCATCAGAACAAGGATGCCTGACCAGCTTGCCTCACCAGCTGGAATAATGGTGAGCAAATTAATTAGGTCTTTACAGATGAAACTGAAGATACTGGCTTCTGTGCCTCTGTTTTCTGAAGTTTTGCCATGCCTTCTCTTCCTTTCTGCAAGCAGTGAACTAGTTAAATTGCTGAGTAACTCTAGAAACAGTGCAAACAAGCAGCAGCTGCCCTATTGTTTCCAAATAAATGTATATTTGAATGACCTGGTGAAGGATGAGATTGAAATGATAAAGCAGTTGGATGGTGAACATGTAAAATAGAAAGTGTTACTGTAGACTGTGTAATTTTTTCCATTCCAAAGGTTTTTTAATAAGTATTAAAACTAATCAATGACACATGCCTAAAACTGATCTGATATATTTTATCCCCATGATGAGGACCTCAGGAATGTAGTTTTAAACTAAGGTTGCTTGCCAGCAGATGGATTGAATGATCATGACCATTTCATGGAAGTATAATTAGCTTTTTGTTCTCTTCTGTTTTTAGCTGCTTCTATTATTTTAAATGTATGTCGTCACCCTCATGTTGACAGGAAACACTTCCCTGTTTCTGACCTCATTGCTACACAAAGGGCTAAGAGAAAACTTCATAGACAGTCTTTGATTTCTATAATGTAGTGGCCAGTGACAGGAGTCTTATGAGAAAGTGTCTTTCCCTTCATTCTCTTTACACTTTGGAGAGTGGAATGAAGTAATTTAAATCTTCTTTTCAAAAGTATAGTCCAGCACTTTTGTTAATAGGCGGACATAAAGAAAAAGCATGGGTGATAGGAGCAAGAAATTTTATTTAGAAGGAAAAAAAATGCATCCAATACAAACAGAGTTGTAAACTGTTACAATGTTACAGAGTTACAATGATTTCCAAACAGAAGTTAATTTCTTTGAGCAACTGTGGCTGCATTGCATAGGCTTGCCCAGCATAAAAAACAGGCTATCGTTTTTTCCTGACTCATGTCCCATGCTAGCCGGACAGATTTATTCACACAATTACATGTTTTCTCCATATATTTTAGCTTGCTGTGCTTTTCATAGGTCTTTAAAATGAATTGGTTATTTTTTCTTAATTATGAAAATGTTATTGCACTAAATGCAATTTAATTAAAATAAGAATTTCTGCCAAAGCGTTTAAATAAATACAGTATTCTTTTACAAGTATGAAAGGAGTTACTATTTGCTGTTTCATTTCCTCACTAATATGCTGGCATGTTTGGTTTGAACCTGAGCTTGTGGAAGTTTATTCTTAACCAAAGCAGTTCCTTTTTCATGTAAGTAGGTTAAATGTGAGTTGTAGAGCCCTAGGGCTCTTTTTGTTCAGTTTTAAAGCCCCCTCAAGTGGGCCTCTTTTAGAAACCTGGAATCATATGTTTCTAAGGTTGATCCAAATTACCATTAGAATAGCTCTTTTCAACTTTTTATTTATACAAAGAATCGTAAAAAGTGCACCAAACTGACAAGGTATTAAATCAAACTGAATGAAGATAGTTAATTTTCTTTTTGCTCAACAATTTTTTTTTTTGTCTTTTAATGGAAACTCTCAAATTGAAAAAATTGTCTGTATAGTATGTTAAGGTGCCATGCAGTATAATAAATTGCTATTACTGTCAAAAAGGTACATGATAAAGTGCATTTGCACAAAAGGCACATATTAATGTCAATCATTTTTGTGTGATTTATATACTAACTGGAGTGTTTTAAGAAGATCAATATTCTTTGTTTTGACAACATTTCAGAGTCTTGTACTTTCCTGACAGTATTAATATTTCTACCCTAGTATGATAGAATAATTCTAGTAGTTAGTGAGTGGTCAGTTTGGTGAAAGGTACACAGTAAGAGTGCATTTGAATATAACCAGGTAAAAAGCATAATACATTTTTGAGTAAGATAAACATGGTAATAATTATAATTTTAGTGGAATATAATGTCATGTAATTAGTAAAACTTCCTAAAGTGATGATATTTTCCCATTCCCTTAAATGCATCTTCTGTATGTGAAGAATAATAACTCCCATTGCAATAGTATCAGTGTCCCCTAGATATAATAAGAGAATTACAGTAGTTTGACATGTAATTTTCTGATTTGGTTCTCAGGGCTCAGAAATACTTTTAATGTTTTTCTCTATTTTCTTTCTTTTCCTTCTTTTCAACTTCTGTTTTCCTCTTTTTATGTTTGTTTAACCCTCTTGTCTGTCATCCATGTTTTCCTTAAAGTTATTTTTATTTTTTCTTAAGTAGTAGAGTGGCTAAGCAAAAAAATATGCTCTTTCTTATCTCCTCTTGTGAAGAATTATTAGCTTTCCCTTCTGCTTTTAAAAACCCATCACTCATTCTTACTTGTTTAAGAAGGTCTGCAGCTCCTGGAGAGCTCTCAGAAAGTTGCCTCCACAAAAGAAGAAATCCTGAAGGCATTTTTAGAGACTTCTGAAGAGGTACTGAAGAATTGTGCTTTTACTACAATCTGTTCTCACCATTACTTACCTGTAAGGGCCTGGTTCAGCTCTTCTTTCACATCATATACTTCTAATTTATGCAGGATGCTCAGTATCCGTACCACTAAGGCACTAACTTCAAAAATTGATAGCAGTAATTTTCAAGACTTTTCATGACTTTTAGTCCTACTCTATTTTAAAAATAACTTGAGACACCATTTGGTAAGCATCTCCTGTACTACTGTTATTTTCTTATCTAAGTAACTGAACTAGAAGTGTAGCAGATAACTGATGTCCAATGATTTGCTCTTCATGATAACAGCTGTAAAAGTTAGGTCTATGTTCTGTATTGCATAACCTAACATTCAATCCTAACTTTCTGGATATTTTGTAAATTTTTAGTAATAAATATTTCTTTTTTTTACTAAAAATATTTCTAGTAATAAAACTCATTGTAAACTATAGGAAAGGCTATGGAATTAATTACAATGAGCAATTATATGTTTCTCCCTTGAACATTTCCTCCTATTACAGATAATTGCAAAGTAGATATTATAGATAACAAAATATACATACACAGGCTTTCATCACAGCCTTGATGGCCAGGCTTAGATTGCATACCCTATGTGTCCTGATTCCTGAAGGACAGACTAGTAGGTTGCAGTTGTAGGCAGCACATTAACAGGGAGACTGGCAGCTGCATTTTATCTTCAGCATGCAAGTTCCCCCTGGTCAGAGTGGGTCTCAGTGCCTGTGCTGCAGCAACTGAGCCACAGTGGAGAACAGAGGGAGAAGAACCAGAGAGAGCAAAAGATGTCTGTGCACTTGGGAAAGAAATTATCCTCTGTGTGCATAACATAAGTTCATGCTCCACAGCAATTTGTGTATTCATCAGTGACTTGTGACCGCAACTTATGCCTGTGGTGGAAACTTCATAGGTGGAGAATTCATAGAGAAGAGTAACCACTCATAACATATTAAATGTGAGCAAGGTTGCCTTTTCAGCCCTGAGAACATAGCACAGCTTTTGTGAAGTGTGATAAATATTGTAGATTCCTATGAAGAGCCACTCTGTTAGGATGAGGACAACAAAGTAAGCAGTTTGTCTGGAGCATGATGCTGCATAGGAATTCCCATTGGTTGTGCAATTTGTACCTAGATTGTTTGTGGTTGTGCTTAAAAGCATGATCTCACTCTACCATGTTTTATTGTTTTCTAAGGTTTTATTTCTCATCATGGAGTAAGGAAAGTTTATTCTTAACCAAAGCAGTTCCTTTTCATGTAAGTAGGTTAAATGTGAATTGTAGGATAATCTCTTCATTTTTCATAGTGAGTTGTATAGTGCTCTATGAGATATGATGAACTGGTGATGGTAATTCAGGCTTTTAGAATGATTGGGGAAAAAAAGAAAACACGAATACTTTCAATTGGCAGCTAATGCCCTATATCAAATATCAATGTTTTTATGTTAGAAAACTGGAAAACTATCATGAACCGTTAAACAACTACATGCCTTTATAATTTTCCTTAAAATTCTGCTCATCAGCTTTCATATGCCTATGAACAAATGAAAGTTGATGAGGGTATAAAACTAAGTATACTGGATAATATTATTATTAAACATTTTATCTGATAAGCGAAAATTCACTACATGGTAAAAGTCAATCATTGTAAATATGTCTTGTTAAAGTTAAAACCTCTATCTTACATTTAGTTCATTTATGTAGCTAAAGAAGATTAAAGGTTAAGTTTTAGATATTTTTATGACTGCATTTGTGGAATTTTTTCTTCTTTCTGTTTGTATTCTGGCAAACAGAGGACTTCTTCAACAGCACTTTTCACAACCATGCACCTGTTCATTTGTATGGTTAGGAAAAAAAGCTTAAATTAGCACTGAACTGTTTGGGAGGGTGTTTTCTTTCTAATTTAAGATTGTTTCCCTACATATAGCAGTCATTTCACTTAAATTTTCATATCAGTTATTGCTGGCAAATTATTTTTCAAGATTATCTACTACTGTGTAGTACTGCTTATACCAGCCTATTCAGTAATACCAGAAAAGGCTGTGATTTTATTGGAGTCTGTAAAAAATAGCATCCTGATCTCATTAGGATTGCTGGGACCTAGATCACATCCCTGCCTTTCTAGTTAAGCTTGTATCTTCTGTGTTTGAGAAGTTCTATTTAAGTCCTTTGCTGGAAATGGACTTTGTTGTGTTTTTTTTCTTCTAATAGAGGTATAGCTACAGTATTATCTATCTATCTATCTGTCAATTTTTATTTGGGTTGCATGTCTTGGCTCTTTTCCTGTAAGGTTGATCATGATTTTATTTTGGAGTAGAGCCAGCGCTGACTGCTTGGTTAAGCAATTGCTTGGTTAGCTCGACTAGGCTGATAAGATCAGCTGAATTGATGACAAAGTCACATGTTCTAGGGTACAATACAGTCTAAAATAACATTTTAAGTTCAGGTTTATTATGTGGGGAAAAATTCTGAAAATTACCTGTTGGAATCATTGCACTACCACTGAAGTGTAGTCATATTTTATATGATATTGGTATTGTACAACAATCTCACCTAAAGACACAAATGCAGTCATGCACATTTAAAGCAAACATTTTGCAGTACCAAAGCTGAAATTTGTCTGCAATAATATGGACTGCTTGCTTCACTAATATTATTCACATGAAGGAATCTGATTTAGCCCCTGGATTATGAGCTTTTTTAAGTCATACTTTGACGATATCAGTTTTAACAGTGATGTTTCAGTGGTTTTCTTTGTTGAACAGAAGATCATATCACAATGTCCTGGTGAACTTAGAAAAATGTATTTTTTATTTCTAAAATGAACAATATGTCTTCAGGTGCAGATGAAATTCTTTTTCATATACATATTTATGAAATTCATATTCATATGAAAATTCATATACATTCACATAATTCAAGCTTGACAGAACACATAGAAGTCCAAGGATCTGCTGTTAAGACTTGAAAAGCAGCATCCCCAGATAACATCAAGCCCCCTGACTCTGTTTTATCTGCAGTTTACTTCATTTACAGAAACACTAGTTAGAACAATATTTGAAACCTCCTTGCAGAAGAGGCTGCAAGAGGCCCAAATAAATCACCTTCAGCTGTTAAAAATAATCATCAACTCTAGCAGCAGAGCCTTCATAATCCGCTACCCTGCCACCAGGGCAACCATCAGTAAAGGACAATGCCTTGAACACAGATGAAAATTGTCACAATTATTTCACGAAGCTCTGGCATTTTCCAGTTTTGCAAATTACAAAAGCCTGATTAGCCTGTATAATTTGAAAGTTAATGTTGGAAAAGGAAAATGCACTTAGATTGGTTTCAAATTACTTGTTCATGCTGGACTTTTTTTTAGAGTAAACTTTATCAGAAACTAGCTGCCTGAAGAGATATGCAGGCACAGAAGAAATAAGTCATGAAAGACAAATGCCACTCTGAAGCTGACCAGACCCAAGTCTCCATTATCAGGTTTAAAAGAGGCAGCAGACAATTAGAGAAAAAGTCCTTTGAAATGGAGCCCAGGTTTAGCCCGTCCAGGACCACATTTAGATTTCCTGCATTTTCTTAAACACTCTAATTTGACATACACTTAGAGATGACATGAGGGCATGATTATGTGTAATTCAGCTTCTGTTTTCTTCCTCTGCTTAAGTTTCTAAAAATTTCTCACACTAATTTAATTCTATGTATCCTAAATAGATCCTCACATATTTAGGTAATTAGTGAGTAGTTCTTATGTTTAATTTAATTTAAGGTGTTCTGTTTACATTTGTTGTTTTTTGCCTGCTTTTTTGTTTATGTGATACTTCACATTGGGATAGTTTACAGAGTGAAGGAGGATGTTTTTTGCTTGGGAGCAAATTGGGTTTGCTGACAAGAAGAAAGAAATGCAATGTATTCCCTCTCCTTTCTTGGCATGAGTGTTTATCCATTGCACAAGGTTGTAGGCAAAAGCCATTGAAGTATGTGAAAGCAAGCTTGCAGGAGCCATTGTTTTTCCCCATCCTGTTGGAAGGACCCGGGGCTGCCCCATTGTGGGGAAGGAGAGCATAAAAAGTTCCAAGTCTGCCTCTCACTGATCTCTGTCCCACTCTTAAACTGTGAGAGTGGCAGAAAGGAGCTGCAATTCTTGAGTAAGCATTTATTTCCTGGGCATCTCACAGCTATGCGCTGCCCTTCACATGCAGAAAGGGGCTGAGTTAATTTCTAGCCTTAATTTAAATTCAGTAATCATAAATAGCAGCAAATGTTAAATTCATAAAACATACTCAGTGAACTTGAAGAAAAATAATGTCTCTGTTGTCTATTCACATTTTGTAATGAACAGAGGTGTGTAATGTCTGTAGGTCTATTAATTCCTCTTGCTACAATAATTATAGATATTTTTAAAATATACTTTTTTTTTCCTCTCCACTAAATACATACTAATTCCTTAAGGTGCTAGATCTCTTATGTATGGAATCACTAAATCTGGAAGGCGGGAGAAGACAATTATGTAAGTGAAGTATCATCAGTACTTTGAAGTCTGTGTAAAGACTCCTGACAAGTTCAGAATCCTATGCTTGGATTTTATAAGAGTAGCTCTCCAGTCTTCTGTGCAGGCAAGCTGCCTGCTGCCAGTGGATAGGGATGGGTTAGTTGTTTTTATAGATACCACAGCTGGTAACAGTAAAATTTTCATGCTCATATTTAATATATAATATTGTATGTAACTCTTGTCATAGAAAGCAATCTCATGGATGTTATTGGTTTTTGAAATTTGAAGCCACTTTATAGTGTTCAATACTAACAGAAAACATGAATTCCATATGTTTTTAGAACAAAATACAGTCTGAGTGAGCAGTATTTATAATGCCTTTTATTTGCTGTGCACTGTCCAATATTGCTTTTTCTTGTGCTGCCATTTTTTAAAAAACTATTTTTGGTATTTTGGTCATGATGTTTCTTCCACTTTTAACTTGCTTCCATACCACTTTTTTTAACTTCTTTGTTTTTTAGAAATTATTCTCTTCCTTTCCTCCCCCTCCTGAAAATATTACTGAGGTATTTTACTGAAACTATAAGTCTTGTGGTGTCCTCCACTTAGCATAAAGGAATAAATTAACTTTAGTTTTAGGCAATAAAACTTTGTAATAAATATGTTGATCTTATACTTGCTTGAGCTGCACTATGTAAACTAGAGAAACTTTGAAGTCAACAGAAATATTATCTGAGAAAGTTGTAGCTGGGCTTTTGGAGATAATTTGAGACTGAAAATAGCTCATAGTATATCAAAGCAGGAATTATATGAGCTATAATGATAAGATTGCTAGTTGGGAAGACTAAGTGAAATAGAAGGAATATCCTGATACCATTGTATTGGCTTTCATGAATTCTGGATGATATTGTGCATTTTGGTTTCAGAAGTTAAAAGTCTTGTTTGAATGTATTTATAGACCAAAACTTATAGTGGTTTTTATATGCTAATGAATTTCAATCTTTTATATGTTCATAAGAAATTTTTATAATTGAGTTAATTACATCTGAGATCATTTATTGCTATTATAATAAAGCTGTTTGATTAATTATTAAAATAAGCTTTTTTAATAGTCACTTTAAAATAATACTGGCATATCTGTAGAAGTGTATTTGTCTACTTGTTTTTACACTTTTTTCAATACTTTGATCTGTAATCATGATATTACAAATATTCTAATAACCAAATGACTCTGGAAGTAGAGTTATCATTTTGTATGGTCCCATTTCAAAGGATGTTAAAGAAATAATATCTAAAGTAGGAGATTGAAGAATTAAATGTTGGATTTGTCCTTTCAGGGTCCTCTGTGTAACTCCCATTAACTCTTAGAAAATGCTCAAAAGCAGTGATTGTTGGCTTATATCTCAGCCCCAGAACATTTATTACTCCATCTTTATAAACAGAAGTTCAGACTTGCAGAATTGCTTGTAGTGCACATGAGAGAAGAAGGCTGTATGTTTGGGACCTACATCATTCTCTTAAGGCTTGAGTCAGAGACATCTCAGAGAAAACTCGATTAGGTGATGTCTTGTTGCAGATTTTATCCATCATGTAAACCATTATGCTGGGATTTTCTTTCAGTTGGTGGTTGTTGAGTTCCATATCTGAAAACTCCAAAGGTTAATCCACAACTACAAACATGTTCCTTCTCTTATTACTACCTACAGTTTGATCCATGTGCTTCATATAATACTGCAGAAATTCTTGTTCAAACACAGTAATTCATTCTGTAAAGCTGTTTGAGATACATGACAGTTAAAGAAAAATTGTCAAAAAATGCCTGTACAAACCAAACTATGTTATAAAGGCTGCATTGCCAGATATAAGAAAACTGAGTTATTGGTCAGTATAAAAGGAATGAAAACAACAGCTAAAATTATGGTTTATATTTTTTCAGGACAGGCCAATATATTTTCTTAGACAAACCTGCTGAAATTCTCCAGGCAGTGTAGTAAGGCTAAGAGAATGGTTATTTTAGAGTGCATGCAAACCTATACCAAGTTCATATTTTTTTGTCCTTTTTGTTAGCCTAATTATGAGAACTTTCAGAAGAAAACATTCCTTGTTATCTTTATTAATCAAACATATTAAGAAATGAGGAGAAACAGGCAATTGCCCCAGTTTACACAGAGATTATGTGACTTAATATTATGGTGTCTGTATTTCAGTCGAATTAAAGTTACTCAGTGTCAGAGCATTATGTGTTTTAATTTAAACACTGGATAAATCCTCCTCAGTCTACAAAGCATTTTTATTCAAGGCTTTTCTGGGTTGTTGTTTTTTGGTTTTGTTTTTGTTTCCTTACCATCAATAGCAGCTATGTGTATGCAGCAAGAGCAAAACTTGTAGTATTAAAGACCTGTTTGGTCATTATGGAGAAGAATACTGATATTTATATGGAAATACTATATTTGTGCATCCAAATAGATTTATACATGTTCCTTACACATAAGTTTGTGCAGAAATATCTTACATAATACTCAGAAGAGGAAGCACTAGTAAAATATTCAGTAATTGAAAAAGAAAATGTTGGTTTTCACAGTTTTGTGTTTTATATATCTTTGTGGGATATAAAACATATAAAAGAGTTCAGATCATGTAGCAAAGATTGGTAAGAAACATTTCAAATCATAGAGTTTCTTTGAAACTTTTTCTAGAGCTGTCCTTTTCTGTCTATTTCAAGTGTTCTATGTAATCATGTAAAATCAAAATTTTATTTTCTGTTTTGACGAAATAAAAAGCCAACCAAGATAAAATATCAGTTGTTATGAGCTATATAGCATTTCATTTTAGATTTAAAAAGGTGATATAGGTTTTATTTTGAAAGGTTGACATCATTCTTGGAACAGGTTATGGAATGTTCACATCATGCCAAAAAAAAATATAACCTTCAGATTCACTGAGGACTCCCTTTTACCTATATCATATTTTTTTTTTATGACTCTATCTACTGGAACTTGGGAAAGTTACAGTAAGTATCATTTCAAGTATGGGAAATTCTGATTACCATTCTGGATTTTGTAAATATTTTCACAGTTTACTAGTGAAAGAGGGGTAATTATTGCAAAGCAACCCTATTGTAAAATATTTTTAAGTAAGTGTAAGGTTTAGATTATGTAACATAAGTTTCTTGATTTAATGAGCTACATATCTTATAGTCAATTTAGTGCACTTATATGTATGTGGTCTTGTGTGTGCATGTATGTTTAAAATTGAGGCAGTACAACACATTAATGACACGTTCATGACTAGGCAGATCAGTTGAGGATTTATGACATGACATGAGAGTTTAAATGGGAATCATATTAGAAATACTTGTGGAAGTCTTTATAAGACTTGTACATTACAGAAGTGTACATCAGAAATGCTTCAGTGTGATGTCTACAATACTGTATAGTTTAAAGACATTGATAAGTGGGTATGTTCCATTGCCTTGGTTTATTTTCCCAATTGGCACCAGAATTGCTTGAATACCAGTCTGCTTTGGTCACTTTAGTCAGATTTTATCTATGCTAGGGTATAATGCCTAATAGAGGGGTTTGTTTTTAAGTCTAAACTGTACACATTGTCAATGTCATGGAGTCCTCTACTCCATATGAGAAAGGGAAAACACCTTTTTGAGCAGCACACTAAAGAGAAAATAGTTTTCAGTGAAGAAAACTCACTTTCAGTGAAGAGTTTTCACTTGTCATGTTTCGTTTTCCAAATGGACTGGTATTTTGGAGCTTTGTACACATTGAAAAGATGCCTACATTGATCAACTACTTAATTACCATTGATTCTCAGTGTGAGTACATAATCTCATGGCACAGCCTGAGTAACAAGTGTTAACATTTGACTAATCAATTAATTATTTCAGTATTCATGAAGGCAACAGATAAGATTGATTCTCTGTTGAAAGCTAGCACTGCAGGAGAAATGCAAGTTTTCATAATTTAGTAGTAAGCATTTAATTTTCTTTAGCTGAAATACATGAAGACATTTGCATTTTCTGTTCTGTATGCAACCATATCGAATATTCTAATTTGATATGGGAGTCTGTAGTTCAGAGGAAATGTAAAACAGCACCATGTGCTTAGTGTCATCTTTAAACACTTGTAATATCTTCATTATTACACCCCCTGTTCAAATATTGCAAATGTTCAGCATTTCTGCTGAGGTACATTTAAGGCCTGTAGAAAATACTTGATTGGCCAAAATGGAAATTTAATCTTACAGCTTGGCTGCTAAATGCATGACCATGGGCAAACCTAGACAAGAACATCAACACATTTCTTCCAGTGGTGTGTGTGGGTTAGAAGGAACTCTGTAATAGGCCATAAGTAATTTCCTTGGCCAACTGCTCCTTGACATGCATTTACAGCAGAAGACAGATGCTGCTCAAGAGTGTTTGGGCCACTTTGGTGTCTGCCTCTGCACAGACCTTTTCTGGACATTTCACACATCTGTTTCTACCCAGTGGAATGGGAAAAAAAAAGTCATGTTTGAGGTCTACCTTGAGATGCTACAGTGATCCTGCTGGGTGGTCTGGTTCCATGTCAACAGTGTGAGCACAAGCACTGGCTTTGATATGAGAGCCCACGCTGGCCGACACTAATGGGGGCAAAAGCTTCTTACTCCCCTGTCAGTTCACAGTACAACTTCCCTTTCATCTGTTAACCTTTCAGTACTGGTGTCCTGGAGATGGCCATGCCTGCCGTTTCTTACTGGGTTCTTTGTTCATTTCGTTTTTCTTGTTAACAAGTTCTGTAATCATCTATTGTGAAAATACTACAATAACAGTGCCTGTCATGAAAGAGTTCCTGGGAAATAGGATTTCAGTGAATTACTGAAAAATATTTTTCTGTTTAACATAACAATACCTTTACTTTGTAGTAAAGTGGAGATGCAGGGGAATTATCAGTGCGTACAATTTTATCAGCTTACATACAGCTTGTTTTCCTGAATGTGTTTTAAGAAGCTTTCCATTTCTGAAGTTAGAGCTTCAATTGTTGTTTAGATTGCCTTGTATCCCCCAGAGTTACCTTTCTTTTAAACGGTTAACTTAAAAAAAAAAACCAAACTAACATGCAACCATCAACAATTCTGGAGAGAATCAGAATTCAATTTTTTTTTTCCTGAGCCAAATAAAATGTATTTTATTGTTTTCACTGGCTAATGGTTCATTAATTTTCTTTATAAATACTGCACATAATGTGTTCATCTTCAAGTTAATATTTCATGATGTCAAAGTTTATGATCATATAAACATTTTCTTGTCAAATAGTGCCTGTCTGACTGAAGTCACTTAAACAAGGGTCCAGAGCTCCTTCACACTTTTGTAAATCAGGGGAATTTTGTTCAAGTCAGTGTAATTAAAATTGCATGAGATCACAGTGAAGTCCAAGGATACTACTAGTGATCATTACACTGAATATAGGCTGTAGAACTGGATCCATCTGTGCACAAAAGAGCCATATGCTGAGACTAATACTTGGAAGTGATGGATGGATTCTGCAGACTTTAACATGTAAGAACTAGTATGTACTTAGATGTCAGTGGATGTAGCAGAATATGAGCGGGAGTGGCAGGCATAGCCAGCTGTTCCATATCCATGCTATATTTGGCTGAGTAGATTTATAATGCTCTCTCGTTCACTGGCATGTCTTCATTCACCTTCATCAAGTATGAGACACCTCATTCCTGCTTTTACTCACTGGCTTCCTCTTCCTCCAGAAATGAAAAATACCTGCCGGTGCCAAAATCCTTTCAAAGGTGATCTCATAGCTTGTGATGGGTGATCTCAAAGAAATAGATTCTGAGGGTTGATATCCAAGCAAATCTAAGCATTTGCAACAAATTTTGCCCATCACAGTTTCTAATCCTAAACTAAATGATTTTAATAGTATTAGAAGTTTTGAAATGTAATATCCACAATACATAGACTACTTTCCACCTTAAACAAGGTTCTTATTCTAAGTCATTAGGTAGTAATGTAGTATAAATTGAAGCTTTTTTGTAAGATGAAAGCTATGTTGAAGAACCAGAAATGGGAAAAAAATCCAGCTATGGTAAAACACTACCAACAAAATATAAGGTTTATTTTTTTCCCAAAAATACTAAATCTGATCTTGAACCACATTTTATTGTAATTCAAAGATCAAGTTCCCAGAGATGTTGGAAAAAAATGTTCGTTATTCTCTTTTTGTTCTCCTTGTAGTGGATTTATCATGAAAGCCTTTTTAACAAAATACTATTAAGCCTCCATTTTACATTTTGCTTTCTGAAACTTTATAGCTGAAAATACTTCTAATGCATGATCTTGTAAATTTATTACTTTTTAACTGCATAGCAAAAATTACTGGAATACTTCTGTCAGGCAACTTTTCTGAAAATTAGCTCAGACAAATTCCAACAGTAAGAATACACTTTGCCATAATACATTATTTTTAATTTGTTTTAGAGCTTAACCTGTTGTCAGTTCCTGAACTGGGCAAAAAAAAAGGTGTCATCTGTCAGATATTTGTGTTAGTCATTCAAAGTATTGCTGCAAGCACTTACATTTATTTTCTCCATGCTGCCAAGCTGTGATTTCTTTTAGCAATGACACTTCTGTCTGTTTATTTTGGAATGCTCAGGCTTGAAGTTACTAGTTCTTCAAAATTCTCAGTTTCACATTTTAAAATAATTTCTGCATCAATGGACATGCAGATGCAAAGTGAGTGTTTTTCTCATTCAGATTGTAAATCTGAGGCTCCGGCAATTCTTTCTAGGCATTATTTTAGTTGTCCAGCAATGCAATATTTGTAAATATGAAGTAGAAAAAGGTTGTTATTTAGGGTGATTCAGCCACTGTAAATAGAAATGAGAGTATGGTGAAAAAATAGAGTAGTACCTTTAATTTCTTCTCTTATAGTGCATTCGGATGAGTAGTGGGACATGGATACAAAATGCTGCAAATGGCTCCAACTAGGAGCTGTTCTGGTCTCATTCCCAGGGATGTGATAATGGTCTCTTGTTGGCAACTCTGTGCAACAGACTGGCAAATCCAGAACAGAGAAGCATATCCTAGGATTGAACAGGGCAGTGTCTTCAATCTCTATTGATTCAGTGGAAACGAAGCCTTTGTAGAACTCACTCCCATCCCTCTGGTAATGGAGTATACATTATTTTCAGTCTGCTTTTATCATTCTGCTTCTTGAGACAAAATAATTTGCTTTCTGATTCAACGTCTCTCTTCCGTAACTTAGAAATGAAGCTACAGGGTCAAAATAATGGAATTTGGTAGTTACTTCCACTTCATGTTTTTCTTTGAGCTTTGCCTTGTATTTCAGAGATGGCACATGTTTCTTTCAAATGTTTTCAAATTGAAGCAATGCCTAAATGGAGACTTGGCTACCCATTGCATGGTAGATTGATGAAGTATTGGTTCATCTCTATTCACTGAGAAGCAGTGAGCTTCCAAATCGTTATTTAAGGAAATTGTCTATACTTTTGTTTCCCAAAAGGGAAGGTTCTCATTTATTGTCCAAATCCCCTCCAATGTGGTGACAGCAGTATCAATGTAATTAAGGGAAGGATGTGAGATGGTATAACAAGCTCTCCTGGTTTTGGCTGAGATAATTTTCTTCCTAGTAGCTGGTTTAGTGCTGTGTATTGGATGTAGAGTGAGTATAATGTTAATAACATGCTAATGGTTTTTTTTGTTGCTGAGCAGTGCTTACCCTGAGTCAAAGACTTTTCAGCTTCTCATACCATTCCACCAGTAAGGAGGCCAGGGAGACACAGGAAGCTGCAAGGAAATGCAGCTGAGATAGCTGACCCCACTGAGTAATGGCACTGTGCATAAATTTTTTCACATACAATTCTATTATTCTCTTATTATTTTTTCCCACATCCATTTCTGTCCTATTAAACTATCTTTATCTCAACCCATTTTATATATTTTTTCCCCCAGTTCTCTCCCCATCTCTCTGGGGCAGAGGAGAGAGTAAACAACTCTGTTGTGTGCAGCTACCTGCCAGTTAGTCTTAAAAGACTTTTGACAGGAATGTACGTTGTCCTGCTGCTCATGTGGATGCCCTGACCTGCCCTTCATCCATGATATTAGCAGAGTTTAAAACTGATTTTTCTGGCCAAAATGGAACATTGAGTGAGGATGTAGTAGCCAGGTAACACATGCAACTGCCAAATATGTGGCTGCCACCTTTGCCAAATGTGTGCGATTGGCATAAGGTACTTATATTTTCAAATCTGTTAATTATTGACACTTCTGGCATTGTTGATGGCTGCAGTCCATCTTTTTGATGAGCCTTATGTAAAAAGAGTGGATGTTTGCTTTCTGTACTCTAAGACTGTGCCATGGTATTTTTAATACGTTCAACTCACTGTTTTTCATGTAATCCCTTTGAAATTTGCACCAAAATAGTTAGATCTGTTTTATTTTTCCAACATGCTACTTATATATTTCCTTATGGTATAAAACTTTTTTTTGCTAGTGCTGTGCTGTGAGCAATTGAGTCATAGAAAATAGAAAAAAAAATGAAAAACTCTTCCCTCTTGTAAAAGGCAGATTTTATTTACAAAATTTATGCGGACTCAGGAAACAAAGGAGGAAGAAGAAGTATAATACACTCGCAAAACAATGTAGTGTTGTGTAAACTATGGCTTGCTCCAACAGGTGTTAGGTCCCATGTTTAGCACAGGAGAAAGGAGGTAGGAATACAGGACTGAGGGCTGGAAATAACACATTGCTCTTCAAAAATTCACACAATTTCCAGCATGGGCATTTTAGTAAATGTGTATTTTGGTAAAATGAACACTCTTGAATTTTAAGCTTGCTCTGATAATTAAAATAATGGCATTTATTCCTGTTTTAGATTTTGTTCTACTGTTACAGTGGGTTTTTTTATGTTTTTTTTAAATAATATATTTATTTTTCCATTTTAAATGCATTAGCATACATGTAAATCACAGTTCATACTTGAAACAGAAATATGTTTAAAATTAAGTCAAACATACTCCACTTTTGACTGGCCCTACTGTTTTGTTACAGGTGCTTTATTGAATCTAAAATAAATGCAGACCTCTTTCTGCACATCCAGTTTCACTATTCCTTGAGATGTCTCCGCTAACAACTGAAAGTGGAGTTGGGTCAGTTGTAGGTAAAATCTCTGTCCTATTACTGAACAAGTTCCAGATGGAGCTTATGGAGCAGCCATTAAGTCTGGAACTGGAGATGCTATAGCCACTATAATAAAAGATTTAAAAATTACCTGGGCAATAATTCTGATAAGTGGGCATATATACTCAAAGGATAGTAAGGTTTCCTCTTGAGTTATCTCAGTCAGTTTTTCAGTCTTTCAGTTGAATGCATTCACCTTAGCTATCTCATTCAAGGGTGCAATTCATTGATCTGCTTTGATGATTTCTTTACAAAGTGAGAATTTTCTCATTATTCCTTCTGAAATATAGATCTATGATGATGAAGTTTCATGGACCCAGCAAAATTCTTGAGTGTCCAGTGCTAGCAATAAATCTCACCCAAGCACAGACTCACCCCATGGACTATCTGATTAAACACTACAGTCTTCATTCCTCACAGCAGTGGGTGCCTGTCATCCCCTTTTTCTGAATGCCTCTATAGACGGGGATGAGTTGTGCCAGACGAAGCATGAAGGCAGAAAACAACCAGCTGAATGACACAAGACACACTTGGATGTCAACTACTAGGAGCACAAGAAACTCTTTTATGAGTCTGTTACATCTTTGATGTAACCCAGAAACTATTTACAAGAGGAGCAACAGAATAGTCAGTGATAATATATCTTAAAAAGATTTATGCAGGATAATTCCAGAGAACTGGAATTATCTTAGCTGTAGGCTGCATCCAGGATAATTTTTTTATAAAGTTTGACACTTCAGAACTCTTTTTTGACTAGTTGTGATTAGACTATGGGAAAGCACTAGCTATACGAAGTGGGGCCTTAGTCATGTTCATGTTAAAGAATTGATAGTCATTCTACCTAGGGAGCTTTCAGCCCTGAGAGAAATACATTATTTATTGTCTGTCTACCACACATGGTTGCTGTAGATCACAAATCTGCTTTACCATCTCCTTTCAGAGAGATTTAAATTATGATATTTTCACAACTACAAGTTATAATTCTAATGCCAAGTATTTTCTGGTTCTTTAACAGTAATGAAAACAAACTGCAATAGTCCAGCATATCCAGTAATGCCTAGATAAGGTGATCTGTAAGAGTCTCTTACCCTTTTGGATCAGGTGTCCTTCTTAAGAAGGTATTATTGATATTGCTGAAGTCCAACATCAGAATTATCAGAATTTGCTGTTGGTTTTTTTTTTGTTTGTTTGTTTTTGGTTTGGTTGTTTTTAAATTTACATAAAAAAATAGAAACTGATTTGAGGGTTTGAGAAGAAGGTTGCCAAAGTTCATCCAGATAAAGGCAGTGGTGAATGAAAAGATAACTTTCAAGAATCTGCTTAATTCTAGATTACTGGGAAATGGTTCCCCAGCTGAAGAGCTTCCTTACATAAAGTTAAATGGCTTGAAGTACTCAGATCCACACATCTAATTCAAGCAAATAGTGACCTGCATTGCTCAAAACTTGCTAAAATTAACTCCAAAAGAGAGTATAGAATGGAAGTAAATGTCTCATGATTTTTGCAAATAAACATCCTTCCGATGCCTGGACATAGTGTTTATTTAGGTTTAGTCAACCTTCACATTCAGGCCAAGGTTATATTCAACATATTTCTACCTTTACTTGTTCATGAGTTCATAAAGAATATCACATCTATCAGCAGCAGATCTTAGGTAGGCTTTAACACATCTGTGGCCTTTAAAAAAATTATAGAAAGAAACAAATGTATCACAGAAAAATCAGTTCTGTAGTGTGCTTTCCAGGTACAGAAAGTTTAAGCATAGGCATATGAAAGTTGCTTAAAATACCTTTGTTTCTGTGTATCCACATCAGAGAGTTATTTGGCTTAAGCCCATTCCCCAGGGATTGCTACGGTTCAATTTACATACAATACAAGTTTGTTTTGGCTCAAAAGGGGCTCTAGAGATGGCACTACTTAGAAAAAGATTGCTAGAAAGCTGACTATTCTTCCTTTGCTGCCTTTAGATTATATTCATGTCCTCCCAGATGTCCTGTCTAGCCTTGGGTGGGTAGAAAACCACTAGCAACAACAGTTTGTCCATGTTTCTTTTTTGGGCAGTTTTTAGGAATACTGCTATACTTTATGGAGGCCCAGTGACAGAGCTGAGGTTTTGATCCATTCTGAATTATGCATGGCTTTTAATTTTTCAAGTTGTCTGTCAGCCTAACAGTCTTTCCCAATAAGACTTAGCCTGTTCCAAGCATAATGAAATCTCAAAATCATTAACTTACTACAAAGTTTTGTGAAAGTATACAGTGCTTTTGTGAAGAGGTTTGTGAAGACCTGCAACTTCTAAAAAATGCACTGATGAGGGTACAAATATACTTTTAGGTGCCTGGGAATCCACACAGAGCTGAGCTGCCAGAAATCATGTTTCAGAAGCTAGAATTGCTGTGACTAAATTTTTTGGGTTTGTACCATGTACTTTTATAGTAAATTGTTGACATTTACAGAGTGATGACATTTTCTTTTTCATAGTCACATATTCAGGAGAGTATATTTACACAAGAAAAGCAAAATACCGAGTCTTTAACGGGTCGCATGTACTAATATTTTTGACTTTAGAAAGAACAAGTTTTACAGCTCAGTCAATAATTAATCATGAACTTTGAAAATTTACAGGGGAGTAAAAATGTAGTCAGGGGTCTGATCTGTGTTTCACTGATGTTGTTTCATACTAAGGACTTTTCTTTCATGATGAAGTCAGGATCTGATATCTCAGTCACATGGGTTTTGACTACAGGTTACCTAGGAACAGTAGAGCAATTCTAAACATAAGAAAGATGAACTTCGACCTTCTTTGTAGCAGATGGAACATTTTGTGAGCAAGTGGTCATGTGTAAATGTTAACTTGTTTGCCTTTCTTAGTAACCAACAAATGAACAACATATGCCTTTATTTTGCGAAGGCTACAGATCCTTTTTTTTTCTTTTTTTTCCTTTTTTTTTGGGGTGGTGGTGGTTTGTTGTGTTTTGAGCAGAAAATATTATGTTCCTTAGAACAGAGTAAAATCTGACTGCTTCTGAATCAAATGCACAGCATGTTTGGAAAAGTAACATTGACAAACATTACTTATATATGAGTTTGTCAATGTTTAATTAAGAGGGCTCTCTACATTTTAGGAAGATATTGTTTGCATATATATTATAAAAGGTTCACATTTAAATGCTGTACAATTAGTTTCCATGAAAAAAAAAATGACTTTTGCAGACCTCTACAATGGACAGTTTAAAGAAATAACTATTCTGTGTTTAAATTGTGCTCCTTAGTATTTTAAACAGATGGCAATGGCTTTCCTCTTGATTATAACTTTGAGGCATGCTTTACTAAATGGAATCAGCGGGGTTCATTAAGGTCCCATTTGATGTATCAGTATTATAAAAATACCATGTTAATTATCCTCAAACGTTGCAAGTTACCTCCATTTTCCTGCAATCAGAAGATGAGAGAAACCCTGTGAAGCAAATTAGTCCTAATTGAAAGAGGACTGATTAATATTTAAATAAGGCATTGTGTGAGGGATTCTGCCATGAGAAAAATAGGCTGAACATCTGAATTAATTGCATAGCAGGTTAAATTAAATTTCATATAATGGGTTGGAAGATGAGTTGGCACAGTGCTTTAGCAGGGAGTACAATGGCTGAAATACCAGTCTTTTCTTTCACTCTTGGCTGGATTCCACTGAGGTCCTTGTAGCCCTTACCTCTTTGTTGTCTTTCTTTCAATACAAACAAAAGTACTAACATAAAATTGCAACTACATTTTAAAAAATGTTAATCCTTTTTGGGAGACAGCACCTGTCCACATTCACTCAATTTTTCTCCCACCTTGGCTGCAAAACTGGGAAACATTAGTATCTTTTTCCTTGCCAGATTTAATGAGAATTGATGTCATAAAATGCTAATGGCTGGAATATAGTTAGAACTGTGCTATTAGTGGGTTATCACTGTCTGACATTTTCACTGCACAGGAGCATACATGTGGAGCCTGTTTAAAGTGATTGGGTTACTTAAGGGTCCCTGTTAGGGATATTTAATCCAACATAAATTACTTATGCACTTTGTTAGTGTTCAAAGGAAGAGTGTCACGTTGTACATGTTGGCAGTTTTCCAGTCAAGAGCTGTTAATTACTGTACAGCTAGTGAATACATTTTGTGGCAATGGAAGCCAAAGGGGGGAAAAACTATATCTATATTCCATCTAAGTGAAAATGAATAGATGGGAGTGCAGGGGAAAAAGTAGACTGAAGTAATTTTCACCCTTAGGAGTTACAGTGCCATTTGTTTTCATTTTGAAAATAAAAACAAATGACAGTATGATTCCCTGAGGGGGAAGTACTTTAGCTATAAAAAATCCCTGCCAAAACCAAGCTATTATCTATTTGTATGCTGATAAGAAAAAAGCATGTTCTTCAAAGCTCTAATTCATCTACATCTCTGCAGAGTTCAAGGTTCACTAAGATACTCTTTGCTTATCATATTGAATGCACGTGATAACTAGGAAAATGGCTGATAACTATAGTGCTCATTTCTTTTTGACATGCAGTTTAGTATGGTCAAATTACTTTATATTCCCACTCTTATATTAACAACTGCTGTTCTTGCCAAGGCTGGTGGGGTTTTAATGGTGGAGGGACACAGTAAATAACAAGTATCTTTTGATATTATCATGCGGTTCAACTTTGGGAACTAGCCATAAGAAATAACTTTGAAGAGCTAAACACATTTTTGGAAGCTCGTGGATCATGTAACTGTGCTAGAGGAAAAATGCATAGTTCAGTTAGTAAAGTTACTGTATGGTCTACAAATAAAGAGTCTGTTATGCCCTTGATCTCTACAAATGGAAATAAGGTTTGAATATGGCCTAAAGTGCTATCTTTATTTCATTTTATTATCTAACTGCAGTGCTACTTATGAAGTTGTCCATATGAAGTTCATAATGAAGATAACTCCATTTTCTGTCTATATTATTGAAATTGCTGAAGGCACAATATATGCATGATTGTAGTTATGTAAACATTCCATTTCTCAAATACATCATTTATGAAGCTACAGGGGGAAACCAGAATATCTTGCTTTTGCATAATAATACATGCTACCAAACTTTTTTTTTAAAGCTAAACCAAAAAGTTTTGCTTTCAAGTCTTCTGCTAACATTTTCCATATTAGCATTGTGCATTTGACTAAACTTCTCTCTCCTCCTTGGACATCAATAGATCTTGAGTTTGTGACCCCTATGTATATACTTAAATACTCCAATAACCTTGACTCACATTTTCCAGGTGAGGGCTGATACTCAGAGAAAGAGAGGTAGATCTGGAGACTGAAGTGCATTTTGGGTTTGAGAAAATGCTCAAATCTCAAATTTTGCTCAAAAGCAAAAATACTGCTTTTTGTATAATGGCTCTAAATGGTTTGGTGGTTTGTTTTGTTTGTTTTTTTTTTTTTTGTATTTGATGCAGATTATTATCACAATAAATCCTAGATATGTACAAATAAGAACACATCATTATATATGCAGATAGTTTATGTAATCAATGGTTGTCACTAGTGTCCTTTGCTCTCCTTCAACTCTTGATATTTTGCAACACTCACAATTGGTAGTTGGTCTTCATAGATGCTGCAGATCCTCAGGCCCAAGACTTTCATCATTGTTTGCACCACACCTCTAATAACTGAACTGCTTTGGCTTACTGGTAGTGGTTACTCAAGTAAAAATGCTAGATTATATATTTTGTACCATGCTTGTCCTACAGTCATGCAGAGCCTTAAGTAACAACATTTATCATGACGAATCCCTGAATTGCTACCCAGACACTTTGCATCTTTAGCATCTGAAAATGGAGAGAGATGCTCCATCTTGTCCTATTTGTAGCCATAAGAGCAACTATTTCTGTGACAAAAATCACATTGTTCCTACTTAAGGTTGCTCAGCATTTACAACCTAGCCATTACAACCCATTAATTCAATTTTAAGAATAGCAAACATATTCCTGGCTAAAGAGACAGAGTCCAAGACTCCCTCCTGGTTAACAGCCATAGCCATTAGGAAACAGAACAGAAACTTTTGCATTCAAAATGATAATTTTGGGTGTCATATCCTATTTCACTTTGTACATCATAACTTCTGTTTTGGAAAGCATTACTGTAGGGCATGATATAAAAGCTGGCGTAGCCATTAATTTACAAATACTCAGAAGAAAAAATGGATGCCTGGCCACAGGTGCAACTTCTAAACTGTAGACATGACTTCAGAAATTTGAATTTCTGCTTAATCTGTCAGCATGTTGTTTTTTTCTGAATTTCATCCTTGCATTCCTGACTTTCATAATTTTAGGGGCTGAAGAGGCTACTTAGTTGAACTTTGATTTTCACTGTAGGACCTTGTCCTGGGTTTGGCTGGGATGGAGTTCATTTTCTTCCTAGTAGCTGATACAGTGCTGTGTTTTGGATTCAGTGTGTGAATAATGTTGATAACACAGTGATATTTAGGTGTTGCTAAAGCAGTGCTTACTCTAAGTCAAGGATGTTTCAGGTTCCCATGCTCTGCCACCGAGCAGGTGCACAAGAAGGGAGGGAGTTCATCCAGGACAGCCAATCCAAACTGGCCAAAGAGATGTTCCATACCATAGAATTTAATCCCCTGTTTATAAACTGGGAGGTGTTGGTCAGAAGGGGCAGTAGGTTGGACATCAGGCAGCAGATGGTGAACAAGTGTATTGAGCACCATTTATTTTTCTTGAATTTTATCCGTCTCCATTATCTCTCTTTTCATTAAAATTACTGTTATTAGTAGTAGTATTATATTTTACTTTGTTTCAATTATTGAACTGTTCTTATCTCAGCCCACAGGTTCTACCATTTCCAACTCTCCTCCCCATTCGACTGTGGGGGGGAAGGGGGAGTGAACAAGTAGCTGGGTGGCATTTAGGTGCCAGCTGGAGTTAAACTACAACAGACCTGTGTACCCATCTTTTTCAATACTCACATTTCCTAAGCGTAAATTTTAGAAGATTAAAGATTAAAATAGATGCATTTAAAAATTAATAATTAGATTATGCATTTTTATTAGAAGCAGATTTTTTTGCTATATAGTTCTAATTTCCTTATTAAATTTAAACTTTGTAAACAAAATAATTTAATTAAATAAACGTGACAATGTTCGATATCTCTACTAGTTAAAAAAAAATCATATGAATCACTCTTCCAAATCATTGATACAGATTATTTTCCTGGCTGGGAAAATTGAATGATGTTTTATACTCATGCCATTAGTTAATTTGATTATCAAAATATTTTCCCAAACAAAGAACTGGAACATTAGTCTTGCTTCTTTAAATACAAAATTAATAGAAATTGTGATTATCTCAAAATCAAATACTTCTTTAAGAGAATTTATTGATATCTTACTCAAATCAATAGTTACATAGAACCAAATTACGTACTTTGGTTTTATAGTTCTTTCAAGTGATCTTTTATTTCAGGTGAAGATTTTTGGTACAGTGAAATGCTTAAAGTGAATAGCAGTTTTTCTTTAAAAAACTTTTGTCTTGATGACAAACGCAGTTCTGTGCCTAATAATTTTCATTTTAAGGAATTGTGTTAAGGTGGGCTTCTTAGTTCAGTTTTGCTTTTCCAGGGCCTCTGTCTTACATGCATTTTCACGTGGCTCTCAGGGCTGCCTCTGGCAAGGAGGAAGCACTAGGCATGGTGGTAGCCAGGTTGCATTTGCACCTTGGATGTGAATAAGGTGTTTGAAACTTTGGCAAGACCCAGCTGAACCTGAATGGATGAAGGGTTTCCCTATTCTATTGCTCATGCAACAGGTACATAGAGATAGATTAGACAGAACCTGTGATATCTAGTGAAGTGTTTTCTAATAAAAATGGCCATTAATGACTGTGTGCTACTAAACAAATAAGGAATGGCAGCTTAGCAGCGTTTTTTTTTTTCTCATACAAAAATAAAGTTTGGCTTAATCCAGAAAAAAAGTGAAGTGATGCAACATATTAAGCAGAGGAACTTATTGATTGACTGTTTAGAATAATACATGAATTATCAAATAAGCTGGTCTCTTTGTGAAACTTAAAAACCTCTGTTTGTATTCAAAGGTGGAGTACTACACATCTGGCTATTATCAGAAAATAAATAGATACCTAAACTCTCATTGTTAGATATGAACTGAGTAGACGTTTTCTCAATGGCATTTCTGTTTTAAAACTTATGTAAGTATCATTTATTAATACTTGATTAATAATGTTCCATCTCTCTGAACATTTTTTCTCAGATTTTTTTTTTAAGCAGCAAAGTGGAAACCTAGTCAAGGAAGATCTGAGAGGAAAGACCATACAATATCAAGATGAGGGTGAGGGTCTATGTGTGTGTTTCACTATCTGGAAATTAATAAATCATCATTTAGAAAGAAGTGCAGCTTTGACTGGGAGCAGGTGGACTATGTTTCTTTAGAATTAAACAATGCTTTTTAAATTACCCCCAAATTTCAATCTTAAATAAAGCTAAGAGTCGAAGCAAACGTTTCCTGCTGGACTTACATGAGCTGCATGATCCTTGACATGTTTTTCCTGCCAACAAAATAAACCCAAGGGGTATGTAGCACAGTCCTTAACTATGATCAGGCTATTGATGCTCAAAATCTCATTTCTCAGTATATTTTTTCCACAGTTGACAATTACATCATTAAAATAGTATCTAAAGTTGATTTAAGGATAACATGTCAGTTAGACAATGCAATGTTAATATCTCATATTTCAAGAGTACATATAGGACTCTTTTTGCCAAGGATGCTTGGATCTCCTGATGGCATTCAATCTTTTTCATGGATGATAGCACATCAAATTATAAAAAGGTTTTATATCTGCATTTTTAATCTCTGAAAACATGAAATCAGCTAAATATGTATGTTACATGATTCTTAAAGAGTATTTACATTGTTGTGATTAGTGCATTTTAGAAGTGTTACTATGCAGTTTAAAATAAATTAACAATCTGCTCAAAAAATTTTGTTATGTAGATCAGATGCTTCAATCTGTCATTCATATTGTATCTATACCCATATATATATATATACACACATTTATTTACATATAGGCTTACATACCTTCAACAACTTTTTGCTTTCGGAATTTGGGCTATAATTTGTCAAACTGTTTCTACTTCTTTTTTTTTTTAATTTTATAGTATCTTTTTATAGTGCTTAAATACTAGCACTCTCTTTACAAACTTCAGTTTTGAAGGCTCTTCTGCCAAAAGTGTGAATCTCTCTCTCTGCAGGTTGTCCATGTTTGTTTCTGAGAAGCTCCAAATTGAATCAACTTGAAAGTGTGTAGTAGCTGTCAAATCCTCAGAACAGGCTGCACATGATCTTATAACTGATTTAGCTTGCACTGGGAGCCAGAGTAATACAACATAATTGGTTGTTCCACCCATTCATGTTTGATGGCTAGGAACTTGATCCTCAAAGACGGCGTCTCAACTGGGAGAATCTAAACACTTCTGACTCCCAGAGCAGCTTGTGTGCTGGGACTGGTCCCAGCTCCATCTCAGAGCAAGTCTGGGGAGCTCAACCTTTTGTCTGGCACACTGCAGTCACACAGGAAGGGTAAGTGCACAGTCCAGCTAAATGGCCTGAAAATTTGGTAAGCAAGGCAACAGTCTGAGATGACATGAACCTCTGTGTTTCAATTGCTGATTCTTAGCCTTACCTAGCTTGTCCTAAATATGCATGAGGTGCACGAGCTCTCTAGGATTAAGATTCATCCCTTGAATGTGACATACAACCACTGTCCTTTTCCCCATCCTGATTCAGCAAGTGAGGGAGAGAAGGGCTACTCACAGAGATCACTGGGCTGCCCTGGAGAAGATCCCTGGAGAAGAGGTGGTTGCAGACATATCACTGAACTCTGTCTTAGTGAAGGAAAACTGAAACTGTCTCTTAATGAGCTCTCTCTAGTCTGGATGACATATGACAGTCCTCCAGCCTAATTCTAGGCTCTGCTAAAACCAGTCAAACTTGACAGGTGGAAGTTCAGGCTTCACCTACACTTTTCATGATGAGTAGCTGTGTCCTGATTGTATTTGCTCTTGCAAACATAATGTTAAATGGTAAAAGGAAACTAGACAGTTCATAGACAAATCAGGAAAACCTTACTAATTCTTGTCTGCTGCTGTGGTTTAACCCCAGATATCAACCAAGCCCCACACAGCCACTTGCTTACTTCCCCACCAGCAGGATTGGAGAGAGAATCAGAATGGTAAAAATTAGAAAACTTGTGGGTTGAGATGAAGACAGTTTAATAGGGAAAGCAAAGGCCATACATACAAGCAAAGCAAAACAAAGAATTAACTCACTGCTTCCCATGGGGAGGCGGGTGTTCAATCATCTCCAGGAGAGCAGGGCCCTATCACACATAGGGCCAACAGTTACTTGGGAAAAATGCTATCACTCCAAACACACCCCTTCCTTCTTCCCCAGCTTTAAATACTGAATATGATGCCTTATAGTGTGGAATATTCCTTTGGTCAGTTGGGGTCACCTGTCCCAGCTGTGTCTTCTCCCACCCTCCCATGCACCCCCAGCCCCCTCACCAGTGTGGCAGCAGGAGAAGCAGAAAAGGCCTTGACTCTGTGTAAGCCCTACTCAGCAACAACAAAAATATTTCTATATTATCTATATTAACTCCGTGTTCAGCACAAATCCAAAACACAGCCCCACACCAGACACTGTGGTGAAAATTATTCCAGTCAAAACCAGTTGGATGATGGATTATTAGCCGTGATAATTTTCTGAGGCATCAAAAAATCAAACATTATCCATAATGAGTCTCAGCCTCTGTTGAAAGAAAGTAGTACTCTATAGCAATTTATTTTGGTTTCTGATGCATCTGAGGCTCTCCTATCTAAAGAGGCATGTGGTTTGGGTAAGCAGGAGATGGTCTAACTGAAACTTAGTAAACTGTGGATGATTCATTGTGTGACAATGACTATAGGCACACTGTTTGAGGCTTGCATCCTGCAAAGTGCAGGAAAAGGAAAGCGTAGAGAGGGCCAAGGACCCAGCAAACTGTCCTTTGTGGTGTGTTGACAGGTGGAGGGTGCAGCCTGCAGTAAGCAGCTGTGTCTGGAGAAGGAGTGTGGTATGGGAACCAGGTGTGAGTTCATTCCATGCTTCTGTGGAGCATACACCACCACTTTAAAATCCTTTTCCCTGGCAGGTGTTTGGCCCCATCAGGTTTGAACAGAACCTCCCTGACTAGAGTAAGCTAAGTCTTTATTAACATGTAAATATTTCCCTTGTTGTTAATTCATATCTGAAGACTGGAGTGTCTTCCAAATAAAAGCAATGCAGGAGCAGAGCAGAAATTCTGCTCCTCTTGTGCACCACAGAGAAATGTCTAAAACATTCAGCAAAGCATTTTCTTTGTTAAATCAAAGTGCACAGTGATGACCCTTTGTAAGAACACTATTATGCATTTTTAATGGGAATATTTTGAGAGATTGAAAAACTGCATAATTAATTTCATGCATTTCACTATGTGTTTGTTCTAATTTGTGCCCTCACAGTCAAAAGAGAGAATAACATACCTTGAAAATAATGTTCATAAGTAGTAAGAAGCTCCAGTATACATACTGTATTCTAATTTTACCTTGTATATTAGCATTTAATTTCTGCTAAAAGACTCACTCAGACTGAACCATAGAATTTTATGGTGAAAACGTTTTCTGATCACTTACATAAATTTAAACATCTTTACAGAGAACATTAAGATTTGCAATATCGCAATAAATAAAGAAAAGATAACTTTGAGTATTCTCATAGCTAGGTTAAATATAATGTTCGTTTTCCATTTTTGTGGAAGCATTTTTGTGTCCTCTCCAAATAAGTAACTTATGCTACTTTTTTTTTTTTTTGGCATTTCACAATAAATAGCAAACCCTCTATTTTTCCTGCCAAGATGTAATGTGATTTGGTTACCTCACATATTTTCCTACTGAGGGAGGGGCAGTTTATACCATGCAGAAGCAAAGTATGAACAGGCAGAGACTGTTGGGTTCATACCTTCCTTGGAATGCTGCTGCACATCCAGTGCAGCCTGAAAGAGCCACAGTAAAATTGACAACCTGACCAGAAATTGCATAAGGACATGAGAAGCTGTTATGGCTCTGGTGGCTAACAAATACTGTATTTCCTGAAACAGCAGGATATGGGCTGCTAGAGCACTAACCTTGCTCATAATGATCTTAAAAACCACTTATTTTTTAGTATAAAATAGCAGATTTTAATCTCTAGAAAACAGTAAGTGTTATCATTGAAATCTGCAATATATAGAGGTAGTTTAAATTATTTTGAAAAGTACTTTCCATATTTAAAATATTCACTGAAGTTAAATGCTAAAACATATTGAACCAAGCAGACTGGACTTTGAAACTGCCCCCATAAGGAACTGCACCTTTACTTACTGTGCAGAGAAACAATAAAAAAATATCTCTGGCATGTTTGTTATCTCAGCCTAGTAGAATTAGGAGAGCCTAATGAAGTCATTCCCTTTGCAAACTTATGTCACAATTAAAATTTCTTTATTCCAGCTATGACAATAATGTGACGTGCTTTTTTCTCTCTGGGAAGAGTAAAGGGAATGGCAGCTGTCCTGAAAATATTTCTTTGTCTCCTTTAACATGTGAGATTTAGTATTTCCTCTCAACTGGAGGGAAAAGAAGGGAATGGATACTGCTATGCATGAAATGTGGAAATTGTAAATAAAAGATTGTAGTGTTTCTGAAGTGTTTTTACAATTACATTATGCTGTGAAGCGTTCTGTCTAATTTAGCCTTTCCCTCACAACAGCATTTGCTCTCCCTATCTGTTGGAAAGATATTTCTTTTATAATGACATCTAGGAGTCTGAGTTCTGTATACTGGGAGCTGCTTTCAATAGCAGCCCACAATGCACAGTGTGGTTTGAGGCATAATTTACCTTTATCTCATTCACTTTCATAAAAGATACTTTACAGATTTCCTTGTGAAGGTGAAGAAGGCTCACCATAGTTTTATGTCAAAACATTGTTGAGGTTGTTTGATTAAAAAAAATAATAATTTTAGCCCATATAGGGGAAGACAGGAAAGGGTAAATAGCTAGTATATTTTAGGGTTGCATACTATCTCGTTTTTCCTGGAAGAAAGGAAGCATGAGGAACGTGGCTTCCTGTTCTGTAGACCAAAATCTCCTTGTGTATTTTGCAGCATGTGGCAAGTAATTTGTACAAAGCCTCCACACCCCCTCCATATTCAAGTACCCACAACAAGCTGTGTGAAGCTGTACCCACAACAGCTTCATCTAATTCAGCTCTACAGGAATCATAGACTGGTTTGGATTGGAAGGGGTCTTTAAAAATCCTCTCATTCCAACTTCCTTGTCATTGGCAGGGAACCTTCCACTAGACCTTGCTGCTTGGAGCTCCATCCAACCTGGCCTTGAACACTGCCAAGGATGAGGCATCAACAGCTTCTCTGGGCAACCTGTTCCGGTGCCTCACTGCCCCCGTAGTGAAGAATAACTTACTTATAACCAGTCCAAATCTATCCTTCCTCTGTTTAAAACTGTTGTTGCCCCTTCTAGCACCAGAAGCCCTGATCCTGATTAAAACTCTCTCTGTCACTTTTATAAGCCTCCCCTTATCACAGAATCACACAGAATCAATTAGGTTAGAAAAGACCTCAAGGTCAACCTATGGCCCAACACTACCATGTTCAACTAGACCACGGCACTGAGTGCCACATGTCCAGTCTTCCCTTAAACACCTCCAGGGACGGTGACTCCCCCACCTCAGTGGGTAACCCATTCCAAAGACTCATCACTCTTTCTGGGAAGAAATGCTTCCTAATGTCCGACCTAAATGTCCCCTTCCACAGCTGAAGACTATGTCCTCTTGTCTTGTTGCTGGTTGCCTGGGGGAAGAGGCTGAACCACATCTGGTCGCAACTTCCTTTCAGGGAGTTGTAGAGAGTAATAAGATATCCCCTGAAACTCCTTTTCTCCAGGCTAAACAACCCCAGCTGCCTCAGCTGCTCCTCAAAAGACTTGTGCTTCAAGCCCTTCACCAGTGTCATTGCCCTTCTCTGGACATGTGCCATCACCTAAAAGTCCTTCCTGAATTGATGCACCCAGAACTGGACACAGGACTTGAGGTGCAGCCTCACCAGTGCCAAGTACCAGAAGACAATCACTGCCCTGGTCCTGCTGGCTGACAATATTTCTGATCTAAGCCAGGATGGCATTCTTGACCACTTGAGCTCACATTAGCATCTGTCCATCTGGGTATTGATCAGCACTCCGAGGTTCTTTTCCACTCAGCCCCTTTCCAGGCACTCTGCCCCCAGCATGTAGTGCTGCAGGGGTTATTGTTGCCAAAGTGTAGGATCCAGCACTTGGTCTTGTCAAACCTCATGTAACTGGCCTTGGCCCATCTATCTAGCCTGTCCAGATCCCTCTACAGTGTCTTCCTACCCTCCAGCATATTTACACTCCAACCCAATTTGGTGTCTTCCGCTAATTTGCTGATGGGAGCCTCAATCCCCTCATCTAGGTCATCAATAAAGATATTAAACAGCTTTAATTAAACAATATATTATTATTTTGAAAGGCTGAATAGCTTGTTCAGGCTGCTTGTCTCCAGCCTGAACAACCTCAGATGTCTCAGTCCATTCCAGGTGAAGAAATCACATTTTGCCTTCCAGTCTACAGCAGCATTGTCTTTATTGCTTTGGCTTGTGACAAAGTTTCTCTGAACCATTTAGTTTTGTACTCAAAGCCAAACAAATTGTAAAGGAAATTCAAATGTTAAGTTTGCTCCAGGTTTGCCAGCTTGAGCCTGTACTTCTGCATGCTCTAGCTAGCCACATAGCTGATCTTTTGCTCTCAGTGTGATATTTGAATATAGCTATGTGTTTTCATCTGGTTAAATTTTGAAAACTTTATTAATGTGTGTTTTAAATCTCTACTGAATGTACTATGGGCAAGATACAGAATAGTTAAATGGCATGATTCTTCTGATTTTAAGTGGGTATTTTCAAATAGATTTATTATTGACTTTTCAATGTTACAGGGTTTTTTTTTTAAAAAAGTGCCAATTAGGCAATAGAAATAAATTTTAAAATATTTACTTCTCAGAAATGCAGATTTTCATGTTAATTTTATCCCACTAAAGTTTAGTAAAATAAAAGAGATTTTGACTGTTTTTTGGTCAGTAATCATTTTTGTGTTGTCTTCTACTTCTGACAGTCGTTTGTATTCACTAAGTAAAAGGTAGAATGAATGGCCTATTTCTGTCTGTTTTCATTACTGTGCTCTTTCTGTGTGCTCCATCTTATTCTCTGTATATGCCTACTGGGACATTAAAGATTCTGTAATTATTTCAATAAGATCAGGGGTATAGATTTTTTTGTTCCACTTAGTTTTGTTCCATTAGTTGTTTGCTAATAAACCTGCCTCTGAGCTGAAGGCTAACAAATTTCTTATTTAATACTGTACTTTTTTTTACATGATATATTAGAGAACATTTTAAAAGGTCAAGATTGTGCAATTTACTCTTTTCCCTTGCTGTTGTAACAGTCTCAAAGTAGCTCCTTAACTGAAAATTTCAAAGTCATCATCATCCTTTTGAAAACATAAATATTAAAGCTGTTTTGTTTCTTATTTCAGAATCTCAAGGAAATTGAAATAGTTTGAGATATCACAGTGCTTAAACCCTAGAATGATTTTCACTCTAGCAGGAAGTTTGTTTGTGGTCTCACAAATAAGAATATGCTAAGGGAGCAACAGAAATGGGATAAATTGGAGCAGTGCAATAATAATACATCCCTCAGATAAGTGCACAGGGGTTTCCCTGTTATCAGGTTCTTTGACATCTGTGGTGTAAACCAACATCTTTTACCCATTTCACCTTTTCATCTTTTACCCCATGGTTTCAGCCTGGAGTGGGATGGAGGTCTGCACAGGATGAGTGCTGCACATACTCTCCCCTAACACTGCAGACCCATACCTGAAGCTGGGACTCAGCTTGACACTGCTGTCAGTTTCAAATTTTTCTACATACTCTGGAAAATTAGTTACCTGGTGCCTAAAGTGATACTTTTTCTTATATTCAGAAGGGCTCAGTTTTTACTAGTGTGGAGTAAACAATTGCCTTTCTCAGGCCTAAGTACTGTGAAATCATTCTTGGAAGAGAGCACCTTTTCCTGGTGCCACTAGTATTTGGAAGAGGGATCTCAGGCATTGAATTCAGCTCTAGATTGTCCAGAGGTGTTGATTAGCATGATTTTTCTGTAGTTGTGCAGCACTTGTGTTAGGAGGCAGTTGAAAACTACTCAGTCCGTGCAAGTCTGATTTATTATTTATTTATTTATTGCCTGTACAAAGCAAAACAATTAACATTAAATCTGTCAGTTGTACAGGGTTAAACCCTTTGTTTCTCAGGCTCTCTAACTGGACATTTTCTCTGACATTTTTGCCTGCTCACAGTGACAGCATAGCAATTACCTTTTTAAAAGATTTTTATCCTGTGTACCTATGTAAAAATTGTTCCCAATATTGGCCTTATAATTTTCCTGAGTGTATTTTTTACTTAAAGTTTGAATGAACAGAGGACCTTGTGAACTGGCCTTGTCAAACCCTTGGGAGATTTGTGGTGAGTTTAGCATGTATCATATGCTTTATAGTGTAAGCTGTTATTAGTTCTACTCAACAGCTGAAGCAATTTAGCCAACTGCTCTACAGATAAATTGCTTCTTTGCACTCTGGTCTTTTCTGAGACCAGATGGAATTCTGGGACTTGACCTCGAAAGGAATTTTTTTTCTACTTTTTGAGACCAAATTTCACATACCCTTGATCTTCAAATTATTAAGTGTCCAGTGCCAAGAGACTTCAGTAAATGTTAAGTTTCTTTTGAGGATTTGAGACTCCACATTTCTGTAATTCTTTAGGTATTTCCCATCAAAAACTATGCAACTGTAGTCCATACACATCTGAAATATAGGGAAGGATGAAGACAAATTTGACACAGGAAAGGCAAGAAGAATGAAAGATCTAGATTATTAACTCATGAAGATGAGAATTAATAACCACTCTCCGCTTGTAAAAAGGATGAAGATAAAATGCTGGAATAGTATACTTAGAAATATTGTGATAACTCCGTCATTATGGGGCATTTTCTTTCAGAATAGGTTTGATGGTAATTAGTGGAGAACCGTGTACTTAGCTCTGCTTCAGTGAAAGAGGTTGGAGATCATTTGAGACATGGATTGCCATTACTGCTGAGCAAACAATTAAAGTACTGAGGCATTGTCATTGGTCATATATTTATCTACCCTATGATGACATAGGTGTTTAAATCAGGCACTTACCAGACTCAGTGAATTCATCCCTACACAGGGAAAAGGCAGATGTTAGAACTTTTTATGATCCATTGCTAAACAATAGCAGGGCTTTTATGTGCAATCTCAAAGGATGCAAATTGCAACTTTTAACATGTGGCTTTCTAACCTTGGCTAAGGTTCTGTCTACCTGACAAAACTCTTGTCATCTTGAATTTGTTACGCGCAGCAGTACAGATGAGCTTCTACATATCACCCTAGATAATAGATCAGCTTTTGTTGGCAACTAATCTGTAGTTTAGGCATAAACTCTTAGAATTGTAAGGTGCTGTTCTCGTACATAGGCTGACCTCAAGCTCACACAGAGACCAAGAAAACAACCACAATGGGAAACTTCTGCATCAGAACTTCTGCTTTGTATGTATAGTCTGAATTTAGAGGTTCTATTTATAGAAAATATTTCACTTTCCTAGATAAATTGGTTCTGTGAAGTGTTATTCTCAATCAAATATGTGTGTTTTCTCTTTGGCCTGAATTACCTGTTCCAAACATTCAAGTGTTTATCTTCCTCTGTTGATCAATAAAGAAATTGTCAGTAGCACAGATTTCTGGAGTTGATATTTGCAGTTTGTATTGAAAGCATCTCATAATCTAATTTTAAGGTAAATTATTGAAAATTAGATTCATATAATCTGATACTGCATTATTCTTTCAGCTCCCAATTGTTTCTTGATGCTTTTGGATATTATTTGAAGCGTAGTCATCCTAGAATTGGACATGGGATTTCAGTACTGCTCTTACTGGTGACTTGTTGCAGAGCTGCTGGCATTCTTTACTCCCTTTCTTACAGCAGACTATTTGCTTGCTCTTATCTGCTTGGCTCTTACCTAAATTACTCCGGCAGTTCATGTGAAGGTGACTTTGCATGTTAATCATTTTCCAGTCTGCCACTGTTCACTTATGAATGCAACATGTACAAAACTGTTGTCAAATGCAGTTCAAATTAATGCACTGTTCAGATGCTTTTCTATGGCTCATCTTCCCCATTTGGTATCTGTGACTTCATCAGCTCTTTACATTTCCTCCAGATTTTACTGGGTGAGAGATAAAGATACTTCAGAGCATCAGGTTGAGAACTTCATGCCTTGAAGCATTTCTCACAATGATATTTCCACAACTGCAGTTATTTTTAGTGGTCTGTCAGTTAGCAGGGTTTTGCTGTGTATTGTGGGTTATATTGAGTTTGTACACTATTTTTAAAAAATGTGGACTGAAATCTAAATGATAGAAGAAATACAACTACATTACGTCAATTTGGTCCTTTCTAGTCAGGCTTGTGGTGTAATAAAAAATGGGTTTTCTGGGAAGACCCTTTTTCTGTAAAATACAATTCAATTGGTTCACTTGCCATTTTACTATTTATTGTTGTATTGTTTAATATGGTCTAATGATTCCAGTCTCAGGCTAACATGCATATTATCTTATTTATGCTTCTGAAATGTTGATGTATTATGGTTTTTGTCACTGGAACTTCTCCAGTGTTTCAAAATCTCGTCAAAAAATAAGTCAAGGGTCGGCTCAAGATCTCTTGAGCCGATCCTTTCTAAACTCTTGTGTATAAGGTCTCTGATCCACTGTCGTTATATATTTTACTTCACTTTCATGTTTAGTACCCTACATAGTTAGAAAGGAAATCACAATTGTTCAGTTGTCACTGCAAATGATGAATGTATCACTTTTTGAAATATATGTTACATTCACTTATCTTCTGTACCACAACAGTTAATCTCATTATCAGCTTTTGGGACCAGAGCTGTGCTATTGCCCAGATTTCATTGATTAGTGACACTATTTGATCATACCAGAACTTACTTTTCTTCTTCAGACTTCTGGCTTCCATTATCGATATTCTGGTTTTATAAACTGATGATCTTAATTTACTTCTGTAAGATTCACATTTTCACTTTTGCCTGTATATGAAGGAAAAAAATTGCTCTAATTGCTTTTCCTCTCAGCTGAGATGGGTATTCACCAAAAAAATTCCTACTTTCATGATGCAGAATTTAAAAGTTTTTATATTTTGATTTTCTAATTTTTTTTTTACTTTACTCAGTTTCGTTTGTAAATTTCTTTTAAATTATTTGGGAATACTGAAAAAGAAAACTATGTCATAATTCCTTGTGGTTGAAATTCATTTGTGAATGTTCTAACACAGGCAATCGCCAGTTAGAGGCAATGATCATGTTATTTTTATCTATCACACTGAGATCTAGCACAAAACGATTTTAAGTTGCCTGAATTGCTTTTTGTGTTTGGAGTAGATGTATAATTTTTAGATATTTCAAAAATGCTTTATCAGTAGCATCAAAAATATGTCTTCAAAAACCTGTGTGAATTTCTACATATTTACATGCACTTAGAAGTACTTTTTAGAGGCTTGCTCCTTCTATCTTGTCATCTGTGTTGGCAGCTAGAAACAACATGATATTTTTGTCAATCACGTACATCTATCCTGAATTAGCCTGTAGTTTTTAAGCATGTAAATAACACTTTTAATGTGGAGTCCCACATTCCTGCTTCTCCTGGCTGCCTTTCCTATTAGGTTTTACTGATAAGTTTCTGTCATATGAATTGTCATACCAGATTTCAGTCCTACCAAATCATGTCAAATTTTATTTCACAAACATATAACTGTAGATTCTAATCTGTCTTTGTTTCTCATAGAACAATTCATAGGTCTCCTTACTTTAATTTGTTTACAGTGATATTCCACTAGGTCTCCATCTTGTGGAATTGCTTAGAAAAATTACAATTGTAGGAGTTCAATCATGAAAACAAAACAGTATTTTATGATGTTGTTTTTTTTTTTGTTTGTGTAGCTTGTGGTTGTTATGTAATGAAGAATATATACAGGCTCTCTTTGCTGAAAACAGATCAAGGTAACCAGTTGAAGCAGAAGGAACCTAACTGTTTTTCCATTCATCTTACTATTGAGCTGTGGTTGAAAGAACTTCCTTTTTGTTACTATCAAAAAGATCTTGACTATAGCTTCAGTTGAACATGGAGAAGAAATAAATACTGTCAGGGATGGGAAAATACATAGAGACACTTGCCTTTACCTAATGAACTCTAAAAACTAACATGTTAGTTGTGATTTGATAGTTTTTATAAATTACATTTTGGCATGGCAGAAGACAGAAATGGTTTTTTTTGTTCCTTAGCTTGATTTAATGTTGAAACTTTGACCATACAAAATATTTTACATCATTGGTTATCACAGTTTGCAATTTTAGCAATAGTAGTTTAAAATAGAAATACTAAAGGAACTGAAAATTGAGTATTTTAGAAACATGAAGTGTGAAGCCCTGCCCTGTTCTAGTTGAGAGCAAAACTTCTGCTCACTTTATGGAAGCCAAAATTTTGCACAAACTTTACAACAAAATAAGAAAGCATAGCCAGCTGAGTATTTTTGGGTGGCTGTAACATGTTTTGGGAAGGATTATAAGGCATGAAACTAAAGGAGGCATGAATTTAACCACCTGAGAAATGTAATAATCACCCAGGGGTGGGAGGAGGGCAAAGCTGAGTTCAAATAAAGACCTGATTTTTTCGCCCTAAAACAAATATCCATTTACTGACAAATGTGAAGAGAAAATAACATTACATAAATTCCAAGCACCTGGGCTGGTGCTTGGAGTTCCTGGGTTGTTCCAGAGTGCAGGAGACACTGAATAAAGTGAATTAAGAGTTGGGAGACTGGGACCTGGGCCCCAATGAGATGCAGAGTTACCCTTTGGCAATCCATCTATGGTCTTATTAATCTTGGGGACTTTTTCTTTTTTTTTTTCTTTTTTTTTCTTTTTTAACACAGCTTAAGCAATGCAGGAGGAAAGTCCCTTGTCCTTTCTTTCCTTTTCCTGCCTTCATGCCCAGGAGCTAAGCAACAATTTCAGATGTCATCTGCAAATTATTTCATGCTGTCAGTCCTGCCTTTTTTCACACATTTATTCAGACAATAAGGTTAGGAGCTGAGGTGTCCTGATCCCCTTTTTCTTGGTGGATAACGACATACCATTTGTAGAGGAGCTGGGGTGGAGCCAGTAGTGCAAGGAAAGCCAGGTATCTAACGTTCGTTATAACAAAAATAGGCTTAAAACACCCACTTTCAATCTGACTGCAAAAGTTCACTTGTATAGAGAGCTGCCAGTATCAACAGGCTTTGGTGTGTGTGGAGAGCATGCAGTTAATCTGAGTTGCAGCATCCAAATGTAGTCGTGGTTGCGTAATTTTCTTGTCAGGTTCAAGTGTTACATTTGTAGAACATCTTCAGCAACCACTCACTTCATCATAAGGTTTTAAGAGCCATATTTTCCATTATACTTTAAAATGTGAATAATCCTTTCATTATTGAGAAAAAAAATGCCACAGTGGTTCAGAAATAGGGGAAATAAAATGCTTAATTTTTGAGATGTGCTTCATTTAACATTACAGGAAAGCCTTACATAATATATGTAATATGCAGTGGTTAATATCCATAAGTACTTTTTTAAATAGAGGTGCTTACTTATTTCTTAACAATAACCACCTGCTTACACCTTTAGAAGTGTTTCATACATATATATGTATTTACTTGATTTTTGTTCTGTGAATACTCTTGGGGGGACATAAAACTGTATATGGGTTTAAAATCAAGCACATGCCTATGGAATTTTAGGTTTAGGGTTTAATTTGAAATATATAAATTTAAGTCTAAATTAAATTAATGTATTCACAACATTTTAAGTGATTGGTATGTCTTTACTACTAAGAATGTATCTGAAGCTGTAGTTATAGTATTTTGTACCAGCTTTTATCAACAATGATGCTAGCATGTTCATTTGCTTCTTGGTGACCTCTGGTCAAAAAATGGTGCAAAAAATACGACAAAAGTAAAATCCAATGCATATTTTTAAGATATTCTCTACAAAACAGGTTTTTTCATTAATATTATTTTATATTCATTTGGGTTTTAGCATAGAAAGAAAACAACTTTCCTGTTTAGCAGAGCAGCCCAAGTCCTGCATGTTTGATTGTTATGGTTATACTGTGTAAACTAAAACTATTCATAGAACTGCCTCAGTATTTCCATACAGATACCCTCTGATTTCTACTTTCCCTGTCATAGATAGTCATCTTGAGAAATTACCACTAACAAATCCCAAAATATATTTGCCTGGAATATTTGAGAGCAATGACTGATAAGTCCCAAGATGAAATGACACAAATTTGTCAACAGCTTCCACAAAACCCAGCATGGTTACTATTTTATGGATATGGATGTAATTAATTAATAGGTCATCAAAATGAAATGGTTCAGAAAAGACTATAGTAATTTTTGAAAACAGCTATCACCAAGCCGAGAAATTGCAATTCTCAGCTGTAATCAGCATTTTCAGTATTGTCCTTAGCAGTAGCATTGATAGTGTGGAGGCTGGTTAGAAGTTAAATGACTATGCCCTTTAACCTCACCCTAGTTTTGGTCATGTTTCTGGTTTCTGGTAATTGTCTTAGATCATACATTTTCTGCTCAGGTTAGATTTTCAGATTATTTCATTTTAGGTGTCTCCCCAGTTTTATGTTTCTACACATTCTCTACAATGCATTTTTATAATGTCTGTTTTTATTTAAGAGTTAGTTGGCTGTTTTCTTCATTAGTAAAGGGCAAGTGAAAGCTGTGGATATAAAGCTGCCTTTCTTAAATCTATGCCTTTTGTTATCATCTTTTCTTTAGAGTAATACATTTACATTTCATAATCATAAACATGAAATTGAAGAGGAAATCAGTTCTCGAAAGATTAATTCAGTCCTGCTCACAGCTGCGAAGACTGTGGAAAGAAATATCATTTTGCAGTAACATATTCCTGACAAAGGGCATAACAAAAGACTGATTTCTATTCAGAGATAGTGGGTATATTTATTTTGCATGTTGGGGGGAGGGGCTGTGGTTGACTGCTTGCGACCCTGACCTAGTTTTGTAGCCGCTTATTATTCAGCTATATGTTTGAGAAATCTCTGTAATTTAATTTGGCAACCTCTTCTGCATGTCTGCACGTAGCAGTAGGTGCTGTTAATATTAGTCGTGCCCCATGCTGAATCATATTTATTTAGTAAAAGGAAAATCCTAATGCACTCATAACTCAGAAAGAAACTGTTAATTGTTAGCAGAGAACTGCCTGATTACAGACTGGATGTCTCGTCCAGGGCCCTGCCATAATTAGTAACCACTGTTGACATTTAGATTTAAATTGAATTTTCTTCTAATTAAACCCAGAGGGGGTTGATCCTCTCAGATGTACAGGTTAATAAAATTAGTCAGAAACTGTTAAACAGTAAACTGAATTCTCCAAGAGAGCTTTCCCAGTGTATTGTTAGGAATTCTGTAATTAATATTCAAAAGATTCATTAGATTTGGAGTTGTCCTTTTTTGTTTTGGTTGCATCTGGGTTTGTTGCAGTTATTTCTTTAATTAGGTCTGTTTGCGTCTGATATCTACAGTAATACTAATTTCCATCATGTTTGTGCATGTGTAATTTTAAGTGCTGTAGCACCAGTCATCCATACAGTGCAACTGTTATGTGTAATAACAAGCTGCCTTTTTCTGGTCATATTCAGCGAATAGTAAGCCCAAAAACTAAAAGCAGTGTAAAATAAATTTTAGGAATATAGCCTAGATTAATTGGTGTCTATTTCTCATCATCATACAAATGTTATATCTGACATGAGGTCATTTACTTTTTTATTCACCACAGTTTTTTGCTGATTCTTCCCAAGCTTTTTATTTAAATAGGATTATTTTTCTGATAAAATCGAGATGTTTGTATTTTTCCTATTGCTTTTTCAAGTACCAGCAGTTGTATCGAGATCTCATCCTACTTGAAATTAATCAGTGGTTTTGCTTTCTTGTCAAGATTAAGAAAAGATTAAGAAGTTAAGAGTAGGAAAACTATTAAATATGTGTGCCAAGAAATCTCAAGAGTATGTGATATAAGAAAAAGTGGAGTCAGAAGTAGCACAAGGAGATCTTTAAACATTAAGCTTTGAGAATATCACAAATTTTGCAGAAGTGCTCTGTGGAAGTAAAGTTTCTCTACCAAATATTTCATAGCTGAACTCACTTGGTTTTTTTTCATAGCTTATATACAGAGAAAATCCTGTAAAATATCGGTGGGCACTGAGAACAATTTAGTACCTGTACTAAAAACTTAGTTTTACAAACAAGAGTGAAGAATGTATTTTACCATTTAATGAGCCTTGTGAAAGTTATGGGTTTGGTTTAAATCAATTTCTGCCCCAATGTAACTTTAAAAAAAAGAGAGTTTAGAGAAACACAAAATGATAAATGAAAATGTGTAAGGAATACTTTCCTGGAAGATACCTTGAAAGCATAGAAGTTGTTCAATACTATTGAATTGAATTTACTCCCAAAAGGAATATCATTTCTATTCCTTTCTCCTTAATCATGTAAGCCAAACAAACACAAAAAATCTAGATGACTTCATTTTTCTTTCTTAGTCTGACTAAATAAATTGGATTAGGTAAAGAATGCTTCTTACTCAGAATTGGCTTCAGATGGTATAAAAACACTAAAAATGCATGGAACAATTCATTGCACTGGTGCACGGCTAAATTCCTCTCTCCTGCAGGTTTGTTTTGTAGAAATCACAAGACAGATCAAACCAGAAGTGGCTGAAACTGTCAGGTCAAAAGTAGGAAATCTTATCCCATTTAAAAGTGTTGTTGATCTAAATGAGTCTTTAATAGGAAAAGTTTGTATGGATAACAGCTTCCATATTCCAGTACAGTTCTTAAACATCTGAAAAAATCTGGGTAAAAACAGTGAGTGAAATGGAAAACAAACTTCTTTAGCCTGCAGTCCAGACCTTACACTGAAAAGTGACTTAATATTGCTATTGATTTTACACAAAAGATGTCTACTATGATGATGGGCAGCAGTTCTGCTGAAATCAATAGGTAATTAATCCCCCAATGAGAACGCAGTCTTAAACTAAATTAAACTAAACTTTTACAGTGGCCAAATCACATTACCCTGAAAATATACCCAAAAGTCTCAAAAATTATCTGTAATCCCATTAAGAGCCATAAACTCAATCCTAAATTGGACAACATAGTTACCTTATTGCATGGAATCCGAGCATTAATGTACAGATGAGAATATGCTGACCACGATCCTTTTATGAGACTGGGAGTGTCATTGAGAGCCCCTTGTAAGTGAGTTTAGATTCTTCCTCAGAATCACTTACAAGGCTGGCTATTAATGTAATATACATACGAAACTTAAATTTGTTTCTTGTATGATTTTTAGATAATAAATTAGGAATGGCAAGTTTCTGATGTCATGACAGCTAGGCAGAGCTGTTACAGCAAGTGAAAGCGGATGTGTTATCACCGTGCTTTTATTAAACTACATGCACCTCATTGGTGCCAGCAGGATGCCAACAGAAAAAGGAGAGAAAACTGCAGTTGCCAAAGAAGCCAACAGCGTGCCCATGTAGTTTGGCATGAAATACTTCAGGTCAACCATCAGTAGTCCGGAAGTGCAAAAATGTCCATGTTCCTTACGTTACAGATGGATGGTGCAAAGTGCAGACTTGGTAAAGAGCAGAAGGTTTGAACTGTGTTAAAGATTTCTGCCACTGAGTAGGGAAGCTCCTTGCCCAGAAGCCTGGAACAGGCATCCTGTTTGGGGCACTACAAGCTCAGTGTCTGACATCCCTTTCAGAAATAGCTACAAGAGGAGCCAAGGGAAGTTTAAATGGGCTGGATGGTAAAAAAGCCTAGGTCTTTGTGCACACAGTCACAGAACATGGCAGATTTCAAGGAGAGAAATACTCTGTTTGCATGGCCATATGTGATTTCATGAGGAAATGTGGTGAGAGGCTTTTTGGAATAAAATGGACTAGAAGTTGCAAAGGACAAATAGCTAAGGTTCTTGCAGGAGAGTCTGTCGCTAGAAGCCATCATCTCTTATTGCTGCCTGTACGTGTAAATTTTTGAGCCTGTTGCAGGGATATAAAGAACAAAGAAACAACTTTTCTTACTCTTATTTGTTCTTAGTGTCTTACAATATAACTTTTTACTTATTTTATTTTTCCACATGGTTTTGACAATGGATTAAGTAAGTATTTAGTGCTTAAACTTGTTCGGTGTAGGACATAAGCCTTTCTTTTCTCTTTGAGATATCCTTTAGGACACTTAATTTCTGAAGGAAGAAGTATATTTCTGGAAAGCATGCAACTACTGCTACATAAACATAGACTCCAAACCTTCTTCGGTTTATCTGTTTCAGTCAAAACCTCACATTCTAAGTCCCCTTGCCAAGTATTTTTATTGTGAAAAAATAACCACTACTGACAGTATTCTGTATTATCCAAAAAGGGGGTGAAGTCACAGAAACCTATTTTTAAATTGTGAATTATATTTTCACAATGTTTCTTTTTGTACATCATGCCTATGTTAATGCCTGCATTGTGAATGGAAAAAAGAATAGCCATTATTTTGCATACCAACTCTTGTATTTTAGATGTGAGTTATCTGTTCCCCAGATGCTCCCAGTCAGCTATTTCCTATGTTAGGTAAAATATTTCCTCAGCTTCAGATTTTTTGCATACAAACTGAGGAATGCATTCTGTACCTACACTGTGTAAAGCTTGTGTCAGTGGGAGTTCAGTGTATAGAATTAAGATTATATAACTCTAGGTACTTGTAAGAAATATCTCTCTATACGCTAATAGATTTGTCACTAGTCATTTTTCCAGTTATATGCTAGTTCTACCCATTCAGCAACAAAATAAAAATAAGAAAGATAACATGTAATGCTAGATAAATTGCATTTGATATACCTTTTACTTTTTGTCATCAGTTTCCCATCACCTGTATGTGATGGCTCACTCTTCAGCCTTTATTTTGTCATTGAATAAATCATTTTTGCAGGTAAGCCCATTGACCACACTGACACTTCTTGCAATGCTTAGTTTTCATGGACAGGAGAAAGCTGCCCCATGGGCCTTCACAAGTTCTCCTAATGAAGGTGGTGGGGAGGTTTTCCTCAATAATTAGGCTCCAAGAATTCATGCAGGAGAAAAAGTAGTGAGTCTGTTCATTCAGTATTTCTCTGTCACAACTGTCCCCTCTCCTGCAAATAAGGTTTTGTTGAAACTAGCTGACAATAGAACAGCATATGGAAGAATTACTCTTCCACTTTATGGGCAGGAGGATTTGCCATGGAACTAAGTTTGCAAGTGATGAGGGACTTGATAATGCAAAGTACCTTTGCCTCACTCTGTGAATACAGTAATACTTAGAACAGAGATCATTTTTAGCATTGCATATTAGGAAGCAACTATGGAAGCAGGTGACGTTACAGGATTTATTTTAGTAGCCTAAGTAGGTGAATTCCTTGATGCTATTGCGTATTCACAGATCCAGTGTTAGGTGAAGATTTCCAAAATCACTGAGACGTCTCAAGGATTGCTGTTTCTGAATTCATGCAGCCCCTGTCAAAGATACATACCAGCCTTTTACAGCTTGAAGCAGCTAAATTTTGGGAACTCCTGGATATTTATGGTAATAGGTGAAGCAGACTTGTATAAACTTTTTCAAAACTCATCAATCTAGAAAAATTTTTGGAATGACAAAATTGAAAAAACATAGATGTTTTACTTTGAAATGCCTTTGGGATTGTTCCTCATGAGAGAAGGTTATTAATATGCATCGCTGCCATCCAGTCAAATATAGAAACAGTCAAATATACAGTAATTTTTTCAAATGAAAGTAAAAGAAGTTTTACAATACTCCTACTGGTTCTGATAATGTAAAAGTTAGCATTTTAATGTTTTTAAATATCCAGTTACAAATTATAAGACATCTCTTTATTCTTACCATAGAGGCATGGTGTGCATAGGGGGATAACTTATGGTTTTAGAATGGATTACATAATTAGATTAGCTTTCAAAAAACAAACTATTTATCAGGTTAATAAATATTTTCAGGTGCAGACCTATCCTGTTCCACAACCATAAATTATACTGTTCTTTCTCTTCCATGCAGTTATACATGCATCTGTGCCTCGGATATTTTGAAACTGTTGAGTGTCCCCATAGTTTTACTTAGTTTCAGTGAGAACTGAGAACACTTTGCATATCATCAAGTAGCATTCAGCAGAGGAACAGTTGGGAAAAAAAGAGACATTTCAGCGGATAGAGATAAGATCTGCTTATCTGCTTTAATGTGCATGCGTGTGCACACACACGTGCCTTTATTTCCTCTATGTGTATGTGCGCACGCACATGACAAATCAAGATTTTATGTGGAAATGTGTGAAAAAATGTTGCCTTTCTAATCTTGCTATGAGCTAGACCATATGACTATGTTAGAGAGTTGGAAAGAACCGCTGGTGCAAATGTCTGAAATCTGATTTAGCTTTCTAGGCTTCTTGGCTGACAGCAGACTGTATTTTGGGAATGTGCAAGCAAGTATTTAGTAAGAATAAAACAGTAAATGGGATAAGTTCTGGACACCACTGCAGCCAAATCTCTGAAATCTGGTTTTGGAAGCTGGAATTTAGAAAACCAAAGTGCAATGGCTGTAGAATTTATAGACAGGTTAGGGAGACAAAGTCAGCAGATGATGTGTATGTGCATGATGGCACATGCACATAGTGTATATAAGTTTAGTGCATATAAGTGCATATAATAGTGCATATAAGTTTACTATTAGGTTTTGATCACTAATGCAGCAGAATACACCTTTTAGAAACCAGTATATGGTTTGAAGGCTAGATAATGCTTTTAGCCAGAAAACACAATGAGTTTCCCTGGGGTTAATTACAGGCTGAGTGAACAAAAGGGGATAGCCCTGACAACAGGTTGAGGCAGGCAGTGCTGTTCACTCAGTACTGGCTTTTGGGTGTTTTTTCAGGAGTATTCCTGAAGGCAAATGTTGAGGGCTGCGGTTCTGCAAGTTCACAGATGTGTGTATCTGACTTGTAATTATTAAATTTGAAACTTTGAGATGGCTTCCCCACTTCATTCATGTACACCTGTGTGGTGAATTAAGTGAAAAGTTATGTTGACATCTAAAAAAGAGCTTATGGAATCAAAATTCAAGAAACAGTGCATTACACAGGAAAGGAAGATGATAAATTTCTCATAGTTTTCATACTTAAACTCACAACACTTTTAGACTGTTTTAAGAACTAGTTGTACTACCTGTCATTGGAAAACTGTTCACTCATTCACTAGTAACAGTATTTTTTGCATTAGTGTTGTTGTTTGGGTGAAATTCTATGTGAGAAGGATCCTTTGATACTTTGGGTGAGTGCATGCTTGTAGAAATAGATTCTGGGGTGGCTGCCTGGTAGTTTAAAGGTGAGATTCTGGACATTGATCTTCCAAGAAGGCTCATGTCCTTCACAGAAAAGGAGGTGTGCCCAGAGAGCTAAGTTTCTAAGTAAAATAAAATTGAAAGGAAAGTGATTTTGTCTTTGTGTATGTTAGGAAGATTTTACAACCTGGAAATGGAAAAAGCTATTTCTTGCTCATCCTGGACTTCAGCTCTTTAATGTGCTGCTCTGTTGCTTTCTGCTTGCTGGCAGTTACCCATGTGTGGTGTATTGCAAGATCACTGTGTCTCTAGTTGTGGTGATGGGTTTATTCTTTACATTTTCATTAGCCATTTAAATGTTTTATTTCTACTGCAAACACTAAGACTAAATACTTGTGGTTAAAATAATTCACCTCTTTGGGCTTTTTCTTGTTCAAGAAATATTTGAATCCTAATGCATGTTGTGATCTCTTAGGTGCTAATAATAACAAAATATGCCACTTGCAATAGTCATGTTCTCACTTCATAATTAAATGAAGTAAATCACTTAAGGTTTGAAAAACTGTTTTAGTACTTTATGCAAATTGCATATTGGTTTGAATAATAATTAGGTTGACAAAGTAGCTATAGAAAGCAATTTAGCATTTCTTTCAAGGAAGGATCAAGAAACTTGATACTGTTTTCTTTGGTGAGGAATGGTGCATGTTAAAAGTAGCTTGTACTGTGATCCCCACTATCGGTGTTGAAAAATCCATCCATACATGCTTCATTACTGTGAACGCCGATTGGTGTAATGCAAAAAGGATTTTGCAAGTATTTGGAAACCATTAAGTATAAGTTATGCATGTTTCTTGTACTTTTACACTTTAAAATGATGAGTTTAAGTCCTCAGAGGCTCCACAAAACACTGCATGGAAAAGGGTGGGTTTGGGAGATCACTTAAAGTCAGTGCAGTGAGGGGTAAAAAAGATAAAGCTGGAGAAAATTGCTGTTGACTGGAATCAAACTACACTAGTTGCTTACAATTGATTGTGTGTTGTTCAACCAGAAAGATAAATCAGAACATAGAATACTGCAGTAGAAAAGTGGTTTAGATGTCATAGAGACAGCATGACTATTTTTATCTCAGTTGTAAACCATAGCTTACAGTGGCTGAAATGACATTGAACTGTTTTTCTCTTTGATGATTTACAGCCTGTGTAGTGAGTTTGTAGGAGCAGATGTCACGTTTTATGTATTTGAAAGTGTCAACACTGATGACTTATGTCTGAAGATTCTGTGCATGAATCAATAGAATGTAGTGATTTCCATTTCTTAAAAGAGTTTTTTCCGACATAATAAAAAACACATAGTGAATTGTTGGTCATAATGCTACTCTTGAACTCTCATTGCTTTTCCCTGTATTTTACACTACCAGGAGATCATTATTTTGCAAAATCCACTTTCCTTCCTACCCCATAAGCAGAAAAATCTACAAGTAAACCATCTTATTTTTTTTACTTAACCTGGAAGATATACAATGCATTTCATTTTCAAAACGCATTTTTCTTTTCAAAAATGAATGATAAAAAACTTGGGTGAATTGATAAAAGAAAGTGCACCAACATTATCTTACTAAGAATTATACTAAGCAAATCTAGACAGATATAATACTGCCAACTTTCTCCCATATTTCAGAATGTTACTGAAAAATTTTGGAAAGAATAATTATTCCATTAAAACCAAAAGTCAAATTTACATTTAAATGTAAAATCTATCAATAATTTAGTATCTACAAACCTGGAATTTTAATTTTATTATTAAAAAATCCACATAGACTTTAGCTTGCACATTTGCAATATGTGTACCTGTGAAGGTGTTCCTTTATGTAGTCATGCAGTCACAAAAGCATGTATGTAAATATTAGCCTCCTTTAACATTTTTGATTCTCTGTGTGGAATGTCTATCTGCGTAAATAGGACTTAGTGTGTAAACAAAAGACAGAAAAATGCTTTTTAGAATTTTAATAATACCTCTGTATTAAAACAATGACACAGATTTGAGATGTACAGGTGCTGTCCAATCAAAATTTTGATTGGAAAATATACTTTTAAAATGACCTTTTTTTACATCTTCCTAATTCCATATGTCCCATCTAGAAAAACCTGAGTTGAAGAGCAGCAAAGCCTGAGATCTTAAAAGATCCTTGATTTTCTGCAGTAGGCTTCTCAGTTTGCACATCACGTACTTCCATCCGAGCCATGTCTTCACACTGAGTGTAAGTTTCTTACTTCATAAATGTGAGAAGGGCTATTATGGGCCTCAACCTTTGGCTTTGACTGCATTTGCTGAACCAGTCCACTCTGCTGCCATGTATGGGTTTGGAGAGCTCTAATGGATGATTCTGGAAAAGGCAGTATGCTTCTCCTCTTTGTATACACAGAACGAAAGTATGAATATAAATTATGCATTTCATGCCTAGATCTCATCTGGGGACTCCTATCTATATTAGTCCATCAAAGAGTTGTCTTGCATGAGGGAGAAATGGAGAAGGGAATTGTGATTTCAGTTTGAACTGAAGGTGGTTAAATTGCACAAGGAAAGATCTGGTGCTTTTAATTTTGGGAGCAAATGTGTTTGCTTTTCAGTCATAATATGCATGGAAGCTAAGAGTTTTCCTGATGGGTGATTCTGTATGATGTCGCATGTTAATTATGTGAACACATTTTTTCATTCTTGACAGCAGCAGGGCCATAGATTATTGATGTCAAAAGTGCTGCCCAGCACTGCAGGAGATCAAGAAAACTGATAAAGCATTTCTTCACATTCCCCAAACCTCTCTATTGAATTCAGTATAACATTATTATACTGACAGACTTACAGAAATAAGAGGGTAAGGCTACTGAAACAGCTATGCCACAGTGTATTTAATAGCAATGGTAATTATTAGCTCAGAGCTCCTGTGTTGTGCTAAGTGTTTAACAGGCTCCTGCCCTGAGGAACTTGCAGCTTTCATGGTGCTCATGACAGACAGGCAGAAATGTGGTTCAGCTTTACACTGAAAAGTGTCAAACCCCTACAAGCACAACATATAAATTGTTTCCTCTGCTATGCTAGGCCTTCCCCAGTCTGCCTAAGGTGTCTGTCATTAGCTGGGGCTTGATGCTGACCAAGCTGAGCTTACACAGCAGCAAGCACTGAAATAAGACCTAGTTGAAAATTGTTCTTCAGATTCCTGACTCGTTTTTGCCTGCCTTAGTGCCTGACCTGGTTTCAGCTGGGATGGAGTTAATTTTCTTCCTAACAGCTGATACACTGCTTTGTTTTCGATTTAGTAAGAGAACGGTGTTGATAACACTCCAAGGTTTAAGTTGTTGCTCAGTGGTGCTTACTGTAAAGCAGTGAAGTTTTGGTTTCCCATGCACTGCCAGTGCGCAGGTGCATAAGAAGCTTGGGAGGGTAGGGTAACGTGGACAGGAAATGTGACCCAAACTAGGCAAAATCATATTCCAAACCACAGAACATCGTGCCCAGTGTGTGAACTGGGGGGAGCTGGACAGAAGGAGCTGATCACTGCTTGGGGGTGGGCTGGGTATTGGTCTTTGGATGGTGAGCAACTGTACTGGGCATCACTTATCTGTCTTGGGATTTGTTCCTCTCTTCTTTTCATTACAACAACAAAAATAACAAAAACAGTAATAGCTGTTGTTAGAATATTTTATTTTGCTTCAATTGTTAAAGAGTTCTTATCTCAAACCACAAAGTTTAATTTTTCTTTTCCAATTCTCCCTACCCAGGAAGATGGGGGATGAGTGAGAAGCTGTGTCATACTTAGTTGCCAGCTGGGGTTAAACCATGACAGTGCCATAACACAGAAGGTCTTTCATGGTTTTATATTAGCCTTTATAAACATAACTAACTTTATTCATATAATTTTCTTCAACAAAAACTTGTCCTATCTTATCAAAAATGCCTGCAAAAGAACTGAATGCCAGGAAACCCTAATATGGTGCTCTAGGGATATCTGAAAGTTAAAATTAATGGATTTTGAATCCATCTTTTCTTTTCTGCATTTATCTTAGAACTCTGGAGTCCAGAGTTATCATCATACACTTTCTGCTGTCACCAACCTTGGCTTATATTGGAAGATGTCTTTCAGCTAAGATTGGCAGTTCTGTACCAGAGTTGTGAAACAGTATCTCTGGCAATCACTGTAGTGATTATTTCAGTTCACAATTTTTTTTTTCTTATAGTGGTTCAAGTTTTCTAAAGGGAAAGGTCATAGGTCGGTCTGCATGACAGCAGGCCTCTAGCAAAACCTGGGGTACACCTGTCTCAAATGGGGGAAAGAGTCTTTGCACAGGAGTTAGCAGGGCTCATTGAAAGAGTTTCAAATTAGATTGGAAGGCTGAAATGGCTTATACAGAGGGCTAGCGAGATCCTTTGATCTGCTGTCGGAGGTAGGGAATGGAAATCCACATGGCAGCAAAGAGGCAAGGATTACCTTATCACTCTCTAGAGCTACCTGAAAGGACACTGTAGTTAGCTGAGGGTCAGTCTCTTCTCCAAAGAAACAAGCAACAGGCCAAGAGGAAATGGCCTCAAGTGGCACCATGGGAAGTTTAGATTATATATTAGGATAAATTTCATCACTGACAGTGTAGTCAAGCATTGGAACTGGCTGCTCAGGGAAATGGTGGATTCACCATCACTGGAGGTACTCCAAAGATGTCTTAATGGAGCACTTGCAGACACAGTTTAGTGGTGGACTTGGCAGTGTTCAGTGAACTTGATCTTGAAGGGCTTTTCCAACCTAAACACATCTATGAGTCCATGATTCTATTACTACTAAAAAATAGGCATTTTTGACAATTAATTATTTTCCCTATTTCTATGAAAAAGTCTGACATAGTTTCACACAATCCCCAATAAAACCACTCAAAATATGATTAAAATATTTGAAAGTCATTGTTTAATGAAGGCAGTGTTTAAGACTGAGTGGGACACAATTTTCTCTGATCCTGAATATTTCTTTTTTACTGATCAGGCTCCATCCTTAGGAAGCTGTTCCATATGGTAATTAAGTAGAAAGGGTACCATTTAGTCACAGACCAGACTATGGCAGAACTATAGCTTCACATTCAAACTTTGTGTGCTCTGTTCTTTTCCAAGGAGAAGGGAGACCTGCCAGTGACTCGTACTAACAAAGCTGAGCATTTAATGAGGTTTATTATTATTGTAGAAAACAGAAAACTGTAAACTCAGCAGATGAATGTATGAGATAACTCAGTATTTGTGCAAACTGATTTTTAGCAGAGCTGTGACTGCAATTCATCCACTTAAGCACAGAATACTTACAAAGCTTTGATTAATGTGATCAAACTAAATTTAAAACTCACCACTTCCCACAAATTCTTGTCTTCATCCTTTGGCAGATAGTCATAAAGTATTAAGATGTATATTTCACTTCCCTTTACAGGTTGATCAGCATATAAAATAAGAACTATTAATTTTTGCAAGATAAAGGTTCATTTGGCTTTACTGTGTTTTTCAAATTTCTATTATGGTGAGAATGGTGCTTCTAGATTCAGAAAAGGCTCTTTTATCATTAGAGCTTAAAGATAGCTCTGAATAATTTCCTGTTCTTTGCCTTATTTTGTTAATTATTGTATCATAACTGAGTATTATTTTTCTGCCTTGCACAATGATGAGCTGTTCAATGAACACAACAAAAATGCTGAAGTTCATTAAATGATGGTAGTTCTATATCTTCTCTCAGGATCTGCTAGAACATGCCCAATATGTGTCCTAATATGACCACAGAGTACAAAAGGGGATCACCTTGGATATAATTTCCAATACCATTTGTCTCTTTCTCAGAGCTTGTCAATAACACTATTCTCATATAATTAAAAATATTTCAATACCAGCTTTTAAGCCAGCTGTAGCACACTGATTAACATCACCAACATTTATTTCTTTTCCTCCTTAACAAAACTTTGGATTTTTTTCTTGGTTTGAGTCTAAACCAATAAATTAATTGCTAGCAGTTGCAAAGGCTGCTTAGAAGTGAGGATCAGACATTTACAGGGGTCACATTCAGAGCAGCTGTAGCAGCAAGCTCCTGTATTAAATTGGGGAATTGCATAGGTCTTTCTACCTGATTCTAACTAGAATGCAAATGTGTGGCATTGGCAAAAGTACAAAGATATTGCTGTATGTGAGTTGATGGTAGAATGAGCATGTTGAATTTAGCCAAACTGTAATTTAGTCGTGACAGTCCGTTTAGCATCCAGTTTCCACTTGCAGTGAAAAGTTTCTTCATGGTAAGAAAATACTATCTTTTCAACATTGTACTTGTATATTATTTTCATTTCACACATTATTTATTAAAAAAAACCCAAACAAGACATTTGACACTCTTGAAAAAGAGATCTGCAAAACTAGTATCTATGTGTTTTGTAGTACATAACCAGTTAATTTCAATTTAAACTAAAAATGCTTTAAAAATGATGAAGGTAACTGTATACTTTTCTAATTTAATAAATAGAATTATTCTGAACAAAAAAAAGGAACTGAAAATGTTATTGTAGTTAATGCAAATTTAGAAATCCATACAATTTGCCAAAAGTACTTCCATAAGATGTTATTGCTATGGAATTCCTATTTCATAAGAATAATTATTTGAAAAATTTAAAACTTTTTTTTTTTTAATTGGGATTGAGGATATAGTGTCAAATCCAATACTTATTTTATATTATTGAGTCCCAGCGTCTCAAAGTCATGCAATCTTTGGGATGTGTAATGAGCTGATTTATAGGGTTCTGTATTTTATTAAATTGTATATGTACTATTCTGTATTTAGGAGTGACCAATTGTCATATTGCTATTTCTAAAACTTAAAAGGAAAGCCTGTAGTTTCATCATGCAAATAAAAAAAAAAGAGGTAATATTTAAAAAGTAAATTTAAATATTTTCATCCCAAGCAAGACTGCATTTCAGAACAATTAAAGTGTCCATTTTTATTGCCCAGAATACAGTTAAATAAAGAATATTAAGTCAAAATCAGGTTCAGCCTTTTTGACATCAGAAAATATACTTTAAAAACTTAATTTTAAAAGTGAATAACTGCATGGGATGTATATTTCCTGGGCATAATCTTAAACAGTGAGATGGTTTAAGGGAAAGTCCATATTTCTATGATACCCTATGACTTCAGAATCATCAGGAGTGACAAGAGAGTGCCTTAACTTTACTGCTCTTAGTCTAGAGTTGTAGATTAAGCTATTAGAGCTTAAAAAAACCCCTGCAGCAGCAGGTTAACAGGTCTGTGGAATTAAACAGATGCTGCTCAGGAGCAGGCATGGGCTTGCTGCATTTTGTTTGTTGCTTTTTTTTTTTTTTTGAGATGTGTGACTTTGTATCAGCTCAAATTTGGCTGGTCCAAGGGATCTAACACTCTTTAACAGTTGCGGTACATCTGGCAGTTTTGTTTCATCCAGGAGTAATCTGTTTTGTTCTTCTCAATACCTTTATGGTAAGAAATTGCTATGAAAATACACTTCTCATCAGAGTTAAACAACAAAGTAAACAAATCCAGTGCCAGCTTGTGGAGACGGCAATGAAGATGAAGTAGGAGCTAGGGAGAATGGCATAATTAATGTTCAGCTTCTTTCTTTGCACTGAAGAGGTTTGGGAGCAGCTCCTCATGCCTTTGGTGGAGTTACTGCAGACTGCCTTTGTAACCTGCTGCTTAACATGAAATCGTGCCTCTGCGTTCCCATGCAACCATTGCATGGAGGGTGTATTGATCAACTCTAAGACCTGCACTTTTGCATATGCATGGGAGATTTGTTGGAGAACTTGCTCCTGTTGAAGAGTAATTCTTCCACCTGTCATTTATTTCAGTTGTTGCAGTTTGTTTGTATTTAAGGGTTTGAGTTTTATAAGAGAACAACGGTAATACAAGTTTTGATTAAAGAGTTTTATGATAAGCCTCTTGGAATTATCTGAACTATAGTAATTGAATTTCAAAATTAATATGTTATTGATTCTTAATGCCTCCTAGAATATCTCTGATATTTGGTGGATACTTTTAGGAGCTTATGCTGCAAATCTCAAGAGAGATGTTGGAAGTGAGGTGTTGAAAAAAATTTAGTGCACCTAAAGTGTTAAACAGCGACAGTGAGAAGAGCTTCTGTCATTGTAAGAACAACTAAAAAAAAAAAAAAGGAAAATATGAGGATGCTGCTGAATCCTGATTGTGAAAGTGGATAATGAAAGTGAATGAAGATAAAACTGTGGTCAACACTTTACTTCAGTGTCCACTGACAAAATATCATGGTCCTTTGAGGCTGGAGATGGGGTTCAAGGAAAAGAGGATTTACCAGCAATAGGAGAGGATCAAGTCAGGTATCTCTTGAAAAATGTTGACCCATACAAGTCCATAGGACTGGATGGGGAGCAGCTAGGATACAGAGAACTGACGGAAAGCATTGTGCGGCCATTCTCCTTTGTTGTTGAGGGGTTGGAAGAGATTCCTAATGATTGGAGACATGAAATATTGCACCCATCTTCAAAAAGAAAGATCACCAAAGGACTGCATGCTGGTTAAAGCTGACTTGATTCCTGAAAGCTGGCTTGATTGAGCGTGCCCTCTCAGTTTCTGCAAACATGAAAGAGAATAAGGTGCTTAGGAATAGCAGCATGGATCTCCTAAGGACTAATCATGCCCAGTGACCTCTCTGCCATCTGTGGTAAAATGACTGAATCTGGACATGAAAGGAGAATAGTGGATCTTTGATCTTGACTTCATGAAGGCTTTGACATAATCTCCCTCAGCATCCTCGTACTTGATTTGGAACAGTACAGTTTAGATGGGTGGAATGATAGATGTGTGAGTAGCTGGATGGCTCATCAGACTCCACATGTAGCAGTTAATGGTCCATATACTGCCTTTAGTTTCATTAAAAGCAGAGGTCTTTACGGGCCTCTTCTGGGACCTGGTCTGTTCAACATCCTTCTCAAAGAGCTGGAGGGGTTCATTGACACAATCTTATCAGGTATGGAAATGACACAGAATTGAAAAGGCCAGTTGATATGCTTGGGGGCAGCATCACCATTCAGAGGCACCTACACAGGTTGGAGCAATCATCCAACAACAACTTAAGAAATTCAACAAAACCAAAAAGCTTTGCACTTGGGCTGAACCAACCCCTGCATTGGTGCAGGCTAGGGACTCATCAGCAAGGATCTGGTTGATTGGGATGCTGTTGAAAATGATGTGGAGGTCCTGATGGGGACAGTGGGCTGATCATTAGCCAGCAATGTGCTGTAGAAGTGGGAGAGGCTAACAGGTTACTGGGCTGTACCAACAAGTCTGTTGCCAGTAGATCAAAGTGTGTCATTATTCCTTTTTCTTCATAATCATTAGAGCACAGCATAATTTAATAACTTGTCCAGGTTTGGGCTCATCAGTATAGAAACACTTTGTAAACTGGAACAATTTTAATGAAATGCCACTAAGGTTGTCAGAGAGAGATCTAGAGACAAAGATTTTTTTTTAACCCAAATAAGAGATAGATTTGAGATACCTAAGAGCAGCCCCCCTCCCACAGAATCTACAAAGGATTTCTGAGAAGACACAACCACGTTCTTAGTGAGGTGCACAGTGGGTTGACAGGGTGTTTATAAATTGAAACATGGAATGTTCCGATGGGATAGACAGAAAATTCTCTGTGGGGATAATTAAGGTCATGCAACCAGTTACTTGGAGATATGTGTAATCCTGATTGCTGTAGTGTTTCAAGACTGAGCTGATCAGAGTTCTGAGCAACTTTATCTGGGTAGTGTTGACCCTACCTTGGGCAGGAGGCTGGGCAAATATGCTGGGGTCCCTTCAACCTGAATGTGTCTGTGATGTGAACCCAGACAAGTCTGTGCAGGTTCTGGGAGCTTTCCACTCATAGTTTATATTGCCAACACTTCATTAATCTTATGTTTTCTTCAATGGTTTGTAATTAAATATAGTCATGAGAATTTCCAAGGACCAGTGTGGACATTCTTGGGACTAGCGACAACAAAATACAATGGATTTGGGTGTCTTTACAGATCTTGCTTCAGTCAAATAGTCAGTCAGTAGATTTTCTACTGAGTATCAGCTACAAATCCAGAGATCCCTTGCACACTTTTAAAAGTGAGCATTACTAAAAGAAGCTATTGCAGCCTTATTCAGTATATGACATGAGTAAATTGCTGACTAAATAATTGTTGTGAACATTCTTCAAATAAAACTTATGCCTATTATGACGAATAATTTATTTAGTAACTTAATGCTGTTAAACTTAGGTTTTTAAGTATGGCTTTTTTATTTTAAAAATGTTTAATTTTACTATTCTTTCTTCAAATATTTTCCTGTTCTTTATAACTATTAGAGCTGATAAGTGTGTGTACCTTTGCTAAAGCATTATATGAAATGGACATGTTTCAGGTATGCAGTTGGAGTCAAAAATGTTATGTGAAAGAGAATCTGACATGTCTGTCTTGGAGGTGGAGAATGGCCTGTTCAGGCAGCAAGCAAGGTCTCTGCTACTAAGTAGTCCAACATATGCCTGATGTGCTTGCCACTGCTGCTGTGTGCATTGTAGAAGAAGTGGTAGGATGGGCAGCAAAGTTCCTCTCACTTGAGGTGGAGTTGAAGAGGAACTGCAGTGAAATTAACACAAGCACTGCAGTCTATTTGCATTGCTGGCAAATAGCATTTATTACTTACTACCCATTGTTCTTGCAGGCATAACCTAAGAAATGATTTAGACTTTCAGCACTACGCTTTCTTGTTTGTTTTGGTTCTCATTCTATTTTGAACATTGTTATTTCTCTTTTGAAAAAGAAAATTACATAGAATGATTGTCATTAGTGGTGATGCAGGAAGACAAAAGACAGTTTTCTTTACACTGATTCTGTTAACCCTACAGGCTTGAAATTGTAGAGATGCTGTTTTGATTGGTAAATTGAGTAAATGTGACATGGGAGTGAGAACAGAAAACTGCATGCATACAGCATTTACAGTGGCTATTTTTGTGTGTGTGTACTTTTATATCTGTATATGCATATACACACACATACAAATTACAAATAATGTATGTATTAGCTCTTTGTGGAGAATACTCTTAAAAGCCAACTGTTTTTTGTTTAAGCCAAGTTGACTGATCAACAGAATCTCTGTGAGATTTTGGCTGAGTGAATTGAACTCAAATCTGTGGCTGAAGTGAATGGTAGTAAAATCCTGTCTGAATTTGACAATGTTGAAATCTGTAATTTGAAGCCAAATGTTATAAGCAGAAGTCACTGGAAGATTAAATTTATATTGATTTCTTAGTTTTTATAAGTTAGAAGCTAGCAAAACATTTTTCCATTTTTTGTATCCTTTTAATGATAATTTTCCGGTGAATTTATTTTCCCTGCTCTTCACTGCATAACTATAAATTCTCACTGTTTAATTTCTTATGCCATCCTTTTAATCTGAACAAATTGTTGAGAGTCCATTCTTCATAAGTATTAGTTTAATTTTGTTTCCCTGCAAATCTGGTTAACCTCTTTAACATTCAAGACTTTATGGTAAGTCCATAGAAGTAAATGTGGGAGTCTTTCCAATCATTTAGCATATGCACAAGATGCAGAGATATTTTCTTCTCACTGCTGTAGCATTGAACAGATTCATGATCTAAGAGTACCCTAGTAGCATTTGGCAGCAGATTTGAACACTTCTTGCTAAAAAAAGGTTAAAATATTTTTGTAGACTGGGTGATCCAGATCTCAGGGGCCTTATCTGCAGTCATGCCAACAAAGTTAAGCTTGACAAAGTTGGAGATGACTATTCCTCGATATCATCAAATGTTACATCTTCAAACACAGGATGTAAAGGAGCACTTTCTAGCTATGATCTGTAGAATAAATTATTGGTAAGTGCAGACAAACAGAGAGGCTCAGGAGCCATTTTGGAATCTGTCAAAGGGCATGATGCCAACTACTTTGCAGGAGCCATTATTATTCCTTTTGTCAGGAAACAGTCCTTGACATTGTTAAGAGAGAGAAATTGATGTTGGAGACATTGTCTCCAATCTTTATTCTGATCCTAATGTTCCATTTTGTAGAGACTATAGTCTATCTGGCTGCGTTTAATTTTGGAAACATTAGTCTTACAAACCCAAAGTGAAACTAGCCTTAATCTCAGTGTTGTGTAAGTGCATATGTGGGGTGATGGAGGCCTCTTCTTCTTCTATTTTGAAAAAAGCTCATGGTATTTTATATGTAATAGTCAACTACTGTCACAGCCCCCGGCTATGCTACAGTCATGACTGGTCCTTGCTTGAGTGAATCCATTCCTTGTTTGCCTGCTCTGTACCATAGAGGGCAGACACCTATTAGAGAAAAGGCCTGAGTTTCACCTTTTGGATCACTTCCCTCTGAGGGTGATACTGCTTTTCTTTTTTGGTCTATTGTAGTTTTACTGCTTTGTCTTTTAGAATATGTCTTTCAGTCTCTCAGTGAATGTTTTCTTCGCCACTTAAAATTGAATTTGTCTAGCTTTAATTAGTCAAGATGGATCCTCAAACAATATGTCCAGTGCACTCACCTGTAATGCTTTACAGATGTTGCTAAATACTAGCAGAATATGTAAATACACCCATTTGAGACAGTGCTAACACCAAAGGAAAACTAGTACCAGGGTATTTTTTGGCATTTATTTGGCTTCTTTTCTGACAGCTTGGCACTGGAGATCAAAAAGCTTTCAAAAGACATTTAAAAATACGTCTTCCAAAAAAGCACTCAAAATAGGGATTGATGTTGTATTTTTATATTATTTTGCTGACATTGAGATAAAGAAATATTTAACCTAAGTTCACACTGAGAAATCAAAAACAGGACCAAGAATGGAATTTCCAAATTTTTCACTGGCTATACAGTGGCAATATTTATATCTTTAGAAAGAAGTAGCTGAGGTGCCTTTTAAAGCAACCAGAACCAGGTGTACAGAAGTGTAATTCAGCATATCAACACTGTTTCCACTGAGATATTTAGATTTCTGATATATGCCATAATTTTTCCGTAAAATATTTGACAGCTTGTAATTTATTCTTAAATTTGAAGTGCACTTACATTTATTGCAGAATATCTAAACTGCATTAGAGGTATATTATGGCAGGCTTCCAAACCAAAATTAACCATATCAAACTATGGCTTTTATATAATTTCTCAATGAACAACAAGAAAAAAAAATATTATTTCCTCACGATTTTATTCTGAAATAAGTTTTTTATAGTTCTTGTTTTGTATCAGAACTTTGTTTCTTTTGAGGTTTTTTTTAAAATTCACACTCTTAGTAGATCAGAAAATACTTGTTCACTTCTGCTGTATTGTGAGCAATAAAAGCTTATTAAGTAGTAATAAATAGACATTATATATACATTGTGCAAATGAAGTTTGTAGGGTCCATTTTGTGTTTTGAATCTGTTGTAGATATGCATATAGATCATGTGTCTCATACTTGGATACTTTTTGGCTGTTATTCTTCCAGAAGTGTTTTAAAGGAAATGCAAAGTTAATGATCTGTTATTGTGGGGAACTCTCCTACTACATTGGAAATCTGCTCTTACAAAATCAAGCATATGGTAGCATTGCACCATATGCTGACTTTTATATTTAGTAAATGAATAAATATGATATAACCTTTATAAATTTCATTTTATTTTGACTGATAGGGCTTCATTTTCAAATGCAATTGAATGCACTCCTTCCCAAATGTATCATATTGTTATATTTGCCAAAAAAATCTATGAGAGTTATTAGTGCAATGAGAAAACTATTTCGTGTAATTTGTGTGAATGTGTATGCACCTCCTAAGCTTACACAGTGATGACTTGAGGGACAAATGCATCAGATCTAATAGCCACTGAAATGTATACCCCTAGAATGTGTCTTTTTCTAACTGTAGATTCTTAATGACTGTATGGCAGAGATTTACATGAGATGTGCGATATGTGAAAGGTCAGTTTGAATGCCTGGTCTCCTTTTTTGCTGTATTTTTCTTAGTGAACTTCTAAACACATCATTACATTATATCATAAAAATAATTTGCCTTACTGTTACCCTTATTATTAACTTTCCACCCTACTCATAAGCTTTATTTGGGTTTTTTTCTCATGTCTCTGTAAAACTTATGGAGCTTTGTCCATGTTTACTAGTTCATTTTCAGTGTTATGTTAAGACTTCAAGGCTTACATATAACTTAATGTATATTCAGTTTTAAGTCCTTATCTGAATGTGTTTTTGTGAAAATTAATTTTCCCAGAAAATGCAAAGAATTACATGCCTTCCACTGAGGAATGAAGAATCAAGATAAGTCAAGGAAAAATTGATTAAAAGCAATAGCTTAGATGTGTCAAGCAAAATAATTCTCAGTTAGTTCTCACCATAAAACCACGCCGTGATTCCTTACTCATTTACTTTACTTAGGGTGTGTAATGGTTCACACAAGGATGAATGTTGTAGCAGATAGCACAATTCCTATTGTGCAAATTCCAAACATAAGTACTCCCTGTGGCTTTCTTAAGAAAATGTTAACTAGATTAGAAGAGGAAAAATTTCACCTCCTCTCTAACAAGCCTTTATCCCATCATTCAGAATGTGTTGCTTAAAATCATAAGATGTATATTGTCTTTTTTAGTACCTATCTTTGCAACCATTTCTAAGTTATCTTCTACTTTGGACTTTCTTCTACCTAAAGTGATCACACTGCTTGATTTCTGTTTTTATCTGAATATTGGAGCATGTATGGAACATAAAAATATGTTGCTGGAGAATGCAAAGGATCTAATGGGTAGTGAAATGACCAAAAGATACATAAAACCTTCATGGCAGCCTTTCAATTTGGTTAAAGAGTAACAGATATACTACAGGACAGTTAAATATTAATACAGTGTTTCCTTATAGTTAGACTAAAATGTTTTAATCACTTAGATTAGCATAATTTACTGACTTCAAGGTCATTAATAGGAGTTTGCTGTTTGTTCAATTAGAAATAATGCAATTTCCAAGTGAACGTTTCTTATGAACAGTATCTTTCAACATATTGTTGCAACTTTTTGCAACAATATTGTTTTCTTACATAAGTAATTCTGCATTTTCTGGAGCAATAGGGAAAAATAAGTTCTCCACCCTCACGTGACTTTCCCGAGTTATACCTTTTCTGTTGGCATGGTTTTCCATGTGTTTTATGGGCTCAGTATGTCAGCTGGCATAGGCATGTAGAAATTTGAATGATGCACTAGCTTCAGGTAAGCTAGTCAGGATGTGAATGTATATCTGCTTTACCTATATTGCAATTTGGGCAAGCAGTAGTTTGTGATTGCAGAAGTTGTCCCGAAAATACAAACTGCCTGGACAGGTTTCATTTTTTTTTCCTAGTAACAATGAGAAATGGATGACCTTTGTGAAATATTTAAGTTTTTTTAAATGCCATTTTCAAATCAGGGAACTCGATCAGTCATTAGATACACTATGCTTACAGTAGTAGTCCTCATCTATAGGTATTGAGTGATAGGAGGCAGGAACTTATCAATTGACTGTAACCTCTATTTAACTGTAATGATCTGAGAGACTGAATTTTTTATTCTTAGGTTTCAGTAACATATTCTGAGGTAACCCATACTTGTCAAATTCTGTTTTAATTCCATTTTACTTCTGTGAAAAAAACTATTTCTACATGTCTTTGGTGAGCTGTATCCACTAATTTGAGCATCAGAGATGGATAGCCTGAGGTTGTTCTGCAAGTTTTCATTTTATCATTGCACAGGCACAGCATGGTATGCCAGGCACAACCAGTGTAAGGAGGATTCCAGCATCTCCATCATATGGTAAGCTCCTGTCAGCAAAAGATCTTCTGAAGTGATACACTGCTTAAATTTGACAAAGAGCATAGATTGTGTAAATCACACTGTTTTCATTTATTAGAGTCTGAGAGTGCATTAACCTTCCTTAAGGCTCCAGAAATAACTTCCATAAATGTGAATAGTACAAGAAAATGTTTAGTGAAGCTTTTCATGGATTAGCTCTTTGTTAGAGGATAAAGTATCTTTGCACATACAGATATGAAAGCAATAGTTTAACATGGAAACTTTTTTTTTGCCTCCACTGAGCATTTGTTTGCTACAACCCAGTGAAGGTTAATTTTAATTTACATTTTACAGGGATGGAGGGACAAGAAACATTGAAAGATATCTTGTGTTATGGCAGCTATAAATTAAAGCAGTACTCTGACTGGGGTGAATTTTCTGTGTAGAAAAGAAAAGTACAAGTTTGGAATTTGAAAGTGATTCCCACAATTACTTTAGGCTTATCACTGTTGGGGTCTAAAGAAGTATCTTTATCATTTAAGGGATTTTAGAACTGGTTTTGTTCACCTTTAATGTGTATCTTCTGATTAGTAGTTGGACTTCTGTGTTTTAACATTATTGTAAAAGTTTTTTCCCCATGAAAAATGAGACTCCCTTTCTGCTTGAGGAAATATGTGATTTAGTTTGGTTTTGAGCTTCAGGGCCAGTGCCTAATTTTCTTTTTATCGCATTCTTAGTTCTGTAGTAAGCAATTTCCTTTGGCTTCACTGAACTGAAATTCTTTGGATATCGTAATTATAAACTATACATTATGACTTCTAACATTTATTTTTAAAGACTGAGATTATAGCATGTAGTTTTAGACTGCTTCTATTTTATTGTCTGTGAGTTTATTAATGTTTGTGTATGTAGAGTCTTCAGCTGATAGGCTATCAATTGAAAAAGAGCCAAACTTTATATATACTGGAATTCAAAGGCGCAGCATAAAGTTGCCAAAATAAAATTGCTAGCACACCTTAATCACATTTTTATTGCCTCATACTTCACTCTAAGAAACATATTTTCAACCAAGTTTTATATGAAACAGATCAAAGCATCTCATAGCTCTGCAAAAACTCGTAAATTGGGTGCAAATTATCCTATAGCAATTCAGAAGTCCATTTTACTTCTAAGCATTGTGCTAAATTGTTTCTTCTTTCACTAACAGTCTGAACTAATAAATAATGGGTTGTGTTTGCAGGCAGGGTTGCAATATTTTCATGATGCAGGGCCATCATCCTGCCCATAGATTGACTGCAACTATGAAAATTTTTCTCTTCATGACTTCTTTTTCAAGTTTGAGTCTGCACGTAGTACTGCAAAAAATGCCTGCATCCGTATCCCACAATCTAACCCACTCTTTATTATTTCCTACTCTTGGGAAAAGTGGTACATGCCACAAAACTGTCATGCTCCGACAAGGGAATCCCTTAATACGGCAGGCAAAACCATCCCATGGATTCTTCATAATCCCTAGTCCTAATCTCCAGAATAAGCAAAAAAAAAACTGGATTCTGATGTGATTTCACAATGCCATTTCATAGTGATGCCATTTCAGCTCCTTGGGGTGGAGGGCAGAGAGGACACCTGGTCCCAGAGACAGTTAATGCACACTTTACACCATCCCATTCACTTTGTCATGGGCACTGTTGGGGTTTGGCTCACAACTTCTACACATCTAAAGTTTAAAACATTTGCCCTGGAGTCCTTTTACATGTAGCAGAAGAAAAATATGCAAATCATATAGACAGTTCAGCTGGTCTGTCATGGAATCCTGCTTCCAGAGACGGAAAATCAGCTCTATTACCTGTCTTCTTTCTCTTTTCATCTTTTGTTCCACTCTCCAGGAAAGATGTGGTCTTTCCTACCCAGGTGTGCATCCTCCTTTAGTCCAGCTTGCATGCCAGTCTTTCTGCAGGTGCTATGCTTGCATTAGCTGTCATCTGACTACTTTGGGGAGGCTCAGCATCAACACAGGAGGAGGTTCAGGAACCCATAGAAGTTACATTCTGGGTCTGAAAACTAGTTTACCCTGTAAGTAGGAGGGGAACATTATTCTTCAGTCTCTGCCTGTCTTTGTACAAGACATAAAAGTGCATTTTCAAAGGTTCTCAGATGCAAAAAGGAAAGACTCTTCACTCAAATGAGTCTAGAGTAAAATGACAGTGAGCATCGTTAGAATTGTCCATGTTGTTTAACTGAGGCACAATGGCCATGGAGTGAAGTCACTGCAGATTTCTTCAATGAATCCACATTACTTTTCCATCTGGCAAGGATATTTATAAATTTCTGATTTTATACTGCTCTGGAGGGTATTCTGGGTAATGTTCCCTTTTCGCTACAGAAGTGGCTATGTTTCACTGATAATTTACATTTCCATTAGCAAAGCACATTAGGCCTTAACTCATTTTTTCCACATACCCCTCAAAATGGCTACTGGAGTCAAGGGGTGCTGAACACAGAAAAAAAAGGCAGAATTTAGTCAATATTTGCAAAGCACTTTGGAGTACTTGAGAGTGAAAAACATTATATTGGGTAAATATTTGTTTCATTCTGAGTTAAATCCTGAAATCTGTTCTTCAAATGTTCATGATTTCTGAGCTGTGCATATGCAAAGATTTTATTTGGACTAAGTTTTCTTGCTTGTTGATCCTAAATGAAAGAAGACTTTTTTTTGTTTGTTTTGCTTGGGTGAGGGGAAAAAAAAAAGCAGCAGTCCTTCCTACCTCTGGTTTTCTTGTTTTCTGTCTGAAAGTACAGGGCAGCACAGAAAAGAAAATCTAATTTGAGTTTGTTGATAGTAAAGAAGGACCAAATGTCCTATTTTTTGATATTTAACACCATGGATTTGCCTTTTAAGACCTATTGGTGTTGTTGTGTAAATCAGATGTAAGCCTGACTGCTTTCATCTACCCTTTTCTAGGAATTGATGCATCTAAGTAGTAGGACTATAACATAGCACTGGCCAGTGGTGACATCCCACTGGGGATGACTCTATTTATGTAATTTTTATTATGTATAACTTGCAGATTAAGTTGAAATTGAGGCATAGTAGCCATCACTGGAAAAGTGATATATATTTTTCCTTAGACCACTGATTAAAAAGCAGATGAATATATTTGTGTTTAGCTATCAGAAAAAACCTCAAGTGATTCCTGGTAGTGAAGTGTTGCTGAACCACTTTTTTCTAGACATCATAGCTCTCAGCTCGAAATGCAGAGTTGTAGAGAATTATCAAGTCCAGAAACACACTGAGGAGTACAGTACCTCCCTGTCCCTTTTCAGGTCTTTCCTATCTTTACATATCTCCCCTTTCTACACTGTCTGCAGTGAGTATATCATTTACCGGTTAATAAGTTGTCTGACAAGATAGCCACTTTGTACCTAATTGTTCAGTTTATTTATGTATTATTGATGAGCCTAGACTTGAACTCTGCTTTCCTTAGAGACTGCTTGATAAATCTGTTGGCTAATCCTATCTAAGGAACTGAATTACCTGCTGTAGCATAATACATGACATTGCTTTTGCTGTGTATTCTTAAAAAGGAGCTGGTTATACATTTCCAATAAGCTGTGTTTAACAGTAAGAAATAAAATCACATACATAATTCACATTGCTGTCTGTGCTAACAAAAGATCTTCAGTGATGCCCTGTAATGCTTAAAATACTTCCCCAGCTTTTAAATCAATGTTCTGACTATTTTAGCTTGTAAGGTTCTGGCTCATGTAGCTAAAAGAATTTCCGAACTGCAAAATTTTGATTATGAATACAACTATTAGGCATGTCAAAACACTTGTGTATTGCTAATATGATCTGAAAATACTGGAAATTAATCACCTTATACTTTTTAAGGCAGTAGTTACTATTTCAAACAAATGAATAAAACACCAAATTAATTTTCTATCAAAACATAATTCTAATGATGGCAGATATTTGTACTCTGTTATTATTTCTGAACTTTTGACTTGTAGGCACACATAAGGGAAATTGAGGAGTATTACATGATCTCTAAAGCACAGGAAGAAGTAGTGATACGTTATGGCTAGCAATTTATGTATACAGCTATTAAGATCAGGAGCCTCTGCAAAACCACGAAGTCTCTTAATACTTCTCCTGGAAGAATATCACAAAACAGATTGTTGCTGACACCAAAAGAGGCTGTGTGCTGAATGCATGAGCCCATGTAATGGTTTTCCTAAAAATGAGAAAAAAAGAAAACTGTGCCTCAGTAAGAGTTAAATTTCCTGAGACTGATCAGTTTCAGTTTTGAAAGCAATTGGATTATACCAATATAGACCCAGACCAGTGTCCTGGTACCATCTGTGAAAAGGTGTTTAATTCTGAATTGCATTCAAATCAAGGACATTTTGCTCCATCAAGAAATGCATGATCATTTCATCTGCTGCTGTGTTTGCTTTTTAATGTGGGAGGGAAGGAGCCAAATATGGGTTTGGAAATATTTATGCAGCTGTTGTGTTTCTGCTGGAGTTGTATATCTGCAGATCTGAGTACAATTTGCCCATTTGATTTTCTTTGTTCCCTCTTTTTTTATGGATTTTTTATGTAATAAACACAGAATTAAGTTCTTCTAGATTGGGAAAGTTTAGTTTGAAAATGAATTTGACTATGTCAAGGAAACTTATTCTGTGTATGTACAGCAGAGACATAGTCTTCGGCATGGCCATTGAAGCAGTAATTTTTAGAAGGTTCCTCCATAAATTTAAAACTTTCAACATACATTTCAGTCTTCCAAACAAAAAGAACACATTTAAACAAAAATTATTGAAGCCATTTATTTCAAGTTTCATGTGCGCTAATTTAATGGTCTTTAGGCATAAGACATTATGATAATTTTAATCACACATTTTATCAAATCCTGACGACAGTGTATTAATATTTCAGTAGCTTGTAGACAAAGGTGAGAGAATATAATATGGAACACTAAAATGATAAAGCATATTTTCCATGGCATTGCTGTTATAGAGTATTTTCATTGATTAATCGAATGGCTAGAGTCTGACTAGGCTATGAGTTTGCTGAATTTAAGCAACAATTATTGTACAATTGGGTAAAACAGAAGCAGATATTGTGATGCTGTGGGGAAAATTAAACATCAAAAGTTAATAAGAAACCACTTTTATATCATAAAAGCATAAGAACAGCTCCATCAAGCTTTAATCACATTGTTATAATACACACTTTAAAAAAATTATGTTAGCTCATTAGCAGGGGTTATAACATAGATTGTTATAATTACAGTAGGATTAACAAATACCTAGTTATACTTCTATTTCAGTGCACTGAAGCACAGGCTCTGCTGTGTGAATCATAAGATTATCTGTATTTCAAGAAGTTTGTTTTTACACTGGTGTCATGTTCAAAACTGCTGGCACACACGTTTCAAGGGCTGGCTAGTTTAATTTCAACCAAAATGAGGTTAGCCTGTGTCCACCTTGTCCATAACACCTCTTCTAGCCATGGGGTTTGGAGTACTTGTGTCTCTCTGGGCAGCTGCAGGTGGACAATCACTGCCAGTGAATCAGAGCCCTGGCTGGCCAGCAGCAAGCCCAGCCTGGTGCTCCCTTCATGGTACATGGCAAAAATGAAGCACTTCCCTCGTGTCTCTGCATGCCCAGTGTAACAAAACTCAGCTTGTTTCACTGCATTCAGGGACTTCTGAAGTAAATCACACTGCAAATAGATAGAGCCTCTGTCACTGCAAGTGATAGAGCCTTGCCAATATTAATTTGACAAGATGATAATTGCCAATTTTTTTTCTGCTCTTAAAAGGAATTTCTAAGGGCTTGAAATTATTTCTACTCAAAGCTAGAAAGACTGATAGCAGTAAATATTGTCCTGTGAGTGAGAATACTGCGCTAGATGTGAGAGAGAAGAATTCAAATCTTCATCAACAGATATTTTTAGGATGTTGACAGCCAGATAAGTGATACGGGAAGACCCAACCTATGGCCTTGATGTGCAGGTGATGTGTGAGGAAGTGGCAGAATAGGACTGAAACAAGATTTCCCACAGTGCTACTGTGTCCTTGAATTGCCACATTCTTCTGGTGAAAGTGTCTTTTTCATTTCTCATCTAAATGTTTAAAAGTCATCTTCATTATAAGATTCCTCTTGAAAATGCTTTATTTGAAAAATCCATAGAGCTCTGACTTAGGCCAAAATCCATGGAGCTTAGGTCTTCATCATTTGTCATAGATCATGCTATGTATCCCAATTATCTGGCAACTTTCCATGGTACTGTAAGGATAAGCTTCCAAAGATTTAATTTATTAAGGGCTGGCAAAAAGCAAAGCATTTTCTAAATAATAATGCATTTTCTAAATAATACAGGAAGAAAGAGGTTGATGAATACCCAGGGTCTGGATGAAGCCTGGGAATAAAGAACCTGTTCAGGATTATCCATGTCTAACTGAAGCACTACATTCATTTTGGACAGCACATAAGATGGTGAAATGGACATCAGTAAAGGGAAGCACTTAAGCGATTACAAATGAAGAAATGCTTGGAAAAAAACATGTTGCCAGAGAAGGTTAAAGGAATTTAAATTGGCCCTCTGGAGAGGAGGACAGAGTATCTGTCTTTGTGTTCACAAGGGTTAGTAAAAGGTAGAAGTCATTAGTCTCAGCAGACTGGAGGGATGGAAAAAGGCATTAAGATAAAACAGCAAAATGGCTGAAGAGTTTGAACCAAAAGAGGAAAATGCATGAAAGTGCCATTGCTGGAGTTGTAAGGCAGGAATTGGCAATAAGTTTTTTTGGACGCTCTGTGAAACCTACTCTGCTGTTATTCAGGGGATGGCTTTGCCTGCTCAAGGATCTTTCTCCCAGCACTGCTGTGACTGTCTCATGCTGATATGCACGGCTCTTAGAAAGACAACAGCCATGCTGGTGGTAATGCCAGGTTTGAGTAACTTTTGCTATCTGATTTCCTGTGAGGAGTGTTCAGCAGTAATAGATTCAGAGTGTATTGATGGGGAAAGCAGCAACCAGTGCTGAGCTTGACACCTGTTCTTCAAGCAGGAGGGAGGAGGAGGTGGGACATTTTTTGTCTTTAGAGGGTTTTGATAAGAGAATGGCAGTTACAACTGTAGCTTTATATTTTAGCTCTTTACCTTCAAAACTTAGAAAAAATTGGAATACATTTCCATGGACTTGTCTTTTTTTCTGTTAAAAATATATCAGTTGTATAAAGGGAACACTGCTGCAGACTCTTTAAAAAAGCTATTATGAGTGCAACTTGGCAAAATACAAAGAAAAGATTAAAACAGTCATGGAATAATTTAGTCATAAAGTGAATTTGAAGGTCAAGTTTTATCTTAAAAGGTGTAGAGAACACTTAGAATTTTTGAGAACAGATAAGTGATCTGACATCAAGGACATGTCTTCACTGAAGTTAGTAAGAAAAAAAGTAAAACAACTTTTCCTCTTCTGCTTTTGAGTAATATTTTGAACATTTCTAACCACATCTACTCCCAAATGACCTATTTTAGGATAGAATACTGCTAAGTTCTCTACAGTGCTCTGCCAGGGTATCTCAGTTTGATCTGTAGACAATCTTAGCAAAGGAGCTACAAGCCTTGTCAAGGTTCTGAATCTGTTGCAACTGTAAGTGTAAAAATCCACATTGGTTCAGATTCTTCTTATGAACGTTCACTCTTCTCATTTGATGCAGACAGAGACATAAACATGCGTGACATTCTTAATGAAAATAATCCTGTTGAAATTAAGGAAGTATCAGAGTAACTGTGGATGGAAGTAGGATTGTCCACATGGCTGCCACAGTAGCTGTTTTGGTAAACTATGCTTGTATATCAGCCCCACAACACTCTTGTCATTTAACAGATGTCCATGTTTTCCTAAGTCCTTGCAATTAGTCTTTTCTGTTATCACTCTCTCCAGGTCTGAATTAGTTCTATCTAATGAGATCCCACCAGACTGTGCTAAATAATTTGTTTTATCAGGAATTTAAGCTGATTTTTTTCCAGCTGAGTTTGGTACATACCTAAATATTTTATTCCTGTTTCTGTAAATGTCTGAGCTCTTGGATCCTATTTTATTGCATATTTGAATGGGTGCTTGATTTTAAGTATTTTTGCATTGTCATTCCTTTCAACAGGATAATTTTAATACATGTTGTACATGTGATCCAAATGACCTGCTGCATTAGTCTAGAGCACTTAAGGGCTTAAGTGATACTATTTAAAATTGGATTTTTAAATATGGCATAGGTAAAAAAAAAATTTCTACATATGCCATGTGTTTTTTCCCACTTACTCTTTCAAACTTAAGTCATTCAGGTAAGGTTGTTTATTTATCTGGCAATTGTCACCTTTATTTGCTTCTTAAGATCCTCTTTCATAGGATTTTCAGAATAGTAGTAGAATTTTGCTTGTGCTTTTTTGGTTGATGTTGTTCTGCCCCTTTTTATTTCTAAGATTCTGCTGTGCAGAAGGAGATGAACTTGCCCTTAGGAACTATATGTATCCCATTCACTATAAATAACACAGCAGATAGAACTCTGTCCATGGATCCCTATGATATTCTAACTGTACTCATGCAAGGCAGTGGTTCTATCCTGGTTGTGCAAAGCTTGTTGACTATGGTCCACGGAACTTCTCTTCTGCTATACTCCAGCACAGGGGTTCTCCATGTGGATATATAAAAAATGCTTTTTAGTCAACTCTTTGCCCTCTGTAGATCCCATTTTTAAGCTTTCACGTGTTTCATTACATAATCTACCAGTTTACACAATGAAGCAGAGATGAACATGGACAGAAATTACTGTGAAACTCAAAGATCCCTATTCCCTTACCACTCTACTGGTTCCTGATCCCACTGGCACAATTCCCTTCATCTTCCATGATGCAGGATGAGACCTTGTAATGAAATTCAGCAGGTCTGTTAGTGTTGGAAAATGTTACCAGACTACCAAGTTAAACAAATTTCCTCAGCTGCTGTGGGCAGAAAAAGAAGGGTCTTATCTTAGTTGTTCAAACCTTTCCACCTTATCACCCAATTTTCCCAGTGGGTGTCTACATCTATAATTTAGTGTGAATTGAGTAAAATAATAACAAAAGCACTTGCTACTTTGATCTTGGTATGTTTATTTAATGAATGTTCAATATGCAAAAAATAGCTGAGCATAGGAGACCAGACCACAGTGTGCTGGGTTTATTTTATTTTACTTTATTTTTTTTCATTTTAGTTTTTTATTATTATTTTATTATATTTTATTTTATTTACAGTGCCAAGGTTAAAAGGAGCAGGAGCCCAGCTGAGAGAGTTCAGAGTTCATCTCTGCATGTTCACTGTCTTCCATTTAAATGCACACAAAGGACTAATACAGTACCCACTCTCCCCTGGGCTGTCTTTGATACACTCTGCTGTGCCTGGACTCTGCCACTCCTCCTATCAGTCTGATCCTACTTCTTTTAGCCCGCTGTGCTCAGCACTGTAACCTCATTCAGCTGGTGCTCTGCATGCAGGCTAACAACTTCAAGGCTCTGTCAGGCATTGACACATGCAGGCTCCAAGCGGGAAGCTAAACACTCCCCTTCACCTTTCCCGCAGTTTCACATTAACCTCTATTAAGTGCAGGAAAAACACAAATGCTGTCGTGCCATTATTCAGGTTTTAACTACCAGTGTATATTTAGGTATTCAGCCAGCTCTCCACCTATGAGAACATATTCAGCAAACATTCTGTCTCCTCCCTTTTTTCCAGTGAGAGAAGTAAACAGTGAGTAAGCTTGAGAAATGCAATGGTGGATTGGGCATCTGTGATGCAGGCATGAGAACCTGAGAGAAAACTTTGACAGCACTGTCTGTACTTTTTTGAGGCAATAGCAGGTGTTATAAATTAAAAATAAGGGGAAAATGGTCTCATTTGAGGAGAATCAATCACTGTATTTACAAAACATTTTGTCTTTGAAAGCCAGGTGGTAGAAAAGGCAGTGCTAGTCTGCATGCCCTATCACACTTGGATCCAAGCACCAAATGGGTCCAAGTCTGTTGGGTGCTGTGGGCAAAGAGAGTTTCATGGCTGTTTCTGGCTTTTTCTAAGATAGGAAATATCTGACAGCATTTCCTTGTGAAGCAGCACCCTCACTTCCTGCTCTGAGGCTGCTGCCAGTGCTGTCACACACCTTGTGCCTGCCCTTAAGACTGGGGCAGATTCCTTCCCAGCTCCAATCTGGCGAGTCCACCCATCACTGTACTTGGACCACATAAAGAGAGCATACCCCATATTCTTGGTACAGACTCTTCAGCAATATGAAGATGAAAGGACTGGAGACATAAAGGGATTTTCCTGATACTTTGTTCCTGAAAACTAGTAGCAGAATTAAAATTAATAATAATAATAAAAATAGTCTTGAGACATGCCATCTCCACTCTATTGCTTGACTCATCAAACTTTCAGTATCCAGGAGGGCTCCTAGTCTTCCAGATGGGACAGGAGTCCTACATGTCCTGCCAGTCTCCACTAATCATCTCCCTTTGGCCACAGAGGGACATCCATCTCTGCAAAGAATTTGACTTCTTTTTGCCATTCAGACATTTTCGCCCAATCTCGTGGTTTTTCAGTACGCTCCTCTTCTGATAAACAAGGTTTATGGAAGGAGGGAGGGAAGGCAGCAGAACAATTAAAGTTGATAGTACTAGATTGTTTTTTGACAATTTTCCTGTGATAGTCCTTCAGTGAGGTGTCAAGCCTCTTTCCTGGGAAGGAAGGGTGCCTATCTGGAATGCATTACTGTAACCTGTCTTGAGCAAATTTAAACATGTTCAAGTACAGCATACAAAATGGAGTTTAGGAGACAAAATGGAGTTTCAATTTAATACAAATGTACCGCTTTGCCAAACTGTGTCAAGAAAGGGATTTTCCACTGTGTGTGATGTTTACAGAGCATCTCTGGTTTTATCTTTAATGGTTGTCATAATAAGATCAACTGTTTCTTTAGCATAGTAATTTGATGATTTATGTTGTGTCCCATTATTATTTTAGTGTCATTTCAGCAGCTATGAGTAAAACAAAATATCACTCTTTATCATCAAGCGACATGAGACAATATCCACTCTTGGCATTTGGTTTAAAATAAACAAAATTACCTAGCTTTAAAGATTTTTCAGGACTAGTGGCTTTTAGATAATGTAAGTTACAAATGATATATATAACCTGTAAGCAGTAAAATCACTATATCACTAGAAATAAAAAATCGTTTTACACAATGCTATTGCAACTTCTTAAAATGAAACATAACAAATTGTGCTGGGGCACCATCAGAGTAAGATAAACTATCATTTAATGGTATAACTAAAGTTTATATTTAAACCTAAATCTATCTTCCAGTTCAAATCTAAGATGGGAGAAATTTGTATTTAGATTATGTGTTAATAACACATGCTTTGAAGATCTGTAAGATCCTTTGAAGAAATCAGAATGTCAAGTCCAGTGGCTTTACCCAGAGGATAAACTTATTAAACATAGCACCTTTCACCAATATCATCATCTCTCCCCTTGCTTCTCCTTTAATCTTTGCATTTTAGGATATCACTTTTGGGATACTTCTGTGCGCAGAACATTGTCCAAAGCTGCTCCTGCTCCACACCCCTGTCCCAAGCATGTTTTGGCATCAAAAGCCATTTGGACTCATATTCCTTGTGCTTCCCTGCCCACACTGCAGCTGGATGACATGCAGTACTGGCACATTGTGCTGCTCTTCAGTATGAATGGGAAAAAGCTCAAACATTCATGTGCTTGATTTTTTTTCTTTCCCATAGCTCATATAACTGTGCCTGAAGAACTTAGGGCACACACACACACACACACAAACACACAAACACACACACACACACACACACACAAACACACACACACACACACACATATATGCATAGAAAGAGAACAATTATACAGTACCCTCAGAAGTCAAAAACTGGATGAAAAAAGGAGCAAAAGAAACCCTCATTTCACAACAACAGCAAAGAAATGTTACAAGGCAAGAAGAGAGAGATAGAGGGGAGAAATGTAATTCTCCCTATAATCCAGATAGCACAGGTGATCCTGGCAATGAAAACAGAGGGATTTGGTTTAGAGGAAGGTAGTTTAAGTGGAGGGGAGAACTCAAAGCTAGGCTGAAAGCTTTTTTAACATGTGTGTCGATGTGGTAGCTGTCATCTGAACAAGCTACATGAAGCTAATGCAGATATTCATCTGCATTTATAATAACTGTATGCACACATAGAGTTACCAGTATATAAATATATTTTACTTCCAGTTATCTTCTTTGGTTCTCAAGCCCTTCCAGCTCTTTCTGTCAGCTTGTATCCTCCTTTTTGTATTCCAAAGTTTTCTGTCTGGTTAGGTGACCAAATAAACATTCTCTACATTGGTGTCACAATGAGAAATTTTTTTGTCTGTTCAACCTGTTTATAGCATCTTTGTGACATAGTCCACACAGGGTCTTTTTAATTTAAAGCACATTAAAAAATAATAGAAAATACTATTATTGCATGCTTTGCTAAATCATAATATACTGTTATAAATGCTGATAAAGTTTGCCGCAATTTAAATGGGAAGATGCAAACAGGTTCCTGGCCATACATTGTGTGACTCTGGTATGATGCCACATTAATGGAAGGCAGAAGCCAGCCATGGATCCCTTAAAACACCTTTACCACTCTGGGCATTTGCTAAACTCTGTCATGCCTCTTGTATCAGTTAGAGTGTTTATGTAATTACATCCCCTAACTTCTATGAGTAAATTGTATTTAATAACAGCAGCTGGGTATTTTGTGCATATTGGCTGCTGAACATTGCAACTTGTCTTACAAAGGGTCATTCTGAGGGGGCTTCTAACTGGCCATGCCATAGTGTTGCCTGTATGTTTTATTTATAATAATAATTTAAATGAAGAATATTATGCAATCCTGAATTTATATTAGAACTAGTTCCCACTTATATTTCTTTTCATATTACAATGCAGTCATATTCTTTGTTTGCTCTCACCCAAACTTCTCATCCAGTTACACTTTAATGTGAAAAGAAATGTTGTCAAGAGCAGTTATTATCGCACACCAGAATATTGTATTAGCATTCACATTTAATAGATTAAAATGAAAGATTTTGAAATCTGGTCTTAATGATACTGAAGGATCTTGGAGACACATTGGGAAAGCTTTATATGAAATGCCATGTGTTATATATACATTATACATAGGTCCATAAAAGACAGTTCATTTAACTGCCTGCCTTTGTGTTTCTTCTGTTCTGTTGGGATGAATCATCCACGGGTTAAGTGATGCTTGTGCAGTTTCTTTGCTTGAAATCAAGCACAGTAAGTGGCATGAAAGCTTAGGGAATACAAGCTGAGATTGCCAACCTGAGAATGATGACTACAATAAGACAATATTGGAGGCATAGAGTATAACCTGGAAGAACACTCTGGTAGTTGAAGACATCTTTGAGCCATATCTGCTCATCTTTAGGCTCACTCTGATCCAGATAGGTTGCTTGAACTGTTGTATACATCACCGTACTTGTAAAGCTGAATTACAGGTGGATATAACATGAATTAAAGGGTCCAGATAGAGACTTGTTGAAAGGTGCCATGCTGCACACTCTGCATATTACAAAGCAATCTAATAATGGTGAAAAGTTTTAATATTTATTCCTGGGGTTTAAGGGCATATTTTGGAAGCTTCTAAACAGATGGGATAAAAATATTAATAAAACTTTCCAGTTGATCCAGTTGTTGGCATTTTTTCCTCAGTTTATTGTTTTGATGTGGGATTGTCAAGTTTGGGCAAGGTGAGCATTGTATCTGTGCTGCATCAGTTTTTCTGAACTTTTTGTTATTGAAGGTTTGTGAACCCTTTTTTTTTGGCTGGGGTGGGATGTACAGGTCATCTCTATGTCACACGGTTTTGGTAGTTGGGAAAGGGGATGATGAATAAACAAATCAGCATTGCGGTAAATATTTTGTTTTATTCTGGTATACAAAGATGATACTTTCACTCTTTTATAAACATTTTAGTAACCATTGAGAATGTGAAGGAGGTATCTCCTGGAAATACCTGCTGTGCAAAATGCATGTGTATATGCCTCATCCATTGAGTTTATGGGTGTTTTTCAGGCTCATATCCAAAGTCTTAGGACCTGCCAAGTAGCCATGCAGCACACTGCACTGGACTGAGGGCAGATAATAATTTAAACAGCAGTAAATGTTGTACAAACACTAACATGGCAAGAGTGTTATTGTCAGCTGATGCAGTCCACAGTCTGGATATATAAACACTACAAAAAATACACATCACATCTAATTTTGCTGACCTATATAACCTATTACGCAACATCTTGCACATACTTCTGACAAACAGATGCTAAATATTGCAGTGACTAAATTCCATGCTTGAATATTGAAGAAATTAACAAATCAGACAGCTGCTGGATATTTTTAGATGTTGACAGGTCACTCAGATTTTACAAACATTATGCATATGCATCAATATATTTTTCTGAAAATTTCCCCTAACAAATTAATTCAAAATGTGCAGAAGGTAATTTCTCATGTAAGCATCAATCCCCTTACATTTCTCATATAAGGTCAAAAGACCACAAAGTTTAAATTTACACATATTTTTTTTGTTTTGGTTTCTCTGAAACATGCTCACATAAGGTACCCACAGACCATGGCAGAAATAAAAAATATTTCAGAGCTAAATAGAGGGCCACAAGCAACAAACAGGAGAGGCTGAGATCCAATATCCTACCATGCCAGGGGGACCACTAATAGCAAGGCACTGATTAGGTAGGCAGATCATCCAAGAACAACACACAGAATTATAAAAATTTCAGTATTCATGGAAAAATACCGTAGGGAAATTATTCAAAGAATGCAGATTTGGTGATTGTAATCTTGGGAGCAAGGACAGATGACCAAACATTCAAAAGAGGGAATTATATAAAAGACTAGTTTACTTCATAAAGATTCTTAAATCATAGTCTCATGCATTATGGAAGGCAAAATAAATTGAAATAATTATGGATTGTATCTAGCCAGTAGGCAGAAAAGAAAAGAAATTTCTTCATATTCACTGCAACTAAACACATGCAACATTGTATTTGAATTACAGCAAAGCTTGCAATGTACCACAACAAATGTATGAAGATAATGAGGGAAATTCAAAAGAGGAGACTCAAGGAATAATGGTTTCCAGGGCAGATAGGACTCCCATAACCAGCAAGTGTAACTATCCTGTCCATGGGATTTCTTATAAATATGATATGGGTTGCATCTGTTCCAAAAAAGATATCAAACCTCATTCTAAAATGTCTGAGAAATGATGAGTTTGCTGTTGACATAATGCTTAATTACCTCCTATAGTAGGAACTTGTATCTTATTTCAGGGCTGAATTTCTGTAACTTCCATTTCTCAACACTAGATCTCATTATACCACTGTCAGGAAGGCTGACATCTTGCTATCAGACATCTTTCCAGGGTGTAAGTACCAATCACAGTGATCAAGGCACCTTTCAGCCTTTTGTCTGACAAGTGGAATAAGTTGAGCTCCTGTAGGCCTTGCACTGGAGTGCTTGCTTTCCAACTACTCACTGTGAAATCTCTTTTCAGAATTTCACTTGTCCATCTGAGTTGAAGAAACAATGCATTTTTTTCCAATCCAGATACTCAAATTACTTCTCCAGAGCTCTACTTTGAATGCTTATAAATAAGAACATTATTGAATGAGAAAGCTAAAAGAAATGGTACATGTCAACAAGAAACAAAAAAGGAATGAGCATGAACCTCTGTATTATGATCTAATCTAACTATCTCTATTCTGTCAAAATTTGGAAATACTCTATTCCCTATGGCAGATCTGTGTCTGTGGCATAATCCTTTCCCTCCCATGAAACTAAGACTTCTGACAGATAGTTTGTGACTATTAAATAGCTCTGGCCAGGAAGGGCAGACCATCAGCTGCTGTGCCAGGAGCTGGCACTTGTTCATGTTACTTCTGCTGTACAAGCCTTGTAGCCTCTGGCAGAGAAAGAGGATGAGCAGCTGGAAGCAGAAACCTTTTCAGCCACCTCAGCAAAAATTGGTAGAGCTAACTGCCAAAGACACCGTTTAACTTTGCCAGCTGAATATGCTGCACCTTGCAGGTAGAATATCCCCAGAAGTTCAACACTGATCAAGAAATGTCCATGGGATATTTCACAGGCACCTTCTGTGGGAGCCGAGCAATCTCAGTAGTATGGACTTAAAAAAGCTGCTGTGTCATGCAAAACAATGGCTGATGTCCAAAATATGTCACTCTAAACAGTCACACAAGGGGTCAAGTGCAAGTTATTTCAAATAGACCTCCTAACAGCTGGAAATTTGTGGTTGATGCCTGAAGATAGGAATTCCTGCTGTTGTTCATTTCTGCTTAAAAGGCTTGAAAAGATTTTCCCTAGCTCCTGAGCAGACATTGTGACTATCATTGCCCTGTTGGTACTGCCACTTGAGTAGGTGTGACGAGACTTCTGTGGGGACATTTTCCAGACTATGTAAGAAATCAGTAGTTTTACACTTCTTTGTGCTGGTACAGGGTGAGACTTCAGATCTGACAGTTTTTCTCCATCTAGACTTTCAGATTTTAATCAACTCCTTTCTATGACATTTCCGTTATTTCTTAACTGCAGTTGAGAGGAGGGAAAAAAATAAAAAGGAAAGGAGAAAAGGAAAGAAGGTTTTTATATATTATATATATTTCCAGGAATGGTATTTATCATTTACAGATGGTTATTTTTGCAGATCTGATTATGAATGTTTACTTTATTCACACATCAAGCAAACTATCCTCTTACACCATACGGATGGGAGGTATACTCTTTCATACATTCAGATGTCTGAAAGCTGTCTGGAAATGTATTTCCTACTTTCTCACATGGGAACATTTCAGTTGGAGGGGATTTAATTTGTTTTTAAATTTCAACTCTTGTTCTGCTCAGAAGCTAAAGTTGGAATCCATTAAGATGCATTTTAGTGCAGATTCTATTCTCATCTTTCTTTTCTCAGTAAGTGTGCAATTCACTTAGTACTTCATTGCAACCACCAGCAATATGTATACATGGTGCACAAAATGAGGCATTTTGTTTTAAAACAGATTGCAGATGAAAGGAAACCATTCATTTCTTCCTTGCTAGCTGTAATTACTAGAGCGCTAATTACTCCAAATCACTGACATCCAGGGTCAATAAGGATGACAACAGGAACATCAAAGACAAGATGCACACATGCGATTACAAGTCTCTAAAACCAGGCTGTAACATTATTTTATAGCAACTGTTTTTTTCAGTCAATACTAAAAAATCGAGTTTGCTGAATGTTTACTATTATTTCCTTTGCAGTTTGACGGTGAGAACATGTATATGAGTATGACAGAACCAAGCCAGGACTACGTGCCAGCCAGCCAGGTGGGTTAATTAATCTTCTCTGCCTTGTTTCAAATTGTAATTAAAAAAATTCAAAGAGCTGCATTGCAAATGAGTGGCACTATCAGTAACTGCTGCAATCAGGAATAATCATAATTTATAAACAAAGCATTTAAGCCTTGTTTCCAGTTAATGAGATAGAGCTGATAAAACACCAGAGTTGGCGTTTGTTGAAAGATACTACCTTGTTTCCTCTCCAGAATGAAAGCAGATGTTTTGCCAGCATGATCTTTCCTAAACAGTTGTTTTACCTTCAGGAAATAAAGTCTTTACAGGTGCAGGTTATTTGTTTATCTGACTGCAGACAAGTTAATCATTATAAGCTATACATGTCACAAATATCTTTAATTATCACTCATAGAACAGTTGAAGAACTGCATTTTTAGCACTAATCCTGTGTCTGAGGAATGTTGCTATTATTACACAATTAGCAGTGGGGTTAAGGCAATGACTTAGCCTTCTGTAGCCCACAGGCCAAAAGGCTTAATGTGATGTGCATTCTTTAAAGGTATTTTTTAGCCCTTTTCCTTTTGGGGAACCATACACACTAAATTTTGATACTGGATGTATATTAAAAAATCTTCCACCTTTCCACTTGACCTCAAAGGTCCTATATTTCTAAGAACTACAATTTTACTTACTCCTTAAAAAGCAAAAATAGTTTTGAAAGTTTTGGGTTGTCTACCTGTTTCTATGTCTATATGTAGGGGGAATTTTTCATTTACTTCATATGTTTCAGTTTAACTTTGCAGCAGTAAGTGGTGGGACTAGTGCTGCTGATCAGTTAGATTGTGTCAGAAATTGCCATGAATAACCAGACTTGTGGTCTATGTCATGCAATATTTCAGGCCAGTGGTGTCTGGCCTGACAGAACCAGGAGAAGGCTTATGTGTAAAACTCTCATTAGATGGGAAATAAGTTTGAATGAATAGTAATGATGTTCAAATAAGCTGGATGTAACTTAGGAATCAACAGCTTTGGAAGTGTGCATTGAAAACTAATGTGAAGTAGTGTTCATCAGGTACACAGGTTCCTTGGGGGCAGAGAAGCAGGAGGCTGTGTGAGATGAGTACATGATTCAATCGAAAAGACCATCTTTAAAGTGTTCCACCATGTTGCTTCCCAGGTTTCTGTTGAAGTCACTCTGAAATACCTTTAGAGACCAATAGTACTTTGCATTTAGGAATTGTTCATGATTGAACTTATTCAGCTAAGAACCCTCCAAGATCCAGAGGTAGTTTAGAATATAACTGTTTGATTAAAAAATGAAAAATTGTATTATTAATTTTTCTCTAACCATTAATCCAAAAACTGTACTGACAAGTTTTAGTATTACTATTAGATTAAAGCAGCCTAGTATCATCTCATTTTTGCCTTAAGGGTTTTGAAGTGCAAGGGCTAATTGAATTTGTTTGAAACAGTAGAAATACAAACTCTGTGAATGATTGCTGTTATCAGGCAGCTGCTACCTTTCAGAGAATCATTATGTCTATCTTAAATAGTTTTGAATAAAGAATTGCAAATCCACATTATACCTCAGGATTATTTTTCTTCTGTTGATATTTTTGTACTGTGAATGCATGTAGTTTAAATAATTTAAATGGCATATTGAAAAATTAAGAGTATAAGTTTTAATCTTTTATGTGGTTTCTACATGTGCTAACAAGGTCCAGATTCTCAGAGATATTTATGCATCTAACACTCACTCATTGAAGTGAAAGTAAGGTACCTTTAAAGAGCCAGGACTAGGTATTTTAAATGCAAATTACTTTTGTCTTGAAGGAAAAAATCTATCAAATGTGACATTTCTAAATTCAAAGACATCAGAAAACCCTGAAATCTTACTAAGGGCTGGAATCAAGGAAAGGTTTACAGACTTAAAATCTGACCATGGCAAAGCTGAACTCTGGCATATCTGGCTCCTAGGTAGAGTTCAAAACCCAAAGGCAACCTCTCTGTCTTTTGCTGGGGGACCCATGTGGCAAGAAGTAGCTCAATTGCCAGGCAGAATGTTTTGAGTTGTTACCAAGTGTGCACCAGTCAACCAGCCTTCTGTGCCTGGCTGAGAGTAGCTGTCAGCCTTGGGCTGTCTCAGCCTCCTTTCTCTTGATGGGAATTTGTCCTGATGCTTACACTGTTGCAGTGGTTTTAACTGAATACACAGAATCAGAGAATGGGCTGGGTTGGAATGGACTGGGTTGGAATGCGCCTTAAAGAGATCATCTAGTTCCTTGCCTCATATCATGGGCAGGGAACCTTCCACTAGCCCTGGTTACTCAGACCCACCCAGCCTGGCCTTGAAAACTTCCAGTTATGGGAAGTCCACAACTTCTGGGGGCAGCCTGTGCCAGTGCCTCACGACCTTTATAGCAAAGAACTTCCTCCTAATGTCTAATCTAAACCTATTCTCCTGCACCTTAAGACCATTCCTCCTTGACCTATCACTGCAGGCTGTGGTAAAAAGTCCCTGTCCAGCTTTCTTGTTGGCTGCCTTTAGGTACTGGAAAGCTGCTCTAAGATATCCTTGGAGCCTTCTCTTTTCCAAGCTGAACAACCCCAGCATTTTTAGCCTGCCTTCTTGCCTTCACAGAAGAGGTGTTCCAGCTCTGTGTGGGCTGGAGCATATGTGAAATCCTGTACTGTAATAATAACAGTATTAAAAAAAAAAAAAAAAAAAAAAGAGAGAGAGAGACAAAACAACTTCACTGAGAACACGAATATGGGGTGTGATGGAAATGTCTCTCATGTTTCATCAAGAACCTGCAACTGTGAGAGGAGCCTTCCCAAACCTGTTCCTGACATAGACAGCCGCGAGTCATTCCTCAAAGGAACTAACCAACTCTTCATTGGCAGTGTCTGTGAGGTCTTCACTGACTGTAATGGGGTGGTGTTCCTTTCTTGGGCAGAAGCATTTGGTGGTCAGCCAAAGCGGGTGAACTGGCTACCATTTCATGATCCAGTCTGGTGGTTAAAACTGGAAAAAAATACAGTATTTCTTGCTCTGAAAACAAAGCACAAAAGACTGAGTAACTTACAGGGTTAGGCAGAGGAACAGTAAAGGATGCAATTATATTTTCTGACCATGGTTTGGACTGTTTGTTTATTTTCCTGTCATTGTTACTGGATGTAAAACACATAATGCCATAAAAAGAGAGGAGTAAGTGATCTCTCTCAGATGTCAGCATAGTTGCTCTAATCATAATTTTGTCCTATGTCTATTTTGCACCTGTGCTCATGAGTCTTGCCATTGCATGACCTCAGTGAGAAGAATGCAGGCTCCTTCTCACCCTTAATAACTTGTCTGTTCCCACAGATCAGAGATAGGAGTTGAATCCTGTCAGAATGAGAAGTAATTACTCTGCTTTTCTTGATGCATTCACATCTGCTACTAAAATGTGAATCTGACATGTAAGAAGATACATAGTCCTATCAGAAACTTTTATTGAAGCTCTGGTCATGCTGACTGAGGCAGACATGAGCATCATTTTCTAATTTCAGAGTCTGACATAGCTTATTTGGGAAGTGGGTTGGCACACTGAGTCATGGTATGTAACACCAAGGACCAAGGGGTTTCCACTTGGCTGTCTTTAGGATTAGGTGATCATAGAGGCAGGATTGCTAGGGTCCTGATATATGCTGACAAGCACCTCAGTTCTTCTGTTTACTCCAAAGTGTTCATATCCAGAAAAACATAACCTTATATTATTTTACAGGTTTTAATCAATTTATCCCCTTTAGGCTACCATAAATAAAAGTTCAGCCATTGGACAGGAAAACTATAGTTTTGTTCCTTTCGCTGTACAACATCAAACATCTGCATAGTTTGGTACTCCAAGACAAGTTGCCTCACAGCATCCCTCAACAATAATTATCATTTCTGTTCAATTTTCAAATCAGTACATGCTTTGGGACTTACAGACCAAGTTGCTAAGTAGCAACATATGGCTCACTACTGTTCCTGTGATGTTGCTGCAAGCAAATAGCATAATTCTATACTTGAAATGATTTTTACCGAAAGCCAGTGCTGGAACTGAGCCAGAAGAGTAAGTATACTGTAAAAATTAATGATATTCTTTTAAAGCATCCCAAAAGGCTGTTTGGCAATGTTGTCTCTGTGTACATTTTATATATATGTGTAAGTACTGCATTTTTGGTTACAATATATGTAGTACAAGACTCTACACTGAAGGCATCTCCTAAATTAGTTATGCCAGCCATATTAACAAACATACACAGTAAAACTGTGACATTTTCACTACTAATTGTACTTGGATATGAAAGTATTTATCATTTTAAAATAAAACTATGCCAACTGATCTGCATTTGAGATTCCCACCAATTATTGGTTTTTCCCCATACCTATAATTGAAACCTTGGACATGAATTACTCTTTATGTTATTCCTCCTCCTGTAATTTGTGGGCCACGCATAGCACAGTCAGTATAAAATTATATTGCTTATTTTACATTTCTTCCCAGTCACAATATGGAATGTAATTCAGGACTCTCTTGTACAAAGCTTTAACACATTTGTAGCCTTCCTGAAGCTGATAAATGTTAAGGTTAATGAGTGCAGCTGCCAAGTTCCATGCAAGGTCCAAAGGGAAGGGTTGAGAACAGGCCTGGAACTGATGATCTGGGGCACTACCCCTATTGTCCCACTGGAAAGAAAAGATCTGAGGCAGAGGAAGGAATGCTGATTGCTGAGAAGTGGTATTTTCTTGCTTCCCAGAGCTATGCCAGGGACATCTATCTAAAATATATATCTGCATGCTCTTTGATGGAGGGGACACCATAGGTGTCAAAACGGTTTTGTCCTGTACAGCTACAGGGTGAAATAGGATGGTATGACATCCAAATTTTTATACCATAATTATGCTATAAAAATTTATACATTTTTATACCATAATTTCAGTCTCTATCAGCAGAGTGAGGTAGAAGTTGGCTGCCTTGGAAAGGATTGAGAAAAAGCAGCATTCTCAGATGGAGAATCATTACATGATCCAATGTGGTCCCATGGGTAGACACTACCCTGACCTGAAGTCTAGCACAATCCTACCCAAAAGTTGGAAAGCTTTTGCTTTGGGAAACTCAGTCTTCAAGAGGCTGCTCCACAGTGAAAAGGCAATGCCTCCTGGGCAGTCTGTTGGCTGGCTACAGTCCAGGGCTGTTTTGAAGCATGTTCCACCTCCCTCTTCCTGATCCAATATCTTTTAATTTCAAAAATAGGTTATCAACAGAAGGGAGTCTGCTTCTTGGTCCTCCATTTCTTTGAAGTAGTCTATAAATACTACATTAAAAAAAATAAAGGTACATAGGTTAAAATGGCCTCAGGGAAATAAAAATACTAGGCAGGCCTTTCAGATCCTGAATGAGAAGTTAAAGGTAGATGTAATTTTACCCTGCTTTTCACTTTTGAGTAAAACATAGCTTTTTAATATTATCTTAACATCAGAGTCTGGAAAGAACAGAGTCCCTGATAAAAATACATCAACAGTTGCATTAACAAGGCTATGTGTATATATTTATAGAGATACATGTTTAGAACCATAGAATGGTTTGAATAGGAAGGCATCTTTGAAGATCATCTAGTCCAGTTCCCTGCCATGAGCAGTTGCATCTTTCACTAAATCAGATTGCTCCAAGCCTCATCCAACATGACCTTGAAAACTTCCAGTGATGGGGCACATACAAATTTTCTGCACAATCTCTTACAGTGTCTCAACACCCTCACAGTAAAGAATTTTTTCATGTGTCCAGTCTAAATCTGTACTCTCTGTTTAAAACTGTTGCTGATTGTCCTGACACTACAGGCCTTGGTAATAGGTCTTTCTCCATCTTTCTTACAAGCCCCATTATATATTGAAAGGTGTTATAAGGTCTCCTCAGAGTCTCCTCTGGACCCAAAATGGGAAGTTCATGTTTTCCTGTGCTGAAGACCCCAAATCTGGATGCAGCCCTCCAGGTGGGGTCTCCCAAAAGCAGGATAGAGGGGCAGAATCCCTTCCGTCATCCTGCTGGCCATGCAACCCAGAACACGGTTTGCTTTCTGGGCTGCAAGCGAGTTGCCAGCTTATATCCAACTTGTTGTCCATCAGTGTCCCCAAGCCCTTCTCGACAGGGCTGTGTTATACAAGTATGTATGGATGCCTTTAGCTTTAATGCAAAGTGTATACACAAGTACTGTGTATATATTCA
>QUSF01000001.1:32552363-32704863 GCA_003676055.1 Chloebia gouldiae | reverse complement strand
AACAAAAGCTTGGGTTTGTGTTGGACAGTGAGTTAGGGTTCAGTTGAATAATGTTCATATAATTTTATTCTGGCAAGATTTTCTCATAAAATGATATGCCAAGGTAGCATATAGATAATGAAGCCTCTTGATCTGAGTGGGCATCTCAATCATCTGTTTTATGAAATTTACACAATTTCAACCAGAAATGTCACTAATATTTAGCCAGAAACATAAAATATAGTCCTCTAAATTTGGGAAGACATTCTTAATTCAAAAATCTTCCATAACATTGTTTCTATAGATAGCTCAAACTTAAGGATAATCAGTTTTGAGATTCCCACTGTGTAGATTCCATTTGAACTAGACTGAAATATGTTTCTATAAACACAGGTGTAATGAAAATGCTCTTTAAAACAAAGAAAAATGTAAGCCTGTGTCTGTTCAGTGCTGTGCACTTGGTTTAATGGTGTTCATTTGCAGAGGGCTTTATCTCTGGAATGTAATAAAGGTCAAGGAAACTCCCCTAAACTGAAGAGCTGATTAACATCTCTTTCACTCCTATAGTCGTGAGTTGAAAGTTATACCACTGGCAAAGTTCCTTCTATCACTGTGATAAAGAAAATAAAGTATTTCTGCTAATTTTGTTTGCTTGCTTGTTTTGAGTTGTTTGTTTGGAGTTGTTTTATTATGTTAATTGAAAGTGAAAAGGTGAGCTTGTTGAGGTTTCTGTGACCAGTAGAAAAAAAAAGGAGCAACTCCATGTCTTTCTGAATAGAGCAAGTCCTGCTGATAGGAAAATCAGAAGAAAATGAAGAAAAAACCCTTAGAGTGGAGAGGAAAGACCCTAACCTTCCCCATCCCCAAGAAAAACCTAACAGAGCTGAAACTATGGGCCACCATTTATTATGAATACATATGAGCTATACTTATGACTTGTAGTTGGATACAGGGAGTACAGCCTTCCCTGATGCTCTGGATGCTAGATAACTGCTTTAATTAGACATTCCAGATAAATGGCTTGTATTGGAAGAAATGGTGCTCTAAGCAAGCCCAGAGGCTGGGACAGGATGATGACTGGACAGGGACTGGAAGTTCTTGCTGCAGGGTTAAGCTCAAGACTGCCTTTTTTGGTAAATTTCCCTTAAATTTCTCTTTACAGAAGAAAGTGACAATACAACATTCCAGGAGAGCCCATTGCCAGCAGTGGATCACTTGCATCAAAGGGACCCCAGATGGTTACTAAAATAGGCTTTCCAACGGAAAGGAGAGAGGTGGCAGGAAAGTAGGAGTGGGTGTTTGAAGCTTGTAGCTGTTATTCACAGGACAAGCACATGTCCCGTTCCTCATGCCTTTCCTCCAGGCACAGTTGCAACAGCCTTGTTCCTGTGATATGCTGGGTTTCCTGCAGATGTATCTAGGAATTTTGGGTTTGATGTGCTAAGTCATTACAAGCATCTGAACCAAGCTCGTGGACGAGACAAATGAATACCAGCAAATCACTGTTGAACTTCCCTAAGGAAGTTATGTCTCCAAGCCTTACATGAACACAATACTGAGCTCTGCAGATGCTTTTGAATATCTGTCGAGACCATTAGCATATAACTTCGATTCTGGCTAGCTGTACTGAAATAGTACAATAGTCTGTCTTAAGAAAAAAAATAAAAATAGAGAAACATAGGAGATATTATAATTTGAATTATGTTATTTGGTGTGTCATTACAGCTTTTGCTATTCTAATCATACATTTAAGTGTAGTGAACAATGATTTGTAGGTGATGTGGGATCAAATACACTCTTAAATGGTTCACAAGCAACAACCATTGTGTGATTATTTAGTATTTAATCCAACAACAACCATTTATTTAAAATTCTTAACCCATATAATATATATAACATTATTATATACCTACACATGATACACTTTGGATTGTGGAGCCTGCTAGTGCTTTATACTTCCTTCTTAATAAGTGAAGATAATGTCCTAATGGCAGTTAATTGATTCCACCATTTTTGAAGTATTACTAGTTAATTACACATTTGAAACATAAAGAATCAAAAATAAAGCCTGGTCCATCCACATGGGACATGCTAAAAGAGGTGTACAAATAAGCAGATATGCTAAGTGCCTCCAATATCCTGTCAATATTTGATTTAGGAATACTTGCTTTTAGTAGCAAACTCTCTTAAACTCTCACAGGACAGTATGAGAAAGAGAAAATAGATGTTAATACTTTCTACTTGCAAAATCTGGGGAGAGAAAACTCTTTTGAGGCCATAAGTCTTTCGGGACATTAGAAAAGACACTGTTGAACATAAATGTCATCTTTTCACACCTAATGAATCCCTCCTGGTAGCTGTAGGCTACATGCATCCAAGTTCACCAGGATTGCTGTTACCAAATCTAAGTGTACCAGCAGGGATAGTGCTGGTCCTGAAGAGCATTGTGGATGTTATCCCTTCCTTAATTTCTCTTCTTTGCTGTTTAGTTATTGTGGTATTAGATCTTAAACTCGCTTTAGACACATTTTTTCTTCATAATGGATTTTATATAATAGTAATTAGCAACTAGCTAGTGTATGCATTGTCCCTATACTTTTTATTTGGTTTTGCAAAATTTATACATTGTTGTTGAGTAAACATGATGTTTTCTTTGCCATGTTTAAGCCTTCTCTCCAGTCAGTAAGGTTCTATTTTTCTGTATTTCCCCTTGGAGAAATGGCTGCATCATGGCTGGTAAAAATGCAGGCAAATGCAACTTACAGAGGTCAGTAGACTTGCACCATCTTGCCATTAAGAAGAAAGCAGGGGCAAAGGGAGAGCAAACTCCTGTGCTGGAGGTGAGAAATACAGATGGAATGCACGGGTAGAATCAAAGTCCTCACACGTAACAATGATGATATCACTATCAAACCCTGTTATGTTTTCATTTTTTGGGGATTTTACTTTGGCCTTTCCAGTCTAGACTTCCTGTTCTATTTTATACTAAGATATTTGGTAAAGAGATTAAAACCTTTTTGGGAAAAAACAAAGCAGACAAAACCATGGCAATGTGCATTAGAGGAGGTTTTTCTGTGTTCACCAGCTCACTGAAAATATTTAATACTGTTTGGTTTTTGCTGATTTAAATTTATATATACATGCTCATACAGAGAGTAACCTCAGGCATCAGGAGGACATTATTACTATGATGACTAATGAAAAATCCCTTTGTTTATAATTGGCCATCGATTCTCCCCTTGTCCTTCTGCATGAATTCATACACCATATTTGTTATAGGGAGAGAGAAATGTCCCTGTAACACATATTAGCCTCCATTTGGAAACTCATATTGGGGAAAACATTTTCTTCCAATAGCTGCTCTTCAAAATTGTGTCCTCATACTCATCCTTTCTGGTGATATTTTTCAGGAGCAGAATGTATTTAAATCCTTGCATTTCCAGAATTAACAAAAGCAGCACTCAGAGCAGGACTGCTGTGCTGAAGAGGGGCAGGAATGGTGGGAGTATTCTCTGTGCTATAAATCTCCTTACTGTGGGCATGGGATGTGCAAAGACTGATCACTTTGCAAAGGAGTTGGCTGTTCTCAGAAAAGCAGAGCAGGCTTTCAGGCTGAACCATTGCAACTGATCTCTTTAACCCTTTATTATGCTCACCTTTTCCTTTTTAGAAATACGCACATACCAACCCTATCCCACAAATGAGCCTACCTGCTGTACAAAAACTGTAGAAAAATAATAGCCATTATCCACCTTGGTGCATTATTCTGACTTTGCCTGTGGCTTTGGATCAGATTGAGTTGGGTGGCTTAATGGCAGCAGACAACAAAAGACTAACAGTTGTTTGGTGGAGTTACTAATTCAGATAACTGACAAAATGTATGTATAATTCAGTTTATAAATTAAGAAAAAAATAGAGTTTTTTAAAAATTTCAAGTGCACTTTTATAAACAGAAAGTATACTCATGCTGACTACGTACTGTTTCTTTTTCTTTCTAGCCGAGTAAATGCATGGCACTCCCCTAAGCATAAAAGTGGTATCTTTCTTCACTATGTAATTCTTGGTCTGAGTAGCAGGGAGTAAAATGAACCATTTTGTGCCAATATTAATTTTATAAATTACATTCCCTTTCCACAATTCCCATGAAAAAGGTATTCAGCTAGATGAACACTCTTGGAAAATTTTAATAGGACCCTTGAAATCTGCTTGAGTTCACATTCTCTTTAAAAAATATTTCTAAGGGAAAAGTATCATAGATTCTTATGCCTTAGAGGCATTTTTTCCTCCATACATAATGGTGAGACTTCACTTGTATAATATATGGGTCTTGAAAATTATTATATTGTAGCTTGTGCTTAGAAGTATGTGGGTTTGGCTCTTCTTTTTTGTTTTATATGAGACCAGTGCTCATATGATTTTCATAGCACTTTCCATTTGTTCTTTTTTTTTCCAGTCTTTTCCTGGCCCAAGTCTTGAAAGTGAAGATTTTAACATACCTCCTATAACTCCTCCATCATTGCCTGACCACTCCCTGGTGCACTTGAATGAGATAGAGTCTGGGTACCACTCTCTGTGTCATCCCATGAACCACAATGGCCTCCTTCCATTCCACCCTCAAAATATGGATCTACCTGAAATTACAGTTTCCAACATGCTTGGCCAAGATGGGACACTGCTTTCCAATTCCCTCTCTGTGGTAAGTGTTTTTAGTCTTTCCCTTCTGTTCTGTTTTAAGCGCAAAATCATGGAAATACAGACCTGTTTGAAGTCCTTCAAGGGGGCCAACACCTGACCCACTCAAATTTTGGAGTGCCCTGGCCTAACTCTGGGTGTTACATTGCATTCCCTGTGTCAATCCTCTCCCCAGCAGAGGTGAGGGCAAATTTTCAGCTGAGTTCCTCAAAGCCAGAGTGTTACCTTCTGCCACCTTGGGTAGAAGGTTATCCTTTATGGGATGTAAATAATGAGAGAAAGAGGCTCAAAGCTCTGACTTCTGCTGGAGCAGGATTTGGATCCAGATGGCTGTTGTTCTGTATTTGTCTGATGAGGCTCTTTCCATTCTCATTTGCATGTGCTGAGAGATGTACAAAAATTTAATATCTCCTTTCTTGTTTACTGCACGTTTGGAAAACAGCAAATGTTATTTCTGATTCTAGGCCAAATCTTACAGCCTTTTTACAGTTCCCAGTCCTTAGCCAGCCAGAATCCAATTGAAATGACTGGACAACTTGCTTATAAAGTCTGTCAGATAGTCATTATGGTCATAATCTTGTGAAGCCTGATATTATAAATCACTTATTTGAATGTTAAATTGCTTGCAACAACTGCAGAGCTGCTTTACATGTTACATTTTCAAGTGGGCTCCACAATTAATTAGTATACTTCATGCATAGCAACTCCAGGAAAGATTATTTCACACTGATTTACAATTCTAGGCCAAAGAGTTAAAAATCTCATGAAAGAGGATAGAGCCTGACATTGTATCCCATGGCACTTAAAGCACTAGTTGGGCTAAATGGGCTGCCCAGGAGCTGCAGATCCCAACAGTCAAAGATAAGAATCTATTGTTCCTAGAGATAAAGGGTCTGGACTTCTCACCAAAAGTTCTGTACTTAGGGATTGAGGCTGTTTAGGCTTCCTAGCCTAAAAATCTAAAATCTAAAAATCATAAGTCAGTCCTGGGAACTTGACAGCTGACACAATGCATGGAGGTTTGGGTAGTGAAGGATCTAGGTTCAGTTTTCGTCAGCCCCTCAGACTAACAGTCCCAGAGCCAGGGGCCATGGTGACTGGAAAAGACTTATTATACAAACAAAATCTGCTTTGTCACATAGCTTCATTGCAACTTAATTGAAATAAAGCTACCTTGATTCTGAGGAGCTCTGTATTCCCTCTGAGGATGTCCAAAAACAGAGGGCACGAGTATTGGCTTCTTATATGTTGCAGGGTTGTTATTGATTTACTAGGATGTTGCACACTTTGTGTTTGAGGTCAGAATCTGACCTCAGGGTTATGCTCAATAATGGGAGGAGTGGAGGAGAGGCAGATTTATATAGAAAAATAGAAATATGCTCTATGGAAAGAGCCTGTATCTTCCATGCTTGTCTACAAAGATGATGACATGCATTAAAGAGCTTGAGTAAAATCTTGTGTGAGGTTCTGAGAATCAGAGCTATGAAAGGACTTGAAAAAGTAGGAGAAATGCTTGACACTCTAGTCAAGACAAGCAGTATTTCATTGAATTGACCTCTTTTGAGCCATGGTTATGGCTCAGAACTATGCATTCTTTTAAGCTGTGATGTTTCATATTAACCTTTTGCAACAAGCTCTGAACACAGGGCCTTGAGAGTGTGTAGATCATCGCAGTGAATAATCGCATTGAGGGAAAATACAAAAAAGCTGAATAATATAACCAGGTAATTTTGCTGTTAGTGAAGATCAGAAGAGATGAAAATCAGATGTTAAGAAAATATGTGCTGAGTTTTGACAATAATTTCTGAGAATTTGTTCAATAAATAAAGCATGATCCTTGAAGTGTCATGTGCTAAGTCAACCATTATCCCTAACTTGCATGCCCCTTTTGCACAAGAGCACCTCTTACCTAGCAATAGTTTAAACTCAAGCTGGCTTCTCTGTGCAGGGGATGAAGCTATAGCTCATGTTAGTATGACTGGTACAGTGCTAACACCTCAGTTTCATACAGTTCAAACACTGTTTGGCAGTATAGCTCCTCTGATTTGAATTTGAAAACTTGAGAGAAATTAACTTGAGGGAAATAATTTAACTCTTCAGTGAATTCAGTGGCTTCTTCAGTTAATAGAATGACCCCATTGATCTTTTGGCTTTGCACTAATGAAGAAAAACAGGGGATTTTGTAGAGTTAACATTCTTTACTTAGTTTTGAATCTTTATAATCCAGAACATTTAACTTTTTTTTTCAATATGACTCTTTTCTTGTGGTATTACTCATCTCCAAGTTTCCTTTTTACTATCTCATCAAACTCTGATCCATTTAACATGTTCTTGTCTAAATCACTCCTATATTGCCTCATATAGAGCAGAATTTATAAGTTTCTCCAATCTATCTAAACCCTTGGTTCCATAAAATTTCTAGTATCTCAAGTACCGTTTAGTGTACTTGGAGAACATATGTCTCACTTCATTTTTCAGGGCACTAATGGATATTTTTAGAAAAAATATTCTTAGAAACAAATCTGTTGGCTGTTCTTTATCCCTAATTAATTTCATATCTTCAGCAAATTTTACTTAGATTGAGACAAATTCAGCTGCATTGCAATGTGCATCTAATAGAATTTGGTAATTTTTTTTCTTTAGTTTCAATGTCCCTATTTTTAGCTAGTTTTTAACCCATTCTGGATAATACCTTCTATTTTATCTGTGTTAGAACTAGTGAGTGTTTTTCAGTTTGTTTTTATAGACAGAACATTACTTAATGCTAGCCAAATGTTAGAAAGGAATATCAGTGAGCTCAGAAACAGTTGGAAAATAGTTCATACACTAAGTATAGTGGGTTTTCTTCCATTTCAACTCCCAGGTGTTTTCAGATGAGGATTTCTGTGATTTTGGACAGATTGAAAATTGAGGATGTACCCTTCCTAAAACTCCTTCAAATCTTTCCTCATCAGAAGTCTATATTTCATACTGTGTTGTACTCCCTCCAAGCTGCAGATAAAATCCCTTTCAGTAAGGATGGCAGGATTACCCCAATCTCTCTAAGAATTCTCCTCTGCAGAAGTGCTTAAATACACACAATAAGAGCCCACTACCAGCTCAGTGAATTTGTACTAGGGATTGGCTTCTTACAGATTCTTACGCTGTGGGAATTCTTTCTAAAAAATTGTTGCAGTGCTGGGAGATGAAAATTTCTCATTGCCATTGACAGTGCCTTAAATTTGGAATCAACCTTCTTTGAAGTTTTTTTGATTGATTGGACTTTCATGCTGCATGCCGACTATTTAAAAAAAAAATCAAACAACTAAACCACTAAAATTTTTCCTTCTCATTATTCTGCTGTCAGTTCATATATTTACTTCTATGTTTGTAAACTTCTGTACTCTTAATTGACACACAGAATATACACATGCACATTAATTTCTATCATGCTGTCACATGCAGATTTCTTTAGGCACTCATTGTATCTGGATATCAGGGCTTCAGAAATCTACAAAACTTGTGCAGAATGTGAGTCAAGGTGGTATTAACCCACAGTCCAGCCCCATCATGAGAGCCCTCTAAAATCCTCCTTCAAAATGCATATGACTTCTATGCATTGGATGCAATTTAATATAAATATAAGTGTTTGTTTAAAGAAAATGTACTTAGGTTTGCTTCTATATAATGGAATAGGGATCCCTTTCTGGTTTCCTAGAAGTTGGAAACTCTGTAGGTTTGGTTAGATCTCAGCTGGGGCTTCACCTGCCAGCCTTTTTCTGTTGGTGTGAGTTTTTCTGAAATATCCCAAAGGATATTTTCAAGGACCACTAGAGTTACCCTTCTAACATTTGCAAAAAATGCATGTTGTATGAGAATGTGTATTTATCTGTAAAAATACTTTTGGATGTGATCTATAAAATTAGTTTTTCTGCGTATCAGTAGACATTCTAGCTTCTTTAGTGTATCCTGTAGATAGCTGTTTTTTCTGCAAGAAACCAGGGTTTAAAATCACAGTGCTGTTTTTACATAGTTGGAAAAAAAAACCAACCTATTTTTGGAATGCTTTCATTTGTAATCTTGTGCTGATCTTTTTGAAAATGTGGCTCATGATAGTATACCATAGAACATTTACAAGAAGGAAATAGAAGATCTGAATTTCTTGAAATGCTTCAGATTTCTGGGTTTTAAGTTTAAAGTGGAAAAGATGTTTAAGACAATAAAATCAGGGGTTTGATTTTCCAAATGCTCTACTTGTGCTGCAACAAAAGCCAGGATAATGTATATATTTAGGTTTATTGTCATTTTTAGTATACAGTCAAGGCACACTTTGAATTCAAAGGCTACTGTACAACTGTTTTGACAACCACCACGTCTGTAGGTAATGTGCAGGACATATGAAACTGAAGCAAAAATGTTTCTTTAGGTCTATAGGGAGTGCAGTACATCAAGGAATTCAGATATATTAGAGCAGCATGAATTTCTAATATGTTGCTCTTATGGAAAAGACCACTGGCATATTGAATAATGCTGCTTTCAAAGCAGAGCAGAAAATGTGATTACAGACAATTTCAATGCTGTTTTTAAAATAAATATTTTTGAAATCTTGAGGTGTTTTATTTCACACAATGCATAAAATATGTAACAGTGTGCTAGAGCTAAAGATCTTCTAGGTCATGGAAGAGTAGATGATGTCAGCTATAATTATTCAAATGTGGAATAATAGAAGCATTAGTTTAAAATAAAATGCATGTTACAAAGGCCCATGTCCTTATATTAAAAAAAGCAATAAAAAGCTGACTTTTTTTTGCACACTTAGACAGAAGAATAAAGGCAATGAATAATTTTTAACATTATGCCCCAATTCATCAAAGCCTGAACAATTACATTATACTTTTTCATGAATTATATTTTCAGATGTGCAACCCATAAGAGATTAATACCTTAAACAAAATGCGGCATTGTGTAACAGGGGAGAAAGCAGACAGCCACTTTTTTTTTTTCTTGCCATTTTTAACCTCAGGTAGAATGAAGTTAGTATTTCTTATTCACAGTACAGTTGCTAAAAAATACAGTAAAGAATACTGTTGTATCTGAGATGCATTTAAGAGATTTTGTTTTACTGGTTTCATACATGCTAGTTTAAATTCAGTACTCCTGACTCATCTTGAGGCTGACCTGTACAGCTGATTCTTTTTTCTTGCACCTTTAAGTGTTAGTGGAAACTACTGAGTCAAATAGAAATTCATTATTTCTGATAAACAAGATAAATTACTTTCATAATAAAAAAAAAAATTGTGTCTCCTAACCTAAGTGTTGAGATTTGAATCATGTTTGGATACTTTTTTCTAGCTTGTATTGCATGCCAGTGGTAGCAAATATGTTTTGTCTCTGGTGAATACTTCACATTTGTGCCTCATTACTAGTCTCTGGTCTTCAGTTTACATCAAAATTTACTGTTATGCTACACAAACCTGCTGCTACCCCAAATTTTATTGCAGTGAATTATTGCCATCAGAACCACCAAATCATAAAGCTAAGGTCATGGAACATCTTGTGTTAAAGTTGTTCGGTTTTTTTCTCTTATTAAGCAACTTTGTATTCTTTTTTCCCTTAAAATAAAGCAAACAAAAAAACGACAACTACAAAAAAACACCATGTTTTCCAAGGAGATTTTTTTTTCTTCACTAAGATAAACCTTGCATTGAAAATGGTTACAATAGGTAATGTACGTTTTGTCAAACTCCCTGACCAGATCATGTCCATCAGCATAACTGTATTGTCTCTACTAGAATTATGATTACTTATTCCATCAAGGGCTCTGAGACATATTTTTTATCTTTCTTTTCTTATGATGTCTACTCCACACTTTTGTCCTCAGAAAGACAACAGAAAAGATATGTAGAGGAGCTGATTAAGATGTTATTTGATCAATGTTTCATAAAAACCTGAATATTGCACATCTGCTACCAGAAGGCTTTTTACTGTGCTACAAAAAACTTATGATGTCAGAAATTACAGCTGTATAAAATCAGAGTGGAAACAAAGTGTGCATTTTTAGCAGTGATAGAGATAAGCCATTCAGCTGTAGTGTACTGTGGCAGGTTGTTGTTTCTCTGTGCCTCAGGATTAAATTCAAATGGGAGATCTCTCAAAAAAGATGTGCTCTATCTGGGACTGGACTCAGAGACCCCACACTACAGCAGCAGGACCAGAACCTTCCCATGGGTGACCTTGTCCCTGGGGCCTTCTCAGCAGAAAACATCGGTCCATGCATTCATGGAAGGGGTAACATTGCTGGTACCACTTCATCTGACAGCACCTCTACAGCTTTTCTCTCCCAAGAGAACATCAGCAAAGTTTAGCACTCTGTGGATGCAGGCCACTGACAGACCCGACCTTCTTCAGGTCAACTAGGACAAGAATTCCTGTGAAAGTATTTGTGGAGCATTTTTTTCTGGTCCTTAAGTAGTATCTGGTAAAGTTATACTCTCAGTCTCTAAGTACTAAAAGCTTGCCTTAAAGATAGATCAAGTAAATATTTGCACATAGCTGTAGGAAAATATTTGTACACCAATGGCCAGGACTCTTTTTAGAATAATTCCAGGTCTCATTTTTAAAATTGAAAATGAAGCTGTTGATTTACTGTCAGTTGGGAAACACAGCATCCTGCTTATTTGACTGTGGTTTTTGAGAATCCATGTGGCTCAAATATTTCACAAACTCAGTCAGAAAACAACTTCAGTATAATTTAAAGAAGAAATTACAAAGTGGCATGTATCTTAGTTTTGAAAATAGCCTTCTATAGAAAATACTTTGGTGACCTTTTTCACAGTGGTTACCCATTGTCTGATCAGAATTGATTTGCTACATATAAAAAGTAAGAAAAATAAATAAGTTTAGTTGTATTCATTTTTTTCTTGGACTTTAACCAGATAGACACAGGCTAAGACAAGATGAATATGGTGCAGAGAGAAAGACTTCAGTTGTGGGTGGTAGATTATACAACACCTCACATGTGAAGTACTCACAGGAGTGATTAATGCATAAGCAGCATCATAGCTGCAAGTGTCAAACAAAACAGATAATAGAGTATGCAAATAGAGGAAACATAACTCTCAGAAAATGTCAGAAATTCAGGGGCTTCAGCTGCAGAGAATGTTGACTTTAATCTGCTGCTTTTAACATTGCATGTAGTTGTCGAGAACAGCATGATAATGAAATGTTTCTGAAGACTCACACTTTGGCAAAAAAATCTTAGTGATCTTAAGTCCTGTATATGGAATAGAAGTGAAATGTCTTTCTCAAATCTGTGAACATACTTCTATGAAGACAAAAAGGAAGGAGAAGCCCACAGTGCAGATGAAAGGGAGGGCTTTGTGCATCAGGTGGAGTAGCTTCTATTTCCACCTGTTTCATCATTTAAATGCATGAATTTGCATTCTTTGAAACTCAAAAGCAGCTGAGAAGACTGCACATCCCTCATGGATTTGAAATGCATTCACCATCTCATCCCATGTTGTTCAGAACTAGAAAGGTTTGTGGACAAGAGCAGCTCCACTACAGAATGTTCTGTCTTAGCTCTAGGTGCCATGTGCATGCTAGAAATTCAGCTGTCACCTGCTAGAGTGTGAATTCTCCTCCTTAAATCTTGCATATGTAGAGTCATAGATGTTTAGCAAAATTTTTTCTTCATTTTGAGGGAAAAAGCACATTTGTGGCTTTCCAAGTTGAAGGAATTTAAATGATCCAATTAATAATCATGGGTGGGGGGGGTATCTGTTTCAGTGGTTTTTACAGAGTTTTAAGTATCATTGTTTGAGTTTACCAGTGATCTTTTACATGAGGAATGGAAGGAAAATATTTTGCTTGTTTGTGTTTTGAGTTTTGAAGAAATAATCAGAAGTAAAAAACAACTCGTGTTATTTTTATCCCTTTTTCTTTCACAAGGCAATTAAGAAACACTAAAAGTGTAAGAATGTCTACTCTTCCCTAGTCCTTTTAACATAAAGATTCATTTTAGATTGATGCTTGCCCCTCTGTTTCCCCCTCCACCTCCTCTTCATTTGTACAAAGGCTCTTCTATCTAAATGCCACATTGGGATTGCCTGTGGGCAGCATGTAAAATCTTTAACCTCCACTGCTCCTGTGATGCTGTACTTCACCTACATGCATGTGACCCAGGATCTCTGTAGCCTCACTCAGACACCTTTAAACTGCACTTTTGGCACATTGTACATGCTGTTGCCTCTATATTTGTACACTAAAGATAAGAAAATTAATTTCCTTAATTCGTTTTCTGTGCATATCATGGATAGATGCAGTCAGAAAAAAGAACTTAAGGTACAGAGTGGCAACAAGAAGCATTATGGAGTGAGGAACACCTCTAAGGCATGTTTGTCCATATCTTTCAGCTACAAAATCCCCTCAATGAATGCTTTTCATCTAAAGTGAACAAATGAATTTCGCTTTATCTTACATATTATCAGGATGTATCCAAAATTCCTCTTTCAATCAACACGCAAGAACATAAAAGAGTCTAAGGAGATGTTATAGGTGGTGATGGGCATTCTGTGTGCCTGCCCTGACCCAGGGCTGAAGTGAACTGCAGTGCTCAGGGTACATTTATATGTCTGTGTATGTATCTATAAGTACGTACCACACTGTTAATCACTGAAGCCCTCTGCTGGAGTGTAACAGACAGGATGTAGCATCTGCAACATCCCCCTTCTCCCCAGATTGTGGATCCACGTTGTTGCTAAACAGAGACTGGAACTAGATCCAAATTATTCAAGTAAATGCCACGGATTTAATTAATGCACTGCACAAGGCTGCATTATGCAATATTTTTACCAAATCCCTGAGTTATAAGTGAGGCTACAGTATCTGACAGTAGCTTTAATGGGTACTTTTGCTAATTGGGTTAATGAAGGAAGTAGCCTAGTTGCTAAAGTGAGACATGGGATACCTAATGGATAACAAGAAGAAACAGCTTCATTTCACATCTTCAAAATTCTGCTTCCTGACAGTAACAATATTGGGCTATAGGTACCTTCATTTCATCCTTACAAAAATCATGTAAACTGAAAAAAAAACCTTTAAAACTAAATATTACAGTCCCTTAACCAAAAAAGGCCTGCTCATGGAGTATTTGCAGGATCAGGCCCTTGAAGAGAATGCAATGCTTTTTTATTTGGAGATGTGACTTCCTTCTAATATATTTTAAGATTACCTTCATTCACACATAAAGAATTCCAGAGATTAACTCAGTTACTAAGCTTTAGTTTCCAAGACATGCCTTAATACTCAAGTGTGGGATCTCAGTTTAATGAATTTTATGACACTCCCCTTTCTTATGTAGTAGCATAAAAACTGTTTAGTGCAATAGGCTTAGTCCTTATCTGGTTACTAAGTGCAGCTTAAGGTACCTGACAGAAAGTACACAGTGTAAAATAACCACTGGCAAAACTTCTCAAAGTTATCTTTTGTACACAAAACAACTGATAGCATTTGAAAAATAATGCCACTGGCACTCTGTTCTTCTGAAGCACCTTTTTTTGTGCATTGAAGTGCTCCACAGTCACTAATTAGCTGAGAAGGTAGTTTACTAGTAACAGTGCAAGTAGATGTTCACAATATCAGTCCCTTCTATCTGTCGAGTGCTGTACTTGGAGAAAAACATTTACTTAGGAGAGAAGAAGAGAAAAACATTTGCTTTATTTAAAAAGCTAGCAAAATTTAATTCAGAATATACAAAGATAAATGAATCCCAAATTGAAAAAGAAATATCTTAAAGGAGGAGGATGAAAATGACTATGTAGGGGGACCTGTAATAATGAAAGTGTTACTAGGAGCTAATTTCATGTTTGATGCTCAGTAATACAAAGCTGGTTAGCAGTGTGGTGAGAGTCAGTTTTCAGTATTAGAACTAGCAGATGTCCTCACATGTAGTAAAAGCAGGACTTAACTGCCATGTGCTACACATCTAATATAAAGTTTTTACAGTGACTGCATATTATGGTAGCTGAGACTTTTAAACTCTCAAGCAACGTGGAAGTGATACAGCAACCTTATTTAAGAGACATGAAAAAGATGCAGGCGTTGCTTTGCTTGTCCTTGAAATGCTGTCAGCTCTAGGGAGAAGTGAAGTATCTGTTTAACCACAGAGTGTGATGTTCCACTGCCCCAGATTTCCAGTCCAAGCCCTTACAGGCCTGTTCCATAGCACACGTGTTTCTTCTCACTTGTCATTGGCTTTTGTGAATGCAAGGAGAGAAAACTCACAACAGGGAAGTTCTCTGCCCAGGGCCTGGCCTATGTAATTTCAATTGTGGCTGGCACTGTTGCACTGACTTCATCATTTGTGGCCTCTGCCTCTGAAGTGCATTTTAAGAGCTCTGTGACTGACTCAAAACCTCAGTGGGATTTTCAGAAATATTCTGGCTTAATGCTGATCCTGTCCTACTCTAGCTATCCCGGAGTTTCAAAAGAAATAGAAATAGCTTTATAACAGATGCTTTCATTTGTTCAGAAATTGTGAAAATTCAGATTTTATATTATATAAAATTAAAGGTGTGTCAACAAAATTGTTTGTCAGTAATGATCCACACTAATAATGCCATGATAATTCTGAAATGTTTTTCTTTGTAACATTTGGAAAATCAGTGCAAGCTCTAACAAGACTGAAGAGAAAAAACATGATCTAATGTCCTGTTTGAAAACAATTTTTATTGTTTTGATTATAATTAAAGACAATATAGGAAAGCTGTGCAACAGAAAAAAGTCACATAAGTAACCTGACCTCTTAGATCCTGGCTCAGTGCAGCCATAATGTTGTGTTACTTACCAAATCACAGAAACTGGTCCAGAGGGAACTATAATGTCCCTCATTTAATGTAGTCAAAGATAGGATTTTAAAAGGTCATCTTACTGAAAGCAGGATACTCCATAGGTTTGTCATTTCTGACAGATCTTATTTTTAGAGAATTCATCTAGACTCCTTATGCAAGCTCTGGATAGAGATTCTCACCCTTAAAAAATCACCATACATAACATCCAGCAGGCAGTGGAGATTAATGAAGATAATTTAATATTTTAAATATTCTGTTATTTATTTTTAAGCTGTGCTTATATATGTGTTTATAGTTATATTTATTAAGTGTATATTGATCTAAGATGTTGATGGAACAACTAGGAAATAAATAAACAAGAAGATGTGTATTAACTCAGACTGTTTTGGTTCATAGCTGACTTGACCATTTAAGAAACAGTAGGAAAATAATAAGCTTTCCCCAAATCTTATTAGCATATAATCATGATCCAGACTGTATTAGCCCATAAACTACACAGAGCAAAATAACTCTTCTTGAAGGTTATTTTATAGTGTTATTTTATGAAATTGTTTATGTGCACATTTTAAATATTTTATTTATTTATCATCACCCATTACTTAGAAAGTTAGGCTGAAGGAATGGATGTTTATGATATCTAAGGAATGCTACTGCAAGTAATGGGATAAAATAAGCAATGGTTGAAGGTTGGGGAAAAACCGTTTTAATAGTCTGCCAGGTAGTGTTAAAGCACTGGAACATGTACATATGGGAAAATCCTGCACTGGATGAGAGATGGGTTGGATGATTTAATAGACCTTTCTTTGAGATGTAATTTCTGTAACTGGTTGATACATACACTAGTGTTCAGATATTTGGACTTCTTTCTTGTTTGTCTGGCAAATTGTTTCTTGTGAAAGGTTATAAATTACAATAAATAGTCTTTGCAGAAGATGAGCTACATGATATTCTTGGAAAGAATTTTTCAGCTGATATCCAGACATTAATGCCAAAGCAGAAAAAACCAATAGAGTCCTAATCCCATGGCTTTGCTTGAGCACAGTGCTAGGATGGTGCACTGCCATAAATAATATTTACATTGAATAGAGTTTTCTGTATTCTAACAGCAATTTAGGATAGAAAGGACAAAACAGAGAAACAAGTGTTATTTACTTAGAAGAATTTTTTCCTTCTGATTTTGTAACAAAGAATTCATTGCTAGGGATGGAGGGAAGGACAGGGAAAGAATGGATAGCAAGCATTTATAAAAATGTTGATGTAGTTATAATTAGATCCATTTTAGAACCAAAAGTTTTATGCAGAAACTGACAGAAGGATACGCAATAATTATAGTTTGCTGACAAGCTGAATAGAGTTTCCTTTTTTTATCTTATGGTTTTAGGAAACCAAACTGTAAATAAATATGCAGTTTGACAGATTGTAATTGCAATCAGCAAGGCGTCTTTTCATTTAATCAGATAGTGTTATTAAAATGGGGTTACAATTAAACATTTTATAGTGTGACGTAGAACTCTATTAAAATTCTCCAGCAAACAGTAATTATCATTTGATGCTTCTGCAACCGATTTCCATTTGCAGAAACATTATTGGCTATGACTTTCCAGTGGTTAGGTCTCAGTTTGCTGTTCTCTTCCTACTTTGATACATAATATTAAGTATTCTCTTTTTTTACTTCACTGTGAAGCTTAAAACATTAATTTTGTATTATTTTATTATATATATTACTTTTTACTGCTGTTAAAACTGCATGATACTGGCTAAAGAAGGTTTGCACCAGAGGAAGTGTAGAATTACCTAAGCATGAATATTCTTAACTTTAGGAATTGTAATTTTGCTCAGCTCTAACTGTGTGGAAAACTGCTATTTGTTCCCATAGTTTTGATAAACTACATAGAAAAATATGAAGTCATGAGTGGTTCAGCCTCTTAAGACTTTTTCAGGCTGTAACTTCTCCCTGATATCACCATCCTCTAAGAAGCAGAAAAGATCAAGAAAAATCATTAGGAGACACAATTTTTGGGACAGTCTTCAGGTGCATGTAACCCCACTAATGAAACTTCACACAGAAAATCTTTGGAATGAGGGGAAGAAGTGATTTGCATAAGCAAAGAGTGAAAACCTTTGAAAATGAGTCAGCAAAGCTACTGCTCCTTTTAATCTGGGGGACATTTTTGGAGGAAACATCAGTGTTTTGAGGAAAGTCAAAGTTTTCCTTACTGAAAAGTAATCAGGCAGTGGTATAAAACATATTGTCTTGGTTCTTTTCACTAGTAGTTGACAAAGATAAAATAAGAAGAATAAAGAGTAAGAAAAAAGAGTAAGAAATGACAAGTATTTTCTATAAATCCATACTTTCCAAAGTATGCTTTCTTTTGGTGAAAAGTGAAGTTTTATGAATACTTGAATAAAGGAGAAAAAGAAAGAAATAATTTGTTCTGACATACTATGCATTTATTTTAACTTTGCATTGTCTTTGACTTGGCACCTCTTTATCTTGCTTTTCCTGGTACGACTGTATGTTGGTTTCCTCTTGTGCTTTTCAACAAGTACAATCACTGCAAAGTAGCTGATGCAGAGTCTGACTCCTTACAGCATGCCCAACAATTCTCCTTTTTCATTTGTGTGCATATATGCTTTTTCCTGCAGATCATTTTTCTGAGGAACAGCTTTCAAAAGGTTTGTCAGAGGTCATCCACCTTCAGGCCATGTGGCTAAAGAATTGCATTGCCAAAACACTCAGAAATTCAGTGGTCACATAAAAATAGAGGAGATTAGCAAAGAAATTTTAAATTGCACCTCAACCACTTCTGATAGGGTAAGCAAATGGGTTGAGTTTTCTCTTTCCAACATCAATACAAACAGGGCTATACGAGTTCCCTGACTGGTCCTCTCTGGACAACACAGGATTACTATCTGTGCAGCTACAACATAGTTTGAGGTCACCATCCTCTTCTAGGTTATAAATGATCAAGGAAGAGAACTTAAATTATTGCTTGTCACTGAGCTTTTCCGATGACAAACCCACACATGTAAATAGGGTTGTGACATTAAAAAGTGCATACAAAAAAAAGTAACCAGATTCTCACCAAGTCTGATTGTATTTTTTTCTAACATAAAGATAACGTAAAGTATATCTGAGTCTAATGTTCAAAACAAGGAAAGAATAGTCCACATCTGACCTGCATACAGTTTTTTTTAAGACCACATCACATGGTGTATATAGCTGTGAAGGAGAAGATAATCAGTATAAGAAATGCAGGTTCAACTCAAAGAAACAGATCCATCTTAGGGTTTTGTGGTGCTATACATCATTGGCACTATCTGAGCACTCTATCTTACCTTATAATGTCTTCACTATGTATTTGAAAAATAAAGGTCTAATTGTGAAATGGTACAAGGGCCCCCTTGGCAGGTATAAAGAAGTATTTCTCCAGAGGAGGAAAGGCCCAAAACAACAAGGTGGCAAATGTACATAATATTGGACATTTGCATTTGGCTGAAACCTGAGGTTTGCTTTAATAATGCAGACAGAGATGCCTGGTCTAGCACGTTTGTCTTAAAAATATGGAAGTTTCACAGGATATACGATTTCTTCATAGTGTTTTTTGCATTTGCAGTTCTGTACTAAATATTCACATACTTCTCTGTGTTGCAATCAAGCCTGTTTGATTACTTTCAATTTTTGCCATAAGATTTTGTTACTCTTGCTGAAAATTTTAAGACATTTTCCTCCAGACTCATTCTTTTTTTTCCCCCTCAGATTTATTTACTACCTTTAGAAGTAGAAAAGTCCAATTTCAATCATGTTAGAAATAGCTCATTTTAGACAAGTACGTGCTGCTCTGCTTACAAAACATATATGAGTGGAATATGCAATTACCACAACTCAGTTTCCTGCCACAGAAACATTTCAGCATTATAGCATTACAGAAATAGAATGACATGCATAATGAAAGATTTCAAGATTCACCCAAGGCATTTATTCTCTTCACCTTAATGTTCTCAGCAGTAGCAGAGTATCCATTAAAAGGTACGATGAATTATGGTTGCTTAGCAACCGTGGGGAGCTTGTAACAGCACCAAAGAATGAAATGGCTGGTTGATAAAATGAATTTTCTCTGAGCATTAGCCTGTTGAAACTGCCTTTTCTTGTGGAACATAAAGTGCATTTATTTGTCTCATGCATTTTTTATTAGAAAATTATTTGAGTTCCAGAGACTTGAATCGTTTTGCTACAGGAGATATTTGATTTTAATGTGTTGTACTAAAATAAGTAATAAAAGACATTTTCTTCAAAGTAAAGACACCAAGGAAACCTAGGTAGCTCCTTTTGAAGTTGGGAATAAAATCTTATATAAGGTATGTCATTACTCATTTCTAATTAAGAATGATATTAGCTAGGACTTAAACTTCAATTTTACCTTTAAGGGAAAGTTTGAGACAGTTAGCCAATATGTAGTGACAAAAAGGACAGGTTTGGAATTGATCTCATGGATTCATCATGAGTGAAGTAAGTTTTCTTCTCTCTTCCCAGACAGTATGGTAGTCATGTCTCAGAGAAGGTCAGAAGTGGTTGCACATTCATATCTAGCATTCACTACTTATTTCTGTGCTAAAAATGTGCTCATCATAGGCTTCCATCCAACAGTGAGGAGATGCTTCACTTTCCCCTGAGATTCTCTGAGCATTCAGCAGCAGAGTTGGATGAGCGTTTTTGGAAGAAAAGGGTTTTGTTGGAAAATGCCGGAACAGTGAAACCAGAGTTGAGGCAAGGGGAAAGTATCAGTTGCATTTAATCTTTTACTGTTATTATTTTCTGAGAATCGTGTCTGCATGGTGAGAGCATGAGACAAAAGACAGGGAGATCAAAAGACAGTGAGACCTGCCTATTCAAAAATACCCAGAACATCTGACTGGGTATATGATACCAAATCTTGAACTTCTACACAGCATTATTTAGAAAAAAGAGCTCAACCTTTTGATTTTGTACTTCGTAATAATGCCCAAATGATTAGTTATTATCAGTTAATAGTTTAGTCTTTCCTGTGAGACTTGAGACAATGACATAATTGCTCTTACACAATCTAATAAAGGTCTTTCAAAAGGCTTCAGACTTATTTTACTGTTGAAAAGAGTTGTGTTGAACACCTGAGTGTAAAGAAACCATAACCCTGCTCCTGCATGGTGAATCAGTAGATTGTGTCCTGTTGAGAGTGTCCTGAGTTCTTTGTGAGTCCTTGGTGCAAGATGGACTCACTGTTGACTTTTCTGGCAACTTAAATGAGGTTGTGTGGGTGGAGATTGCATGGTGAGTCCAAGTGGCAGCTGAGAAGACTATCTGGGAAACTGGGGCTGTGGAGAAGGCCTTCTTGTCTTAGAAGTGTATCTTTAATTCTGGACTGAGGCTAGAGTAAGAAAGCAAATCTAAGAATCAGGATGAGATGACTCATTTATGTCTTACCTACCTGTCAGGAAAGAATCAGTGTGAGCCAGTGTTGAAAAAATTGAAGAGTCTTGCAGCGAGCTGCCTTGTCATGGAAATTTTCAACCTGTATTTCTGTCTCCATATGGATTCTGGTGATGCTGCTGAGAGTACTGCTATCAACTGCTCTTGGGAAAGGATGGAACTGTTGCAGTTAACATGATAGCAAATGTTGGCAGCCTAACAAAAAACAGATTTTAGTTATGTTGACAACATGGCAACATTTTTTACAGAGCGTTTTTTACTGCAAATTAAATGCCCTGGGAGATACATAACTACACACAGTGATAACCTTTTTGGACTAAAATATAATTCCACTCAAGTGAAAATGAAAGGAAACTGATACTAAGCAGTAAGGTCTTGCCTCTTTAAAGTGCGTGCTAATAATCAAACATTAAAAGTGAAACTCCGGTCATCTACAAAGGTGCAAATTAAAATTCCAGCGAGAGAGCTTGACTGATTTGTTTAACAAAGAAATTTAATACAGCAGAATCCCACTTGAACATAAAACTATTACACTCACAATAATCCTGTCTAGCTGTTGGGAGATCCAAATTAAAACTCTCACTGATATTTGCTTAAATCTCGTAAATTGCACAGAATTAGAGCATATTGAGGTTAGGTATTTACTGTGATCTTTACTGTCTAATAGGTTTATAACAATTTAAAATGATGACTGAAAATAAGTATTTTCCCCTCAGATGATTCGAGTAGTGTATATTTTACTCCTGTATTCTAATTTAATACCCACTTGTTTATTAACTTACTAGTGTCAACATGACAAGGCTGTATTGAATGCAGACTAAATGTTCCATTTAAACAGATAATTTGTTTTCTTATTAGTATTAAGGTGTTATGAGGAGATTATTCAGTTGAATTTGGTGGATTAATACTACTACTCAAGGAGATATTTTCATGCTTATTTACTATGTACCATTGTTTCCATTCATATGTATAGAAGAACAGATGTTTGTTTCTTGTTTCGCTTGTGATTCCAGTGATTTAGTAACAATATTACTTACTGTGTTCTGTTCCAGTCCTCAGTACCCTCTGGAGGATTTAATTTATGGATTTTTTTTTTTTGTATGAAAGTCTCAAAATTGCATGAACGCATTAAATTCATAGAAGTTTGGGAAAGGAATTGCAGTCCTACTGAACATCTCAAATGACTGGCAAGTATTACAAAATAAAAATTGGTGACCGCTTTTCTCCAGCCCAGCTGCAGTGACATATTCAAGTCTTTTAAGTCAGGTGGGCAAGTAGAGGTTTTAAATTTGTTCCTGTCAGTAAGATTCCCCACATTTTAGTTAGGACACATTGCAGATATTGATTTAGGGAACAAAGATAATAAATCGGGAGCAATAAAGGTAAAATGTGATAAATTAATAGCCTCAGATAGCCCCTGCTTTTTCCAGGTTTTGATAGTATGGTAAAAATAATCTTGGCATTCACAGTGCAGTCCTTCTTTTGTAAGATTGATCTAATAAAACAGGAATGTGCTCACACCCACCTAAGAAGTTATCATTATTCATGCTTTGTGGAAAAAGGTAGAGTTCAAGGTCTACAGTTCTTGCTCACAGCTACATTGTCTAAGGAAATATATTAGTGTAATTTATGAAAATGTACAGTTGTGCCAGCTGGAGAACATAGAGTCAATCCTGTCTGATGTTGCACATCAGCAAGAATTATTGAACAAGGTACTAATCACTGTTGCAGTACAGCAGTGAACAAAGTTAAAGGAGTAGAGAAGGCTTATTTTATGAAATGCCCAGACATAAACAGCAGCAAAATAGGACTCAAAGTATATATTCATGTGTGAATATAGCTGTAACCACAAAACTGTTGTCGTGCTTTGGCTGTGGCCCTCTTCCTAAAGAACTTGTTATATCAGAGCAACATGCCTAATGAATTTTTTGCATGAATATAATAAAATCAGGATGTGATTTGACCAAATGCACTGACATAACCACTGCATACATTTATGTGAATCCATCAAATATGAAGCATGTTGCATAAGAGCACTCTATTTCTTACAGCTCCCTGAATAAATAATGTACATAAGCCTCCTCAGAAACAAAGTCAACAGCGAGCTGTCTGGTTACATGTACTTTTGTATGACTTCTGGTTAGCTCAAAAGTCCCAAATATGAGACAGAGAGAACTGGAATATGGTGTGAGTTTAAGATGATCTCTGGGGAACCTTTATCTTCATATAGGATCTTTTTTAATATGTGACAGTTTTATATCAAGGATAATGATCTTTATATAATAAGTAATCTAAATACAGTCAAGCACATCATGAGTGAATATGGTTTATTTGGTTGAACTGTTTCATAGATCAAATTTTAGATAGCTTTTTAGTGGCTACATTAAAAGGGATATTTTTGCTGTTTTCTGGCATGTAATGTATCTGTCGCTTAAAGTGGAAGGCATGTCACTCTGGTTTTTCTGTTGACACAGGATGCAGTCTGTTGGGAGAGTCATAGCCAAGAAAACCACCTTGTGATATTCTTCTCACTTTGCACAGAGATGCCAAGAAATGCTGCCTTGCTGCATTACCAACCAGAAAACATTGGCAAATTCTGGGCAGTGACCAGAGAGGCAGCTAATGCATTCTTACTGTTCTCACTAATAAATGAAGAATCCTTCTATTCAGTGCAATTCTTGAAAACATATATGCTGATTCAGGTTTTAATGACTCCCATTTTATTCAAAGACAACTTTCTCCTGTCATCTCTACAATTGCTGTTTAGGTTTGTGCCATGTCCTTTTAAATATTGGCTAAAAAGATTAGCCTGTTTAGCCCTCAGAAGAAGACATATGGTAAAACAAAATCTCAAGCTTGGTTCAGTGCATGTGTCAGAAACTGATACACTGGCCAGCAGCAGAGGGATGGGGGAAAGGCAAAGGAACAGCCCATGTCAGTTTTAAAAAGCAGCTATTCCAAAACAAAGGAAGTAGTTGTGTATGGCATCATGTCCATTTACTTAGGGAGATATTTAATTTCCTTTTAAAATAGGACTGTATTTTCATTTTTCAGCTTAGTATCAGTCTGTATATGTTGTGTGCACAAAGTAACAATTTTTCTGCATATGTTTCTTCATTGCCCTAACAGTTAAACATAACATTTCGGGTAGTTCAATGGACATCCAGCTACTGGGAAATGTATTAATCAGTATGTATATAATGTATTAATCAGTACTTATTCATGTACATGCAGAGTAGGAGAGTATCAGAGTCAAATATGAATTTACAAGTTTAATGATGGATGTAAATTTTGCCTTCATACTGACATTACAGTCAACGATAATGTGTGTACATATCTGAAAGGCGAGATGATTCCTTGGGTGTTAGTTTAGAAGATCAAGTAAAAATCTGTCAGTTCCAGTTAAAGATGGAAAAAATAATGAAGTGTTAATATGAAAGAGGGAATTAGGTCTTTTATGCCTGATTTCCCAGCCCTGAACCTTCAGGGTTCCAAGCATATGCAATTAGAAAGCTACCTTTAGCTGAAAAGTCATGTTAAGGTCTGTTCAGAATAGGTGATATCTCCATCTTTAGCTTTGCTGCCTACTGCACTTAGTCCAGAATGGAGACATGATTTCTCTGGTGAACTGCTGAAGGATCCTTCAGAGAAGTTCTGATGCTTCCATTGCATTTCTTGATGCCTTGTGAAGGCTGACCTAGAATAGAGGCTAGATGGAGCTAAAGAATAAAGTAGGTCTTTATTAAAAGGCCTCAATGGATGCACCTTGGGCAGCACAAGAGCCCAGCCAGGACTACACCCAAGACAAACCCAAAATGGTCACAAAATGGATGACAGAACCCATTATCACGGGTTCTTACACTTTTATAAGTTCTGGTCCATTAGCATATTGGAGTTAATTGTCCAGTTTAGGTTATTAAACTTTAGATGATGAAGTCACATCCTTCTTATTTTTGTCTCTCTTCATTCTATCTTTGTTTATGCTCCTGGGCCTGAGATTTGGATTGGTTGTCCTTGGTCCCCAGCTAGAAAAGGAACTGTTTTGTCTACCTACTCTGTGAAGAGAGCCTACTATCCCGTAATATGAAGCTTAGAACTTACACTCTAAACCAGTACAAAATCCAAAAAATATAAAAGCTAAAACATGAGGCATCATTCTGTGCAATTCACATAGTTCCTCTGACAGGATCACAGTCCAAACTACAGACAGGTAAAAGTGAGCAAAGGAAGAGATCATGTTGAGGACTTAATGATTGACAGAGAAGGCTACTCCTATGTCTTCTGAGTCATGATTCAAATCCCATAAAAATATTTGGAAAGGCTTGCAATTCTTCTGATGGACTTAGTTAAACCTTTGTTATGCATAGAAGTGCTCTTAGCTTGGTTTTTACTTTTGCTGGAGAAATTTCTGTCTGTACCTCTGTTTCTCTGTCTAAAATGGGGGGAAAGATGTTTATGTGCATTACCAGCACATAGTGTTTGGAGGTTGCAGTAAAATAAAGTGGTAGGATTCAAAATGTTGTATGTAAAAAGTCTTTTGTATTTAAAAATCCTGTATTATGGATCTCTTGTACAAATAAATTATCTGCCTTGCATTTCACATTGTGAAGTTAATGCATTTCCTTAATCTTAAACCTGTTTGTTTTGTTAGAGAAAGCAGAAGCTATTCTGCTTCTGTATTCTTCCTCAATGCAGAATTTGAGTTGAAGGATTGCATTTATTGTATCTGAGTACGGAAAAAAAACACACCACCAAACAATATTATAAAAAAACTCATAAATTTGTGTCAGTCTCTGCTTCCCAGGTCTTAATTGAGGATTTCTCATCGTCATTCATTGTCAGTTTTTCCAGAACAGATTGAGATAAATGTCTTTTATCACCCAACAATTGCAGGTGCACATTCCACTTGGAGGCGATGGTGGTGTCTGTATTAGATAGACAGAGTATAAAGGGCCAAAATTTTCCCCTATGGAGAGAATGGGCTATAAAAGCAAGCAAGAATTTATGCTGTGTCTTTGTGTATCTGTGCAACATTGTGTCCTGATGTATGCCTATGCACTTCTGCTCGTGAGCCATCTTTCCTTTCCTTAGGCTGAATGTGATATCCAGAGAATCCTCCTCAAGAGGTGTGCTGGGTTAGGAGAACATAAACAAAATCCTCCTGGTTACTGGCATGGTTCAAGAAGTGGGGCTACTGGTCTGTGGTGGCAGCAGTAAGGAGCACAAGGTGGTTAAAAAATGCCTGGGAAATGTGGAGACCCTTCAAACTGCTTGCATTGAATGTTGTCCTTCTTTGATTTAGCTTTATTAAAATGGTGATAACACAAGTATAGTGGTGGCCTGCAGGGGAGCACTCTGAGCAGCTGGAGGGCTATCCAAAATCTATCCTGTAATGCTCAGACTCATTCCTGGTGTGAGGAGATCTTGTCTTGTGGTGTCTTTTCACTTAGCTCTTCATACATATGTTAGCTGGAGGAAGTAAACAGTACTCTCAGATCTAGGGAAATCATTTGCATTTCATTAGTTCTAGAGTCCATAATTTTAGATTTTATCCCAATGGTAGCATTTCCCTGGACCCCAGAAAACTGCAATAAGTAGCATGCATTGAATGTTCTTCTTCGATTTAGCTTTATTAAAATGGTGATAACACAAGTTTTACATGGATGAGAATGGAGAGGCATTTAATGTTTTGGGTTCCTTTTAGTTCAGCTGAAGAGTTTTCTACCTCAGTATATAGCAGAACATTTACTTTGGCAGGAGAATCACTTATTTATTGTCTGGGTTTTTGGAAGGTGTTTGTGCAGTGAGCCAGATTGTTGTCTATTTTGCCATTGGGATTTTTCCTGGCATGAATAAAGATGCTTTTGTGAAGATTTTATAACTCGCATGGTGAGACCTGTACCCATTCTTCAGTCCCTGTATGTTTTTACAAGCCCACAAAGCCATCCACTCCCAGCTGGAGGAGCAGTCCAGTAGCAGGAATTGAGAACAGCCACAAACTCATTTGCAAAGACTGGACATATGCAGAGTGCCAAGAGGAAAGTTTGTTTTGGTAGAATTGCATCTGGAGTAGCAGCAGCACAGACTTAGGCAAATTTTGGCTAGTGTTCCTGCCAGATAGAGACTGGTGTGTTTTGCACTACTTTAATCATTCTAAAGGAAACCTGGCCAGCAAGTTATGTGCCATGTCTTGAATGGGTGAAAATTCTCATTATGTGCTATTGAGCTTGTGTTGGCCACTAGTAGTTGTTCTGTTCTGTGCCAATTTATGCTTATCAAGTATTAAAGTAATGCCTTGACTTGGGATACTTCAAGGAGTCTTTGTGAGATGTAATTTCATAACCATGTAAAAGACCTGGGGTTTGTTCCAAAACATACACATCAACTGAATCCAACTAGAACCAGCTAAACATTTTCTGCTGGCATTTCTAATAGAGATACTCTCATTTTTAGAAGTTTTTAAGGATATTTTCATGACTTTTTGAAGACTTCTGTGCTGGTTACTTAGTTGGTGATTTCTTTGTTAGCATGTGCAAGTGTTCATTTATACTTTTGGCATCCTTATTTTACCATTTGCCTCTGTGGAGGAAAAGCTTTTTAAAATACACTAGTGAAATGTTAACTAAGAGTAAAATGATCATATTTTAAGGTTATATTTTCTGGTTCTCACCGAGTGCTTACTTGGGATGAAATTGTCAGTGGGATGTTTTAATTCTACCCATCCCTGTTGGCTGGTCTGAGAGCTCCATTTTGTGCTAAACGGCATTTTTAATTTGCAATTAAAAAATCCCCCAACCTTCTGTAAGTTTGACTACATGCCCACCCCTCTCTTTCTGCATTCGGAGGAACCTGTCATCCTCCTGTGAGGGATTTCTTACAAATTAAAGAAAGGAGAATTGGCCTGTAGAGATTCCACTGTAAATACAGGAAGACAAATTATCTTATAATATTAGTGCTGTTAACTATATTATTCAAAGCTATTCAGATCACCTTTTTCTTTTCTTTGCAGGCATTCTTATTTCCCAAGTACTTTTATCCCTAATGATACCTTAAGAGAGCCAGATTAGTTAGGTAGAAGCACAACTCCTCCCCTTTCAGTCTGCAAACACAAAATTGAGCTTGTAAACATACAGACTTGGACTTTTGAATATCTGGTCCTAAATGTTTCATGGCCCTTATGCAATGCACCCTTATAATTGAATTACAGGGAAAGGATAACGTTATTGTGTTGTCTTCTGTAGGGTTCGTAATAATTCTTATCATGTATTTCAAGAAGACGTTATTTTATTTTATTCTTGACATTACAGACAAGCCCTTAATGTATTTATTCTGGAAGGGCTCCTTGTGTAAGAGCTACTTGCTCAAGCAAAGTCGGTTCAAATGGGTAAAGACAAATCACTTGGGGCTTATTTCTGACACTTAGGCACCATACAGTGCAAGAAGAAGAAAAGGAAGTGGAAATAGCTTTTTTATGGAAACTCAGAGCCATGGTGGCATTTGTGTCTGTCCAAGTGCTGTCTTTACTCACCAGCACCTGGGTCAAAGGAGCAGCATGACCACCTTTTCTCTCTCAACCTATCTTTGTCATCCTGGGCATGCTCCCAGAGGGAAATAAGGCAATGCCTTTGCCTCTCCAAATGGTGGGGGCTATGATCCTGCCTTGTCCTGTGTGGTAGTGGGTCTTCCCACACACCTCCCACGCTGTGTGGCTGTGCAATGCTCATGGCAGGCAGCAACGCAAAAGAACACTAGGTGCCAGTTCTGCACAGCCCCTTGTGTACATGGTAGTCAAGGAAGGGACTGCTCACGTACCGTGTTTAACACAGGGAGCCTTCAGCATGGCTGCAGCAATGGTGCAGAGGAACCTGTGAGACTGAGTGTTGGACTTAATGTGGAGTTTGCTGAATACCATGAATAAATTGTTCAGTGTTCAATGGGTATTAATTAAAAGCATGTGTGAAAGTAAAAAAAAAATTGGAGTTGCATATTGATAGGTCTGAGCTGTAGTTAAGCTACTTAAGTAGCAACTAGAAGTAGTGTATGTGATATAGTAAAAGATTTGCATAACATAAACATTGTGAGTATCAAGTTGTGGCCCATATACTTCCTGTGATATTATCATTGCTAATCTTATGGCTTAGAGCTGCATGCCTGACAAGCTACTTATACATTATAATAAACTGATATTACACATGCACCCATGCAGAGTAACCATAGTTACACACACAGTACCTTTCTTTTGGTTAAAGTAAACACAAATATAATCATTTCGGGTAAGTATATAATCATTGGGGTAAGTACTGGAGCTTTGTAGGTTAAGAGTTTGCTGCCAGCAGTGAATAAAAGGAATGTATCCAGCAGTTCAAAGTAAAATTCACTCATCCTTTTATGAAGATTGAAACATGCTATTAAAGTAAATCATTACAGTGATTTGTTTTATTTTTGTCTTTGTGATATGATTACTTTGAGTCATCACCATTTTTGCTAGAGAACCTGAAAAAAATCTTTAGTACCAGCCTCATCATCTCAGTAGAGTAGCTTGACAGTCCATTCTAATGCATTTTAACCAACTTATAAATCATTTTCTGTAGACTAATGATTTATTACTGCTGTAATGAACTTCACAGGCATCAATACATTAGTATCCACTGTGAAAAAAAGCCATTGTCAAGTCCTATTGGAATGATGATCAGTTTACTATTGTTATTAATGACCCTGATCAACTCTTTGAATCTGTGGATAACCCTGTTAGACGACAGAGGTCTTCCATTTGGGCAAAAATCAATGCATATGTAAAATAAAATTATGTGGTTTTCTGGACCTTTTATCAGTGCTTATGTTCCCATTGTCTGCAGAGATTCAGAACTACTTGTAATTTTACCAAAGCTGGGGTGGTTCAGGAATAGGAATCCCTGGAAATACTTTATATTCAAAGTTAGGCAATGTCATAGCTCTAGGAGAGATTGCTTGTTGCTTTTTTTTTTTTCCCTAAACACTTTCCAGGTGTGGATATGCACTGGCTACTTAATAGACACGTGATGTCTCAAATGGAATTCTCATTGTTGTATCCTGTATTTTACTCCTGTAATGGAAGGAGTCTGTAACACAGGGAAGTTAAATGTTACAGACTGTATGTTCCAAGTGCTGGGTCTCAAGTTTCTGAAGTGTAGTGCTTTTTCCCTTTCTTTTTGAAATAGAAAATAGACCTCAGTGGCTTGACCAAAATAGTAATTACCATGTTAGGGTTTTTTTTTCAGTGTTCAGAGATGTCAGAAATGTGACCTTTGAGGCTTTTAAATGTGACCTTGTTACTTCTTTCCATTCATTAAGCTACAACCTTTGCTCTCTTGTCATAAAAGATAAATGAAGATTCACACAATCTTTATTTAAGAGAAGATTTATTGTTTACATTAATGTAGATTAAGTAGGAGCAAACCAATTATTTATTGTGCCAATCATGTCTTCTTGAACTTTAAGTTAGTTATCACAGTTCTATAATTACCATTTCCAAATGTTCATTGCAAACTGAAAGCATTAATAGATTTTGTAAATGTCTTTGAAGATGTTATTTTGTATGAATAAGTGGGAAATTATATCTAACCTCTTGTGTAATGATCTAGAGAAAGAAATTAAATGTCAAAATTCTGTAGAAAAAATGTAGTCTTCATACACATTACATTGTCTTAAAATTATTCTTTTGCACAGTATCTCCTGCTCTGGAAGCAAAAAATATCATTTTCTGTTGCCAAACTACATTTGTTGATGAATTAAAAGCTAGGGAAATTTTATCAACTTAGGAGTTGTTCAAATTCATCTTTTTGCTTATTTAGCTTTTGATTAAGAAATGGATAGGCAAGACCATTCTGGTGAGAATTTGTACACTGAAGTATAAACTTTTTGTTTTGTTTTGGGTTTGGTTTTGTTACTGGGTTTGGTTTCATTTTCAGTTTTTTGAATGTATCCATCTGAAAGGAATTTGTTTGAGATTGCACATTTAATGCTAAATTATAACTAACTCTATTCACAAAGTGACAGGAAGAAATGAGGCACGAACAACCTCCAGCGTGTGTGCTACCACATCCCCTGAGGTCTGGCTGAATCCAGTGTAAATGTTTTTTCAGACATCTCAAGGGAAGTATATATTGCACCCCCAGGAGTGATCACCTCCCTCCTTGCTTCAGGCATGACAGTGCCAGAGGCAAACATGATACTTCTGGAAACATGGGAAGAATCTCGCTCTTCCATCATTCATGTGCACCATGACCTGTAGCTGCTCACTTTCACTGCAAAGCTCTGCAGTAACCAGATGATGATTTCACTTCTAGCATCTCATGTGTGCTGTAATGTGTGAAATGTATGTGAAACACAACCTTCCAAAGAGGCAGGAAAATCAACTTGGGGAAAAAAAAAAAAGGCAAAAAAAAAATCTTTTGAAAATATTATGAGAATAGTGCTACTTTCAAACAGAATTCTGGAGATGGGCACCAGTGGCAGCAGCTTAGAGTCCAAAACACAAGGGTTCATTTTGCAGAATATTTTAGACTAATATTAAAGCTAAGCAAAACCATATACAACAGTGGAAATCAATGTTTACATTTAAATGCGAGTTTTGTTGGGGGATCATCTTAATATGTTGTAGAATAGCAGTTCATACATTTCTGATCCTGACTTTTTGAGGCCTTGGGAGCCAAAGTATAGCTTAGTGTCTTGATTCATATGCAGTTCAGTGAGGCTTTCCTTCTTAAGCATGTCAGATGAGATCAAGCTTTGCAAATGCTCACAAGTTAACTAGCCAGACCTGCCATCTCAGAGCTATGCTGGAAAATAACCCAAAGCCATGTGTCCTGTATCCACACCTCTGAGAAGGACACATGGATAGATTGTTCAGGTCAGCCTACACACTGCAGTTTGGGAGGAACAAATTAGGTAACAGTGGGATAGCAATTAGGAATAGCTGCTTCATTCAGCAGTTTTTAGAAGACTAAGTAGAATGGCACTCATTTCAATGAACATCTGCTACATAAATTAAATAGTTTCCAGGAGTTATCAAAGAAATTGAAAGCTGCGTTCTTATTCCACCTAATGTATTTTGCTGTTATTCCTAGTTTAGTTACATTCCTTTAAAATGTACACCTATGTCATATTTTCTGAATTCTTTGTTAAAGGGAGGGTAAATTTAGTTATTAAATATTTTATTAAAATTTTTTTTGTTACATTTAGAATGGGATATAGTTGAATCATTTCTCATCTTGCTATCAGTATATATTATTCTACTCAAAACATTTTTAAAATACTCTCTTGTATTGATGATCTCCCTAATTTAATTACATTAAGTGCATTAAGTAAACATATTGACTTCTCCCATGAGAAAACAATGTAACTTTATTGCTACAAGAACTGAATTCTGAGAATGTAGATTTACAGTACTTGTTCTGCTTCTTTTAAAAAAATAATTTATTTCTCTGTGTGGGAGAGCGTTTTGCGTTTCACCAGTATCGTTAAGAAAACAAGATGTCCACAAGATAGTGTGCAAATAACTCATTAAAATTGGTATTTCTAAATATATAAGAAACAATAGCCCTGGTGTGTATCCCATCTGTGTCAAAAGAAAGAAAAAAAAAATGCTGTTTTTTTCCTGTCCCTGAATCAGAATCTCCATGCTAAAAACTATCGTAGGCTACTCTAAAGAACCATTCTCAGATGCTGGGCTACCTGATTTCATCTTTTTTTGCAGATTCTGTAAGTTCCTTCCAGGAGGAGAGAATTTCCTGTTGTACTTTCTACAATGTTAATTCCAGCATCTGGATTTGCTAGAGGCAGTAACAGAAAGATGTCCCTTGTTAAACTGTTGACAGTAAAACTGAGCATTTTCTTTATAGTCAGCAAAGATTTTCACTGTAGTTGCCAGCTACAATGCTCCAGTCAGAATTTAAAGATAATCACAACTGACAACCACTAAATAAGTGTAGAAAATGCATATAACTCTGCAATAAAGGGATGCTCTGATGATTCAGAATTTTGATCTACATAATCTAAAATTTAAGTCTTTGAATGCTGGCATAATATCAATGTTAGTAAATAGCATGGAATGAGGTGTAAAGGAAAAAAGCATTAAAGCAAAATAATTAGAAAATCAGATAAAACTAAAAAGCATGGCTTGTATGTGGACACAACTTTACACCTATAGTTCAGCTGGAGAAATTAAAATTATCCAATGAATTTTAACAACTTGTAGAGTTCTTCCTCACCCTTTGAGTATGTTTTTTTTTGCTAGTCTTGAAATTACAAAATTAATTTCAAGCTGAAAAATTTGAGCATCACATTGATATCATTCAAAAGTACTTCTAGTGTGTTCAGTCTACCAACATTGTTTGCAAACATATCAAGATTAATCGGTCACAAATCTGCTATCTTTTTCTAAAATTAAGGAAAGCATTTTGGATGCAAGGACAGCTTGTCAGACTCCAGACTGCAACAGATACAGAGAATGTTAGGCCTCAGTGTAGAAGGATGAAGACACTACTTCATTTCTTTTCATAATGTTGTTTTTTTTTTCTTTTTGTTGTACTTCCTAACTAGCAGTGGCAGTTACTTACATGCAAAATATTTTTCATTCAAACATAAGATTTAGCATCTGTTATGTTAAACATTGCAATGTGTAGTTATTTTTCAGAATATTATAATACCACTGATACAGTATGATATAAAGCAATGCTTATCATTTTTCAGTACTTTAAAAACTAAGTTATTTTAGCAATACTTTGAAGAGATAGAAGTATTATTTGTTTATGAACAGGGATTTGACTGTGTGTTTGTTTGTTTGCTTGTATGTGTCAGCCCTTATCTCTTTTTTGTGCTGGAATGAGATTGGTTTAGGTGTCAGAGAAATTATTTAAGAATTCAGTTTACGATTTCTTAGAAAATAGAGCCCCACTCACTATCCTATGGTTTTGTTGTCTCTACAGTGCTGGCAGGAGTAAAATTTAATAAGCTAAAAAGATTAATTGGAGTTATCATGGGGAGCAAGTATTCTACATATGACCATATCTGAACAATCTCTCTTAAAACCCACACTTCTTATGGCAGATGTTGTTTGTTCTACTTTGAGAATAAAAGTGGTATTTTCAGGAGACATAAATGCCAACCATGAGATGTTCATGTGCAGTGTGTAAAAGCTGTTTAGAATTTTCAAAATAAATCTCTAAATTCTCTACATTTAAATATAATTTTTTAAAAGTTTTCAGTATTTTTCCTAAATATTATAGAAATAGGAATTTAAATTTTTAAAAATTTGCTTTTTGAAATATTAAGAGTAGTTAAATGCATGGTCTTGATTTTAAGATTTCCATAATGGGATGTAGTTTTTACACAGTGTTACAGAAGACACTTTAGGCTCCATACTTTTCTCTAACATGCATATTTTATATTTATTTTGGTACAGCTCTCCTTAAAATCCTAGCATGTAAAGTAATGCCAATGCATTACATGCATAACTCTTTTATAATTAAAGATCAAGGCTGACAGAAGCATCTAGGTATTTTCTTCTTTTATTTGCTTGTCTTCCTAAAAAGCAAAACAAGCAAGCCAAGATTTTCATTATTAATATGGTTTTAAGTGTAGCAACAGATATATAATTTGTTGAAATGCCTCTCAGTCGAATGCAGTATGTTTCCTTTATTCTTCAGAGAAGGAGGACACTTGTAAACTCATTCAATTGCTTTATCTGTAAACACCACTGGGAACCCTGTTTTGGCCTTACATTCATGAGGAGCACGTCTGCCTTTCTTAGATGAAGAGTTAGACACTTAAAATGACAATTTCACTTACTGTAAATTACACTACATATGTAGCTTGTCTGTCTGAAAATCATTTGCCTTCTTGACTACCAAAGGGTACGTTGCATATTGAAAATAGGAGGAAAAAGGATAATTGAAGGAACTTGACCTCTCTAGTTGCATTACTCATATCCTTCTCTTTCAAGATAAAATGTACAAAAAGGCAACTGTATATACTTGAATTTTTTCCATTTTTTTCTATGTGTTTCTGATTTACTTATTCCACTAGTTGTTCATGCATCCTTCATCATTCCTTCGTTAGTTATTAGTTATTAGAATTCATTAGTCCTGAGATCTACATACTAAACCTGGGAAGGTAATTATGAAAATTGCCCATGCAAATTGGGTAAAGGCACACATAAATTACCAGTTAGAGACTTAGCTAGTAGTCTGCTTGCATATTTACCTGAATTGCATTCATAATTGCACTAATTATGTGAATAGTCATGGATGCAGTTTTGCACACACAGCAATTACATGTTAAAATTTCTTCATGAAGTGACTAAAATCATTACTGAGAAAAGTATGAGAAGATAAGGTAGTTATAAAACTCATGATTACTAGTAGAGGATGACCCTATTTTAGGTTATTAATGAAACTTAAAAGAGCTGTACTGACGCCACTGGTTGCATGGTGGACTGGTGCGAATAGCTCAGCTCACATGAAGGCAGACAGTGGCATGAGAACAAGACAAAAGACTGCAGGTATGCCTTTGTGTTACTTGGGATGTTCCTCTGTCATGTCATTTTAAGATTATGTGAATGCTAAGCTTTCAAATTGTTAACTATTCTCTTCCATAGCATGTGAGTACTTGCCTGGTCAGAGAGGCTTCCAGGGTTACCTTCTGGCACATAGATCCCATCTCATATTTGAGTTCATTTTATCCAATTACACTAATCTGGATTGGATTTGTTAATTCTTTGAAAATTAGAACCAAAGCCTCTGTCAACAAATCTGATTTATGGGCAGCAGAAGAATTTGGGGATTTCAGAACAAGCTTGGTGTTTCCCAGGCTTGTTAGCCTGGGAAATGTAAGATGCCCTGTTTTATGCTATATGAATGTTATCAGCTATTATCATGTTTCATTCCAGGTAACAGTAGGTTAGATGGTCCAAACAGGATTTAGAAGTATGACTATAGACCATCATCCAAGAAGAAAAGGAAAGGTGAAATGCATCCTAGAGGCCTTCAGATTTTCTATAAAATGAAGCAACTATTAATCCAGACTAAAGCATTTCAACACTTTGATGAGTTTGTGAGGCTACATGGAGAAAACACCAGGCCATTTCTTTGAAATGTTGTCGTCTCTGTGGACAACACCACTCTGAACACACAGTGGTTACAGCCTTCTCTAGCTTGGGGAATTCTTTCTGAAGTCCAGCTTTGTAGGATCTAGGTAATCTGTCATGTTATCATTGTATCCATCCCTTTCTTCACCATGAAATCATAATTTCCAAAGCTTGAAAGTTCTTGTATTTCAGGGTGGCTTTTTTAATGTCCTGAGCTCATGTTCTGTAAATTTCTTTATTCACTATTTTCTCCCTTGCAGAAGCAATTGATTCCTCCCTAATTTTCACTATGAAACCTTTATGTATTGTAGTTGGTTTCATACAAAACAGGTGATCTTCTTTGATTTTTTCTATTGCCTGTGTTAGGATATGCAGAACAAGTATTATATCACAACACATTCTTAACAAACACTCCACTGTGCTTCCTTGGCGTTCAGGAATGGAGTTAAATCACTGTATCAAATATTGGTTTCCCAGGTTTTGGTGGCTGCTCAGCAACCAGTTGAAAGTACAAATTTGTAACATGAAGGAAAAAAAAAAAGGAGTTTTCTCAGCCAAACCAAGGTTTTTGCTTTATTCAAAAGATTAATGGGACAATAAGAGCTTCATAATAAAAAAGAATAGACTGAATAATGAATTTAAAAACAAATAAGTTGTGATTGCCCAAAGTATTCCTTTTCAAGAAGTTATGGGTTTTGCTTTTTTCTCTAAAGTTGTTTTGGTAAGTTGATCAGGCTTTATTAAGTAAGACATCCACATTTAGAAGTATCAAACCAGCAAATAAAGATATATTCTTAATTAAAAATATGGTTCCCTGGATTATCTTCAGTCACATGCCAATATAATGGACATTCAGCAATATAAATTTACTAATTTTCAGCTTTTGAGACTGCTGGATATCTGTTCATCTTCTACATAGTTGAAAATAAAATAATTGAGATTTTTCCTGTTTCAGAATTATAATATTGGACTTGGCAAGATGCAGATGGGTAATTACACTGGAGATGTTAAATAGGTTTTAGAGACAAAATTGTAAATAATACAATACAGAAGAATGATGGACTTATTAGCATATCATTAAATTGCTTTTTCCCTGAGAGCCAAGCATATTTTTCATAGCTTACAAAAAGTGTCTTGCCCAGCAGTAACACATGTGCTTAACATTTGCAAAACCCACAATATTTGACAATGGCATTAAGTTCATATTGCAGAGGAAATTATGACAATACAATTACAAATATCAGGAAGTTTATCACTTGATAACAAGATCATATGCATATCATCATATGACATATTCATGACATATGATCGTGACATATGCATGAAAAGCAATCTTTTCTGAGTTAAACATTTTGCAGTCCCTTTGTTTCAACTTCCATTAGCTCTGTCACTCATGCTGAGAATTTACAGGGCTGCAACATAGCAGAAATATTTGTTAAAAGATTATTTCACTAATGTAATTTAAACCGTTCAACTAATTTTTATTAGTCTAAATTACTTTTCTTAAAGATTTTGTACTCAATAAAAAGTAGATTCATGTGGGATATGGTGTGGTTTTTCAGAGATACTGGTATCAGCCAGAAAAATATCTTTCTCAAGGAAAATTAACTTAGTCCAGAAACTCACAAAATGCACAAACAAAACCTGGATGACTGTGGATTTCAGGTGAATGATGAATAATATGCACTCATAATTCTGTGCAGCTTAGTACCAGGGTGGCAGGGAGTTACAGGAAGGTTCCTCTGGTGTCATGCAACTGCTGCATGTGGGAATGCAAGAATGAGCACAGCACCACGGACCCTACCCAAGACTGAAATGGTTGGCAAAACAGTTTGCTTAGACAGAGGTGGAATTATCAATGGGCCTTCAGGGCACTGACCTGACTCTTCCTTTAGCCAGCCATGCCTAAAATTACTCACATTTAGACTTTGCTTAATGATTAATTCTGTAGGACATTTTGTTACAGTCACAATGCCTTTTGTAAGTCCCAGACAGGACCCTATGGCTCCAGGAAATAATTTCAAGATGTTCCACATCACAGTGCCCAAGAAGAAGAATATAGAACATGGCAGACTAGATGTGCCTGTGTGACTTTGAGTTCAAAAATCCAGCTTCATATCCCATTGGAGTGGAAACAAGATCCATGAAATGTTTGTGCAGAACAGCAGGAATTCTCGTAAACTTAATGATGGGGGTAGTGAGAGGAAGATTCTGATTTTAGTCCTTTCTCTGCCTTCTGTGTGACAGAAATTTTCATTTGAGGTTCCTACTGCCCTATATTTCTGTTCAGTGCCTAAGCAGAAGGATGACACTGAAAAGACAGCCATTCCTCCCTTGCAAAAACTTTTTCAAAGAAGTAGCAAACTTAGATTAAATCTCATCGACAGTATTTCAAAAATTCCTTGTTCTAGTTGATGTGCTGCTCCTTCGGGAAGGAATTGGCATTTCTTGTGATTGAGATGAGAGCTCAGTTTAGATCATTTAGGGTTTTCCTGCAGAGAGAGGAAACACAAGACACCCCAGTATTATACCAACCTTTCAGCTGTCACAGATGTTTTAGTGTGATTTTCTAACTAGAAGGAATTTTTTGACTCTTCCCACGTGGACATCACTATGCATTGCTATACATTACCTGAGATGCACCCAATACAAATTCCTTTACTTGGTGATAGGGAGGGTTGGGTGGTGTGGTCAGGGTACCTTTGTGTGTTAAAGCAGATACAGCAAACACCATGTGACAGGTAATAGTCACACTGCCCAACTCACTGCAGGAAGAGAGTTTGTCACTGCTGAACACCATAGAAAAAAACCCAGAACAGAACAGAATAGAATAGAATGGGACACAATAGAGCAGAAGCCAACGAAGGTTACAGCAACCTCACACTGGTGCCTCTGTTGTTGTTGATCAGTCACAGGAGCAAAGCATTGCAAAGGCAACAGTAGCTGCCTGGATCCCCTTTTCTCTCCTGCCCTACACCAAGCACACTGTTAACATTATTTCCAAAGATCTAGTTTGTATTCCTAGACTTAATCATTTAATGTCCCCTGGATGCCTCTATTTTTATTGTATGAAAGAAGGGGAGACAATATTGTGTCTCTCAGGCATCTTTCTGACTTCATTCTTTTGATGAAAGGCTATTGATTCAGGTGTGTTTGAGTGAATCTGTGAATATACTGCTTATTCAGGAGTTCTTTAGTATCACTAAAATAAATATGAAATGCATGATTGTTTTCCTTATGCAAATAACTGCTGAAATAGAAAATTGTTCTTTTGTCATTTGGAAAATAACACCAGAAAAACAAACAAGCCAACAAAACCAGTTTAGTGATAATACTGTTATCAGGAGTTGTGTGGTAGAATATTTGCCTTGTACTTCCTAAATTCCATTTGTCTGCTGCCAACCTATACCTGCTGTTAAGCATTAGACACTTTAAAAAAGAGAAAAAGATAACACAAATTATTCACCATTAATTCTTTAAAATGAGTCACTATTAAAAGCTTAATTGTTTGCTGAGAGGGTCCAAATTAGTGGACTTTGCAAGATCAAACAAAATTGAAGATATTTGTCCAAATTAAAATGGAAACATGCATCCCGAATATGCCAAATGAACATGGATGCTCCTGTAATAATAATTTTATTATCTTCAGCTTCCAGGCCAGACTTTTAATTATGACCCTTTATATCAGTGAAAACCATGTACTCAGGATTAAAAACCTATTTCTTTAACTAGTCTAGTTAAAGACTGTGGTTTGATATATTCTATGCTACAACTTTTATAAAAACCAGAGAACACTTCTAATAACACTTTTCTAATTTCATGGTTCAGTGCACAGTCAGTAAAGATTTAAATAATTCAGAAAGAAAGCCTATTCTGTTTCTTTATTAGAAGTTTGAGTCAGGCAAATTCTTTGACATTTAATAGGTTTTTAACCCTTTTAATAACTTCTTATAATGAAATTTATTGAAAGTTGTTTTAAATAAAGGGTTATTATATTAGAGTGAATAGCAGTCGGTAGTTTTTTATGATTAGTTTTGAGACCTTGGCCCTGTGTGGCTCAAAGGATATTAAAACATAAAGTAGAAAAGAATGTTAATAGTCACCAAATTAACTGTGTACCAAGAAATACAGAAACTATGTATGACTGCATTTTTGTCATTATGTAATCATACTATGAAACTTTGCAGTCAAATTTTGAGTATATAATAGCTTTAAAGGGGCTTAAGATCACTTACAGATTCAGTACTATATAAAACAACCAGTTTAATTTTTAACAGAATGATTTTGAAATTATTAGTGTAGTAGATTTAATAGGAGTGGGGGGGTTTTATTATTTTTAGTTTAAAGTTCTCTTTACATGTGAGGTTTCTGGTGTTTAATTTTAAGACTGTTTTCCTAATCAACAGAAATTTTGAATGATTCTTTCAATTTATTCTAAAAATGCAGTGGGTGTAGTATATAAAATACTCCTGTGTATAGCACTCGAATATTTCCCAAATACCCACTTTACTTTAAAACTTAGTCTTTCATTATACAGTTAGCTGATACAGAAGAAAATTATAAAAATGAGATGATGAAAACACACCTCCCCTCCCTCTGTTAGGTAGTACTTTCAGTTATTCCTTTTAATGTGTTTTGAATGGTTCTCTGAGGTCATTTCACAGGAACCTCGACTCTCATAAAAAAATCTTTCTTCAGCACTTATTCATTTATAGGTGTGCTAAAACAAGACTTGGAAATATGATTTCTCCTTTAACTTAATGGAAGCAAAGACCTGATAAATTGTGAATCTTTGGGTTTGATCTCTCTTTGTTCATGACATACTAAGTACCAGTTTTAGTCACTCTAATCAGCAAACTCAAACTTCCTGTCAGATTTCAAACCTCCAAATATTTGGGTCACTTTTTTGTTGTTCTCTAGTGTATAAATACAGATGTTCAAGTTATTTCAAGTTTTAAGCTGTCTTGTGAAAAAGCATTGCCACAGTGGAAAATAACAGATAAAACTGCATTATTTGCTTTTGATTCCTTTGCCATTAATTTAGGATCCTGACCATCAACATGCCTTGAACAGCCACAAGGTACCACTACTTGCTCACCTGTATGAACTGAATGAATGGTGTCTAAAATTGACCTTTCTGTGGTTTTAGACACTCTTTTAAGTCTGAATGTATGGTTGTACAGAACTATAGAACATCCTCTGTTGAAAGGGACCCACAAGGATCATTTAGTCCAAGTCCTTGTCCTGCACGAAACATCCCCAAGAGCCACACCACCAAGTGCCTGAGAGTATTGTCCAAACACTTTTTGAACTCTGTCAGGCTTGGTGCTTTGACCACTTCCCTGGGGAACCTGTTCATCATTTGTATGATGACTATTGCTTGCATTTTGTAGCATTAAAAAAAATATTAAGTCTTTTTTGGTTTATCAATTTTCTTGATCCTAAATTGTATCATTTCCCAAACACAATCCCTTCTCAGTATGCCTGTTCTCACAACTTGGATGGCAACTTTAATGTTATCTTTTCTTCTCTTTTGAAACCTTCACTTACAGAATCAAGTGATTATGTAGGAATTACTTTTTTTCCTCTCTTTTTTAATTAGCATCTCTGTGTCACTGGAAAACATCTTCCAGATGTGCATTAGCTTATGGTAGAATACAATTAAAATGCCTGAAATAAAAGCAGTAACATTTCTAAGCACATTTCACAACTTTTCAGGGGGTTGGCACAACCAGGGCTAATACTGCATCTAATGTAGTGTTATTTGGGTACAGAGAAACATTCAGATTTAATACAGCACAAGTTTTTTTGGGAATATAAATGAGAATACTAACAGTGACCCTCTCTGCCTACCAAAGAATGTCCAAGGCACCTGATGACTCAGGTGGGTCATGCCAGTGAAGAAAGGACACTGTCTGTGGTTATCTTCATGGATAACACTTAAGATCCCCTGGGGTTTTCTCCTGGCTTTTTTTTTTTGTTTGTTTGTTTGTTTTTTTATTAGTTGATTAAACAACAGCTTTGTATAGTCTGAAAAACTGTTACTCTCTGACTTACCTTGACCACTCAGACAAGAAGCAAAGAACTGTCAGCTCCTTCTGCTGTGTCCATCAAAAATATTCACAAGAGCATTCAACTTGTGGAAAAATATGCAAAAGTCATTTCAAGAACTGATGGTGGTAACAGTAATAATGTCTGTCATTCCTTGATATGAATTTTCTCAGAGTAGTGAGATATATGAGTAAGCCCTTTGTATTTCTCCTTATGTTTTAATGTCTTCATCTCCAGTGAATTATCCCTAGTGTTTCTTGCATGTACATAGACCTGTTGTATTTACTTTGATCTGTTAAAGCAACCTGTCTTTCTTCTTTCATTTAGTGATAACATCTATTATAAATGAATCTAAATAGGGAGGGACAATTGGGACTTCTGCAGCTTTTCAGAGAGATGTTGCCTCACAGTTATTAATTATAGCTAGAAAAATAACGTGAATTATTTTGCTAACAGCATATTCCCTTTGAAACTGCCTGTGTGATGCTTCTCAGAAAAAAATTATTTACTTCCTAAAGCTACATTCTGGGATGTTAAGAGTTCTGCAATTTGACTCTTTCTGCATGTATTAACCAGCTTGTATCAAAAAGGTTGATAATTCATTTTGGAGTTTTTTATTGCTGTGTGCTGCCTTGTGTGAGAGATGGAGGATTCTATCTGAATGCTGTGCCAGATGAAAATATCTGTGTTTTGTGGACTTCAGAGCACAGTCTTTTAAGAAATATGAAGGTTATTGGATATAGTCCAGAGGATAGCAGAAAGAATGATAAGAGGTGTAGAAACCACAGCATATGAACAAAGTCTTTCAATCTTCAGGTTTAGTTGTTTAGTCTAAAGAAAAAAAAACTGAAAGAAAATTCATAATAGCCTTCTAGTGTGTGCAACTTTTCTGTAAAGAAGGAGAAAAACATTCCTCATGTCCACTGGGAGCAAAGCAAAAAGTAGTAGGTTTAAATTACAACAAAGGAGATTTAGGTGAGACATTATGGAACAAAGCCCTTTCCAGTGTAAGGATAGTTAAGCACAAGAATTGCCTAGGGAGGTTATGAAGAGGTTAGACAAACATATGTCAGAAATGATTTAGGTATAGCTAATCCTGCTGTGAGATAATGTTGGACTGAATAACCTTTTGAGGTCCCTTCTAGCACTATTTTTTGTGATTCTGTGATTAGGATACTGTACTCACATCATCCCGCCGTGAGATGTTTCCTTACAGGGATGATATCACTGTATTCTGCTCTGTATGCTTTGCTTTGTTTTCACTGTAAGCTGATGGGATGAACAATAGTCTGATGTTTAAAGCTCTTTAACCTTATTCTTAGTACCTCAGGAGCTTTGAGCAAGGCATTACGAGCTCATCTTCAACCAGACAGCCCTGTTCTGGTTTTGCACTACCCGTGTGTCTACAAGGGACTTTAGTACATACCTTAGATTTAGTGACTTGTACTGTCTTTCAGCTTGCACTTACATGGCTAAATGCTCAGTTTCTGCTTATAAGTAAAATGCAAACAGAAAAAAAAATAGCCATGAAAAGAAATGTATCATACTTTCCCCATTAGTAAAACCAAAGTAAAACCAGGCATGTTCTAAAGCTGAATATAACTCAAGTTGTGAAACATCCTGGAACTGACAGATGGAGAATGATATAAAAGTGCCAGATATTGTCATTATTACCTCATCACAGAGACCGTTGAAGACATCAGTTTAAGACTGTCCTTATTCTCTGTAACACTCAAAACTCTTTAACTTTGTTCTTCCATTTGGCATTCTGCCATCCGTCAGGATTTCGGTTCAGCTTTGCATTCGGCAGGAGTGTGTTCGCAATATTGCCTCTGCATACTGAATATGGCTCCAGCACAGCCACACAGCGGTGGGCTTTGTAAAACTCCATCTGGAGGAGCAAGGAATATGAGGTTTCAGATTTTTAAGTAGTTTAGAAGAAATTGGTCATACATTTTGACAGAGTGTGTGTCTGATTAGTGTTACTCTTCTGCAGAGATGAGGTTGTCACAGCATCTGTGACAGGGACATACCATTATGCCATAGCAGTGACCCGAGTGTGTAATTTTCATGGCTGAGTGTGTTCTTGAACTTACAGAGGAGGTGGAACAGTTCTTGGTTTTGTTCATCATTTAGGAACATGAAAGCTCATGTTTTCCACAGTGTGATCTCACAACTTTTTACATTTATGTGATTAGTTGCCCATTCTTACTGAAGGAATGAGCAGTTTCCATTTTCTTATACAATCCCACTTTTTCACCAGGTAGAGACAAGATGGGACAATGCAGGCTCTGAAGTGCATGGTAAAGAGGTGAGCCAGAAGCCTCATCAGCAGATGTGAATCACGTCTGTGGATCCTGAGTGCCACAGCTCTGTGAGATGGACTTAGACTGGCTTGTTCTCTGCAGGCAGGTTCCTTAGGTGAGGGTTTCTGGCTTAGCATCTGAAAGAGAAAATATACTGTTAAACAAGCTTATTTGCTGCTTACACCTGGTTTTCCAAAGTTAGCCTGGTATTCATCTGATTTTAAAATTCAGGAGAGAAGCTGAATTCATGTGAAAAATACTGGCATTTTTACTCCACCACTTCATTTGCAGTCCTCAGAATTTCCCTAGTGAAGGGTTCTCTTGCAAATATATATACACATGTATTTAGTATGGGGATACATTGAGTACTGTTTAGTTGTTATATTATCTAAAAACACAGTCTATATTCAGCACTGGAGCTAAAATTGTACCGCAGACTGTTGTTTAAAAATATATGTTTTTTTAAGAAGACAAACACAGAATGTTCTGTATTATGCATCTGATATCTGAAGCTCTTAAAGGAGAGTTTTTTTTGAATCACAGAATAGGTCAGGTTGGAAGAGACCATAGTGTGTCATCTGGTCCAGGCTTCCTGCTAAGGCAGGGTCATCCCAGAGCACATGACACAGGATTCCATCCGGTTGGTTCTTGAGCATCTCCAACGGGGGAGACTCCACAACCTCTCTGGGCAATCTGTTCCAGTGCACAGTCACCCACTCCCTCACACAATAAAGAAGTTCTTCCACATGTTCAGGTAGAGCTTCCTGTGCATCAGTTAAAGCAATTGTATCATATTTTATTTGAGGGAAAGTAATTTAAATGGTAGCCCATGCTCTGCTTTTAGAGATAGATAATTTTGAACTTCATTCAAAATAAGAGTTAGGAGTTTCATGTAGCAGTTGTTTCATTTCTAAAGTTCATGAAATCATTAGGAATGCCTACTCTTCCTAAAAAGCAGTCAAGCCTTTCCAGCCTTTCCTAGAAGGGTTTATTCTGCACCACGATATCCTGCCCCATGAAAACCCGAGGGCTCAGCCCCTGCAGGGTGAAGGGTGACTCTGGGAGGGGAGGGGACTCACCCGCACTGAGTGCTGCAGACAGGCTGAAGGGAGGGCTCTGGGGAGGGCTTTTCCTCCCTGTGCCCTGCACATGAGGGACTGTGTGGGTTCTCATCCCCTTACTGTTTGCCCCATGCTGGCCAAGAGGACCTGGAGATCCTCCAGTGCTGCTCCACTGTCCCCAGCTGCTGCCCAGCTCAACAGCTGGACCGAGAGCTGAGTGTCTGAGCAGCAGTTACCACTTTGTGGGCACAACTGCCTTGATACCAGCTGTCTGCTGGAGGCAGAGATAATGATAGCTTTCAAGGCTAATATGCTTGGCAAGGAGGGAGCTGATACTGCAGGGAAGGGACCAAGAAATCAGTAGTAATTTAAAAATATAAATGTCTACCAGGATTCAAATTTCAGCCTTCAATTGATTTCGTCCATTGTACTCTCTGTGCTCATCTCCTCCAGTGCTTTAGTAGTCATTAAATGAACTTGGAAAACAAGTTTGTATCGATAACTCTTTTTTTACTAAAAGCTATTAATTTCTAAAATAACATAAATACAAGTATAATTGTGATGTCACATTGTCAGAAGCCAGTTCAAATGCCTTTCAGAGACATAAGTACATGTAAAGTGGTAAGTATGCCATAACTAATGGCATTATTAGGTTGATTTACTGCCAACCAGTCACCTTTCTGAAAATCAATCCACAAGCTCATAAAATAAAATATCTCCAAAAAAATTGATGCATTCTTACACTGTAAATAATTAGAGAAAAGGTGAAGTTATGGGTTTATCTTAACTTTTTCCTATGTGTTACTGGTTGAAAGGTTGAAAGGTATCGTACGGATTGCTGTGATATGTGGGAGTGTGTACATGAGCAAGAGATACATTATAGAAGTCATGAGCTATAAAAATATTTAAAAAAATAAAATAGAGTGACTTTTAGACAATTCAGATGACATGTCTAACAAAGACTGTCAGTAGAACAAATATGGCTATGTAATATATTGAACAATATATATTTTGAATATATATTGTTAATATATAACACATGTCCTTGTCATAATGGAACTTACACAATGCTTCTGTCAGATTCTACTTTATACATACACACATATTTGTCTGATGCACAGAAAGACAAGCATATCTATTTCATTTCAGCTATGAATTGATACTTCTATTTTAAATCACCCACAGAACTTCTTAGCTTAAATCTGAGCTTCTTTCTGATACTCTTTGCTATTTGTCATGTTTCTGTATGAGTATACTGAAAAGAGGTTACAGGCAATCTGCTGAGGTCTGTGTGTATGGTGCATTTGACCTCTGGACAAGAAAGGAGCTTCATCCTCCAGTGCTTTTAATTCCTATCCTTGCAGAGGCTGAATCTGTTGCTTGCATTCAAATAGTATGTCTTGTTAATGCTAAGAAGCAGTGACCCACATAGCACAATGGATTCATTTGTCAATCCTGCGATTTCTGAGCTCTCCATTCATATATGTCTTAGCAGAAAATCGACTCAGAAGTCATTTAATCAGTCCATCAATGCATCCTTCTTGTCAATGGTCTGAATTCTGAAAAGCCCAGTTTCTCATTGGGCAGCACCAGGTAAAATAGATTTGGACCTAATACTAGATATTCAGTCTCTGAAAATTCCCTGCAGCTCCCAAATCACAACTCAAAACCACCAAAATCTTAAGTTTAAAAAGCATGATCTGGAAATTATCTTGAATTTTGAGGATGTTCATGTTCTGGTCTAGGTCTGAACTCAGAGTGCAAAGCTGTCCCTGTTTGTTAGCATTTCAGAAATACTCTACATACAGTTACAGAAAGCAGTGTCCTTTTGTTCCCCCCATGAAAAAAACTGAGCTTTTTTTTGTCATTTCCAAGGGCTGAGGCTAGAGCCTGAATTCTTTATAACAGTCAGTATTATGAAAATGTCAATCATATCCTTACTATGTTTATTTTCAGTATCTACATGTTTATTTAAGTACTTGCCATTTCCTTTAAGCCTTACATAGCCAATCAGGCCAACCGAGGTCTAAAGGAACAGAACACTTTATTAGTGATATGCTTAATACAGTTTTTTTCCTCTTGTAGATGCAAGATTTACGGAATACAGAAGGAGCCCAGTATAGTTCCCATCCTCAGATGGCAACCATGAGGCCAAGGGTTCAACCTGCAGATATTAGGCAGCCAGGAATGATGCAGCACGGGCAGCTGACTACTATTAACCAGTCCCAGCTCAGTGCACAGCTTGGTTTGAATATGGGTGGAAGCAGTGTTCCTCACAACTCGCCCTCTCCACCTGGAAGCAAATCTGCAACTCCTTCACCATCCAGTTCAGTCCATGAAGATGAAGGAGAAGATAGCTCTAAGGTAGGCTTAGATGCTAGGATTACTATGTAAATGGTGGATATTTTTAGGACCTGCTAAATGAATGATATGGCCACAGTTATTAAGGTGATACTTTATACATGATTGGTGGTTCACTGAAGTGAATGAAGAGTTATGAATACAGAATTTACAATATCCAGACAATTCTTCAGGCAGCTTGAGTAAATTGCATCATTCCTCTTTGTGAGAGCAAACTGAAATACTGTTGAACACTGAAAGGATAGTAATTCCTTTAGGACTTTAATGTAAGGGTTGAGTTTTCTCACTTGCATAGCAGGGATGTTTGTTCCCAGTTAAAGATCAAGTTACTGCTATAAAAAGTATGAACAGTCTGTGCAATATGCTAGTCTTTGGTCACAGGATGAGTAAACAGAACATCATAGCAACCAGAACAGAAAGATCCTATGAACTTTAAAAGCCTTACCTTGAAAATCTGGAAGACCCTGCATGCATTCATACTTTTGAGAGGTGCTGACACTTCATCATGACATGTTTAAGCTTCATTTTCATGTCAGTGCAGGAATGAAGTGATAAGATAAATTTACATAATAAATTTCTTTAAAGGATAAATGTCAATCCACATAGCAGGTTTTGCAAGCAAAAATCTCCCAAATCTCCCAAAATCCTGAAAACCTCCCAGAAATACACAAGTCTATTATCTTCATTTTGCAGACAGAAAAGTTGAGACATGGGAAGATTGGGACTTTGTACTAAGTCATCCTTTAAACCAGTAGTATAGCATGTTGAAACTGGGAACCTCCTTAGCTCTGTTTTTGCGGTCACTAGAAAAAAACAGTCCTGTTAGAGCACTCCTGCAGTGCAGTGTGTGCCACATGCAGACATGAATGGTGGGGAAAAGTTGCAGACTTGCAGGGAATATGAAGAAAACATATTGTGAGTCACTGAGGAGGTATAATCCAGTCAAGAAATGTGAGTCTGATTTGTTTTAACATTATATTGTTTTTCATGCCCCAAGCTATAAAATAATCATGTAATTGGAGACATATGTTTTACTATATTTTGAATAAATTCTGATTCAAAAGTTTTATTTCAGGACATTCCCCTGACTTCACAAACTTTAGGTTTTAAAAATTACTGAATAATTCATACATTTTAAATGAGCACTTCCTTACTGAGGAAGACTTTAGAATACAGCTATGTAAAAATAATTCCAGGCAGCCTTTACTTTTCAGAATAATTTATTTGCTACTCCTGATGCATTGATAATATTTTTACATTTCTGGGAGTGTGCAAAATGGTCTAAACTTCTGGAGAAAATGTCCATTCAAATAATTTGGATTTCCTTTCTACTTCCATCAAGTATTTCAGTTATTTAACCTATATTTTTCGCATACTTTTTCACTGTAACACTTCGTGCTAACAAAAGTGTAGGGTTGTAGTTTAAAGCAAGCAGTGTTATCTGAAGTTAATGTTTTTAATAGAGAAATACAAAGCACTGCAGACTATGTGAAATTGGTACTTACTTTGTGAAAACTAGTTTATACAGCGTTCAACTTTTAATAAGGATGTTATTTTGGAAAACTCTCTTTATGCTCAGTCTAAACAGAAAAAGATGACAAATGGTGCAGTACATGACACAAAATTAAATCTAGTATGCTAAAGTAGATATATTGCCTTAAAATTATACTTATAATTTTATTGCTAAGAGAAAAATTTAAAAGGATATTACATTTGGCTAATATTGACAGAGGGCTTAAAGTCTTCTCCATCAAGTATGGTTTAAGCAGCAAGCTTGATGGGGAACAGATAATGCTATACATGTCTTCTGTGGGATTTCTTAGGGCTTCTTAGGTGAAAACACCTGAGGCTGGCCACCAATGGAGACAGGCCATGGGCTGCACACCTGATCCCATGCAATGGTTCTGTAGTTCCCTCTTTAAAAGACAAGAGGGGTTGAATAATCAGCCTGAGGAGTTAAGTGTCTTGTTGTACTTCAAGATTTAAAGCTCTCCACTGTGTATCTTTTTGTCACATTGCTGTTCCTGGAAGCTGCTGGTGAGTGGATAAGAATACTCAAAATAAACCAGTTTGATGTGGAGAACTTTCTCCCCAGATACAACAGTATTACATTTTATGAGAGTTGCTTTGGAGGGGCCTCTGAAAGTTCTCACTCCAGAAATCCTCTTCCAAGTGAAAGAAGGCAATGGATGGGGACAGGAACAGATAGACCAACTCTTCTGTCTCTTGTGAGAACATCTACCTTTTAACAGAATGTAACATTGCGAAATTTTGATTTTTCTTTTTGATTTATAAACTATCATGCAGATGTGTGCTATTCATTAATAGAGCAGGGCCAGAGCTCATCAGCCAGTCCTTCAGAAGGATTGCACATGCTGCAGTCTTGGGGTGGCTGTTGGAGCTCGCTTTGTGCAGTTAGAGATGTTTCTACCATGAGTACTGCGTAAAAACCAACTCCCCCTGAACTCACTATGTCATTAATAGAAATAGTGACATTCTCCCTATTTAACCAGTGGGACAAGATGTTTGACTGTGTACCCACATTGATCAAGAAGACAAAGTACATTTCCAAATGGAAAATCACCTCACTATCAGATGACCTCTCTCAGTTTATGCCAACTGAAATGTGTGAAAGAGAAGCTACTGGTCTTTTCATAGCATATTTGGTAAAGAGTTCCCTAAAAAAATACCTATTTCTATCTAGACAAAAAATATACAGAAATCTCAATATCCCTTTCATATTTATCTGAATTTATAGAAAGAGCTTGATGGAAGGTGTAAAAGAAATAAATACTTTGTGTATACATTTGGACTAAAAGTATAATTCTTGCCCTATGAACCACTGATTTCCATGAATGACGGAAATGACCATTTCAGCTCGATATATATATTCCAAATTCCAGTATTAAGCTTTACAAACTGATGTAGTTGTTCATGTACCGAGCTTTGTGGATGTTCATTCCATGATAAATATTCAAATTGTTGTAAGCCTTATCCAGTATACACAACTAATGGCAGCAGCTGCTAAATGTTATTTGGCAATACTCATTCTCATAAAGACTCTTTCATATAGGCTGTTCAAACTTCAGCTGCCCTATATTCACTTGCTCAAAGAAAGGGAAAGGAACTGTGTTATAGAGGGCTCCATTTCCCTTCATGCTATTACTCTAAAAGCAGGACAGCTGAGGTTGCTTGACCATGAGATCAGTGACAACTGTAGCATAGTTGTAATGTTGGATATACATTCCGAGAGCTGCTGAGACCATGGAACTGTGAAATGTGGCCTCAGATTAAGGGTATTATCTCTGCAAAGGGTGCACATCACTAAGGCTCCTTAATTCTTATAAATCTTGTATGTGAGGCTATCACTAGATGCAGAAAAAAAGGAGGACTTAAAAATTAGTAGCTGTAAGTAACTATAAAAACATTCTAAACAAAGTGGGCACTTAGCATATGCCTTTTTCTGACCACCTCAACATTAGAATATTACATTTATGTAATTCTTGCCATAATTCACACTGGTGAATCGTTAAACTTGTACTTCATTATTACCAAGCATAATTTTGAGCTGCTGGAAGCAGTACTGGTTTGTAAATAAGTATTTCTTCATAGGTGGATAACAGGGTCTTCTTCCATGTTCATTTGCATATCACTTATGAGAGAAATTCAAATAATGTATTTTAGAGGAAAGATAGCAAGAGGTCTGCAAGTAGCAAGAATTAAATAACAGAAACACAATTACTAAAGAACTGCTGCAGCATATTCTCCTTATGTGGCAGAGGTTTTACAATATTTACTTTATATGATAGGAGTTATAAGTGGAATTCTGTGTTGTCTGTTCAGCCTATTATGCAGATGGTGCTTGATTAAAATCTATTTTAAACTACAGCGATTACTGCAAGATAGTGTGCATAAAACAGCTCTCCTAGCTCCATTAAAGGCTTTGGTACTATTGCAGTTTATTTTAAATATGCTTATAGACGTTTTCCAGGTTCTCAAGGGACATTTAGATATCAACGATGTTCCTTACTTGATAGTTTTAAATCCTACACTAGATATTCTTGTGATCTATTACATGTGCAACATGGTTAATGTACACTTTTTTAAAGTGAAAGATTATTGCTTTCTTGTGATAAATAAGTTAAATACATCACCATAATTAAGCAATAAGCCATGACAGGAGGTGGATTACCATGAGCTAACTACACCTTCAGGGATTTTGAGGCACAAGTCTATGCCTAGCAGAATATATATGGTTTTTATTTTATTTTCCATCTGTCTCTGCTTTGGTGGTTAGAAGTCTATGAAGCTGATAGACTGATGGGAGCATAAGGTAGGCCATCATCTCAGCCATTTGCAAGGTTATTAGTACTGGAATTCTGGTATTCTTTTTATTTCGTTATTTTCATATAAGACAAACTGAATTTCCCCTGTGAGTACTCTCTTTTTAACAGTGGGTTTTTGAAGTTTCTTGATCATTAAGGTTGGAGAATAAGTTTTTAGAGCTGTTCACAGAACAGCTTACCAGAAGGCATTTACACAAGTTTCTGTAGTATATCACCTAGTTTAAGGGTAGTTGAAGTAATGTGGTATCCTAACATATAGAGAACTTTTAAATCACTTTGGTTCAAAAATAAACTAAAAGGAGAAAAATGTTAGTGAATCACACAGGTAAAATTTTAAATATAGAACTAATTATTTCAAAGTCTTTTTGCTTATGGAGTTCCAGTTGCACTGGACTTCTGTAAAGTTTAGACTAATGTTCTCAAATTAGAGCCCTAGTTAATTACTTTAACTGCTGGTTTTGTGTATCCTGTAGAATTAAAAAATAGCAAGAGACAAAAAGCTGGATAGCTTAATAAAGGGTTGTTTTTTCCATTTTGTTTTTCCATATTTTCCAAATGCTGACAACAGGCTGCATGTCTATTAACTTTGTATTAAAGTTGCAGCTATTGTAACATAATGCTCAGAAAAAAAGCAACTTCATTTTCAAGTTGTAGTCATCACTTAGTTGCTGTTTTTAGTAAGACACAGAGATTCAGATTGTTCACTGTAGTCACTTGGGTTCTGTTGGACACCACATATCGAGGCATACAGGAAAATTAAAAAGTTATTTTTCTCAAAATTAGGATTTCCAGCCATTTTCCTCATGCAGTTCCAATGATTTGAACACCTGTATCTTCCTGTGCCACTTGATACGCATTATTAAAAAATAATAATAGAAGGAAATGAAAGAAGTCATGCCTAGTAGATCCTTAGCCTAGAGCATACCATTTATGCTCTTGATCTTCTCTTCTCTTCTCTTAAAAAAGCTTATGATGCACAGTGCTTTGGTCATGCCGACAAAAGAAAAAAGCCTTTGAACCCACTTGTAAGATCACACACCATTTCTACAGTTACAGTAAATTAAATGATCATTTCAAGAAAAGCTACTTTGCCATGGAGCTCCAATGTGTTAAAGCATCAGGTTATTGTCCCTTTATGTGCTTGTAAGTCACAGAATCCTAGAATAATTTAAGTTGGTAGAGACCTTTAAGGTCATGGAGTCCAGTTGTTAACCTCATACTTCCAAGCTCGCCACTAAACCATGTGCTCTGGAACCCACATCTAGACATCTTTTAGATGCCTCCAGGGAGAGTGACTCCACCACCTCCCTGGGCAGACTGCTCCAATGCTTGACAATCTTTTTGGTGGAGAATTTTTTCCTAACAGCCAATCCAAACTTCCCCAGGGGCAATTTCAGACCATTTATTCTCATTCTATGGCTTGTAACTTGGATCAAGAGACCAACACTCACCTTGCACCAACACTCACCCTCAACCTTCTTCCAAGCAGTTGTAGAGAGTGATATGATCTCTCCTGAGCCTTCTTTTCTCCAAGCTAAACAACCTGTTTCCTCAGCTCTCCTCACAAGGCTTGAGCTCCAGACCCTTCACCAGCTTCACTAGGAGGATAGGGTGCTTTGTGTTTCCACGAGTGCTCATGTGCAGGGTTTTTTTCAGGTGGTGAATAAATAAGGCTTTGAGCTTTCTTGCATGCACTATTTCTCTTTCTATTTGCTTAAGCAGATATAAAAAATGCTCAGCCAAATCCAGATAGGTCAAAACTGATCCTTTAAAGGGCTCTAAACTGTCTATACTCATAAAGGTTTGTTTCTTCAGACTTTAATTAGAAAGTGTGTAGGAGAATGTCTGTAACTGGAATTGCTTGGTTCACAACCAGATTTTCTTCAAAGTCCCTGGAAGATGTGCCACCAGCTGCAGAAAAAATTGATTCGAACAGTAGTCTGGGGTCATTCTGGGAAAGGATGAGAATAAGCAAAAGGTAGAAATCACAGTGTTCCTGCTGTCTGCAGATGGTCCATGTTGTTGAACTGATACTCAGGCTATAGAGAAACTAATTTCATTTAAATTTTCTCATTATTTTCTTGTTATAGCCACTAGCAATAAAACTTAGAAAAGGTAAAAATATGACCAGACAGAGATTATAGCAATTATATGAAAGAGAAATATAAAGTATTTAAGGGAAAAAATAGCATTATCTGAAATACTTATACTGATTTTTATAAATGTGACTAATGCAGATAGTGTCAACATTTGAATTATCAAAGATAACAAAAATTACATTTCTGCATTCAAAATCCAAAGTTTTTGCATCACAGAGGCTGTAACATTGGTCAGAGTGAATTAAAGTGGCTTTTTTTAATAGTACTTTCCTAATTTTATTTTACAGGTCAATGGTGGCGAGAAGAGACCTGCTTCAGATATAGGAAAGAAACCCAAAACTCCCAAAAAGAAGAAGAAGAAGGACCCAAATGAGCCACAGAAGCCTGTGTCTGCCTATGCATTATTCTTTCGAGACACTCAAGCAGCCATCAAGGGCCAAAACCCCAATGCTACTTTTGGTGAAGTCTCTAAAATTGTAGCTTCAATGTGGGACGGCTTAGGAGAAGAACAAAAACAGGTACAATGTGTGCTGTAGCTCAGGGACTTTGTTTCAGGAAAATGTTATCAGGGTCATCTAAGCACTGTAGGCAACTTCTTTTGTTAGCCAGGATGAAACTTGAATTTGGGCCATCTCAGGAATATGATTTAAAGATGGAGAGTATTGTTTTATTTTATCTATATGAAACAACTAAAAGAGTTTACCTTGTTTTGGGATGTGGCACAAGTTTTAGGATTATATTTAGGAATGTTTTATGCTGAAATCTGTGGGCCTACATTGCCTGTATGTGAAACTGCAGTGTAAGGGGACCTTGCTGCCAAAGCTTAGATCTGTGCAGTGGGAGCTGACATATATATGAGCTCACACTTGCAGATATTTTGTTTCACCATGATCCCATGATTCCAGGAGTGAAGCTGGGCTCACATTTTCTGCCAAACATCCTGGCTTTTATGAAAGAAGTTAGTGATGTGTTGACCCAAAGAGACCTAGGGTGCATGCTGGAAAGGGGCATCCTATATGCAGTATGTGGAAATCACTTCCCAAGGTTATTTCCATCTTCCATGGAAGGCCTTGGTGCTGCAGTGAGGCCAGCAGAGCTGAACTTGAAACTTTGCAGAAATCTTTCCAAGTCATTCAAAGCTATGTAAAAGTGGGCAACACTGGAAGATCACTACATTGAAGGGGTGACAGCTGGCAAATACCATGGATCCTCACTGTAGCATACCATTGCTCTTCTTGGTTGCATTTTTACTAGCTGCCAACAAAATGGATTGGATTGATAAAGGAAAGAGAACTTTAAGAAGGCAACAGATATGGAAAGAAAGGATGTGCTGGGTGAGAGTTATATTGGCTACAGGAGACCCAGACTAGGGTTGATGTTAGCACAGAGAGTGGAAAAGTACTGGCAGTGAACTGAATCTCCTTCATTCATACACTGTTATTACAAAATCACAGTTAAAAAACTAAGAATTAATGAAAACTTTAATGATTTATGGGTATGTAAAATTATTTGGGCTTGGGGTAAAAAAAAAAAAAAGAAGGGGTACTTAGCTAATAACTGAGTGGTTAGGTACATTTAGATCCTTGCTAAATATACCAGCATAAAAGTAATCAAGATTTGGCACTCACTGAATAATTGGGAAGGAAAAAAAAAAAAAAAACTATTGTTGTCTAGTATCCACCAATTAATAAGGCCAGCATTTGGAAGGTTTAGCTGGAGGAAAGGTAACTTTCTGAACACAGGCATGAGAAAAGTCCCTTTGACTGGCACATTAGCATTATTTTCTTGTGTTGTGTCTTTCTTTTCCCTTTTTTAATATGCCCAGCAAAAACCAACCTAAAAGACTGTAAAATGCACATTTCCTTCAAGCTTGTCATGTGAGTACTACCACCAAAATATTAAATCTCATCTGTAGAAATGTGTAATAAAAGGGCATGAAACCCTAAATTTCCAACTTAACTTCAATTTCCTATTCATGGTTGAGAGCAAAATTTGAATAAGTTCTATGCTGTAAGAACAGAACAAAATTTATTTTCCTCGTCTCTGTTGTTATTGAGTTAAAACACAGATTAATGATACATTATGGAATCCACATGACACATGCATATAAAAATGTCTGCAACTATGTTTTTTAAGCCAGTTCTTTAAAGAGTTTGGGTTAGAATATCTTCATTGCTTTTTGACTCATTTTGCCTATTCGTTATTATTTATTAAGCACATTTTTTAAATTACAGGCCCAAGCCCTTTCTAATCCAGCACTGTAAAAACATAATAAAATATACTCTCCATTTAAAAAAATAAAATTGTCAAACCTATTTTCTACAATAAATTTAAACTAATTTTTTTTTTCCATTAGGTATCTAATAGTACGAAGTAATGCTTACAAGACATCATAACTGACTAGATAGTCTGTATTTTAAAGGCCTAGTTTTTCAGATCAAGAGCATTAGTAACTGCTATGAAATCTATGTCTCTGGTAGGAAAATTGGACTCTACAAATACAAATGATTAATATAGCATTTGGTATTTGGCATTGAAAAAGCTTCAGAAATTCATAAATAGTTAAATAAAGAAACAATAACATCATTAGAGGACAACTTTATTGATTAATTATACTTGCTGAAAAGGATTCAATTATCATAAAGCTTCTGGCTTATGTTTTGGAAGCTAATGCTTATTCTGGAATTTAAATAGAAATATATTTCCAAATTATGTTTCCTGAATTGGAACTCCTTTTCCTATTTAAATGGTAGATACAAATGAATCAGAAAGTAGAACATAATGCAGCTGTTGAGAAAGAAGAACAGCCTCATGTTTTCATGCTAAAATGAAATCTTCTTTGTTCCTGTGATCTGAGCCATTTTTTTCTGAAATGCATAGAATTCTTCTTGTTTATTCCTGAAGATTGACTACAGAATAAAGAAAAGTATAGAAACTCACTACAATAATGACCTAAGGGCAATATATATATGTCCAAGACTTTGCAACAGAATTTTGATAACCTGGCATGTTGAAAAGCTTTGTGCTTTGTGTGTGTTATTTGAGAAAATAAGATTTGAATGACAAAAAAGGAAATGCTGTTACAAACTAGCTGATGGTGGGTGCCATACTGAATGGAGGAGAGGGTTATATTTAAAATGGATTGAACTCTGATACTCTTACCATGAGAATAATGCAATTTATTAGACTAAGCAGATAGATACCAGTGTACTTCCCTCTTATTTTATCATATGAAGATACTTGAATTTTTGAATCATATGTTCCCATTAATTTCTATGTGTAAAAAGCCCGTTTGCAAACAATGCTGGTGTGTGCCTGTATTCTGTTTGTTCAAATCTATCTACACAGAGTCTAGAAGTTAAAGGGAGTTTAGTGGTCATGGATTTCTCAAATTCTGGATAGAGTACAAATATTATACATGATCAGAAGCAGGCACTGTGCATTTTCCTTCATTTTTCACTGCAAATGCTTTCTAAAATTGTTCAGATTAATAAATCTGTGAAAAGTAGGCAGTAGGTAGCTGGAGCAGTAGTATGTTGAGGTACATTCTCCTCAGTGCTGTAGCCATAGCACTAGGATTTTTTTTCAGTGACTTCCAGTTCCTCTCTTATGATCACAAACACTGTTTTATCTTTAGTACTGTATTTCTGTGCATCCCATTTCTATAGCTTATCCATGTACATCTTTGCCCTTTGCCACTTTTTTACTGCAAAGGGGAGATAAACAGCCCTTAGGAAAGAGGGATCAGCATGCTAAATGGTAGAGTCACTGGCTTTCAGACAGAACACTGGTTTAAACTGGGTAAAAAGGCTATTTAGGTCATTTTCTGTCCTTAGATGAAAAAGGAAAGTAACTTTAAATCAGTACCAGATGTGCATGTACTAAATGAACCTTAAGTTTCTAATTGGAGTCCTAGTAAAGCTGTAATAGATGTGGCAAATTACAAACAAAATGTTCTTGTTTACATTAGTGTAACTTTAAAACTTCAGCCAAAGACCTTAATAAATGTTCTGTTATTCTATAAATGGAATTGAATGTCTATTCAACATTCAACAAAATTAATCTCTGGTGTTACTTCAGTGATTTAACTGGAATTCTAGTAGGAATTAATTTGGCCTCCTATGAACAGCTCAGTGTGCATATTTGTGTGTGTGTATGTGTTCCTGTGTGTTTGCTTCAAGGTTGCACTGTCCTACAGCTGGGAGAAGGAGGGATTCACCTCAGGCACCCAAAATGTAGCAATCACAAGAAGCAGGTGAAGTGACTGTTTGTCCTGTGACAGATGCTTTCTTTCAGGCTGCATAATTCATAGACAGTAATATTAGCTGCAACAGTTCAGCTCAATAGCAACACCTCATTATTTTATCCCTCAGTATTTATTCCTATGGTTGACGCCTCATGAAATTACTGTTAATGTGTTTATATAAGGGCAGATCTGACACAAGTGGGAAGAATTTAATTTCCCACTCATTCTTTCCTGCTGATGTGTCCTCTTCCCCTGGTAGAAGTGGCAAGTGTAAATAGTTAATTTGCTTCAATTATGAGCCTGTCCTGCTAAATTAGAAGCAGCAGGAATATGAAGAGCCAGAATTATACATATGAGGCAGCTGACAAATCCTCCAAGCTCACAAAATCAAATCATTTACTCCTCATTGGCGCTCAAAGACCCACTAGATAAAAGCTGCAGTTTATTCTTTAATATCTGATGGAACTTGGCTTGTACGTTACCAATATTTAGGTAAAACTAAATCCCTGTGCATTACTGCCAACGTTTTTGATGCTGTTACCATTTTCACTATAACCCCCAAGCTTTCAGGGGCTTTTATTTTGTCTTTAAAAGAACTCAGACTGATTTGGGCATGAAAAATAACAAAGCATGTTTTATAAGTTTCTCTTTTGACCACAGGGATGTTTTAGACATAGCAGCACATTATCCACTGCTGAGATGACCAGGTAGATCAGGAGGGGATCCAAATCAGATCAAAGTGGATCCATGATCAGTGTTTCAAGAAGTCTTGACTCTGCCTGTCCTTTGGGAACATGCAACCTACATCCTCCCTCCCAGGGTGTGATGGCATCCCATTCCTTGACATGACAAATGAGACCATCCACCCCGTGGCTGGAAGAGCCGTCGTGTCCCCATTGCATTGCCGTGCAGGTGGGGTACCCGTGTCAGGATGTCAGACAGTGCAGGGGACTGGCTGCTGAAATAGCATCAGAAGATGTGCAGACCATGAGGTCAAAGTAGTCAGTAACATTTTTAAAACAAATTTTCAATTTCTTCCCTTATACATGCTGATGTACTCACACATATATTTGTTTATCTATCTCTTATTCTCCCTTCAAAAACCCTTACTTGTTCCATGCTAACGAAGCAATCTCCAAGGAATAGCTAACACAATTGTAAGAGGATGAGAATGTACCTCCAATTTAGTAGATAAACAACCACACAAGGTTTAGCTTTGTTTTATTTTTGTAAATGAGAATAGGAAGAGAAGGCACATCTGTGTGTACACACTGCCAAAGTGAATTATAAGCAAAATGGATTCTAGAATAGGCACAACAGACAGCAACTTTACATCTCTCCTCCCAGCCACTTGCACCTATGTTCTTTCACTAGTGTTGCATCTTAGAATGTTTTGGAGATGCACTGTTTTTCTTTACAAATTCCTATATTGAAATTGCATCTCTACCCTTTGAAGGTCTAGACTGGGGTGTCAAGATTTCGAAACAACTGATCGTCATCCTGGTGTATTCTCCTTCTCCCTTCCTCTGAAAGCATCTGGGCTTAATGAGCTGGAACACAAATGAGCCAATAATAGTCACATTCTATGTGCAGATACAACTCATGTCTATTTACATATAAGTAAATTTATATCTTCAGGTTTTTCTATAGCCCTGGCTTCTACATGGCCAGACCTTGAGCCCCTTAACTTCCATTGACTTCAGAGGGGAGAAGTATCAGGCCCTCTGTGAAGTCACAGGGAACATCAGATACCCCCTGCCCCGGGTGGATCTCTAACATCCATTTGCAGCACACAACAAACTTGGCTCCTAGAGAAGTATTGCACAAGGCCCCTGAGTTATGAAATGTTGACTTTAACTCCACTTTCTTATTGTACTTGGAAGCAACTAGGCCAGAAGGACACTGGGTTTCAAATACTGCTGTATCAACATGCATAAACAATAGCCTTAATTTTCAACTTACTCTTCTTCCCAACTTTTAGCTTTTCTTTTTTTGCTTCAATAGGAATATGACGTTTATGTCACTTGCATACAAAACTGGATTTAGGCTCAATTATTATACCTCCATTCAGGCTCACATCCTAATTTTTTTTAAAAAGAATACCACCAGGTGGAAATAATCATGTGTTTAAATAATAAATCATGTGTTTAATGTCACTTGTTTTGTACTCAACTTTCATCAAACGTGCTTCTGATAAAGTGTGCAGTCCTGCTCCTGTAAGCTGAAAACATCAAGACTATAAGGTCAAATTTAGGCCTGGCACAAATAGCTGCAATTTCCAGTGTTCTCTAGGAGATTTCATTGTTTGTGCTAGAGCTGAATTTGGCCTGTGATCTTTCCCCCACATGCCAGAAAGACAGAATTTTTTCACCTAAGCCTCTAATACGTCATGAGTGTCTTTTCTGTGCTCTACAGTCAGGCTACTGAGCCATATAGCTAGCCCTGGGCCTCTTTGTTACGATACATACTTAGATTGAAAATCAAATGGTAATATATTTCAATGTCCATTAAGCAATTCTGAGGATTTTTTTTCTGACTGCTGTGGGAATATCTTTCTCCATATTTTAGATGAGTGTGTGCAGCTCTAGGTGCCTTTGCTGCAAAATCAGGAGATTAAAACTAGAGATATGTCTCCCACTTGGAAAAAAATACAGGCTTTCTCTATGAGCCGACATATTTAAGGCCAGGAATGACAATCTGAATGTGGAATTTAATTCTGGATTGGAGCCTACTATATTTTATCAGATGACATTCCTGTAACTGTAGTCCATGCAAACGACACTCCCATGGGATATAACACTGCAGAGACCAAGAATACAGCATCAGTTGTGTTGCTTTTTGATTTACTATTTTTGCATATACTGTTTTGTGGGGTTCCTGGAACACTTCCACCAAAACAAATGTGGGCACTTTTACATCATTTTAAAAAGACAAATATAACTTTTTTGCAAGTCCCAGCTCTAAGGATATATCCACAAGATGAACAGAAAATTTCCCTTTCTTCGTCATCCTCGTACCATCTATTTAGGCAAAGCCAGGGAAGTAGCATGGTTCTTTGTAATTTGCTTTGTCATCTAGGAGACACAGAGCTTTTGCAGACTTTCATAATACACAAATTCTGAAAGTTTCTTTTTCTCCTAAAATTATGAGTCAGTTTAGTTCACTGCCTCTAAGTCTAGTATCATCTCTAGTATCAAAGGGAACTGAAGTCACAAGCAATAATTTTCCATTATCATCTGATAGCCAAAACTGAGGATATGGTTGCAGACATTTGAGTGCCTGTTTCAGCTCTTGTGATGACTGAGGGAAAGGAGATCTGCTCCCCTCAGGCAATAAGGGTGCAAGACACAAGTGATAGGGTAGTAATCCCGCTGCTTACTGTGTTGTGACATGTTGATAATCCTCCACAAGCAAGTTGGGAGGAAGTTCATTGTGGAAAAAATGGCTAGCCAGAACAAAATCCTGGCTTAAGACATTATAGGTATATTTCAACTATATATGTATACATATATCAGTAATGAACTTCATATTATAGAACACATAGAAAAGCACAGGAGACATAAAACCGGCCTCAAGGTATTTATGATCCAAAAAGGCAAGAACTAAACAGCAGATAAAATGTATAAAATAAAACATGACCAGAATCTGGCAGAACAAAGCAAAAGTGCTTAAGTTCTACCGTGGTTTTAATTTGGTGAATCTAGTATCTGTGAATGGTTGTCCTATAACTTGCCACCCCTCTATCTCCAAGTGGAATTTTTGTGCATTCAGTTTAGGAATGTGTATCATTGTTAATAAGAGGAGTTCAGTCCTTGTCCTTGCTGTAGGCTGCAGTACCTCTGGTGGCCCACATGCATGGTTAGCCCAGGAAACCTGAGCTAAAGGTTGCTGGTGCAATAGCCTGGGGACTGGTACCAACCTATGAGAGCCCAGGGCATTCATTTTCCCTGGTGGCCTAATTCAAATTATGTATATAATATATAAATATCTAATATCTAATATATAAATATCTAATATCTAATATATAATATATAATATATAATATATATTAAATTAATTATATATTGCATGTTATTTATTATATATTTTTATTTATTTTATATTTTATATTTTATATTTTATATTTTATATTTTATATTTTATATTTTATATTTTATATATTTTATATTTTATATTTTATTTTGACTTTTAATTTCTATTTCTACATACATTTATATTTATATATAATGTATCTGTATATGCACAAAGTAGTGTTTTGTACTCACTCCTTTTTACATGCTTTGCTGTACAGAGAACTTGAAGCTACCTTGGAAGTTCAATTAAATAAGGATGTGTGTATTATGCCATCTGCATTTGCATGTGAGAAGCACAGTAGGAAAATATTGCCAGCAAGTCCCATTTATAAATAAGTGTATTCAGTCTTGGTATTTTGGGGTTTCTGTAACATGCCAAAGAGAAAAAGAATAAATTAAAGTGACCCACCCTGCATATACAAAATTATGTCTTTTTCTGCCAACATTCATTTTTTTTCCACTGCTGGAACAATATAGAAAATAAAATCCTGTGTAAGGACACAAATATCCTGCTGAATCAGAATGGGCCTTTGCTGCCTGAGTGACAATCAGGTGACGTTCAATTATCATGTTAATTGAATTAAAGCAAAATGGAAATTACTTAATTCCATAACTATATGTTCCTGTCAAGTTACTTATTTAATAATTGTTGCTTGCTTGACAGAGGTCAAGAAAATGACCTTATAGGAGATTTCTAAGATGCTATAAATAAAATTAAATATTCCCGCTGTACAGTATGTATAAGAGAACAGAACCCTACTTTATGATACAGGAAAAATGTTAATTGTATTATTGGATATGGTGTGTTTGATAATCTGGCACTGTCTTAAGCATGAAGCTCAAAAGACCTTCAGCTGTTTTCTAGAGCACACTTGAATGATGACACAAGTCTTTTTCCTCCCCAAAAGTGCTGCAAGGATACAAGTCTTATACTTACAACAACACAAAACTATTTAAGCCTGAGGGCTAAAAAATTCTCACAGCTGCAGAAAAAAATAATTTAAAAGAGTTTGAGAGAAGCAGCTGACTTGTTCATACCTGTTTAAGGTGCTGCTGCAAATGCTGAAGACACTCCCTGCTTGCCTTGCCTTCATAAGCTCCCAGTGCAAGTCCAGTCCAGCACAGAGCAGTGAATTCACACCACTGCCATGGCCACATTCATTTGCCTTCAGAGAAAAATACTGATGGCCAGACCAAACCTTGTTGCTGTTTATGTTACCAAGTGTTTACTCCCCAGACTAATTTTCAGTCTAGGCCATGAGCAATAAATTTGCAAAAGCAGCATGAGGATCGTCAGCCTACCTGAATGCTAACCTAAGCAGGGGGCACCTTCAGAAGGACATAGTGATAGCTCAACCTCTTGTCCTCCAAGGACACACCAATGCTTTTCCAGGGACAAAGTGGGGTGAGCTGATCACCTTCCAGACCAGCCAGCCTGCAGGGGCCATTTTTGCCAATGCAAAAATCAAAGCAGGCTGGGGTAATCTAAAACTTTTTCACCCGGTTAAGGACTTTTTTACTCTAATGACTTCCTGTTAAATTGGTAAATTTTATCATGCCAGGGAAGACATGGTGCTCATGTGATTATTATTCATTCACCAAAAGATTCAAAAGAGGGCAAGGCAGTGTGTACACTGAACATGGTAGATGCATAGGTAGGACATAATTAAATAACAGTGATCTGACGATGTTTCTATGAAGTAGTGATGTTTTAGATGGAGATTTGCAGAATTGTTGTTAGCTTCATATTATTGAGTTAACCTTGTGCAATATGACTATTTGTGGGAAAAGTCAGGTCCCAGAGGACTCTTTCAATTATGCTGTGACTCTAGGAGCACAGAAGGAGTGCCTATTTTTTTATATTTGTGTAATGCAAAACAAAACCCAATGTGGAAGCAGTAGATACATGGTCTTTTGAAGAGCATTGTTCTGTGTAAAATTCGTTTTCTGCTCTGTTTTTTAAGTTGGCTATCAGGGTGATGCAGAGGCATTGCAAATACAAAGCAGTATAACTTAGTCTTTGTTCTCTAGGTCAAGCTGAATTAATTTTAACAGCTAGGAACAGATTGCTGACTAATTTCTTATTTGTTTTCAAAACAAATAGTAATTCCCCTAATAATCACAAATTATTATAACTTAAGAAGCAAATTGCTACCTTTTTTTTTTATTTGCAGAATAGGAGATCAACAAACACTACATATTTATCTTAATCTGGAGAAATTGCAAGGGTGCAAAGATACAGTCGCACAGCTAAAACCAATCTTTTTCCCTCTCTGTCTTTATATTTACAATTTTAGAAACCTAAGACTTCTCTGTTTCCATTATGATCTTTTGCTTCCCTGGGAAGCAAAATCTTTAATCCTTTTAGGCAGGCTGAGTTTTGCCAGCCTGTACCTGAGTTTTGTTCTGTGTCTTAAAGTAAAGCGTTAGTGAAACAAAAAATTGTTTCACGAGTACATTCTTTATAAAAATGGTTTTGTACTGGATCCTTCCAGCCTGACATTACCACTCTCCCTTTGTTGTCTGCAACTGTATTGTCCTCTGTGTGTACACTCTGTGCTGCCAGGTCCTCTCCATTACAGGACTGCTGGTTTTACTGAAGCATTGGAAGATCAAAAGAGAACACTTTAAAGTTCAATAAAGTTTATCTTTCTGGGGAGGAGATGTTCATGTGTGCTTTCAGCCATGGAATTGAGAAGAACACCCCAAAATTGTCCTCCTAAATGGCTTTGCCTGGCTTTTAGCTTTGAATCAATAGCCCGGTTAACCAGGCAGTGAGGAATGGGAGGGGGAAGGTGGACAGTCTTTACTTTCCTCGTGGAGGCTTTCCACAGGTACCCAGGTTGTGCACGTGGCTGGAGAAGTGGACAACAGATACACAAAGCTGCAGTTTCATTTTGTGCCATATTATGAACCCCAAATGTCTGTCCACATGTGGATTGACCTTTGGCATGTGACTTAAAAATCATTAAATATAGCATCAATAAAAAAGTAAATTTTCTTTCCCTTTATTTTTCTCTCTCACTTTTAAACCTTTAGATGTTTTCTAAATTTCTCCTTTCAACAAGAAAGATGAGGAGTCAGTCCTGCTTAGTTACATGAAGCCCAGATGCATGCATGACTCCTAAATCTATCCCTTCAGGAAAAAAAACCAAACCATGAAGTAATGAGAAACTCATGACAATATTTGCAAACAGAAATGTTGAGCTGTTCCTAAATCTGTCACTGACATGGCTAACAGCAAGTCATTAGCTAGGCTGGAGGGTCAGAACCTGGTTCTCCTCCTAAGGGCTTTCAACCCTAAATATCTACACATTCTTTTGTAACATCATGTTATTGTAGTGCTATGAGGTCCTCCTTAACCCTGCAGATAGTCTTTGGTCTTCAAATTTGGGCAAAATTGAAGTGATTCTCCAAGGTCTTTAATCTATTATGAGATTGTGCACATGGCACATTTAAAATAATTTGGTGAGTTGAGAGAAATGTACAGAAATAGATCCATGCTTCTGAGAAGTTAATTAGACCGATATGGGATCAAGACTGGAATAATGACTAACATTTATTATCCTTAGCAGCTCCATGAGCTTCTTTTACTGCCCCCAACAGTTTACTCAGGGAAGAGAGGAATTCTCTTAGCTTATCTGTGGTGCTGCTGTCATCTTGTCCTTCATTTAGCTCAAATGTCTTTCTGCAAATTCTCGTCTTCTCCAGAGGGTTTTAATTGGTCTCACAGGTGGAAGCCAGTGGAGAGGGTCACACCCACCTTCCCCCATCGCCAAAGGTCCCATTTGAAAGTACACCTCGCACTTCATTTTGAGCAATTAAACCTGAGATGCTATGAGGGATATTGTTTTTGCAGGACTGCTGGTTAGTTAAATGGTGTTTCACAGTTGGAATGATATTTTCTTTAAAATATTTGATGTTTATTATTTCACTCTTTAAGCAATAGAAGGAGGAAAGGCTGTTTACTTAGAAAGACATAGACACACACCAGTGATATATAAAAACAAAACCAGATTAATTTACCAATGTGCCACTCTTTGTTTTTAGGTATACAAAAAGAAAACCGAAGCTGCCAAGAAGGAGTATCTGAAGCAGTTAGCTGCCTACAGAGCAAGCCTTGTATCCAAGGTAACACATGATGTATATACATACACACATATATATAGTGACATATTGCAACCATTTTCAGCTGAGCACCACAGTATTTAGTGCAAATAGCCTTGTTTATTATCACCTTAAACTTGCCTTTACGTTGCAAATGCTCAATTAACGCAGTCATCTGTCCACATAAAAGCATCCTTTCCCTCCTGGTCATCAAGAAAGCACTTCAGTTTGGGAGTAACATGCCAGTTCAACAGGGGAAGGAGGTAGTGGTACACAGACTTCCATAGAACAAACATGCCAGACAACCATTGTGCTACCAAAAAGGGAAAAAATATATATATCACACACAAAGTGCCTGGGTTTGGTTTTGTGGGGTTTTATTAGTACTGCTTTTTACCTTGCAATCACAAAACAGAAATAGTAAGCTCAGATGATATTGCAAATTTTCATAAGAAATGTGAATTTCCAGTGTATGTCCAACAAGCCATTGTGAGCACAGTGTAGGTCACCACTAAGGCAATGGTGGAACATTCTTTACTGGAACACACCAAATATACAGCCAGTAGCAATTTTCTAAATAGATTTATTCAAACATTCTCAGTGCCAACAATTTTGCAGTACACTCTTTAGAATTTGTAATAGACTTTTAAATATGCAGGAGAATGTGAAATTACTGTACTGTGACAATGTGAAAAACCCATTGAGCAACTTCAGAATCATACCAGTTAGAACTACTTGGTTTGGGTCTATCAAAACAAATTTAGATCTATTTTGTTCTTACTTAAATAAATCATTTTTGGAGGTAAAGAGCACAGTATGAAGAACTGGCATATAGGACATGAGAAGAACTTGGTTAGTTTCAAAATATTTTTGGGGCCCTGCACACAATACTACTCTGCATACTATATTAATTTTTCAGGGGGTTTGCTATATGATTAGCCATGCAAGGACTTTTAATGCATGCTTCTGCATTATCTCTATATTTGGTCAGTGTTTGTTCTGAATTTAAAAGTCTGAAATATGGCTGCCAGCTAATTAATTTTTGGGGGTTGTGTCCTATAAATTTCCATTTTTTAGCTGCCATTATAAACACTCCTGCATTTAATTAAAGTAATTTACAGTATACCTTTCATTTCTGTATTAGGACTATTTGGTTCCAGAAATAATCATTGCCTTCAGAAAGAGTACCATGTAAACACAAGCAGATCTTTTTGAAATAGCTGGCTTATTGGCAAAAGATAGGTCTAGAAAGCTCAAAATATTCCAAGTTTTAACCCAGCTTTTCTCTTGAGAAGATAACTTGACTATCATTATTCATCACATCATGGACTACTTATGTAACACTCTATGGCTTAATTTTGAAATGTACAATAAAAAAATTGGGTTTTTTAACAATAAAAGAGTATATTATGGCATTTCCTGAAATTTGTTTTTTTAGAAAAAATTTGGAAGACTCTTGATCAGTTCAGTGCATGAATCCATTAGTGCAAACATTCAAATTTGTTGTTAGTCAGAAAAGCACTGAAGCATGTTCTTAACTTTTAAGCAATTATTTAAATTCTACCCATAATGTAATGTTTTCCTCTAGTGTGGAAAGTATAAAAATATAAACTTAATGAAGCTGAGTACTGATTGCTTATTCCCATGAACACACTCAATGAATCTAACAGAGCTGGCATATAACTAAAGCAAGTCCATTTTGGAATAAGCATGTAAAATAACCATTTGTAATATAATATCAGTATATTCTACATTATCATTATTAAATATTTATATGGCACAGAAGGGTTGTAGTTTTTTTAGACAAGCCTGTAAGCATGAAAAAATATATATAATACATAATTAAGATTATTTGGAGTCAATGTGGTCTTTTATGTCCATGTTGTTACATTACCATCCATAAAAACTATTAGGTGGTATTTTAAGATTGCAAGACCTCATTTTCAAAAGTATAGCCATGCCAAAAGTAACACACTTTTTCCAAAAATTCTTTATTACCATATTAATGATTTGCTCACAGATATATTTTATACTTTGTACCTCACTCTATGGTACCTCACACTTACAATCAGGTGTTCACCCTGGATCCTCCTGAGTTATATTTACTGCATGTTGTTTAACCTTGCTGTTTTATAGAATTTTCTGTGCTGCTCGCCCCAACAGTGCTTTGTTATAAAGAAATTCTCACTAATATTTGGAAGCAGAAGTTTATTTTGTCCATATTTTCAAACACAATTGTGAAATGAGGTTCTCAGTAATTTTGTGTATTCTCCTTGGAACATCTTTTTTCAAAGTATTTGAACAATATTGAGTCTTTCATGTTCATAGCAGAGATCCAGTGACTTTGGGGTGGCAGCTGTGAGATACTCAATTATACTTCATAACCCATCAGGATATGCTTTGGCTATCTAAATGTTATCCAATTATCAAACTTCCTTTCCTAATTTCCCCTCCTAGAGGTCTCTGCAAGAAGAGGCAGGCACAAGGAGGGTTCTGCTCATGTCCCCTCTCTCCACTGGGGGACAGAGTGCCTTACACCTCCCAGAGCAGCTGCTTTTCCTATTTCCTATCTATTTTATCTGATTCTGCTTCCTTTTTCATTAAGTATTACTAGTTTTTAAACTAGTGAGCATATTGTGTATGTTTTTCTGCATTTATTTTCAAGTCTTCTCTTTTGTGAAAAGCAAGGACTGGACATATGTCATGTTCTACCTCAGTGGTCCAGACTTGGAACTGAATTCATGGCACCCATCTTGGCCATTTGAGATTCCAGAATAGTCAAAGACTATAAAGAAACAGGATAGAACTCCAACTGTCAGGACACTTCCTAGCCTCTGCCTGACAGCAGAATAATGAAATTCAGACCCACTGGTGTTCATACCAAGATCTGGAGTGTAAGTGGAGCATCAGGTGGAGAGAGTGGCCTTCTCCATGACACTCAGCTCCTTGCCCCTTTACTCTGCTTTTTTTCTCCCCTCCCATTATGCATTAATTCCCATTCATTTATATTTCCTGTATTTTCTCCTTTTTTATACCGGTTGAAATAAGTGGGTGTATTGTTGAGTTTGTTCATGTGTGTAGGAATTGATAGGCAAAGTAAAAACACATAACAAAGCATTGTATCTTCTGCTATGCAGATTGCCACATTGCTTATAGTACTGACTAAGCCTTTGCATTGTAAACAAATGTCTTTATATTTGCCCTTAGTTGCAACTTTTAGTACTATTCAGGTCCAGAAATGCAGTCTCTGGTATCTGGTAATTTGTACAGCATTACATAAAATGCTGTGAATTGCAATTTTACTTTTTTTCATAAAACAAGCACTTTTTCTAGCTTAACCAGCCTTTTTTTCTGGCTGACATTAGAGTTTTTGCTGCATCTTTCAAATATATATGTTTAATACAGATGTATATGGGTAAATGTTAAGTACTTCCATATATTACATAGATTCCTCTATAAATATTTATAAAACAATATATACGTTATGTGTTCAACATGCATAACATATTTATGTACACGTAAGTGATACATTATATGTGTGTTAATTATAACAGTACAACTGTATCTGTTTCAGTAATACAAAAAAGATCTCTTGTCCCTTTTTTATTCTTTTTGACTAGATGGATCTTTAATTCTCCCTATGTAGTGACACAATTTCAAGTTTCATGAAGTGTCTATTAGAACATAGACACTTCATATTAGTGTCTATGACTGAAGCTAAAACCTCTCAGCAAGGGGGTATTATTCAAATTCAAAGTATTCAGGCATATTTCAAAACTCTGATGCTGTATCTAAGTCAAAGTGGTGTCCTCACTTGACTTTGGAATGAATATATTGGACATTTTTCAGTTCTGTGGACAGTGCAAACCCTTTGGACATGTAAAATTGCTTCTTGAAACATATGGCAGACTTAGCATTTTCTAGTCCATCATCTTGCAATTGTGGTTCATAAGAAAACTAAAGGTCATATCTGTAAGACTGACATTGCCTTAATGACATTAGCCCAGCAATTTGTAACCAGAGAGTTCCAGGGACCCAAAGTATCTGTTACATTGCCCATGTAATAAAAATGATCAGCCTAAGGAATTCAAGTCTCTTAAAAATGCAGTGGACATAAATGAAAACAGTTTACCTACTTGTAAAAAGCAATATGGAGACCATGATTAGGAAAAAAAAAATACAAAAATCAACAAAACAAGCAAACAAAACCAAAACCCAAATATAGCCCAAAACTAAAATGATAAAATTTGTCTTAGTTTCCAATTTCATATGTGAGAGCACAAACATATAAAAAAGGAATAAGATATATTAGGTCTCCCTGATCATTCATTTCCCAACTCCTAAATAAATGTGTGTATGCAGGTGTGCTCTCTCCACAATTTGTTTTCTGTAGCTGCATAGCTTCATAGTGGCCAAGCTTCACATGTAGGGGGCCACTGTATCCTGGCTTACTCCTTCCTGAAATAAGCAGCTGCTGGGGTTTAGGACATTTCTTTGGGGAATAAAATTCTTAATATCTCTTGACAAGAGTTAGTGACTGAACTGTCTTGTCTCCTGGTCAGTGCTTTAACAAGTTGGGTCTCACATGCAAGGAGAGCAGCATTCCTTCTGCTGCTGGCAAAGAGGCACCTGCTTCAGAGAACAGCTTTTCCTGCATTATATCTCACCCTAGTCCATGCAGATGTTTTTGGAATTTCATAAACCAATTAAGCTGTACTCAGTGAAGGCATAAGAGAAAGAATAAATAAAAATTACAGTTATGTTTGATGCATGATTTTTTTTTTGGTAGCTATTAAAGTGCTACAAGGCATATGGCAAGATTTCTCTTAAAGCAAAACCAAATCAGTCCCAGAGTGATGATATACACATACAAGTTTTACCTTTTTGCATTAGAATTGCTAAATAGAAAAACTGGAATTAAAAGCTTCTAAAGCAGGTACTTCGTGCTTCTGTGGTACCTTGATTATTTCTGGAATTGTTATGATGTAGTCAGAAATTGTCATAGAATAGTAAATTAAATCCATTATTGCAAATGTGTGATGTATCAGAGTATCTGCTAAGTAAATGTGTATTTATAAAACAATTGTCTCAACTCATCATAACACAAGTCCAAAGATTTTTTTGGTCTAGCAAGGAAACCAATGATCTACTGCAGCTGAAAATAAAGAGTAAACTATATTTAGGTTTGTGCCATGGATTTGATTTGAGCCTAAATCATGTGACACTTTACATTCAGCAGTGCAAAAACTGAGAGATGCTCTCACATAATTTCTGTCAAAAAGTGGAAGAGATGTCTTGATCTTGATAGAAGCCAGATTTTGATTTGAAGAGGAACTGTGTTTGTTTTTGAAGTGAATTAATAAAACCAGATTTCACTATTAGCCTAATGCTTCCATTTGGGGAATTAAAACACTTGTATAAAATTAAAGTTGCATATCTTTTATCATATGTACCCAGGTTATAGTCATAAAACATCCATTTTTACTTCCATATCCTAAATGAATCCATGGCAATCCCCTGTAGATGATGACAAAATGTATATTTAGATTTGAAGATGTTCTTCTGAGCCACCTTGACTAATTATAGATGACAACCCATGGCTTACTCCTTTGTTTCTGAAACATCAAGAATGTGTCAAAAGGCTTTCTGAACTCTCCGGGGTCCCAGATGTTGTTATTGCAATAGGTGACTGGAATTAACAAAATAGGAAATGTCATTTGATAAGATCCTCTTGTGACTTAGGTTGGAAGGCAGCTGCACTGCAAATATGCATATGAGTTATCTACTGGAGTGGATAGAGTTAAATCAAAGGGATCTCTGTTGGAGTTAGAGAGTTAAGCAGGAGGAGAAGCAGTGCTAGAGAGAAGTCATTCTCTCATAAACATCTTCACAGGGGTATTAATAAAATGGCTGAGCCCATGCAGGCTAGAAAAAGGGATTTTTCTCAAGGACAAACTTGGGGTTGGAAATCATCTAAAATGTCAAAAATTTTACAAACAGACAGGATTATGTGAACACAGAAAAGCTGAGAGAAGGAATAAACAATTCAAGATGCTCTTTCCACCAAAGAGACAGCAAAGACAGCAGATGCCAACTTAAGCTTAGGTAAGCTTTGTAGGAGCTGCATAAATATGCAGCCAATTTCCTTCTGTCTGCCTTTTTAATGTCACAGTACTGAAGATAACTCATTTTTAAGCTGAGTCAGGCCTTCCTAAGTTTGATCACAGCCTGCACAGCCTGGACCATCCTGGTACCAGCTGACATAATCACTCCTGTTCCCTGAACGTAACCTTCATTCTGGTCACAGAGTCCAAAGATTGTTGAATTCCTCAGCATGGCTGAAGGACAGACACCAGTCAGCAGGTGTGAGCATGGCACCATCATGGAAAGGGACAGTGCAGCAAGCACGGAGGTTTACGGTTCATGTAAAACCTGAATTAGGTTTAGCTCTTTTCCAGGCTTTGAAACCCTCACACAGGGCATGTTCTGGTCTGTAGAGACAGGATGCCAGACTTCCATTTCTTATTTAAAGAGAAACACCTGTTTCTCATTTAAAATAGAGCTATGTCACACCATTATGGCTTTGTAAAAAAAAAAAATAATTCTGAATTTGGAATATATTGTGTTTGCCCACAATTAAAGCTGCTTGCACTGTTTGTTGTTTTCATATTGGCCATAAGGCCCACTTTGCCCTTGAGGAGGTGTCTCAGCATATATTTAAAGGATATGTAAGCATCCAGTAGTACCAAGAACATTTACTGAATGTTCTGAATGTATTTACTGAGTATTTTACTACAAAGGAGAGCTTAATTGGTGTTATTAATAAAGAAGCATTTTGATAATATCTCATCTGTAAACAACTGAAATTATATTGCTCCAGCTGAAAGGCTTTGATGGTTAATTTTCTGAAATCAATAGAACAAGAAAAAAAACCTTTTTTTCTCTGTAAATAGAGCATCTCTGGTTTCTTTGGGACAATATTGACTTTTTAGTTTTACATTGCAAGAAGCAATATTAGTTGAGCACTGCATACTAGAGTGAAATTATTGTAAAAGTCTATTTAATTCCCACATATTATTCTATGTCAGATAAGAATTCTGAATATGAAGCATGTATAAATTATGTAACTTGAGGATGTCTATATACATCATGTGTGACTATATCTATGCAGTCCTACTTGGCAACATTTCTAACAAAAACTGCATTATCATGTTAACAATGGGAATAAGTACAGGCACTTGTAGATTTTAGGCATGCTTCTTATGGATCAGAGGTCAAAAGTAGTGATCATCAACTGGGAATGATTCTCAGCCTCTATTAGTCAGATCATACCTGGTTTTCATGAAAAATGAAATGGACATCCAGACATTAATACTTAAGAAACAATAACAGTGTTGGGCTGTGATCCAAATTCTGTTTGAATTAATAATAGATTTTCTTTTAAATTCAGTAGTCGAAGGATCAGGCCCTTAGAGTACTGCTTTGTTAAAACATGTCCTGGCTTTACTTTCAACCACACAGATGTTTATGCTCCAACAGAAATAGGATTACAATCTCCAACAGTAGCCAGAAGGCAGACACAATTTAGAAAGAGAATCAATACCCATGTGTAGGTTTCAAGAGCTGTTTGGTTACACAAATACATAGGTGAGAGTTTAAAGTATGAGTTTTCAAATGTTTCAAAGTTTTCAAGTTATATCCCAAAGATATGGAGATGCCAAAATGGCATCATCTAAGCCTTTTTTTTTTCTACAACACAGCTAAATTAAGCAGGATGTCTTTACCAAAAATAATTTCCCAACCACAGGAGTGTGTCAAATGGGGTGAGGGAAATCCCAGTGTCACTTTCCTCTAAGGAACAGACACACTCCCTGTGCCTGAATGCAGCGTGATAAGAATGACCACTAGTGCCAGGGCTGTTCCCTTCAGAAAAGAATAGCACAACTAAGTGAGCAATGCTTAACCCCTTATTCCTAATTTAATTCTTTAATTTGGCAATAAAGCATAAGGAATTTTGGCACACAGTAGGGGAATAGAGGTGCATTGGAAAGCTCTCTTTGCACTAAAATTGGAAAGAAAGTCATAAGTTTGGTGAAAATCATGGGGAAGAACTTGATTCAGCACTTTCTGAATTTTATGCAAAAATATCCACCCTGAACTCCTTCTGTTAAGAACAGCACTCATCTGCATAATTGCATACTTCCTTTAAAATATTATACAAATAAAATAATTTTGTGGACCAAGGGTCATGCAGCACCAGTAATTTTAGTTAATATAATTATACTTGTTATCATCAGAATTACAGTAGTACTTATTTTATTCCTTCCTTTTTCCTATTTCTCTTCTACTTCCATTATCTTTCTGTTGGGATTTCAAAATATTCTTCTGTTTTCTCTTGTTTCAGTAAAACAACTGATTCTTTTCGGGGGAGGGGATGGGATTTGTGCTGTGCCTTAAGGGGCCACATTTTCTCTGTACCATTCCATTATCTTGGCCTACCTACCTCATCTTCGCCTTCTGAATTTTTGTTTTTATATTTAATTTAGACAAGAGTATTAGGTGATGAGGTTAGAAGAAGACACAGCTCCAATCATTCGCCTAGACTGTGAAGAATTAAGATTTACAGTAAGGCTTCAACTTGTTCTCCAGAACAAGTATAAGCCACTCAAAGAGCATAAAGGACTGTTAAGAAAAACTAATTTGTCACCCTAGTGTATGTTCACTAATGTATATGTAAAATACCACCACCTGCCATTAACTAAATGTAATATTCTGTCACCCTCTAGTGGTGGGTGTACCCCACCATTCCCCAGCTAGCTGTGATGGAAGATGTTCTCTCTACATGTCTAGTAGAAGACTTTCCAGCATTTAAGGATTTACTGGGCGCCAGTGTTTGGTGGTGTGGGTGTATGATTTGTAATTTTGGTCTCCACTGCATGTATCTGAATTTTGTCCTAGAAATTCATTCTATATCACAATATATATTAGTGACGTAAATTGTCTGTGTTGGTTTGGGGCAGATTAATTAGAGGTTTGGGAGAGCCTTTTAAATTATTTGTGTGCTCTTCTCCTTGGGTAAGTCAAGAGAAAATTGGCTGAAATCCAACCTGCCAAGTAGGCAATGTAACTGTGCATGCATTTGAAGCCCTTGTTGGACAGTCAAATCCATTCTTTCTTAATTCAAATTTTTACCCATAATAAAAGTCCTTGTCTAAGACTGTCTGATGCTGCACTGGACCAGTGCAATGCCCATTCTAGTCTCTGAAAGCAGCAATTGGGCCCAAAATCATAGTGTGACCCGTGTGTCATACATGCTTCTTGTTTTATTTCACAGCAAAGTGATATCACAAAGCCAAAATACTTGACATCACCTATTTTATTAACTCCAGCAATACTTATAAAATCTGTTTCTGACCCAGCTGCAGGAAAAATGCTGAAAGTGCAGTATGCTGGAGAATGGCATTTAATGTGTTCATTTATCAAGATACCAGTAACTGATAATATTGGTGTGTTTTACACTGATTTTGGACAATTTAGTTTCACATCACATATGACTTATATCATCCTAAGTTACAACAAAATACTTGGTCTTAAACTGAAGTTTTGTGCTTTTTACTGGATCAAGAGGTGGTGAAACACAGAAAGCTGATTCATAGCTTAAGACAACTGAAGCTGTCCCTTTTGATCACTTTGCAGAGCTCTTCTCAGAGGTGCAATAAGTGTTACATTCATCTCTGACCACAGACTCTGCAATTCCTCTTAACATAAATCAGCATTTACAGTATCAAATTATGCTATCTATATGTCTGTAATTTTATCAGTGTGGGCCATGCATCCACCACTTATGTGTGAACTCGGAATTGTCCAGTAATTAGATTGGTTCCCTGTATCTTTGTTAAAGGGGTGTGTGGCATCGTCTTTGTAGTTACAAATGAAATAGAAGTGTATACCAGTGTGTCAGCAAAGGCTTTTTGCAGCACTCACCTCACCAGGAGGATTAGTTTAGCCAATCTGCCCTTACACACTTCAGGAGCAATTATCCCTGCTTGGACCACAGAGAGCCTGCCAGCTACACCATGGAAAGACAAGCTGTTTCCATGAGGGGACTATGCTCTCAGTAAAACTTCCAAGCCTCTCAAGAAAGAACACAGCCTGCACCTCCTGTAATGTGTAATAAGCATGGGACACCCAAGAGGAGTCTCCTGACCATGCTGCTAATTAACAAACCTTCTGAATTGCTGAAATTTCAGCAAACCTGCCAGTCATTGCTTCTACACTCAGGAGTGTTCTAGAAATACAACTGGGAAGAGGGGGAGGAAATTCTTCCCATGTTTTCATAAACATTAATTCAGTGTTTAAAAAATAATATCCAAACAATGACAGATTTTTTCAACTGCTTTCTAGCTTTTATGTCTGCATCTAAATCTTGCAAACGTGAATATAATATATATTGCACATGTGTACACCCTCATGCAAGCAGAGCTAGGCAGATCCACAGAGACAGAGATTTGCATTAATTTTTTCATATTCATTTAATTTTCCTTCATTTACTGGAGAAAACAAGGGGTTTTTTGCTAATGGAACTGCAGTTACACATAGGGAAAAGGAAGTTATCACTCTCATCTTCATCATCACAGATAATGAAGCAATTTCAGTAACGCTCATGTCAACAGATTGTTGGTGATGGTGCATCCTTCAGAAGGAATACAAATAGACTTTACTGACCCTGGAGTGCTGAGAGTAACATGAAACTTACTCTGACTTGTAAACTGAGCAAATATGACACGGAGATCACAGAATAAGGGCGTGTATTTGTCTTTCTGCCTTGTTTTGACAAAGTGACTTTCTCCAGAGGGACATTTCTGCCATTTTTTTTTCCAGCATGTTTCACCTTTCACTGACTATTAATCCCAGTATGTCTTAACATCAAATTATAATTCCCACCTATAAGCATATGTGAGTTAATTTTTTTTTCATCATTTATTTGAGCACACAGTTAGCACTCTGGATACCTAAGAAAATAAAGGTACGAAAACTATTGAGCAAATTGAGTTTAACCAAATGTAGCAAATTATAAATATTAGAGCAAAAAGTATTATTAAAATTCATATTCATTAATGGAGAAGTTTTATTAGTAGTAACTTTAGGTGATCTGGCTAGACCATGATATTTCTGAAAACTGCATTTTCTCATATTCTGTGTTGCATTCTTCTAGCTTTAGACTAATGATAACTTCCCTATATCTGGTGCAGGCTAACATTTATGTAGCTATAGGTTTTAAACAGAATTTTCAGAGCCTTATGAATTGGATTAACAAAGCATGTTTTGCTAAAGGAGAAATTATTCAGAGTATTCCTATTTGCCTTAGTGCATAGCCTATATAGTATGTTTGACGGCATGGATAGCATCCCAGCACAAAATATATCAAAATAAAGGCATTGTCACAGCAGCTAGTGTATTTGTTCCATGCAGCAGAACAGCTGAGGATAGGGTTTAGCCTCTTCATCACGTTAACTAACTGATAAATAACTATGAGCAATTCCAATGTATGTGGTAAAAGACATTGAAAATCTTATCCATGCTTTGCAGATGGGAAAATAAGACATGTCAAAAATCACTACAGAGTTTTGCTGTAACCCACACTCCTTTTCCTTTCAACTAGGCCATGAAATCTGAGGACAATAATAGTGGCTGCTTATGTGAAAACATGTGTCAGGCTTGGTTGCCTTGGTTGTGCAAGTTATTAGATCAGTGATGGCAGTTCCAAGTTTGGATAAAGAAAATGCCAGGCTAGACCAGGAAACGAAGGACCTAATTTACTTTTTTTTTTACAATGTTGAAGGCAAAAGTGTAAGGTGAATGGGATTAATTATTTTTCTAGAGTAATAACCAAACTCCATTTCAAGGAATTGGATAAATGTTGGCCTACGGTGTGTCTCTTAAACAGACTTCAGGGGGTAGAACAGCCATATTTGGTAGCTTCTAAGTATTTTCCGATATTTCTTTTCCCCAACAGAGCTACAGCGAACCTGTTGATGTTAAAGCCTCCCCACAACCTCAGATGATGAATTCAAAGCAGTCAGTGTTTCACGGGCCTGCCCAGGCTCACTCTGCGCTGTACCTCAGTTCCCACTACCACCAACAACCAGGAATGAATCCTCACATCACCGCCATGCATGCCAATATCCCCAGGAACATAGCGCCCAAGCCCAACAACCAAATGCCAGTGACTGTTTCCATAGCCAACATGGCTGTGTCCCCTCCTCCACCGCTTCAGATTAGCCCTCCTCTGCACCAGCATCTCAACATCCAGCAGCACCAGCCGATCCCAATGCAGCAGTCCATTGGAAACCAGCTACCAATGCAGGTCCAGTCTGCTTTACACTCGCCTACAATGCAGCAAGTAAGTTGGAGCTTTTCAGTTCTCTGGGGAATTATTTTATTTTTGCGGAGGGTGTGGGGAGGGGAGTCATCCAGAAGTTCTCTGGGAAATTATTTTATTTTTACGGAGGGCGTGGGGAGGGGAGTCATCCAGAAGTTGTCATAGTGACATTTAGATTAGCTTTAATTTTGCAGGTTCCAAAACCATGGTAGTATAGGCTTAGTCTTTCAAGGGCAAGAACAAATGGACTAGATGATGGAAAACTGCAGTAAAAGTGTTTGTGCTGGCGACAATGTCCATCACTGTCCACAGGTCCTCTACAAATCTGTGACTACCCTGAAATAGTGAAAAGCAAAGCTTTCAGGAGCCACACTTCACAAAAAAAAGGCAGGCATGTCTAGAAAAAATATGATTGTAGCTTACACGATTGTAGCTTAGACTAGTGTGTTACATTACTCCACATTCATAACTTCATTTTGCTAAATAAATATACCTCCTTTTTACTGGAAATAAATGGGCTGTGTCCATCATCCCAATATGTGGCTTTTTTGTTTGGTTTTTTTTTTTTCCTACTCTGAATGTTTTAGATAGTTGATTCTCGATAAATTTCCTATGAGTTCTGAGTTAATGCAGACCATCCATGGTATTGTGCCTTCCAGGCTTACAGAGGAATATAAAGAGATAAACTGTTGATTGCATGAGAGAAAATTTTCTTTTGTATTTTATGAGATCTGACTATCAATAATAATATCTTGCTTTGCAAAGTGGCATTAAAATGAAAAATTTTTGAATGGAATTGCAAGATTCTACAAAATTTGTATACACAAAACTTGGCAGTACTGGCTGATAATACATAGTCATAAACTTGCTCCGTGTTTTATATTTCTCTAAAAATTCACCTTTGCTAACAAGGCATTGACATTTGCTTTTCAAGCCAGAAACATTTCAAGACTGGTCTTTAGAGTTGGGAATACTTGAACACAAACCATAGCTTCTTGCTGGGAGAACAATTTAACAGGAAGAAATTTTCCAAAGCAGAAAAAAAAACCCAAAAGTGTTGAAAGCAATTTGGACTGATAAACTTAGTTGTTCAGGAGATAAATCAAGATATGCTCAGGATGATTTGGATTTATTCAGAGACTTTGATCCTAGTCTCAGGAGTAATTTGGAGTAATCAAGAAGGAAAACTTGTAAAGTGTTCACAATGTCTTCCTAGTTCATTCAATTTTTCCCTGTCAGAGAAAAGAGACTCAACAGACTTATGACCACACATATGTGGAGTCATGTATTCAAGGAAGTTTTCCTGCAGTTAGTGTGAGTGTTCCAGGAGAGCCATGCTCAAGTCTCAGAGAAACAGCTGGAATTAGCTAGAAGAAGTCCTAGGCAAGTGAGCCAGGAAGAGAGAGTCTTATTCTGGAGAGTCTAAACCTGGAGGAATCCTGGGCTTAGGATCCTGAACCTGAAGGCTCAGAGCAGTGAGACACAAAGCAATGCTCTGGTTCATTTACCAAACATGAGAAATTACAGCTGTGACGGCCACCTGTTGAGATCCTATAGCTGTATTTCAACGAGTTTTTATTGCACAGTGATTCAGTCTTCCAAGTTCAGATTGTTTGCCAGTTTCAGTGTCACTTGTATTTTAGTTGTCCAATGCAGAACTCCTTATGTCTTTTCCAGAATTGTTAGGCATAATTTACTGCATAGATTTGAAAATCTGTCTGTATTTAGTGAATTAATAGTAGAGTTGGGGCTAGCAAAAGATGTAATGCAGATATTAGATACTTGCATATTTATACATAAACCATCATTTTTGTATGAATGAACACTTAGGCATTACTCTAAACTCTTTGCCAAAGAAAAGGTAATGTGGTATGAATCTGCTAATGTTTTATTTTGCCAAGTTGCAAGCTTGAAGCATAAGGCATGTGCATCCATGATTTGAAAGTACTTTCAGTCATCTGTGATATATATGGCACGCAGATGACTTGTTTCTAGCTTAAGAAAAAATATAGGACACTTGGTTGTAGAAAACAGATCTCTAGAAGTCAGAATGTAGATCTTTATCACAATGAGTCTTTTTTTTAACTAAGGACAACTGTAGTTAAGTAAAAATGCTGTACCTCTATGTTCCTGTTAAACTCACAAAATTTTAGGTTAAATGCTTTCTCATATTCCTTAGTCAGAAATTCTGGTGCTTTTAATGAAGATACTGTGGTAAGATATTTCTGTTTCACTCAAGGTGCTTGTTGGAATGCTTCACTGCCATGCTTCACCTACATGTCTCTTTAATTACTGTGTAATATCTACATGCCAATTTATATTTCTTACACTTCTGCTTTTGTTTTACAGTCATGCAGCTTTTGAGCTCTGGAAAATCTATGTCATTTCACTTTGGAATATTTGTTTGGGGTTTTTTTAACATACAAGAGCTCATAGAGTTTGTGAATTGAATTTAAATATAGCAAAATGTAAATTACAATATAGGGCTAGCGGTGTACTAACAATACCATGATTTGCCATGACAGAACAGAACAGTGGTATCCTGCTCAGTTTCCTAGGTATAACCCTTTTTAGTCAAGAAATGATAGAAAACAAAACACCAGGATTTCATACTGTGTTAGAACATAGAAGACTGGTTGGTCACCGGGAGGCAAATTGCAAAAAGTCAAGAGACTACAAACTAAAAGTAAGGGACTTTCTGACTCAGTTGTCAAAGGACTCTGCTCTCCCTTCTGGCTGAAATAGAGCAAACACTCTGCTGATGACAGAGCTTGTTAAAGAGGAAAAGATGTAGTGGGAGAGAAATGGAGCTCTCCCAGCATCTCAGAATCAAGAGCAGGAAGGAGAAAGAGGAGGCACGACACTGTCTGTCTGGCCTGTGGTGAGGAGGGGAGGTCTGGATGTGATGTTCAGTCCCAAACAGCGCTGTGTAGAGCACTCTCCTGAATAAAAAGCCAAGAAGAATGGAAGAATATGAATTCTGACAAAGCAGAGCAATAATTGCTTTTAAACCAACTTTTTTTTCACTTCCTCTTCCATCAAGTTGTTTTATTTCCTCCATGCTTAGGTATGGCCACCATAAACCTTTCAAAAGACTCCATGAAGGCAGCAAGAACAGAAGCTAGTTAACATACCACTCCCTGGGGAGTGACTTGCAACAGGAGTAATTTTCCTCTTTGGAAGCCTCAGCACTATTCATACTAAATAGACTAATACACTATAAGGGAAAAAAAGAGGCAAATTTTGTCATGTCACACTGCAGCATGGAGCTTAATAGGCAAGAGAAGAGTAAGTCTGTCAACAGCTTCCCAGCAGAGGAGTTTTCTGCTGCAGGTGTTGGCTCACCTGGCTGGCTATCTTCATTGCAGACTGTGCTGGAGGCATGTTAGAAGTATAAATCATTAATTGTGGGTTCTCTTTTTTTTTTTTTTCTTCTTTTTTTTTTTTTTTTTTTTTTCAAAACCTCCCTCTTTGAAATAGTTCATGGCTCACTAGTGTGACACTCAACAGTAGCAGGCTCTGTGAATCCCTGCTCTCAACATATCCCCCGCTTCACCTCTGGCTTAGTGACATTTGGTCAGTCATTTTCTCCAGGAAAAGGAGGATAGCTTCATATCACAGACCATCTTGTAGAATGTCTGAAGAACTGCCAGTTCCAAGAAAAACCACAAAGAGATCCAGATTTCAGTCCTGGCAGGCAGAAACACAGTTCTCCAAGAAACATTGCGTGTGAAATTCACAAACTCCTCTATGCAAACTTTGAGGAGGGACTGATAAGAAGTACTGACCTGAGGAGAGAGTTCTGTTCCCTCTGCTTCCAGGACAATGAGCTGATCTTCATCAGCTCTGCGGGGAATAACTTGTCCTTCTCCATATCCAGCACTCCTTGCCTGCACAAGTGCAGCTGCCAAATCAAGAGTGACTGCCAGCTGGAGAAGGGAAGTCTCCATTGGGGATCCACAAAAACTAGAGAACATAAAAAAAAATTAGAAGTGTTGGTAGCCGAAAGTCCTCTGTGACTGCACAATTTCTGTTATTTTTAAAATCAATTGACTCTGTGGAGTATGCAGCTGATGCAATGCATCCAAAATGTTCTGAAATGCAATGAAAAATTGTTGGTATTAGCATTTTGGTCATATGCCTAGCATTAGTAATTATTTTTTAATTTCTTTTAAACAATCTTCTCTGAATTATCTAAATTGCAACTTCTTGGAAGTAGATTATTTTGTCTGTTTCCTCTTCTGTTCCAACAATTAAGTAATAAATTTTTAAAGGATCACTACTGTAGACCTTTGGGGTACTTGTTTACAGTGATAATCCTTTAAACTATTAAAAACCCAAACATTAGTTCTATTCTCATACTTAAAATTAAATCCTGATTTTTATTTTCTTTAACCTGTAATTCTGAAATTCATTATATTTTTCTTAAATATCATTAACGGGAGATGTATTAAAGTTTTCCTTTTCAAAGTCAAAATCATAGTTTTTATTTTATCCTCCTTTGACACATCGGCAGACTCACAGTAGAGTGATTTTTCTTTCATTAAATGCTCATATGAGCATCTTATCACTGTATAATTTTTTGACTGATACAGAGTTGTTTCTCTCCAGTCTGTTTCTTAGGTTTGACATGATGTTTAATTTTTACTCAGGTGGCCTTAGATTATCTGATTATTAACCCTTGTCATTCAAATCAGCACAATTTCTCCAAATTTCAGGCTGAAACAGCAACTGAAGCTGCAGCCTTTTTTCACTTGCAAGGTCATTCTTTCCTTTCTCTACTCACACAGACATTTGTGCCTCTTTCTGAGCATACATCTCTATCCAGCCTGTTCACTGTGCTCTTTGGTGTGAAGAGTGATGAGACTGAGAATTCACTCCCTCCTTAATACACCCAGATCTTGTTAAGGAGCCCTTTTAATTAGCCCGACTGGAAGCATCACCTTCCCTGCTCAAAATCTTTCCCCACACATTGCATGGGATGGCAAGTCCCATGTCCAACTCTGTCCCATCTCAGTTCACAGGTAGAGGAAGCAAAACCAGATTCTTCATGTCTAGTAGCCATGGCTGCAAGTACCTATGCATAATGAAGCACCAGAAGATTAATGTATGTCAATTTTTTTTAATAATAACTCATTTCAGTCTACTTTTAGGTAGAAAAAAATTCTACCTAAAAATTCTACCTAAAAGTACAAAAAAAATTCTACTTTTAGAAAATAAATCTATACAGCAGGATGATTGCATAGCCTGCCAAAAATAATAACCTCATTTTTTCTGGTATATATTTTATATACAGCAAACTCAGGAACCTGCTGTATTTGTCCAGATTTCTTCTTCTTTTTTGTTAAGCTTTGTCTTCAAATGAGGTCAAGAGAAAAAAAAATCATTAATATCTGTCAACTTCCTTTATAACCTTAAGGAAAAATCTTTGTATGATATCACACAGACAGATTTTCAATTTCCTTGTGTAATAAACAGATGCTTTAGGATTTGGATGTAATTTAAAGGTTTAAAATATCACATCGAGATTGATGAATAAATCAGTTGTGAAGACAAAAACATTGATGCCTGTTGAAAATACCTCTCCAGACAGGCAGGAAATGAAATTAGTTCCTAGTAAAGTGTGGAGATGAGGATCACTCTTTAGTTCTGCTGCAGGCTTTTTAGGACTTGCTACAGTGGCACAACAAAAATGCTAGGGCTACAGAAATCTAATTAAAGAGCAAATGTCCCTCCTGACATCAAATTAATCTTTATCAAGTTCCCTATTTTTATTTCAATCTGGGACAAGAAAATTAAATTTAAAATTCTAGGCATGTTGCAAAACAGTTGGTGATTTTCTCTTGAGCATTACAATGCAAAAACATTCAGCATTGTTTAATTAGACCTCGAAGCACTCATTTTCTGAGCACTTTTTATTTCATCATTGTTTGTTAAGGGCTTACATAAATAATACCCAAATATTTACCACAAGCCTTGTACAAGGCTATTTCCCTCTGTTGTAGAGATCTTTATTTTCAGAGCTTTTTCTGTTGATGAAAAAACTGAAGTAATTTTTGTTTGTATTTTAAACAGTACCATACTTTATCAGTCCTTCATACTGAGTTGAGGTTGCTTAAATGACTTGGCTTTAACAAGTATGCTTTCCTCACCCACAGTGAAGGTATTCTGGTAGCCCTCAACCCCCAGAGGGACCACTGAGACCCTTCTGGGACTGGAGCCTGGCTCAGATGCCCCTGAACCATGATAGCATTTATCACCTGAGTGTGCCCTAAGAAACAGACCCCAGTCCCAGGCAGCCGTAAACTAAATAGACTTGTCAGGTACAAGATGAAAGCATTATTTTGCAGGTAGGAGAATTAAATTTGGCTCTGCAACCCCAACCTTAACATGAGAGGTACCAATTCAGTCCAAGCACACATGCACACGTGTTTTGCTGGTAGAAAGCCAAACCAATTTGGCTGTGGTCACACAGAAAACCTGAAAAAATATGAGAATGCATCCTCACTTAGTTCCTGAGTTAAAACCCAGGACTCTTCTCTGACACCTAAGCTATTTATTTATCCTAAGTCCAGAAGAAATGGAATGGATAGTGTATTAGTGGTCTCTTCCTTGGATTTAGAGGAACTGTCTCCGTGCTGCATGAGTGTTGTCCAGAGAGTTTGTGGATGCTCCTTCTCCCTGGAAGTGTTCAAGGCCAGGTTGGATGGAGCTGTGAGCAACTGGTTTAGTGGAAGGTGTCCCTGCCCACCAGATGATCTTTAAGGTCTCTTCCATCCCAAGCCGTTCTATGACTTTATGAGTACTTGAGTGTCTGTGCCTGCTCACTTGCATGATTTGCTACTGACTACTGTCCCTATATAGTGTTTTTCTTGTATATATGATAGATCATGGGATTTGCTACCAAACATAAATCTGAGTGCCTGGGGGTAGGATCTGTTTCCATGGTTGGTTTCCTCTTACAGCTAAATTAAAAAGGCCTTATGGTTGATGTTTTGTATAAAAATTATGTCGTTGGTATACAAACCCAAATTTTCTGCCTTCTAATTACAAAAAACTCCAATTAAAGTCATTGGGAAATCTGCTCAGTTACTGTTTCCTTTGGATCTGTTGCAGGTATGGGGGTTGTCTCTGCAGCTCGCTGAATAGTTTTAGAGCCTGGTGAAAAGGCAGCGTACAGAGTATGGGGGTTACCATCCCCATGGGTTTAAAACCAACCATGGGAGGGCTTTATTTAATCTTTTTATCAGGGCAGTATATAAATGACATGGCAACGAGCTGCAGAATTCTGCTGTGAACTTGCTCACTACTAATAGTCTGTTTCTTGGAGTCAACAGGAATAAAGTGAGGTTTCCAAGAGTGTTTAAGGTACTGAAGTGTTACTCAGGGTATTCTCCATATGGAAAAGATTAAGAAATAAAGTTGCAGTCATTTATGGACTAGAGTAAAACCCATGATCAGGGTGAGTGGAGTGAGGTGGCAGTGCACATGAGAGGTGGGGCAAAACACCTGCAGGACCTCAGGGAACTCCAAGAAAGAGAGATGAGAAGAAGGAAGTGACATTCCATTTGAAGAAAGGTAACTTCCGGATGAAGGGGGACAAGAGAAAGCTGAAAATATCCATTCATCTTGACAAAAGGTAGCATGGCTGCCTTCTTAAACCTGCAGAAAAAAATCGGTCCACAAAATTCCTGTCCTAATGAAGGCTGCATAATAAAAGCAATCACACACAATGCACTTACACTAAATTAACAAAAAACTATGAGAGTTACTTCTGTCTATTCTGTATATGGTCTTTGGCTGGAAGGAGTGGGTTTCCAAACTAAGCATCCATTTCTGATTTAGTAGCTATTCATCCAGATAATTTCAGTGGAAATTGTATGCCCTTGCCCCAGGAAGGAGTTTGGTCTGGATTTTTTTCAGTAGACATCGATCGCTTTCATACAACGTTCCCATGATTTTACTCAGTATAGATAGCTCTTCCTACTTTGCAGGAACACAACGTACAGGGTGATACACTAGCCTTGAAATTTCAATTGTTCTCCTGGGTTTGAAACACAATATTTAAACATCAGAATATATCAAAAGAGCTAAAAATTATTATGGCTTTTCATATGACAGAAAATTCAGGGAGCAGGTTAGATGTCTCTTTGTAACTTCCACTTTTTTTTCTCATCTCCTAGGTTTCAAAAGCAAGTTATTCTGTGCTACTTTCACTACATTAGTCCAACAACTGTTAAAAAGCTTTGGTTGAATTTCCGTTTAGTTGAGAGAGAAGTGCAAATAAAAGAAGCAGCAGATGGTCCCTTTGTGACTGAATGAAGAAAAAGAGTTGGAGAATAATACGTGAATAGGTGTAGTCTAATAAAACAGTCAGCCACCTGCTGCCTACATCCTTCAAAAAGATTCTGTTGCATATTCTGGGAATTAGTGACTAGTGTGTATGCTTACGTTTAATCTAAATGGAAGCTCTAAGGAGCAAACAGACCTTTTTGTCCCAGTGCTGATTGAGTTGTTCTCTTGGTTTTGAATTGTTTCTGCTCTGTCTCCTTTAGTTCCATCCTGTGACTGTGTAACAGTGAACAACACTTCAGCGGTGTTTCATTTTTCAAACCGAAGAAAGATTTTAAAACTTAGAAAGCACCTACACATTTTTGCCTATTTTAGGTTTTATAATCAAAATCACACCTGGAAAAGAAGTATTCTCTAGCATTGCACAGTACAGTCTGCATTTTTACTTTTCTTAATGCACCCAACCTGTTACTCTTTTTCCATAATTTGTAATGCACTTGTTTTCTCCTCTAGGGATTTACTCTTCAGCCTGATTATCAAAATATCATCAATCCAACATCAACAGCTGCACAAGTTGTTACCCAAGCAATGGAGTACGTTCGTTCAGGGTGCAGAAATCCTCCAGCACAGACTGTGGACTGGAATAATGACTACTGCAGTAATGGGTAAGCAGCCAGTGAATGCCACCTTGTGTTGAGCAACATTCATGACACAAGTATGTGATAGAGAATTTGGGAACAGCATTGTTGCCCATTTCCTTACAGTGTTTCTGAAGTATATCTGTGATGGCCCTGTACTTATTCAGCAGTTAGTCTGTAGTGGGAGAATAATTGTTCAATACATAGATTTATTAGACATTGTTGTTACCTTATCACAGCACATACACTTTCTAGGTCTTAGAGAACTTGCATTCCACAGAAGATCAGAACTGAAATCTTAGGGAGAAGGAGTAAGAAAGAAATTTTAAGATCACTATGTCTCAATGAGAGGCAAATGACATGAACTATTTTCTAGTCTGGGTCATGAAAATAACTAGCTTGGGTCATGAAAAACCACATCAGTGAGAAGCAGGGCTGATAAACAGGATACAAGATACATGGAAGAGAATGGCATGAAGAACACATGATTGTAATCAGAAACAAAACACCATACCTGTAGAGCCCTATCTCCTTAATATAAGGTTAGTAACCCCTTTGAACCTTCAACTTCTGGCAGCATGGTTTTTGTGGAGCCATGTTACTGTGCCAGGAACTGCCTGGAAACAGTTAAGACTGAACAGAAGGTATTATTTCAGTTTTAAATTATAGATATTTTGCCCTGTAAATATGCCCACCAGCCTGACCTCCCCTTGACTTAGTCTGAATCCCCAAGGCAATGGCAGATAAAAGCTCTTGGTTGCTCCCAAAGTGCCAAATCTAGCCCAGACAAATGAACAGAAAGCAGAACTAAAGACCAGATTCATCCATTACATTTACTTAAACCTAGAATTTCATTTGCCTTATTGTTTTAAAGTGTTTCTGGAACTCAAACTAGAACTGAATAAAAATCTTTTTCTGGCTATTAGTTCAGAATAACTCCTTTGCTACACCCTGCTGACACCGAGGCAGATTTTAACTAGCCTGAACAGCAGCATCACTCTTTCCCATACCTATGGGAAAGAGTTGCTCCATGACTTTCCCTCTTTTCAGCAGAGCAGTTTCACTTCTGTGCTCTACCACTGTGCTTTGACATGTGCTACAGGCCCTTGTTGAAGTCTATGCAGCTCACAGACTTTTACAACCACTTACACTGAGGTCTGAATAGACTGTCCTCTGTCGAATGAGCCACAGCCACCTGTGGATTTGATTCCTGGTCTCTTCTGGAACAAAGCAATGTGCCATTTTTCCCAGACATGCTCTCCAGATGTGCAGTGGGTATAACATTCCATGCCCAGCATCTTTCTCTGGGCAGATATGTCTGTAGATAGCCCACTCTGTGTAGAATGGGCTCTATTTTCAAAGTATTTGAAAATCCATGTGCATGACCTTAAACTTCCTTTGCTAAGCTTCTGCTGTCCCCTTGCAGTGCTTACCTGAACCTGCCAATCCAACATATTTTGGCTATATCTGTCCTAGTAAATCAAATATGCCAGAGGCTCAGTAAGTGGCTGACACTCGTGTTCATGCAACGAAGCTCTCCTGCCTCTAAGGAAAGTGGCTGCTTCTTACAGGGCACTTATGGAGCATCATTCCAAGGCCTGTGCTAAATCTGGAGCTCCAAGCAGTTTTTGATAGTGCTACCAACCCACTACTGCAGGTTACCCCAAACCAGTGCTCAAACCCATGTCCCAGTCCTGTGCAGTTTTCAAGACAGATGTGGTCTCCAGGTTGCTATAACTCACTTTGACTTTTCCTTATGATTACCATGGCAATGCAGCTGTGCTTCAGTGATATGCTTGGAATTAATGACATGCAGTGGGGTTGTGGGGCTGATCTTTTTTTTTTTTTTACTTGAAGAATAGAACTAAAAATTTTTCAAATATTAAAAAAAAGTCACATTTGTTCTTTTTCTCTTTGAACAGGGGCATGCAGAGGGACAAAGCACTCTACCTTACCTGAAAATCTGAAACACCTCTCCTTTCCTTTCACTGAGGAATGCAGGGAAGTCTTTTCATCATGGATTGCTTTATGCAGTCAGGGCAGTTCTGCATTTTATTAGAAAATACAAGTTGCTAAGCACTTAGGACTATTTGAGCTTGTGGGTCACCCACTCTGGAAAAAATAGTCTTGCTTCTTTCCTTTTCTTTGTTTTTTTCCCCATTTTTTCTCTTTCTTTCTTTCTCCTTTCCACCCCTTCCCTGAGATCCTATAACGGACATTGCTTTTCTTCTTCCCTGAAGGAAACTTGGACCATTCAGATTTTATGTTGGTTTTTTGCTGTGAAGTGCTGCGGTAGTAACTGCCTTAGCAACTGTAGATGTCTCGGATAAAAGTCCTGGATTTTCCATTGGTTTTTCATAATGGGTGTTTATATGAAACTACTAAAGACTTTTTAAATGGCTTGATGTAGCAGTCATAGCAAGTTTGTAAATAGCATCTATGTTACACTCTCCTAGAGTATAAAATGTGAATGTTTTTGTAGCTAATTGTAATTGAAACTGGCTCATTCCAGTTTATTGATTTCACAATAAGGGTAAAATTGGCAAACATTCATATTTTTACTTCATTTTTAAACAACTGACTGATAGTCTATATTTTCAAAGTATTTGGAGAAAAAAAGTAAAGTAGTCCCAAATTATATTAATTAAAAATATTGGCTTTGTCTCATGAAATAAATACAAAAAACTTAGGATAAAAAACTAATGTTGATAAAGAGCAAACACATTTATTTTGTACTGCCTAAAAAAATGCTTTTTTTTTAAAGAAAATCACTTTATGTGTACTGGTTAGTAAACGTCATTTAAGTCCTTTTATGTATAAAACTGCCAAATGCTTACCTGATATTTTATTAGATGCAGAAACAGATTGGAGACAGCTAAATTATAACCTCTACATATGGCTATGTATTATTGTTTCTTCATACTGTGTCTGTATTTAATCTTTTTTATGGAACCTGTTGCGCCTATTTATGAAATAATAAATATAGGTGTTTGTAAGTAAATTTGTTAGCATTTTAAAGAGGTTTCTTTGATGCTTTAACTTTTGCTGGCACAAATTGTTCACAACTGATGATGTGAATACTTTATTTAGTTTTTACAGTGACAAATATAACAACAAACCTGCTTTAATGGCAGAAAATGAAGGTAACCAAGAACTATTTCTCTATTTCTTTGGTTGTTATGGAAAATAAAGAAAGGTATTTTAAGTACTCCCTTTTTAAAGCATTGTAGCAGGAAGTTGCCCAAAACTAAGACTTGAACCAACAAAACTAACTGAATAAAACTGCATAACACTGTTTCTTGAAACTTCATCATGTTTTGTTAATTTGTCAAGTGGAATAAACATATTACCAAAAAAAATATTACCAAATATGCTTCAGCCATTTTATTATATATGCAAAAGTCCTACAGAATTTTAGGGAGTATATCAGAAATAAACCCTAAAATGAAAGGTAAGTTCAACAGTCACAGGGAAGGGGATAAAAATATCCAAAATAAGGTATTCTGTCAATGTTTGGGATCAGGGATAGCTCTGAAAATATATTTCTGGATTATTTTATCCCAGATGCCTGTCCCATTAATGGACACTACCACTGATTTGTGTTTTCTGTGTGAAATAAAGGAAGCAATTCAGATCGAATACACATTTGGCAATGTCATTGGTTTTTCTTTATAAAACAAAACAGAAACAAAGGCGTGCTTGCTTCTGAATGATTTCAGGCAATGTACAATCGGAATCACTTGGCATGTAATAACTAATAAATAATGCAGATCAGATGTGATTACTCAAATAACTGTAGCTGAGAGCTCTAATTTTCCTGTCTTGAAACTGTATGAGAACTTGTGATTAAATTCACAGTTTATTGTTTGTCTGTTTAGTACTTTAGAAATATACCAGCACTACTAATTACCCAATGTCTTCTATTTATTATATTACAGTAAACTACATTTTCCACTCATATTAATTCTAAAGAGAAAAGATAATTGCTGGGAATGAGAAAAATCAACTTTGATTTTGACAGGCAGTTTTCTTTTTTCTTTTATGGAAAAGAACTGTGTTATCTTCATTTCTTTTAGAGCAGGTGCGCAGTCACACAAAGTTGTTAATTTCGGTATCCAAGCAGAGTTCAAAATACAAGAAAACTTTAATGTAAATAAAAAAATACATCATGAATAAAATACTTATTCTGTATGAACCTCTGGCTAGTTGGTGTCTCTGTCAGCATGGGAACCCGTGGTGTGTTTGCTGTCCAGCACTTCACCCATCCAGTGCTCTGAGTGTGGTTCTGTGTCCAGTCTCTGCTCATATGAGACAACTGCGCTGGAAGAACAGCGGTTTTTGGCCATGGGTGAAATGCAACCATTTTTTCCCAAAAGAAAGATCCAACAGCAATCCATAGATGTCAATTCTTCATGTCCGACCTCAGAAAAATAAATGGTTGCCAGCCATGGGCAGTCTGCTGCTTGTTTTCAGCTGTGTATTGACAGATATAAATTGCCAATCAATGGTTGGGATCCTTCTGTAAGCAGGTGAAACTCCACTGGAACTGAAGGGGAGATGTGCCCCATCCTTCACTGCAGCACTGTGCCTTAGGCACCACAGTAACACAGACAGCCAGTCTCTAGTTCTAAGTCACCATCTGGCCTAACCACGATAATGAGAAAGCACACAGGAACTAAACAACCTGCACATGGAAACAACACAGAAACAGCAAGAAAATATAATAAAAACATCTGTCAGAGTGACAGAAACCAAAGAAAATTGTCTGCCATTCATTGAAAATAATGCACTTTTAAATTATTTTTAAAACATGGTGGACAGAATGCAAAGTTGGCAACATACACACTTTGTACGTTGTAAATTCCATCTGCTTGCACAAGGTAAGCAGAGGTTTTTAAAAGGAAAATCTCTTTGATTTTACTGCTGCTCTCAGTGTGCCCTGTTCTGGTGACAGGAGATATCCTGGTCTCTCTATCCCCAGACTCACATGTGTTCCAAGCAGAAATCTCATCCAGCTGCTGCCTCTGACCAAAGAAGCCAAATTCTAATTCAAATGGGCCTGCCATAGGATTTTCCCCTCACACTCATCCACAGGCAGTAAGTAATGTATTCATAGAGGGCCCCAGCCATTCACAGGGAAATGTAATGTATTCATGCCCACTTCTCTCTCTCTCACCAAATACCAGCTCCTGATTCCAGTGGCGTCTGCCAAATATTCCCTGTGAGGCTCCTCTGTAAACAGGAAACCAAACAAAAAAATAAGAGCTCATTACTGGAAGGTAAAATACACTCTTACCACCTTCTTTAGCCTTTTGAGACATCATCCCACCCTGAACTACCATCTTCAAGTTTGTGTTTGCCTTTCTCCCCAATCCTGTAAACATGGCAGATCCACAGAGATATTTTTCTGTGCTCTGGGGAAATGGAGTAGATAAAAATCCGTATTTTGCAAATACTGTGAGAAGTAGCTAAAGAGATGTTATGTAGCCCATACAGGAGTTACTCCTCTAGACTCCCATTGATAGGTAGGTATAGAGGCAGATACAGTTACAGACAGAGGTATAGATATAGTCAAAAAGATTAGATAGGCAGTCAGACAGATGAACAGCCATTACTCTGTTAATTATTTTTTCTGTTTTCAAGCCCTTTTGCATTGAAATAAAATATTATTTTGTGGGTATAGCAGTGTGCTGGCAGTGCTGCAGAAGGTGCTGAGCACCTTGGAGAACACGAGGTGCTTTGTGTCAGGTCTTACAGACACCATTTGCTTTCCTTTGCAAACCCATGTATTTTATTATTACCCAGCAGCACATTAAATCACATCTCAAATGTAGCTCTTACTTCACCAACAAGAGGACAAGTGAGAACAATGACTTGTAACATTTCAGAGTCTGTCACAGTTACTGCCTAATTAGAGAAACCCACTAGCAAATGTGCATCTGCATGGATCCTGTGACTGTCATCATTTCACATTCTATTAAGGACTTGCTGTGACAGACACTTTACAAAGAAATTTTGTTCAAGCTAATACCAAGCTGGCAATCATATAATCGGCCTGAAAATAAAATGAGAGAGGGGAAAAAGGGGGGAAAAAAGAGAGAGGAAGAGAAAAAGAAAAGGAAGTCTACCTATTTGGAAAACAATCTGTGTGCAAAAATCTACAGTTTACTTCAGAGAAGATCCTTACCCTCTGACAATTGTGTGTTTACAACGAGTCTGAGTATAATTGCTCTGATGGGCTGTCAAGGAAAAGATTAATTTGGCAAAGATTAGTATTGACTTGCTGTTTATTAAGGCTTTTAAACAGCTGTATCTGGCAACATTCCTGTAAGTGCTTGTCATGTCTGAAAATCAGGCTCACACCCGGGTGCTTGCCAGCTGTTGCTAAACAATCTTACCACTCAGAGTATCTTTCTCCAGGCCAAACAGCAAGAGCAAAGTATTGCCAAATCAGTCTCTTTCATCCTGACACTTTTCAGGGGATCTGAGAGCTCAGCTAGCAGTTGATGGCTGAATGGTGAAGCTGATAGCAGCTGCCAGGAGAAGCAGGGTAGTTAGTGAGGTGTTACACCATGCCTAGGGAGGGCTGCTGCTCTTAGTCACCCCACCGACAAGGAAAAGCACAGCACTTGCAACTGGTGTTAGGCAAAGGGGCTTTAAACCCCTTAACGCCTGGGATCCAAATTGGGTAGGAGGCACAACTCCAGAGCATGTGGTTCATCCCCTCGGGCTCTGACAGATAAAGCCAGCAGGACAGGAGGGTATAGTAGCCACCATGAATCTTTATAAAATTAACCAACATTTTCTTCTATGACTTTTTTACCCAGACTGTTGATAAAAGTCATAAAAGCCATGCACACAAAATACCCTGGGTCAGTGGGAACCTGTAAAAGGAAAGATGTCAGCTGTTATTTTTGTTACATTACTTAAAACATTTGAGCAGGCATTGTAGGCTTTACTAGCAAGCTCAGAAACAAATAATACCAGTGGAAAGAAGGATAAACGGCTACAGTTAAATGCCAATACAAATAGCCATGTGTTACAATTAAAGTTGATTTGGCCTTTCAAATAGAAGTCTGATTTTCTGGGATTAATCTCGACCTTTTCAAGTTGCATCAGGCTGAAATAAGTTGTCAGAACAGATGTGAATTTTGTTTGCAGAGAACAATTGTAATCTAGTAACCCTTGGAACATCAGCATTTTCCAGACTGCTGGCCAGCTGAGCAGTGAGGATGTGGACGGCAGACACTGAGCACACACAGCAGGCAGAACCAGAGAACTCAGAGCCATGTCCAGAGGCTGGATGTTTAATTCAAACTCAAACCAAAATACTTTTCCTTTTAACTTTGCATTTACCAAACAGCAAGGTGTATATGCAACTGCCTGGGGGAAAAAAGTATTAAATTACATCAAGGATGGATGTCTCTGTTATCTTTATAAACCATGTTCTTTAGCTAAATCAAACACACAAGTAGGTGATCTTCCATGCAGGAAGGCTGGGCACAAATTCTGTAATGCAGAAGCCTCTGAGGGCTCCAAGAATCACACATTTCAGATGCTGCTCTAAACTGCTTTCTAGGAAGCTCTGCTTTACAATCTGCCCAGCTCCAATACCTCCAAAAATAATAAAATAGAATAGAAGATGAAGAAAACTTCCACTGAACATTTAAGTTTCTCATACTTTGATACACAGAGTCAAAAATTTCCCAGCTTTATGCACAGCGTATATGCTGACCTTGGTGCTCCCATAGTGCCAAGTTTCAGTGGAAAATAAAAGAAGTGCAAAACCTTTTTCAATATGGGCTGGGGGTGAGGGCACACAGGGTGCCAGCACAATACCTATGGCAGCATAGACCCTCTGCAGACACAAAGCCTGCAGACTGCTTCTGTCATTCCATCTTTCTTCAGTGAAACAGCTGGATCCATGTTTGTGCCATCAGTACAGTCATATTGTTAAAAACTGAAATGCAGGAAAGATTTTTTTCTGCTGTCTATGTAGCACTGCTTAGATAGCAACGTGAAGATCCAAAGTTCATTCAAAAACATGTCACCACTTGAATAAATAAGGCTGATACCTAATTAGCAGAGGAAGCCTTCATGTTTTGCTCAGAGTTCAAAATAATGAGCAGAGCCTCTCCTCTCCTCTGGCATACAAGCATGTGCTACATGGTTTTGTTAAAAAAATGGAAATGAAAGGAAGTAAGTGATGTGCCCAAGGACATGGAGTTATTTAGAGGAAAGGTAGCTGAGATCTGAGAATTTTGAAAAACAGTCTTCTGCTTTAGTCATTACTAAAGTTCTAAATCTGTGAAGTGGTGCTCAGATCCACGGGGCCAGATTTAACTTAAGTGAGATTTTACAAATAATAAATAGGAGAAAGTTGCCAGGTTTCATTTGTCTTCAGCAGTTTTCTACTTTTAAGTCATATGTGGACAGCTGAGTGCTATTTGCAAACTTAACTCCTCTAGATTAATTTTTAAAAAGTAAAATAAAAAGAGAGCGATATTTGAGTAATCTCTGGTTCTAGGTTCCTGGAATCTTTGATTAAAATAGCAAAGCCCTTGAGACTGGAATTATGACTATATCATTCATATCCCTCAAACCGATTTATTTCTCTGTCTTTTTTTTTTTTCAGAATTTCTGCCTAGAAGTCAATGAAGATTTTTACTTACCTTTCTACATCAGACCTAGCAGAGCACTGTACACAAACGTATATCTGCCACCACAAAAAACTGATTAGACTCACCAGGAGAGAGCCATGACAGCTGAATGGGACTGTCCTGCATCTGCATCCACAGCAGAAGCTGCCTTCTGCCAGCAGGCTGGAAGCAGCCACAGTGTGAGCTCCTGGCAGGAAGATTGTGTCTCTGCAGTACATGGCTGATAGATTTTCAAGGCTGATTATCTCTCAAGGGAGAATTTTTTGAGGATAATTTGAAAGAAAAGTCATAAATAGGCTATCCTATCTTCTTGTGCTGTTGTCACCTTCAGACTAAGGAACATGACATGGGAACCTTTCCAGAAGTGACCCCAGTACAAGGAAAACATTGACAGACAGGAATGAATCCAGAGGAGGCCACCATGATGGTCAGGAACTGGAAGACAGGGATGAGGTGGAGGGCTGAGAATGCTCAGTCTGGTTAGTCTCAAGGAGAGGAAATCCTTCTGCAGTCTGTAACTACACAGTGGATCTTTACAGAGAAGATAAAGCCCAAATCTTTCTGGAGGCATACATGAAAGGCAAGAAATAACAGACAGAATCTGAACCAAGGGAAGTCCTGATTGCATATTATGGTAAAAATAATCACCAGGAGAAGTTTGAAAACACTGAAGTAGGAGTCCAAAGAGACTGTGGGATTTCCATACTTTAGAATATTCAAAAGACAACAGCATAGGCCTGAAGAGCTCCTTTAAAGTTGCACCAGCTTTTCCTCTGGGCATAGGACAGACCAGAAGAAGACCTCCAGAGAACCTTTTCAATCTAATCTGTGATTCATTTTTACACAAAATCCTCTACACATGGGATAGAAAGAAAGCCCAGCAGAACATGGTTTTTTGGCTTCAAATTGTGGAAGGGAGTGAGAGTTGGTTGCTTCCTGTTACATATCTCATGCTACAGTAAATTGTGCTATTTTAAACTGAAGTTTCGCAGTGTGGTTTTACATGTACAGAAAAAACAAAAGTGAATGTCATGTGTATCTGAGTTTCCTGTAGAGGTTTATTTAAGGGAAAAAAAAAAACTCACAAGCAAATCATAAATGCTAATCCACTAATCACTTTTCTGAAATGAATTTATTATTGGGAGCACAACTTTTCAGCAAAGATCAGAAGAAGTGCATTGGTTTTGCCAAAGCAAAATGAACTGGTTAAAGCTTGGAGTCTGCAGAGCAAGGCCTCAGATAAATGAAGGAAAATATACAGTTTTCCTTTTTCATATTTTTTGAACACATAGCATTCAGAATAAATCTCTGTGGGCTTCAATATGTGACTTAACATTTTAATACTTTTCCTCCACCAGATGGTTTAGATAAAAACCTATTAGTTTCATTTGTGCAAATAGTTTCATACAAGAAATATCTATTTTTAATATTTTTGTCTCAAGGCTTAGATATAATTTTTTTTAGAAGTGGAGACATTTTCACTGGTGTCTAATATTTTAATCATCATCATTCTTACCATTACATAAAATTCATATCAGAAAATGGTTGATGAGTTCTATAAAAGAATTTATGTCCAAAAAAGTGCATTAAAATTACTTCACAATTTGATTTATGCATCTATTCATACAACCTTTATGTGTTTGCAATTTTCCATGAGCTTAGTTATGATTATTTCAATCTCTGTAAAAGCAGTGTATATGTTCTGTCAAACATAATGATGCAAACCCTTAATCTTCCTTTTTTTTTTTTTTTTTGTCTTGGTGTCATTACTTTGGAGAATACTTTCAGAGTGTGAAAACCAGAGGAGATTCACTGATTCACTACTGGAAACTCTAATTGCCATTACACACAAAACCTTTCCAGTTTCTGGGGATAGGAAATTACACTCAGCATTTAAATTAATGTGGCTCTTCTTTACACTTGCTGAGGGGAGGTTAAGAGACCATACCTGAGCAATTTTAAGTATGTGAGGTCTTCCTATACCATTCAAAGAAATCTTTTGGAACTGAATGAAGCAGAACATGGGAAACACCAGAATCTCTTCATAGTCATCATGGTTGGTCCACACAAGACACTCCATGCTCTCCAGGTGCTTAAGGGTGTCCACCACCCAGCCCATTGGTCCTGCAGGACAACAGAAGCTATCAGTAACACCTGATGGAGGCACACTCTTAGGAACCTGATCGTGCCGGCCTCCTTTTGCAGCCTGAGGAGGAGGATCAGTACCTCAAAGGGCCATATTATGTCGAAAATAAATCCTCTTTCCTTTGCCTAATTCTCTAAAACACATGGAGGCCCTAAATATCTGTGTCTACACTGGGAAATAATTCTGCTGAGTAGGAGTTCATCAGCTGGTTGGAGAAATGTAGGAGACCAAAGCTCTGGCACCTACTCTGCATGAAGTCCAGGTGTTCACATAGGACTAAATTTGCTGTCTTCCCCTGCACTGCACCTCATCACCTGTAACTCAGCAATCCACACACCAGCAATTAGGTGGATGAACTCACATTTAGACCCTGACAGGTATTTACCTGATAGGTATTTAGATACTTAACAAGCTAAATGCTTTAACTGTTAACACAGAGATTTAAAACAAACAAATAAACCTTCCATGTGTTTTCCTGGACTGGGCACTTCAGGTACTGTGCTAGAAAAAATGTTGACAAGTAGCTGTGGGAGGATGAAGGTAAGGGAGTCAAAAGCAATTAAAAAAAAGGCATAAAAGAAAGGAAATGAAATCCCCATCTGTCTTCAAGATGTGGGTTGGTGAAGTATCACATTCTGTTGGACATTAAGAGAACCTGAGCATATGTAAATAGAAACCACTCAGAAGAACAAAACTCTGCATGCAATAAAGGGATTTCCAGCCATGAGTATATTGCTTGCAGGGTTTACAACACAGGGGCATTACATTGATAGGCCATGACTTCATATATACATCACTGTATTATTATAGCTCTTCAATGTTCAGGAGGTTGTAATTAGTGAGCACCAGGGTGTGTAAGCCCCTTGCATGGTGTTGCCAAGATTAATCCATGTCAGTGCCTACAGGCAATAGTAGAAAATAAAACATTTCAATGAACAGCACCAGGAAAATCTAAGCCAGACCAAGACAGCCACGAGCCCCTGTGATATGAAACAAAAGCAAATGAAATAATCCATGGATCAGAAATAGCTGCTGATCCAAAACTGATTTTATGCTGTGCCTCCTGAATCAAGATAAAAAGCTAGATAGGAAAATGGCAAATGGGAATGTTGTGGTGTTTATTTCCTCACAAAATAATCCAAACAGATATAAGCCCATCTCTTATACTGAGGTCTGGATGAGACACCTCCACCCCACAGAGATTTTTACACCAGGAATAGGTTACTGTCCCATCTGATGCTCCTCAATAGACTGTGAGATGTGGATCCATTTGCCAAGGTTAAAAGTTAGTGAATTTCTTTTGTCATTGATGACTCTCAGCTTCCCATTTGACAGCAGGTAAAGGTTTCAGGTTGGTTTTTTTTGAGTCAGTCTGTCCCTTCCTTGGCATTCCTGCTCCACCATAATGCCTTGGCCCCACTGCCTGCCCTCCCAGACACCAGTCCCAGGAGTACAGCAGACATTTAGACCACAGGAGACATCTCTCACAGGCTGGTAAGGAGTCTAATAAGTGCATTTTGGGGGATTTCCACACCTAAAATGCTGCATCAACACACTAATGCAGCAGCAGGTGGATGGGCAAAGCTACTGAGTTACATCTTCATTTATCATTCTCCTCCAGCATTTTTCTGATCTTATCTCTACTCCTCTCTCTGTGCTTTGAAGTGAAGTATATCAGCCTTTGGGAATTGGGTCATCAGCCATTGCCAAATCTTTCAGTCACTCCTGAAAAATTAACTATTGTGTGCCATGTAAAACTGAGGTTGACTAAATACTATCTCCATGGCTGGTGTTTTATGGAATTGTATTCCAATTATACAGAACATTTTCAGCACATTCCTTTGGGTGAGCAGAACTTCCCTTCCTCTCTGTTCTCTAAGGGAACTCTCATCACAGCAGCAAATTACAGTGATTCTGTCGTGATGAATGTTTATACCAGGGAAACAGAGTCCAAAAGAATAATGTGTGTCCAGCCAGGAAAAACTGATCTAAACCATGACCTGTGTGCCCTCGAAGAGCTATGAGTTGAATTACAATGAATCATACAGGAATGGGCTGCATATCCAGAAACAGACAGTTCATCTCTTTAACACCAGGCTTATGGTACATATTTACAAACAGAAAAACAATGTAACTCATCTTATGAACAATCTGTTGCAGCTGATTTGCCTGCATTGGTTACCTTCCAAATGGTTCCTCTTATCTTGTTTGGAGAAGAAATTGATCTTGAGACTTTCATGCCCTTTCCAAAATAAATCAGGAGGTGTCCTCTTGAGAGACACATGGAAGTGAAGAAGCCTAAGAAGGTGTTCCTCAAGTAAGATCTCATTCTCTATCATCAAAATTAAAGGGACTTTTATCATTGTTTTGAGTACAGCTGAATAAAACACTAGAAAACCATTACAGGCTGCAGAAATATATGAGTGAAACCAAGCACTGAACGGTGTTGAATGAATACCTTAATTCCATGGTATGCTGTTTTTTAAAAGGGAAACAGATAAAATAGGTAAAGGCACAGAAGCAAATGCTTAAAATGAATGAAATTGTGTTTCAAGAGAGAGACAAAATTTCCTATTGTCCTCAAAATAGAGTCTTCCGTGTCCTCAGACAAGCCAGAGATTTAATTTGCTTTACACAAAGGAAGAGCTCCCAAAGGAATAAGCATCCAATTTGCAATATGACATATGAATGCTTCACCTGCTTTGGGCCATGCAGAGAACCTTCCTCCTTCAAGAGGACACTGCTGCAGCAAGATCTCCATGGAGATTTAAAAATTTACAGCCTGTGATGATTTCTGGGTATGAGCAAGTTTGGCCTGAACAGTGATAAAAAAACTCAAGTAAAAAAAAATCTGTATTACACTTCAGCACATCTTTGGGATTTAAAATTTATAGCAGCATTGCCAAATAACTTATTTTACCAGTTCAGTCTTGGACACTGATATCTGTGTTTCTTAAGTGGTTAAGTTTCTCCTTAACCCTCACTTGAGGGTTCTTTCTTGGAATCATAGAATCTTTGTAGAGGTTGCATTTTAAATGTCATCTAGTCCAACTCCCCTGCAGTGGGCAGGGACAATTTTTTTAGATCAGGTGTCTCCAGGCCCCATCCTGACCTAGTCCTTCTCGGGGCCCCATCAAGCCTGACCTTGAATGTTTCTAAGAATGGGGTGTCCAACAAATTCCTCATGCATCTAAGAGTCCATCAAATCCACATCTCTCCAATTTAGAGAGAAGGATGTTGTGGGAGACTCCGTCAAAGGCCTTACAGAAGTCCAGGTAGATGACATCTGTAGGCCTTCCCTTGTCCACTGCTGTAGTCACTTCACTATAGAAGGCCATTAGGTTGGTCAGGTGGGACATGTCCTTGATGAAGTCCAGAAGTTTCTCTTCACTCCAGGCCTAAGTATTGTTTTAAGCCCATTTCCCTACAGAAAGCCCTTAGATTTGTCCTTGAGGATGAACAAGAGTGCACCAACCCCAGCAGTATCTGCACAATGACCATCACCCCTAAGGAGTCTGTTCCCATTCCCACACACAGCCTATCTTTCCTGCCATATATTCCAACAGGCTACAAAATCCTTGTCTCTTCATACAAACAGATCTGTGTGTTGTGGCACTGGGATATGATGGGAGCACTGGTCTCCCTGGCACCAGGAGGAGCCTGAGGGTGGTGGGAGGGGGCTGGACTGGGTGGGAAGGGGCTGGACCACACCAAACTTAGGTCCAGGGTGGCTCCTTGTGCTGTGTGCCTTCAGCCAGGTAAATAGACACATCCATCACTTGCACCCTTCCTGTGCCCCACACAGGGACTCAGTGGGACTAAATGGCCCAGCAAACACACTGGCCAGCACCATGAGCCAGGCATCAGCCTCACAGCAGGGCTTTGCACACCACGCAGAAAAGAGACTGCTAAAATTATTCTTTCTCACCAGCTATGCTTAAGTCTCTGCCTCTTCTGGAGTTGTATGCAGACATAAAGGCAGAGGAGTTTTAGTTTCAGTTTTGAGTTTGCAAGCTATCTCTCTGAGATAGTAAAAATAATTTTGTAAATGCAATATCATTTTTTAATGTAGGTTGTGACAAACATAGCATGCAAGATGAAGGAAAGTCCAGTTGAAATAAAATAAAACAGCTAATGGGAGAACATAATATACAATAGTAAGGGTAAGTATTTGATAGTTTTATCTGATAGTATTTGATAGTTTTACTTGATAGTTTTCTCTACTATTATAACCAGTAGCACTATATTCAGCCATGTGAATTATTATCCTGATTCATGCTTCATCTTATAATATGAAAAAGGCCATGTCTGAAACTCTGATCAATATAAATTATGCAGTTTATAAGCAATTTCAAATTTATGTTTTGTTTCATTTTGTGATTCATGGCTGTAGTGATACCTCAATCCCAAAGTACTGAAGAGTCCACAATATGCCAGCCAGAAATGCATCAATTCTGCAAGCAGCAAATGGAGTGAGGTGGGCAGGGTGCACAGCCAGTTCTGGAGCTGACTGGGAGGTGAAGAGGATTGCCACTAAGTGAGATTCTTGTCATTATCCATAGATGTTTGAATAAAAGCAGGAGAGTTCTTATCTTTGGAGATCAAGAAAGTTATCTGCCTAGGTAGGCATGGATGGAATGGTCTGAGAAGATGATCACTTGTGACCAGTGACTGTCACTCACTCTGGGGGTAAACCCAGTGGCATAAATGTTGCTTGCACTTGAGGACCATAGGACATACAATCCTTAGTGATACTCTCCAGATGGTGGGGTTCTTTTCAGCCTCTATACCTAGGTCAGGTGGCATTACCTTTTCTATCTCCAAGCCATGGAGTTTTAGCCCAAAGCCTAAGAGCAGTCTCTTCCAATACTGAATGAGACAGAGAAGCAGCTGCACAGATTGTCCCACTGTCACAGAGCAACACATTACCATAATAGCAGCCAGATGGCCAGGCTTTGCCTTTATTATTGGAATTACCATTCATATCACAGGAGTGCTGAGATTTCCCAGCCAAAATTGGCACTTGAGAGACACATGATAAAATGCATCCTTCACCTACAGAGGTTCCCATCTAAAACATCAGGACAGACAAAAAGGAATAAAAAAGCAGGTGCACAGAGAAGTTAATGGTGGACCAGCAGTTCTAAGCAGAGCAGGGGCAGACCTGGAGAGCTGGTGGGTGCTGTGCTGCCCTCCTGGCCACACTGACCACCCCACTCCTGCAGGGGCTCACGGCTTCCAAGCCTGCTTGAGACCTGCACAGTCTCCAGTGCAAAAGCTCCCAATCACTTCCTAGACATGTGCTGGGATTACTCCTGCTGTGCCATAGAAAATACTAGTGTGGCAATACCAGAGGGAAAAGTGAAGTTTCAACATGTTAATGACAGATTGTTCCTGGAAACCATCCTATCCTGGCCACCCCTGGATTAGAAGTGATGACAATAAGTTTTTCCAGCATCTCCTTGCTATGTTACTGATACAAACTGATAGATTTTATCTTTGTCCATTCCCATTAGGGGGAAAATATCTTGAGAGGGGTTAGTAAATGTGCAGAGAAAGACCCGCCATCAGATAGTACATGTTCACTGGCTTTGTCTATTGTAAACCCACAAGGAATCATATGCCTTTTTGGTTTTAATTTTGCTGAGATCAGAAAAATCAGTTTAACAGAAGCAATAAAACTTACCCAGAAAGTTAAAAAAGCCCTGGGGCAAAAGATAACCATATGGGGGGGATTATCGAGGTAGGTTACATTTTTCTCTCACGTTGAGTAAACACTTCATACTGATAAAATCTTGCAGCCACACTTCATTTGATATGAGAAAACATCTGTGGGAGGGAAGCATCTGTTCATTATCACTCATGGGTTTAATTGTAGGGTTCTTATCACCCAGTGGTGTTTTCATACTTACCACAGGCACTACTGTATGTCCAACTTCAATGAGAGAGAACATTGCAGAGATGGGTGGCTTGTTTCAAAATGGAAGATTGTTCCAAATAACCTGTTTTTCTTCTGAGAAAAAGGAAAGGGGCAAAATTTGGGCAGTGGTGTCTCCTATAGCAGTTAAACTGATACCTTGGAGAATAACAGATTGTTTTGAAAGACCATCCGGCTCCAATGAGTTAGCTATTACTCTACCTAGCAGCCAATGAAACTAGTGTGATTCCTTTATCCCCAGAGTGGAAGACTTACTCTTTCCCCTAACTTCAAAAAAATAAGTGAACCAAAACAATTTTCTAATTTTTTTTGCAAAAGCAACTTGGAGCTCAGAAACAAAAAGGACTTCAGGGTGAGGCAAAAAGCAGTAGGAATACAGAAAAGAAATAGGAAAGAGGAACAAATTGACATGACAGGTGATGTTATTAGAGAGATTTTTGTCTATGTCTTCTTTCAGCGATGGCCTTCAATGCTTGTCACCTCTCTCCACATACTCTGCTCCCAGACTGTGGTCTGTGCTTCCAGTTCTAGTTTTCACTCAAAGCCTCCAACATCAGAAAATGAAAAAAGGGTCACCAAATTATTTTCAAATCACTTTTCCTACTTTCCCATGAAAAAAAGAAATAATCATTGTAGAGCTGAAATAGTCTTCTCAGTGTGAGTTTAATTAATTGAAGCAAGATAGTCCCCAGGAATCAAGTCATAATGCCCATCAAAAACACTGTAGTAAGTAGCCCCATAGCTATATATGAGGGATTTTTTTCATTACTGTTTCAATTTCAACCCTTCAGAAATCCTTTTTGTATTTCATCCATGACTCAGCTGATTTAGGTACTTTAATTCCTCCTTTCTTCCTTCTTGCTTTCCATATTGTTCTGTATTCTCCAACAATATGAACATGGAATTCACACTGTGAAAGATGAGAGGTAATCTCTGATAGCTACTTGAAAGCTCAAGTTGAAAATAATCTTGTAACACAAAGGGCTGCCTTTCCTTGTTCTGTAGATTTATACTCAATACTGGTCACATGCCAAGGAGTTTACCAAAATGTTTATTTCCCCACATATGGCCATCTCAGCATGCCCAGTCCATTGAACAACATTCAGGAGTAGCCATCCACTGCAATTACTTGACATATTATATTAAAAAAAAAAAGGCAAATTATTATGAAATCTGAGGATTTCTTCTCCCTAATGCTCTAAGCTTAAATTCCCAAAAAGTATTTGTTTATCCAAAACCTTGTAATCACAGACACTGAGATTTAGGTGTTTCAATTTCTCCTTTTTTTTCCCCTTTCCATTTTTTTTTAATTTTAACTGTAAATCCCTAGATTTGTCTGAGGTCAAGACAGTAAAACAGAGGGTTTTGAATGTTCAGCTCCTTTTGGCTTGCACCCCTTCTTTCTATGTTGATCACTTTTTAAGCTGTCCTGACTGAAATTACTGCAAATCCTTTAGAATTTGAACCCAAGGAAGAAATTCTCTAAAATCTACTCAGCATCCACTGTACTCAACACTTCGTTGTTGAGGTACTGCCTTTCTTTTTCTCTTTTCTCTGTCCTTTGAGTAAAGCAGTATTAAGTGTCCTGCATATACTGACATTGGCTGACATTGGCTCTACCATAGAGACCCTGACTGCAGCTGTGCCCCCTCCCCTCCTAGGCTGCCAATGAAAATTACTTGCTGCTGGAACTAGCAAAGTATCCTTTAGGATAGAGAAAACCCTTCATTCAGCTGATGGCCATGCCCCCAGTGGCACTTTTGAGCTCACAATTAATCTAAGTTCCCCAAATTACAATTTTCAGATCTTGTGTTCCCCCACTTCTTCCCATTTCCTTTGTCTGTAAACTAGATCAGCACCACTCAGAGGGCTTTGTCATAACTCATCTGATTCTGTGTCATTTCAGATCTTTATTAAATCCAAGCAATTTTAGTAATATTGTGGTAGCTTTCCACTATTCATATTCAAATATAATTGAATTATGTTTCCTATAGCTGTTGACCACACAGAAACAGTACAGCATATCAAGACACCAGTGGAAAAAGAGTGCAAAGAGTTTATATATGTCTTCTACAGCCAAGGCATTGTTTCTGTAAGAAAAGTAATCTTTGCTCCTTTCAAGTTTTTAAGATTTTCCTATGACTGATTTTGTAGGTTTGTATTTTATTTCCTTGCTTGGGCTGGATTTTTTTAAATTTAAAAAAAAAAAAAAAAGGGGAGTAATTTGATTTGAGAAAATTATTGATTCTTTAGACATGAATTCCTACGTTAAGGGGCATTTTTATGGTGCCCATTCTTTCCTTACCTCATTTAAACACTGCCCTTGAAAATCAGAGAGCACTTTCTTTCAAGTTTTTTTTTATGTGTGGTCTGACATTTTCAGTCATAAACCCAGAATTTAAACTTAGAATGCATTTTTCATAGTTCTTTTTCTACCTTCTACTTTTTCTTGAACAGTGACTAATGTGGTCCCTTGCTTACCATCCTCAGTTCCCAGAGAAAGAGGCCAAAAGTTATGCTGGGGAAACTTTTCCTGTACTTCCCTTCAAAGGGCAAATTCCAGTTATCACCAGCTGCTGGTCAGCTGAATGATGGATGTCATTTATATCAGGGACTGCGCAGTCTGGTGGGCAGTGCCTTCACTCCCTCTGAAAACTTGTCTCCTGGCAAAGTAAAGACTTTCACTCCCCATTGCTAATGCTTTGGAGGAAAAATCCACAGATCTACCACACAAATCTCTTTCTTTATGCTCTCCCAAAATGTAATGCAAGTGAGAAACCAATCCCCAACTCCAACAGCTACTTATGAACACTGGAAGAACAGGGAAGCTGTTCTCCTATTGACATTTAAAGCTGTGCTAGGAAAGCACAGCAGGGGTTTAGCTATTTACACCATGTTACACAGTCAAGTTACCAATGCCCTCTCTCCTAAGATATTTATAATTATATTCCTCTGTATTAAAATAATAGAAAGAATTATCAAATCAAATCATAAAGGTAAACATGGAGCTAATCAGAAAGGAGATTTAGGAGTTACAGTATAATTCCCCCAAAGCCCCCAGCCTAATTAGTGAAGAAGATAAACTGGTTGACAGATTGCACAGCCAGAAAAAACATAAAGCAAAGAAGGTTATAATATTTATTATTACTGTATAAGACAGTGATTAGACCCCCAACGTATGTACAGATCTAATCACCATCCTCTGGAAAGGATAATAGCAGCCCTGCGAGTCTAGTTTGACAAATTAATCCAAGCCTGATCCAAATAAAGAGATTTGTAGTTTTCAATGAAAAATTAACTCCCTGGCTGTGCAGTGGAAACATCACCACATGCACTAATGGCTTTGTTACTGAGAGACAGGGCTGCACCGTGTCTGTGCTCAAGGGTCTGTCACACAGCACAGGGTTTGGTGCTGCAGCACGGGTAAAGAATTAATGTAAAAAATTGTGTGTTTGTGAGTCATTAGTCATCATAGGACTTAAAACCTGATCTTAGTAGATAGACCATAATCTAAAAAGTGTGAGCTGACAAAGATGGTCGTAATCTATTCCATGGCCTTCTTGAAGGACATCTATATAGTCCTGAATGGTTACAGTAAGGAAATTTCTCACACTGAGTATCCCACTCACAGTGTAGAAAAAAATCACCCAAAGCAGACTTCATTACATACTTGTACTATGATATGGAAATTTGCTAGCAACATGAGAAAGAGGCAACATGAGTAGCAGGTGAGATGTCATGTGGACACCTACGTTTTGTCCATAAAAAGGAAGAGAGCATGGAGGTTGAAGAACTTAGGAAGCTTCAGAAAACTGCTGGAACAAAAAAGCAGAATTGGAGCAAAGAATCTACCCAGATGAAAAACAGTGGAGAAAGGGAAGGCCTGATTTTTTTTCCATGTAGTAAAGTAGGTTTGCTGGTTTGTGTTCTACAAGAGCTCTAAGGATTTCACACACTTCCATATATTTGAGGAAATGTCATGGCCATTTATTTTAGTGCTATGGTCATTCCTTTGCAGAATATTAACAAATGTCCGGATTACAGGCTTCACTTTATTCACCTGAATAGTACAAAAACTACACGCTGATATATCAAGCAAGCAAAATTTCTGCTACAGTGCTTTTAATGAGATAAAGACGAAGACTGAGAATACAAAGCTCAGCAGTTTGCCAAAGTAGGTTCCTACTTTTTATGTGTCTAGACTCCTGAAATGAAAGTCTTCATGTGGAGTTAGCAGTAAGTACTCAGTGCGATCACAGGTTAAGTTTTGTGTCTCAGAACAGCTTCCACAGCAGTCAGTAACCTGAGGGAGTTCAGGCAGTTACTGGGAGAGGCTGAGGACAGAGGTACATCTTCCCATCTCCTGCCCCATGGCATAGGATTCTGTGATGCCAGGAGACACTCACTGACTTCCCTGGGTTTTCTCCAGTTTTCTAAAAGCATTCAGGGGGATCAATTCCTTTCCTCAGGTGATCGCAGCAGCAACAACCTTCTGTCCAGAGAGCAGAAAACCTAAATTAACTCCTGCTGTTTCCAAAGAGGACACCAACTCATTGTTGCACAATGTCCCAAACACAGGACAGAAAGATTTCCTTCAGTGGAGATGATGACACTGAAGGAAAGCTCCAAGAAATATTTGCAGTAAGGTGTGCAGGTACCTTTGGGTTTAGACAGCATTATCACAACAGCTGACAGCTGCATTTAACCTGGAAATTAGGCTGGACTGGGAATCTAACGTAATTTTCTATCTACCTCTAATCTTCCTTCCCAAACTGTGCAAAATTCAGTGTAATTTTCCCTTTTGATTTTCAGTCTGAATGCTTTTTACAGTTTTGGCCAAAGAGCAGAACTTTTCAAGAGATCCCTTTCCAACCTTCTGAGATTAAAGCCTTTACTAAAGCAATGAGGTGTGTTTGCCATCTTTGTGGCTGTATCTGACTGATTTAGAGAAGCAACATTATGTTATTGTCTAGTGTCTTTTGAACAGCTGGGCTTTAAACAGTACAGACAAATAGTTGAGGAGAATTCAGGCTTTTATATACTATGAACTCAATATTCAGAGAATAGAAATTTTTTTTAAATCTCCTTTTATTCCAACAGCTAAATGTTTCCCTGGAATTTATAATTGTTGAATTAGATAATTAGCAGCAATTCTTAATCTAAATGCCAAAAACACTATTACACATGTGCTGTACAAAGATTGTATGTGGTTATAACTAGACCCAGACACTGAGAGAGGAAAACTCACATAAAAGTGAAGAAGATTTAAAATAAGTGTTTGGTTTTTTTTTTTTCTCAAAACAAATAATCTGACTCTAAATCATCTCCCAAGATATTAGGTTAGGGAAAAGTTATCAGGAAAAAATTTTTTGAGTCACTAAGTCTTGCAAGGGCACCTAAGAACCACTGGTGCACTCAGATAAATATGAAGCATTTTGTTGTGTATAAGGTTATTTTGCTGTTAGACTGTCCAAACAAGGCTGCCTCTGGTGCTACTGACCTAATGGACCTTAACTTGCTATCCACAGTCCTGCTAAAGGGTTATACTAAAGAAAGCCATTCAGTCTCATTTAATTAGACTGAAAGATTATGTAGGGAGAAGACACCACTGTGACCATTTACCCTGCTTTCCCACCTGAGTGGTACAAGCCTGTTTGACCTACACTCCAATGCAGGCACAGTCCTGAGTGCTGAGCCATGAGCAGATGGCACAGGAGATAACTCCAGGACTAACTGCTTATCCCATGCAAATATAACAGCTCCTGGCTCTGAGAGGCTCTCTGTGTGCAGGGGAAGGTACTGAAATGGCTGGTGCTCCTCTCCTACCAAACAGTGAAACAAATACACTTCATTGGAAGAGTCTTGGGGTAGGATTTGACTCAGAGTTCAGCATTCAGATATCGACCATTGGACTTCACAATGCTGGTTCCTGCCTGTAATGAAAAACACTTTAAAGAGCATGTGATCACAACTTAGATATTTCTAAATGACTTCACCATGGATGTTGGTAAACAATTAAAATCTTCAACTCCCATGGAGTGTTTGTGTCCTCACCTTCTAAAAGCTGGATATTTTCATGCATCTACATCCGAACCAAAGAACCCTCTATTCTCACCTATTTTCCTCCTGCAGTCAGATGTAGACTGTGACCAAAGGCATCCTCCTAACTCCTCCTTGTTGAGCTCAACAGATAGAGCTTTTGCATTCTCTCTTTTTCTCTCTAAGGTATGTTTACTTGTCCTTCTGTATCTGTCATGACTGTTCCCTGAATGCTCTCCAAATTGCATTTCCCTCAGGCTGCAGAGAAAACATTAACACAGGATTGCAGTAACAGTCAGATTCATGCCAAATGAAGAGGGAATATATTATTCCATCTCTTAAGATCACTCTGTTTACAGTCCAAGGATCACATCAACACTGCAGCCCATTGCCATACAATAAGCACTTCTATTGAGCTGACCTATTTCTTCACTACTTGTTGATTTCATTTACACAAAGAGGGCCAACTTGAGAGACATTATATTTGACTATCTGAAAAATAAAATTTGTTTACAACGAGCAACTCACCCCTTTCTCTTCATCAGTCACCTTTTCCCACAGTGTCTCTTACTTCTGCAAACCCAATCAGCAATAAAAAACACAGGAAAGGTTCCAAATCTGCTCCCAGTGGGAAGAAGTAACTCTGCCCAACATGTTCCCCACATATGCAAGGACTAGTTAGGAAATTTTCTATTCAGTTATATATACCATGTTACTTTCTATCATCCCAGATTTCACCCCTAAGGTTGCTCTGAACTCTGTCAAAAACCTCTAAAATACATATGTGAGACATATGTGAAAATAATATGTGAGAGGTGAGTATATTTGAAAGAATATAAATCTGAAAGCAGTTTTGGCATTCTGACTAGATATTTCTTAATCAGAATTAGCTTCAGTGACCTAACTTCTGAATAAACTGAATGTTTCTTCAGAACTGAAATTTATCTTCAGCAAAACTCTTCAAAATAACTTACAACTCAGTACCAAGATTGTCACTGGGAAGAGACAATACATGATCACACCATTAATGTGAAAAATTTGTTCACTGTAGAGAAGGCATTCAGATTATCAACATTTGCAGTGAGCAACCCACAGAATATAGAAATGCAAAAGGAAGTACTTATGAGAGAAACGATATTGACATTGTACCAACAGCATATTTATTAGCTCTTCTCAAGTTTATAAGATTTTGTTTAGTCCCATTTTAACCACATAACCTGCATTTTTAGCTTACATACCTTTTCTGCAATCTGCTTGACATCAGAAGAAGGGTTACTTTTTTTCCTTTGTGCTATTCGAAGCACAGCAATGAAATTTATTTCAAAGTTTATCTGGTTCAACATTTGCTGCTTGGGCAGATGTTTGTGGTTTTTTCTGTGCTTTTTGTGTATCGGGCAACAATTTTAATTTTTTTCTGATGAAAGGGAGAAAGCAGCAAAATTGGTTTTGACAGTATTTTTCACATGTACACAAAGCAAATCCCTTTTATATTCATATATGTGTATATATTTGTGTATATGGATATGGATATGTGTATACATATATAAACACATATACACATACATATGCATTCCTTATTCCTCTGTTACAACTTCACATGAAACAAAGAAAACAATAAGATAATTCTTCTTCAAACAGAAGCTTCAAGATCTACAGCTGACACCATGGATTCCAAAACCTTTTACAAACATTTTATCATATTAAAAACAACAATAAACCATCATAAATGAAATCTGTGCTAGCATATTTTGTCTGTTGAATTGATGTTTAGATTTTGCATCCAGATGCCTCATAGACTATCAATTTATGAATGGGATCTCTCTTTCTAGAAGATAGGAGAGCCAGGCAGAGAGAAAACATTTAAAACCCATCTGGGCATGGTCTTAGGCAGCCTGTTCTAGTCCACACTTCTTGAACATGAGAGTTTAGCCTAGACAGTCTTCAGAAGTGCACTCAGAACCCTGCCTCACTGAAGGATGAGATGACAAGGAGTCTGCTTGCTGACATATAGAAATACAGGAAAGAGGAGGCACAGTAACGTAGTTATTACGAGCGGAGAGCAGGGATAGCACTCACAGGCTGCAAAAACAATGATCTCAGAACAGCATGTAGACTTCCCTGCTCTGCTTGGTGCAGGTCCCTGTACTGTTAACTAAAGAGACCCTATAGTGGGCTTTATAGTAAGAGTCAGATTTCTGAAGTGAAAAAATGTCAGGATTTCAATGAGCCAGATTTGTGTGGTGACAGCAGTGGTGTCAGTGGAGCCATGGGGGAGGAGGAAGGGCACCACTGTTATATGCAATGGCGCAAGAGGAGGACTGTCCAGAACTGAGACATTAAAATGAAGGAATGTGTAAAAATGTCCCATCACCTTGTGATTATGATAATCTGGAGTCTTGAGGTCTGTGAGACCACCTGACAGTTTCAGACTATCCAGGATGTCTCTATAATGCCTTTTGCAGAACACACTTGTCACACAGTCCTAAAGTCTGGACTCATTTCTTCAGTACTCACCTACACACTTCAACTTTGGGCTGATTGCAGACCTGACATATTTTTGAACAGGAATGCATGTATGATGATTTAAGGTAGTGGTTGTAACAGAGTTCATAAAGATTGTTATTTTCTGTTATTGTCATCATCTTATTCACTAGGTTTTTATGTATTCTTTTATGGTTTTAACTTATAAAACAAGCACTGAAATGTAGAGTTATTAATATAAAACTATGATAAGCACCCAGTCTTTCTCTATTCCAAATTATGAGAAGATGTTATACGATGTAATTAATGGCAGTTAAATGAAGAACGAATTAATGGAAATATTATTTCATGCAAAGCATGGGATTTACAGCCCCAAGAGACTTTTCAAGTGAAATAGTGAGTTGAGTGATTGGATTTTAAAAAGATCTAGATAATTGTGTGACCATTAGCATTTATAATTATGCTAAGGTAATTAAGTGTAATGAAACATCATGCTTTTTTATATAAACACATATAAGTCAGGAAGGAATATGTTTTAGGAAATCAGCATTTCACAACTGACCAAATATATTTTGGTTTTGTTGTGCAGGTCTTTTTTTTTACAATTTTAAAACCAGACAATGAACACATGTAGGCAGAATGATAGATTGCATGGAGTAACCATCTATTTTACTCTAGAATACTCTATCTCCCCACCAGTTGAAGATAATGAAGTTCCACTGTCTATTTGTGAAACCCTTTATAAATGTTCAAAATTGACTATTCAGAATTGCCACAGAGGAAATCCTATTTGGAGATGTGTCAGTAACCTTACCTGCTATATCACCTCCTTGTTGCTTTTTCACAACCAGGAATTTCATTGATGGACATTGTAGTCTCAGAAGCCAGATGCTTTGCAAAGGAAATGTCATTGATCTAATAGAGGGCAGGATTTTGGCAGAAGACAAAAAGTTACTGCATGTATAGTTTTAACATCAACAAGATTTAAAAGGGTTTTTTTTTTCCTTTATAAAAAACGTGCAAATCAGAGGTATGTCATTGCTGGTTTTGAGGTTGAAAATCTGTGTTATTTTATTGCCTAGTCTGGTTCTTATTAATTCATTTTACATATGACAGTTGCTACATTTTGCAGGTGAATATCTTTGCTTTTAAGTTGCATGCCTGATTTATATAACCCTGCACATTGCATAGATATTCAGATTACAGAGTACACAAGGTAAATGTGGTTTGACTGAAATACCATTCTATTTTAGCTGTGTTTGGTGTTTGCTTTCACATCATATCATCACAAAGAACAAATCTGATATACAGCCTAGCTATTTCTTGCCCATTTTGTTCATTAGTTGATGACCTAATGAACTAGTTTTGTTTGAACTAGTACTGTTTTGCACAGGCTGAAGTACAAAGCTATAGTGGCTTGTTGCTCTGAAGGATGCTGTACTTAAACTACTGAAGAGAAGTTTAAAAATTAGCTGTTAGTCAACAGACATGGCATATACACCCATTTCAAACAAAGACTTTCTGTGCTGGCAAGTTATGCAATACTTCAGTATGTTGCTTTGCCTGGCTGTAATGTGATAACAGCACTTATTTCAACCACTCTGAAGCTGCAAAGATTTACAAAGCTCCTTGAGATCCACCCATCAAATGTCCAAAGGGTAATGGTTAGATACTGAGAACTGTGGATACTTCTAGAATTTATTTAAAAAGAAAAAAACAAACAAAAACACAAAACAAACAAACAAATGAAAAACCAAATAAACTCCCTCCCACAGCACACCTAGTGCTCTTTAGTCACTGACAGGCATTCAGCCTATATGATCAGAATAGAATAAACCCAAAGTAACAGCTTCTGAAATGTATATAATTAAAATGTCTGCAGAGCCACTCCTGGATTCATCTGCATATTTGCTAAGGTAGGCATAGCCAAAGAGCTTTTCAAGTTAAATGACAATCTGTTATTTCAAAAACTAAACAAATGGAAGAACTCTTTTTGCACCAACAAAGTGCACAAAATAAAGTTGGTAGTTGGAATTTCTGCTAAGACTTTTTTTGCCAAGCAGATGCTGGCACAGAACAGATTGTTATGTATTGTGTATATGTATATATGTGAATATATATGGTCCTGTGCAGGGCCAGGAGTTGGACTTGATGATCCTTGTGGGTACCTTTCAACTCAGCTTATTCTGAGATTTCGTGATTCTGTTATTCTGTGTATGAGCATAATGAACTGTTCTAAGAGCTGAATGGTAAAGTCACACTCCCATGCCAATGGACCACCATAGCAGTTTTTTCCTGTGACTAGAGCTGAGGTACCAGTAACTGGACAAAATTCCCTCCTCATCTGCAATAGCTATAGAAATACCTGAATTCTGATTTCACCTCCATTGTGTCCTTCAGGAACTGCTCTTATCTAGTGAACAATCTGCAGCTCTGATAGTCGAGCCTCATCCAAGCAATCCCTTACCCAGACTGCAGCCTGAGGAGAGGTTCACCTACATCTAATTGATGTCATACACATACTGATGGCATCAACTTTTGAGAACATTTCCATGTTTATCTGCCTGCCTATTATCTATCAATCTTATACAGTGCATAGCACTGTAGTGTCTGTAACTTGTAATACAGGAGCAAACATTCAACTCTAGTTTCTATGTACTCATGAAGAAAGAGGAATCTGCAGACATTTTAATAGGTCCAGTGATTATTCCTGTCAAAGTGGCCGATGAGGGAGAATTGATTGAGATGGATGTCCTTTGTTTGTAAGGAAAAAAGTCTGTTACTCTGCAACTATGAAATAACATGTTCTAGTCTTCATAAAGCCCCTTGGAAGCTTCAGAAAAAGTAACATACTCCTGAAGTATCAACACACAGGATCTTTAAAGACTCATTTTTTGTTAAGCTGTCTCAGCTTCAGCCTGCCAACCGAGTCAGCCCAGCTTGGGTTATATTTCACTCACTTTTCCAAAATCCACTGCTGCTGAGTCCTGGATTATCCCTGTCTAAAAATTCAGTCCCCCTGTGTCTGAAGGTGAAATTTGGTTTAGCAGCAGGAAGGTGTTAACACAACTGCACTGTGGAGATTAACGTTACAGCAAATCCTCAAAAGAACCAGAAATATTCAAGACACTCAAGATATCTATTTTTGATGAAACCTTCAAGAAAGTAATAAAAGAATAGCATTTAATAGTAGATCAGTTATTAATTTTCTTGGAACTCCAACAGGAGCTTGGCAAGAAGCAACATGTCTGCGATACAATTTTTTGCTCTTTATGTAATAAGTAGTTCTGTATACAATTTAACTTTCTCTGTTCAAGCTCCATATTTATTGTTTCACCTGCTTTGAACTAGGAACTGTGATCTCATTTATGAAAGGTTAGAAACAGTATTCAGTTTCATTGCAGTTACTTTAGTATATACTGCTGCCCCTGGTGAGATGTATGTCTGAAGTCCCACTTTGCTAATGGTGGTTCTGGAAACTTTTTGAGAAGGAGTCTGAAAATCTTTTAAAGAACCAGTGACTCTGTCATTGTTCCAGTCATTTAAAGTAATCCCAGTAATTTAAAACAAAGTCATCTGAAGTATATACTCGATGTAATAGATACAATGCTGAGAAAAGCAACTGCATGAAAAGACATGCTTTCTAAGGGGATTGCCATCTATGATGCCTGCTACACTAACCTTTTGATCCATATGGTGGAATGAGAACAAAGTGAAGTGGACTATCTAAACTTCATCAGAATATGAATACATAATCATTCAGTTTAAGAATTTTCCCATCTAAGCTTAAATGTTTCTAATACTTCTGTTATTGTAAGAAATCAAAGCAGCAAATGAAAAAAAAAAAACTCTTCCCTAAAGCCTCTCACAGAGCTATCATTCCAGCTTTAGACACAGCAACAAAACAAACTAAGATGTGTTTGGAACCACTGACTTAAAATCTGCAGTATGTGCAGTATGTGCAGTGTGTGCACTCGAGTAAGATGTGTTTGGAACCACTGACTTAAAATCTGCAGTATGTGCACTCGAGTATGGGTGCTAGTCATGCATGTACATAATCATATTAAAACTGCGACCCCATGAGCCGAAGCTCAAATCACAGTTCTCTGAAATTACTTGGACAAAACAGGGAAGAGTTTTTCCTCAGTAGCTTCTAGCTCTTCTACATCATATCCTCATATACTGTGTTGGGTAATGAAGAGAAATATGATTAAGGTATTTCAAGCCTGACATGAATATTTTTCCAGTGGAGAGGGTTTTGATAATGTAGCCTTGTGGACTGAATTTGGAATTTGCTTTGCTTCTGTAATTGGACTTCTAATGCCAGAAGAATCAAGGCCTCAGAAGCAAACTAAAAATATATTTCAAGGGAATGACACATCTCTGGTACACTAAAACCATTAGGCTACTGAATGCCTGTTTTGAATTACATCAAATCACCTGAAGACCATATGGCAAATGATTATTTAAGTTAACATTTACTGCCTTATACAGGATTAAGAAAGATTTTTGTTGCTGTTGTTATTTTAGCTAAACCTATATATGTAAACTCAGTTGCTTTCATGCTTTTGTAATCGATAACTGAAGGCCAAATGCAATCTGCTAGGAATGCACAATCTGCTATGAATACTTAATCTGCAAAAGAGTGAACCATCTTGCAGTGGAGAAGCATGTCTGCATTTTTAAAAATCCAGTGAATAAAGGACTGGTCACCTAATCCTTAGGCAGTACCATTGATTGTTCTCAAATTCACTGGGGGAGCCAGGACTAAGAATCTTAAAATTAGACAAACTCAGGTGCTTAAATTTAGGAGCTAATATTTTCTTTTTTTAATTGACCTATTTATCTATCCCTGAGAGGAGAAAGTGTATTAGGAAGTTTAATTTCCCTGTGCACTTTTCTGTGTACATTCCATACTGTTTGCAGGTTGCAGATGGAGAGAGCAGATAGCAGTCCTAAGAAAGTTTTTGTGCAATGTGGCAGAAGATCTTAAATAAAATATCAAAGAGAATTTCATCATTTTCTAAGCACATTTATACATATACACTTGGCAAGTAGCCAAACTATTGCCCAAATCAGTCATCTAATAGATTTAGTGAGCCCTTGCTTTGGTGTTACACTGACAAAATGTGACTTTCACTCTGTCTTGATGTCAACACCATTTCATCTAAATTTTTCCATGAGGATCAGACCCATAGTCAGATTGATTCCAAATTCCTAAGAAAATCTGACCCTTTTAGATTAGAATCACAATGGAAACTAATCTAAAGGCCATTCTGAATATATATTTCTCATTGCTGCAATGTTTTCTGTCTCTCCAGGCCCAGGATTTGTAATGTTTTTATAGCTATGCTTGAAGAGGATTTTCTATAGTGGGCCTTGAGATTTCTGTCTCAAGAATATTTACTCTCAATAACTGAACATAAATATTTAGATGTTGTAGTGCACAGATCCACACTAAATACACATTTAAGGTAATAAGAATTGTGTGAGCATATATGAGTAATGACTACCTGGACTTAAATGTGCTCCTACCTAATGTTTTCAAAAACAGCCATCTCTCACTTAGAAGATGCTTTTCCTTTTTGTTTGGGTTTTTTCCTGCCTTTCTAACTTACATAAGAAAGAAAGAGCACTTGTCTCTTACAGACACCACCTAGTTTATTATTCATATACTTACTTCATCTCAGTGAGAAAAAGAAAGGAACCTTTCTAGATGGAAAAGTTTGCATTATGCATTCTGTCCAATAAAACATTGGGTTTTATTATTGTTGGGTTCTGGTTTGCTAGGCATAATACAGCATATCAATGACATATGCTTGTTAAATATTTAGGACTTTATTTTAAGAGATATTTTTTTAAAGAATTACCGTAATGAAAAGTGCATGCCAGATTTATACTTTGATATCATGGCTTGTTTCTATGTCTTTACATTATGTGATTGCCTAAACCAGGATAAAGGCCTTTCCTATGTTTGTACCTGCTGTATTCTGTCAGGTGGCATTTCGGTTCACAGAAATGTTACTTGGCAACACCAACATCCATTATTTGTCCCTGATACTGCAGTGGCTGTTACGTGGCTGAACTGCTAAACAACACCTGTTCAGGGACCATTCTCTAGCTCTGAAGTGAGGTGGCCTGGCCTGATCCTCTCTAGACCAGGTATCTCCTGTCCTTCAGGTCTCCTTCAGGCTAGTGTGGTTCTCTGAGGCTCTAACATACAATTATCATCATATTTGTGAATGCTCACACTGTTCACTGTAATGTAGAAGGCACTGCAACTTATCAAAACAGTGCTTTTGCTGCATGAAAATAAAATAAGGGTTACACAATTTGAATTTGATATGCTCATATGTTTGAAGTTAAAAAGCTGCTAGTACAATTTGGGAGAACTGTGGAAGAAGGAGGGTGAGGATGGAGGGAGCCAAGTTTTGTCACTCTTGTTGACACTGCCCTTTTGGGAATGGTCTTTTATGACTCCAAACCCCAAATCTGACTATGATCTTATGGCAGAGCATGCCAGTTGGCACAGGACAAAATCATGCCAGCAGGCCACTGAGTAGTCATACAGATTACTGACTGAGCAGAGTGTGAGTTTCTCTATGACTCTTGCTATGTAGCTGGGTAGGTGGGTGTTACACACTTTCCTGGCTTCCAGTGGTTCAAGAGTGCAGCATTTGGGTGTGTGCATTTATTTGTGTGAGAACATCCTCTGGTCAGTTTTCCAAATGAGGCCATTAATTTTGATCGAATTATTCTCAATTTCCACTGGTGACTGAAAGTCAAAACTTCTATGTTTTCAAGTTTAACCCATGATAATTGGAAAGCCAGACCTATTTTCAGCTCTGAATCCTGGAGCTCTTCTTGGTCTCATAAACATTCCCAATCTGTGATTAATGATCTGGGAAGTCAGTTTGTTTTGTCTGTATAACATTTGCCAGGATACGCTTGAGTTTCCAGCCCTGGAATTATATAAAAAACTTGCACATAGATAGGACACTCAAGGTAGGACTCTCAAAACATTGTTTAGTGGTGGTGGGCTTGGCAGTAGCAGGTTACATGATTGCACTCAACAATCTGAAGAGTCTATTCCAACCTAAATGATTCTGATTCCATAATCTTAGAGAGGCTTTGTGCCTATCTGCCCTCTGCCATGGTATCCTCTGGGAACCCACAGCCTCCCAGGCAGTTTGGACAAGAGGCTGCAGGGCACAGGGGTTCTCGAGAGGCACAGAAGCTGCAAAGGCTTCCTTTGGAGAGAGGGTGGTCATCATCAAGGTACTGCACCAGCAATGCACATAACTACAGTTGCAGTTCTTTGTTAAAGACTAAGTCTTTCCAAAATTTCACACATTATTCAGGACTGGAATTGAGAGATTAAGAGGAGTATGAGCAGTTACCAATGAGGGGAATGAAAACCTTGCTGTTTTTACCACACTTAAGTGCTAAGGGAAGCCAGAGAAATTAATCTGATTTCTTGAGCAGATCTTCATGCACACAGATATTAATTTGGGTTGAAAGAATATGATTCATTTAAACTCCACAGGCTTCTTTATTTTAATTTTTTTAAAGTCTATTAATTTTTCTTTTGAATTCACAACATGTTTCTGTTTCTTTCAGTGAACAATATTAGCACTTTTCCGTGCCCAAAAATAATATCTTGATCCCAGTGGATTTTAACCAAGGACTGCACAGACCTGTGGTTAAAAAGTCTGCTTTATATTTCAAAGTACAAAGGTCAAATTTAGTAGGTACTTACAGATTTATTTTTATATTTTAATGGGCCAGATTCTCAGTTTGTGTAAATCAGAAGAACTCCACTGATGTTAAGGGAACTATATCAAATTGGATTAGCTTAGTATCTGGCTTCACAACATTTTTTTCTCTTTGTATTTTTCAACTCAGCCTTCAGTACTCATGAACTAATAATTTGTCTGTAGTAACTCGATGCCTTTTTAAAAAATTATTATAATTAAAAATATAACTCGTGAATTTTTGAAAATTAGTAGGCTCTGTGAAGAGAAGGTTCATCTTTTCATTTGCACATTGTCCAAACAGGATGGCCAATACCTAAAGAGTTAGTTAGGCTTTAGATTTGTCAGATGCATACATCTTACTCTAGCTGTGTGTACATAATTATAAGATGGAAGACAGAACTGAATGCAGCAGAGCTGTGGGTTTGCCCTGTTAGGTAGCTAAAGGCTGATCAGGGCTAAAATGGATAAGCAGTGAAGGGAGTTGACATGGGAAGTCTTCCTAGGAGCTTCCAGGAATGTTTCTGGTTGAGTCACAGTAATTTCTGCATTTTATTCCTTTTTATTCATGTAGAAATGGTATCCAAATAGGTATCCAAATGGTATCCAAATAGTTTGAATAGGGGTCATAAGGTTCCATAAAGACAGAGACAAGCAAGGCAGCAGTGCCTATGCCATCCAGGCAGTGCACTCACCCCTCCACCAGACAGAGCTACTAAGTTTCTCTGTATCTGTCCTCTGAAAGTCCCTCTAGCAGCTTTGTCATTGAATGTTAGATTTTTTAATTTAAATTTTTACAGACTGATTAAGTTTGCAATGTTTTTAAAACCCTTTACAAATTTATAGAAATAAAACCAACTTTATTCTACATGAACAAAAGATTATTTGAAAAACAGCAACATAAGGAGAGGCCAGTTTCTGAGCTGCATACTACAACTATAATCAAACCTTCACATGCAATTAAAATTATGATGATGTTTTACCAGGCCTATAAGAAATTAGGATTTGTTCTATGTGATTCTAGCACATGTATATGAAGCAAAAGAGACTAAGAAATGTAATAATAAAAAATTTATATGACAGTGTGCAATATTGAAAGGACATTTTCTTGAGCTTTTCCTCATTTCTCTTCTTTGCTTCTCTGGCAGCAAGCTTGCAAATTCAAATTTGAGGTCCTATGATTTTATTTATTATGTAAAGAAGACATGCATCTAAAACTACACTTTCATCTACTATTTTTTAGAAGACTTTAATATATATTTCTATTCTTTCATATGAAGTTCAAATACTATTTGACCAGTACTGCATAGAACAGGGTGACATTTCCCACCGCTTATATTAGCTTAGCTCACATTTATCCAACTTTGTGAACAGATTCATTTGTTGTAGTTGGATTAAATTTAGTGCAGATAGCCATGAAAACAAGGTATTTTTTAAACCAAGATAGCCAAATTTGTCCTCATTTACCTCCTGTGGAAAGCCATTAACTTTCATGAATAGAAAGGAGAGCTGAAATTGGTTTTGCATAGTGTGGAAATTGCTTCAGTGCTCTGCAACTCCTTTCCTTAACCTTATCATGGTTAAGACCAGATGAGATGACAAATGCAACCAAAATTTCAACAATGGATTCTTTGGCTAGAAAGCTGAAAATCTTCCATTTAATTGAACTCTTTGTAAGGTCATAAAACTCACGGAAAATACTAAATTTATTTAGCTCAGTTGGTTAGAGCAGCATGCTAATAACACGAAGGTTGTTGGTTCAGACCCTTCAGAGTTGGACTTGATGGTTCCTGTGAATGCCCTTTCAACTCAGAATATTCTGTGATTTATGATCTATTTCTCAGTAGTTGCAGAATAATTGAATATAGGAGCTTATGAGTACATGAGAAAGTGAAGTCCACCGTGGCTTTATCTCTTCAGCGGTCAAACCACAACACAGTGAAAAAAACCCGCACATAAATCCTTCACTGTTCCAGAAGTGGTGAAATCATGGATATTTTCCCTTTTCGGATGAGTACCATCCAAATTTCCCATACTGCACATAGATGAACATGTAATCAGCAGTAAGAATGGAAACACATAGCACAGGCTTTGATTGTCCAGACTTAATGATGGTGCTGATGGGGTTGAGTGTTTGTGGGAAAGAATCAGAGGGAAGGCCAACAAGGCAGATATTCTCTTGAGACTCTGTTACAGACAAGCTAATCAGGATGAAGAGGCAAAATAAATATTCTATAAGCAGCTGGCAGAAGTCTCACAATCGCTAGGTCTTGTTCTCATAGGGAAATTCAGCTTACCAGATGTCTGCTGGAAATGCAACACAGCAGAAATGAAACAGTCCAGAATGTCCTGGAGTGTGTGGAAGAAAAGTTCCTGGCAGAGCTGGTGAGGGAGCCAACTAGGGAATGCACAGCTGGACCTATGGTTTGTGAACATAGGACCGTTGGGTGATGTGATGGTTGGACGCCATCTGGGGCACAGCTATCACAAAAATGATTAAGTTTCAGTTCCCAAAATAAGGAAAGTGGCCAGCAGAACTGACACCTTGGACTTCCAGCAGGCAGATTTTGGCCTGTATAAGAGACAGGTTGAAGGGCAGTCCTGAAGAAGAAGCTCACGAAGGCTGGACTAAGCTTCTTTCCTTCTTCAAGAAGGAAATCTTAAAGGCTCAGGAGCAGGCTGTCCCCATGGACCAAAAGACAAGATGGTAGGGAAGACCAGCCTAACTGGACAGAGAGCTTTGGCTGGAACTGAGGAAAAAAATTAGACTTTATGACCTTTGGAAGAAGGGGAAAGCAACTCAGAAGGACTAAAAGGATGTTATGAGGTTCTGCAGGGAGGAAATTAGAAGAGCCAAAGTACAGGTAGGACTGAAGCTGGATCTTGAAATGCAAGTAACTTTGTTTTGAAACTCCAGAGAAAAAGCACTATCAGGAGAAAATATGTTCCTTGATCCAAAAAAAGCATTTCTGGTTGCTGATCTGTGAAGATTGTTAAAAACATGTGGTTTTGTTTCTCTTGTAGAAGACTTCACTTCCAATTCACACAACAAACCCAACATTTAGCCTTGAAATATTCACAATTTCCCCAAAGACACTGAGATATGGAAAAGTCCAGGATATCCACATGTTCTGCCTCATGTGTGTGGCCACCTGATAGCCACAGACGTTAGTGTCCAAAGTTTGCAGATATTTCTCTCAGATTTTACACTGGAAGGCTTGGTTTGGTCTTTGTTGTATTACATTGAAAAACTGTCTTTTTTTTTTTTTCCTCTCTGAATGCTACATATTCCATTCTACCATCGTATTTGTAGTATGTCATGAACTTTAACAAGACAGATGGAACACAGACAGCCAGATTTCACTACTGCTTCTTGGGTTTATGTTTGTTTATTTTAATCTTCATTGTGTCTGAAATCTGCCCTCAACCAAACAAAGCACTTTGATCAGGCCAAGTCTAAAAAAGAAAACACAACACTAGCACAAGAATATTCTTACGCTATTGATGATTAATATGTATACAGTGTTAGTTTAGTGCCATCAAGTGACCAAAAATATGAAACAGCACTCCTATTTTTTTCCAGGTTTTTTTCTGTTTTTGTTTTTTTCTAAAGAAAGTTAATATCTTATCCTTTTGATATAAGCACAGGCAAATAGCTTCACAGGCAGTTTATCATCTACATTTAGGGCATTTCAAGAATGAAATGTTCAAGTAAAACTTCAAAAGTTATTTTCAAAATTTCCTGCACACATTGATACTTCAAGGTCTCCTCTGTTTTCACAGTTTATGAGGTTTGAAGCACTTCACTCACCTCTGGCTGAAATCTTTGCTGTGTAGAACTCAATAGAAGATGTCTCCAAGGTGAAAACTCATAACATTTTTTATTGTATGGTGGTATCCAAAGGCTTGGATAGAGGGTTTTTTAATGAAGGACATCATAAACTGTGTGTATCAATTTTTATTTTGTTTTTTTAAATGTAGTAGCTATCTCTGTCAGAAGCAAGAATCTTAAATGGATTGAAATGAGTGCACCAAGAAAAATGTTTAGGTTTTAATATGTCCACTTATTGTATGATCAAACTTTGCACAAACAAACATAGGTAATGTAAACTTCTAAGAAAATAATTCTGGAAATTATCTTTCCATATTTTGTCTGTCTCAAATAAATGTAATTACATTTCAAATGCTCATTAATGTAGAAGATGAATAGATAGTAGTTTTCTGATTTATTAGGATGGAAGCAATCTTAGAAGCATCAGTCTTAGGTAGAGTAAGTTTGTTTTGTCCTGGCTATATCACATTGATTTCCTACCAGAAGACAGAAATGTGTATCAGCCACCAGGTAAACTTAAGGCCTAGAACTGGAAGAAAAGCAATTCAAACACTTTACTAAACACACTAGAGAGTGAAGGGAGAAGTTGGCAGAGCTTCCACAGACAGGACAATAAATAGAAATGTTTTTAAAGTCACTGCTCATGCCTTGGTGTGCAATAAACAAGCTTCAAGGTTACTGGTCTGTCAGGGCTTGCTGTGGTTGAGAGCAGAGCAAAATATCACTACAAATCATATTTGTTACCTGGTAGTCCAAGTAGAAGAAATAGCACCACAGGTGATTTTGTAAAAGTATTTTCTTGATAGTTGGTTGCATCTCCTCCTTTACACATTAATTACTGTATTATCTGTTGACAGTTGGCACTTGTGGTTGCAGCTTCTGGTGAAATATAAGCAAGACCAAACTTTTGTGGTGCTTCTATTTCACAAGAGCTTGTGGTTTACAGTTAGAAAAACCCTGCAAAAATTGAAAGTTCTGAAGTTTTGAAGTTTTTAGAGTACTTTCATGTGTTGGGTGCCAGTGTCCTAAGTGCAGGAGAGCTGTGTAATCAGTATTCATATATTTAGACACTGCAGCATATTTAAATGTGAGATAACTTCCTCTCTATTCATTGTACTTCCTCGTGGTTTGTTTCTGACTTTCCTATGAAATGATAAAAATTTATAAGTTAAAAACTAAGTTATAACTAAACTAATTTATAAGTTAAAACTTCCTAAATATATTGAAAAAAGGTGGGGAGAAAAAAGTTGTTCAATATCTGGAGACACATGACAGTCACAAGAGCACAAATAATAGCACAGACCAGAGAAATGCCTGTTGCAATGATACATGCATTTTCTGGCAAAAAAATTGAAATACATTTTTTAAAAATACAGTTCTTTTAAACATCTCTCCTAAATTACAAACTTTCAATTTGTGGAAAGGCTTTGGTACTGTGATTGATTGAGAAACACTGGTCAGAGTAGAGGAAAACTTGAATGTCAATCAAATTCTGTCAGTAACTGACTAGTAGAATCTTACCCTGTCCATCACAACATTTCCTTTTAGTAATGGCATTTGCTTATGCTCTCATCACTTAATTTAGACTTCTGGAGTCTTGCTGGTTTCCTTGACTTTCTTATCATCCAGGTGCCATCACCAGTGACTAATATAGCTCAACTGCTGTAATTGGTTTAATGTCATGGGCCACAATATCCTGTCACATATTATACAAATAACAAACAAGAGATGGTTCTTTTCCCAGAGAAATAACTTTCTTCTTACATAAAGAGGTAACAAATCATTACAGTCAGATGAAGGAAAATTACCAGAGTCAAAACCACCCAAAACACAGGTACAACTGGCTAAAAGAATGCAGCCACATGTAGGACATAGATATGGTGATCCATATAGTGATGAAAAACCATACTCCTGTCTTTTTTCTTCTGTTCCTTTCTTCTGAAACCACCACAGCTCATTGCTTAAGTTATCAACCAGAGTGTTGTATCCTTTAATGCCTGACCATTACAGATGCTGAGCATACATGCTTCCTTTGAAGCATGGATTTCAGGTTCAAAATCTCAGAGGAAGAATAGGTGCCTTTTGCTTTAGACTTCTAAAAATTCTTGGGTACCTGAAGTATATCTTTGCAGCATGTGAAGTCTTTAATGTTTACCATCCAAGAGAGACAAGCCAAATACTCCTTCATTGTTTAAAACATCTTTCCAATATCCTTTTAAAAGAAGAGATCAGGTAACTTGAACTTCCATTAATGGTCTTTCGCTTTAGGAATTTCAAAAAAATTTAAGTATCAGAAGGCATACAGCATGAAGAGCTGTTCAATTTATTTTCTGCATACTGCTGAGTGATGTAGTCCTAAGTAGTTTCTCACACCCTATTCTGTTCCAGTTCTTTGAACAGAAGGCTATTGAAGTCAAGCTATTATAATGAGGCAGCAATATCAAATACTGCATTTTTCTCTTTCATATCATACCAAGTGGGAATTCTAAATGTGATCCTGTAAAAACTACCATATGCTTATAAGTACTGAGCAGAAGCTCTAGCTTGGTTCTGGAAATTTTTCAGAAAACACAAAACTCCAGAATTTCACCTCTGCTCCTCTTAAAATGCAAAAGACTGCTTTTTCTCTCTCCTTCAAACCAGTCAGCTGATAGCAGATATGTTTCCACCACAATTAAAAGCACAACTTACAAAACATCTATATGAGCAGTGTCCTTCATGTCCAGGGAACTTTCCTTCCACAATGCTGCCTGGTGTTCAGCCTGTCCAGGCATGTCTGAATATTATGGTCACAGAGAACATGGTCACAGAGATTTTGAAATGCTGAAAATGTGCAAAAGTTACTCCTGCATATGTGTGAATATGGCAATGGGTAAGTTTAATCTTCAGGGCAGATTTGGGGTTGCTTTTAAGAAATAATGCAGACATGGCTCATTTTACTCAGCTGTAGTAGCTGTACCTTAAAACTCAATGTCTAATCTACAACAGTCATCTGAATGCTCCCCAGAGCAAGTAGAGATCCTACAGGAAGCAATCCATTGCCCTTAGGTGCAATGTCCAAGGTAAGAACAGTGAATCACCCATCTCTCTCCATGATGCACAGTATGGGACACTACCTTAGACTAAAGGCTTAACTTGCATATTGGCTAAATTTAGTTGAGAAAAATTCATCGTTAGTGCTTCAAGTGCAATTATTTCCTGAAGAGGTTCTGTTCTAAACAACTGCTCTGAATAGAAGTGTTGTTTATATTCATTTGTCACTTCTCCAGCTGCTATAAAAAATACATATAACTGGATTGACTAGTGACAGAGGAGAAAGCATTTTCCACTTTAGAAAAAAATCTAAATGTTACATTCAAAAATATGGTTATAGGACTTCTCTTTTATACATCATACAAAGCATACCAAGTTTTCTAGATGGGAAAAAAGAAGGAAAGGCCTTTATATATTTCTCGTATGTTCTTCAATATATGAAAAACATATAATTTGTTTATATGCAGGCCTTAGCTGTGCTGATCTCCTCAGTTGATCACAAGTCTTAGCTTTTAGATAGGACTTATGATAACATAGGTTTGCTCTTTATCTTTTCTGGCTTAGGGAAAATGGGATAAAGTCAACCAGTACACAAGAATATATGTCAAAGAAATAATTCATCCATATACACGTCTGAAAATTAATCTGAATTATGCATTTGTTTTACTGATTTAAAATGGAAGCATGATTATTCTTCAGTTCTTCTATGCAGCAAGAATGCTGTTGAACAGAGAGCTGAAGTAGCTACTACAGAAATAGCCTAATACCTCTGCGACTATTACCTATGCAAAAAATATAGGCATTTAAAATAATCTTCACTGAAACATTTTAAGACTTTTAAAGGCCAACTATGTAAGCAAATTAAACAGTTTAGTTCTGCATCTCTATCCTTCTGCTTTATTTTCACTCTCCTACATCACAGAAAAATACCCTCTGCCAGAACACTGAACCTGTAGACCAAAAAAAAGGGAGACTTGTATTTTACCATTTACAGACTGGGATTTAAACATCCCTTTGTGTTTTATACACATATACTTTTCAACATCTAGTCACATTACTCATGAGCAAGGGAATAAAACAATGTATTCTTGAGCTAAATAATGTTCTGCCAACAACTTAACTGTGCCCATTCAAAATGAGGGAAAACCAAGTTACAATGACATTACAAGTTACTTTTTAAATTTTAAATTTACATTTAAGTGATATGTTATGGTGGTGGATAAAATGGAAACTGGTATTTAGTCTGTAAAGTTTATTAAATACTGCTTTTGCATTGAATATCTATCCTTAATAGATGTTCCCTCCTTCCCTGAGACTTTTCAGGTTTTTTCTCACCACCACTATCCATGTTTATTTTCATTACTATGATATAAATTACAGCTCCATTGTCCTGTGGACTATATGTAACAATCTTACTAAAAGGCCTTTCCTCAAAACACCAGCTATACTGAAATATGACTCAAGGGCTCATCCATTTTTCAAATGAACATTTGTGGCACCACATTTAGCAGCTCTACAGCAGAGCAGAGTGACTCATGCATCTAATGACATAAAGTATGTATGGGTGTTGGAGGGAAGCCAAGTCATCAGCTCCATAAAGTAGCTGGAACACTGAAGGGGTGTGGGAGTATCTTACTCGATGAACACATTGGGCGTTTTTTTCCATATAGTTCACATGTGTTCCAGTTCTGTTTTAATAAAGTAAATATATTCTTTTCTGTTACAAATTTGTCTCTGATCTTTAAAATTTACATGTCTTTAAAGAGACTAAATCAGTATTATTTTCTTTCCCAGCAGTGCTGAAATATAAAAGTGTACAAAACTATTTCTGGATTACCATGCACTTTGCCTTATTTCATGAGTCCTCTTCAGGATGCTTCCAAAATGAAGTGCAGGGATCTGGATATGCAATATGTACCAAACCAATGGCTGAAAATCCAGCCCTCAAATTCTAGAAAGATTAACCTATGACAATCAGCTTAATAATATTAGCAAAGGAGTACAGAGACCTGAAGGAAATGCAATCCTTCAAGGAGTAGTAAAACTAAACCAATTTATAATCAAGTACTGTATTTCAGAATGGGTGTGGTTTAGAAGGATTTCACTAGAAATATTTATTTTGCATAAAATCTTCAATTTAAATTGACATGTAAAATAATTGTACAATTTTCTGTTATCCTTGCCTTTACAATTTGACTTACAGAACATTTTTGAACGTTGACACTTTAAATTTCCCTCTAGGATTATTTTTTTTTCTCCATGGAAAATGGTGAATTACACATTTGTTCATTAATAAAAATTGGTTTAATTAAAATTGATTTTAAATCAAACACACACTGTGTACACTTATAAACTGACTTACAACTAGCTCAGAAAATCTTAGCAGAATTTAGTACAAGAAAGATGATTGTAAAGTAGTTTAAATGTGTTCAGAATGGAGCTGGCAATTCTATCATGAGGGTAAACTTTACATGATTGTAATGTAGTGGAGTTTCTGCATGTCTCTCCAGGTTTTCACTCAGATCAGGGCAACAAGTAAGCCAATGCACATCTAATTGTTGTTGATTTTGTTATTGTTATTGTGGTGGAAGCAAGATGCACCAGTTAAGGATTTACTTATTCTAGGCTCTAAGTACACACACAGTAAAAAAGACTGTGTGTGCCACAGAAAACTAGGGCCAGTGTTTGCCTTGCAGAAAGTTAGACTATCCTAAACTTCTCCTGAAAGCAAAACTATTCCTTCATATCTTTCAAAAAATGCTTTCTTTACAAAAAAATGCAAACTTATTAAATAGTTTAAATGTCACTGTAACAAGAGGTAACAATTTTGGTTTTTCCCCATAAAAAATGTGCTTCTGTTTTCTGACTAGTTCTACTAACAATAAGCTAAATTACTCTTTACTAGTTTTGCCTTTGGGTAATGTGTCATAGATTGGCTATTGACATACCTTTTAGAATAAATACATTACTAGATGAATCCTTGAACTACACTCAGGCGTCTTTTATACTCCCATCAGGAACTTCACCATTGACTTCAAAATTGAGGTTAAGCCTACTCTGAACATGTTAAAAATGCCCAATAGAATAGAATGGATTGACAAGAAACACTTCAGCATTGTATTTAATTAAGCTTTTTAGATACCTGAAAGACAAAGCTTTAGTGGTTAAATACCATGAGGAATATCTGCCAGAAACAAAAAATGGAAAAAAAAAATAAGAACAACTTGGAGTATTTGAAGTCAAATGCCAGGGATCCAGTGAGCCTATGGAAAAAATACAATTTTATGAGTACCCCAGAGATATGGTAGCATATCATGAGTGATAGCTGTATATAAGAATGCTAGGGAAAATTGGCACAGTAAATCAGGGGATGATGATTCAATGCGTATTGAATTCAGGAAGAGAGAAAAGATACTGTTCCTGGTCAAAATTAAAAGGAGGAAGCAAAATTACACTATGATTCAGGTCTAATTTTCATACCAGGCTACAGCTGTACTCAAAAGGAGGAAGTTGGTGTTTTTTCTGATGTATTCTGAACAACTAATGAAGGTATTCAAGAAGCTTGCCCATGAGATAACAATGGATTTCAATCATTTGAATACCAGTTTGAAGAGCAATATGGCGGGACACAAAATGTTCATCAAGTTATTGTAGTATTTCAGGATGAACTTTTGCTTCACACTACAGAGGAAGTTACAAGAGGCATTACCAACTGGAACTGCATGACAAGTAGAAAGGAGCTCATTCTGATTTTAAAGGCAGAAAGTAAACTGAGTGAAAGTGATCATGACACATTTGACCAAAATAGACTTCCCTACTCTGCGCAAAAGAGGAAGAAAAAGCATGTCAGCACTGCCAACTAAGGACTGCATTGTTACGTAGAAATAGTTAAGCTAGCTTTAATCAAGCTAGTCTAGGTACTAAAAGCAGTCTCATCATAACAGCATGCCATTCTATATGAGTTAATTAACCTCCTTTCTGTACAGTCTAGGCCTGAGCTCAGTCATTTAAAGCTAACCTAGATTTGCTACAGAGAACAATAGACTCATTTTTAATTAAACATACAATAGCAAGCTATCTTGATGTGAACAAAAGGAAGGAAAGGAAGCTTAAGTTGACTGTATTAACATCACATTAAAAGCTCTTCAAAGATTTGAAGAAAGAAGTCACAATAAGGGGATATAACTGAAGGGTAACATAAAAGAATATGAATAAAAGAATAAAATTACAAAGCCTACAGTACAAAATGAGTGACAGGTAAGAAAGAGTATAAAATGCAACAAGAAAATATTCTGGAAATACATTAGAAGTGCCCAGATACTTAGTTAAATTTATCTTACCATAGAGCTTAAAGAAGGAATGAGCTAAAATCTATGTAATTTTATGTAATCAAGTTAATAGGGCCTAAAGAAATTTACTTAATAATATATCAAAAACAATCTCTGAATTGCTAAAAGGCTATATAAGTTTAAAGAGACAAGAAAAGGATAAAATTCATCTATCTAAGGAAAGTTGGTCTAAAGCAATCCAGATTTATTTTGATGTCAAAGAATATTCTAGAATAAATTTCACAATTAAGAAGTTACCATAAGGTTGCCAGGAAGAGATGCTCTCACACTACTCTAATGCCCTTTTTTTACACGTAATTTCACTGATTTGGGAAAAAAGAGGAACAGTAAGTATCATAGGTCTTGAGTTTAATATTATTTAGACATTGTCCCATTACAGTTCCATTAAAACAAAAAGCAAAAGCAACATAATTTTCATGAAAGCACCGAAGAATTGGTATGCTGCTTACAAAAATCAAACTTGGAGAGAACCTGCACTGAGAACCCATTAGGATCTGTTGTCATTTCAGTTCTATTCAGTATTTGCATCCGTGATCTGCAAGATGCAACAGACTATAGATATATTACAAAATCTCAGTCTCACCACTGTGAGAGCTAGAAGACAGTATCAAATTTCAAAACTACTTTCCTAACTGGGATAAATGTTCAAAGTTAGCAAGATTAAATCCTCACAGCTAAGGCAAAATATTATACCTGAGAAGAACTTACATATATAGGAGAAAAAGTTGAGAACTAGATGGCATTATGTTAGAATCAGTTCTGAGTAGACATTTTTGTCACAATAAGACAAGCAAGTTCTTACTGGAATGTATTGATGAATGTTCCTCTCATATGTAACACATGGGGCATAATTACTGCACTCTAGTTGGGGTTGATGCCTTCTATCTTAAGAAAAAGGCAGAAGTCATACTGGAAAGAAGGCAGAATAAAGCTGGATTCATCATTTATGAGTGTAGTCTATAAGAAAAGTGAAAAAATGTTTAGTCTATGAGAGGATGATATACATATCCTCACATATAAACAATTACATGAATAAGGATATATTTATACAAGATATTTATTAAAACATATGAGGCACATAAATACCTTTCACCTTCAAGTACTGCATTCAGCTGTGGGGTCCTCAACACACGAAGGATATCAACCTGCTGGAGCAAGTCCAGAGGAGGCCACCAAGACTATTGGAGGAATGGAGCACCTCTGCCCTGAGGAAAGGATGAGAGAATTTTGACTCTTCAGCCTGGAGAAGAGAAGGCTTTCAGAGTGACCTAACTGTGTCCTTTCAAGAGCTAAATGGAGCCTACAAGAAAGACAGAGAGAGACTATTTACAAGAGCATGTATTGACAATGACAAGGGGTAATGGCATCAAATTAAAAGAGAGAATCTTTAGATTAGACGTAAGAAATTCTTTACCGTGAGGGTAGCGAGGCATTGGAACAGGTTTCCCAGAAAAGTGGTGGATACCCCATCTCTGGAAATGTTCCAGGCCAGACTGGATGGGGCCCTGAGCCATCCGGTCTAGTGGAAGGTGTCCATGTCCATGGTGGGGGCAGAGGGATGGAACTATATGGGTTTTAAGGTGCCCTTCAACCCAAGCCCCTTCCATGATTCTGAGATTCCATGATTTCCACTAGAAATATGACAAGGAATGCAGCAAAGAAAAATCAGGTTGGCTGTTGGACAAATATATATCCACAGATGCTATTAGAAGTTTGCACAAGCTATACACTGTTGCAGATTTTCTCCAAACAGGTGCTTTTACAAATTGGTTAGAGAAGTAGTTCATGCAGATGATAGAAGTGGTTTTCAAACTGTGATCTGTTGCCTCCTTAGATTCTGTCAAGTACTCCTGAAGAGGACTCTGAAAGACAATTAGCCGAAGTAAACCTGCCTTCTGTAAATACAACAGTTCTCATATTTATGTCCACAAATTGAAAATATTTGAGTAACACTGATCAACATATACCTGAATCCATCTGAGTGCAGAGTACATCAGACAATCTCTTGAGGTCTAGAAGACCATAATTCTTTTAATTTCTATGTGAAAATTTATATCCTCTCCATGAATCCATTTTTCAAACCTATTTGCCTATTTATTAGGCAAAAAGCAAAACTTTTCTACTGCACAAGAGATTGTGTCTGTAAACACATAAATTGGATACAGCGGCAGTTCAATGAATTGAAGGGTTTTTACACAAAGTAAGAGATTTTACTTAACTCCTCTTTCCATAGAGGTCTTTCTAGGCAATGACAGGACTTGAACAAACGGCATGAAGCTGAGTCAGGGGAGTTTTAGGTTGAGGAAAAGGTTTTTCAAGCAAGGGCATTGGAACAGGCTGCGACTGGAGCAGGCTTCCCCAAGGAAGCGGCCACAGCCCCGCGGAGCCTGACAGAGCTCACGAAGCGTTCGGGCAGTGCTTTGCCCCTTGGGGATGCCCTGTGCAGGGCAGTAAGCATCACAGCTGGATCCCTGCCTACTCCGCATATTCCGTGATTCAAGGCTTTGAAAACACCTCCTGCCCGGACAGCTTCTGTCACACGCACTTACGGGCACAATGATCTCACTGCAGTGGCACTCCATTTAAAACTTTTATTTTAGTCCGCGCAGTGAAGCTGTTTCACAATGTAACACAGCGTGAGCTTCTCTCCGTGCGCGGCGCGGAGGCCCCGCAGGGCAGAGCCCGCAGCCCGGAGAGGGCGCACAACCCCGGCTGCGACCGGCTCCATTCCCCGGCCTTCTCCCCGCGCCGCCTTCCCCCGCCTCTCCGGCGCTCCCAGCCGGGCTGCGGCCGCGGCCGGCCGCTCTCCCCGCCTCCCTGAGGCGCGGCCTGGCCCGGCCCGGCCTGCTGTGGCGGCGGCAGCGGCGCCTCGGCCGGGCGGCTCCATGGCTTTCATCCGCAGGCGGCGGCTGGAGCGGGAGCTGTACTCCAAGGAGAGGTGAGCGGCGCTGCCCCGCCGGCCCCGCCGGCCCCGCTCGGCCCCGGCCCCTCGCAGGGCCCGGCGGAGCCGCGGCGGCGGCGCTGCGGAGAGGCCGCGGGGAGCGCCGGGTGCTGCGCTGCCCTCGTTGTTGTTACTGTTGCGATCGGGTGGCTGATGGTTCCCCCGAGTTAAGGCTGAAAAGGGTGTGCAAAGGACCTGGGAAAACAGGAGTGCTGCTTGCCTTGCATCGACTGCATGAACAATAGCGTCTTGTAGATTTTTGTATATTAGTTGTGCTTGTGGCATGGAGCTGTGCTTCTCTGTACTTTGTTGTAGTTTGCTGTGATATCTTTTCAGTTTGTTTTTTTTCCCTGAACACTGTAGTCAGCGTACTGTCAGCCCTTGAATTACAGACTCTGTGTTGTCTCTTTAAAGCGTTTAATTCAATTTGCGCGCTCCTGTTTGTTGACTGTAATCTTTGTTTTGTTTCTGAACGTACAACAGAGGCTTATCACACATGCTTGAGTGTATCCTTAATTTACTCTCTTATTTTTAGGTAGTGTCCCACTTTCTTTTGCCTGGCTTAGCTGTATCTGTCTTGTCAAAAAAGTTTCCAAATCTTTTGCAAGCCTAATATTTCCACATAGGAAATCTCTGTGAGAGCAGTAGGTCGGCATGGGTCACACAGCAGGAGGACACCACCTTCTCTGGGGGGATCAGGGATTCCCCAGCTGTTTCCTGCAGCGGGAACCAGGGAAACAGCAGGCTGGTCCTGTGCGAGCCCTGCGCAAATTCCTGGTGCAGGTCTGTTTATTGTTGATGAGAAAACCACATGATGAAGAGCTGGACTCACTCTGTCCATATAAATTCTGATTCATAGCTGTACAGCCCATGAAGCTACCACATCCTCTGAAGTGGTTTTTTTTTGGTTTGTTTGTTTGGTTTTATTTAAGTACAGATGTGTTCAGCATCACGTTTTGTCTTCTTGTGTATCTTGTTGCTTTGGGGGGGCTGCTGTGATTTCAGTTGTGTGTAAGGAGCTGCAGGCAGAAAGGACAAACTTCTGGTGTAGAAGGAAAAGAGAAATATTTTGAATTGTAAACAAAGCATCTATCTTAATTGTAGGAAAAGCAAGGAAAATTACTGTGTTAGCTGTGTTATGGATTTAATGTGAATAGCCCTTTTTTGTTTTTTGGGGAAAGCTGAGAAAACAAGGCCAAAAATCAGACTTGTCCCAAAGAACCCAAATGGGACCCAGATCTCTTCTAAAAAGCCCTGAGAACAAACTCAGCATATCAGTGTCAGCATTATTGATCTACAGTTGTTCATGAGAACTTTTTTCTTTGCTCCTACTTAAAAGCATATCAGGATCTTATTATTTGAGCTTGTAATTTGAGCACTTCATGAAAGATCAGTCTCTTTCGCATTTGCACTGGCAGCTTTTCCTATATCTGCAAACCTGTTTCTCTTTTTCTTCCCCTTGCCTAACAATTGATATTAGTATAAAATCTAAGTAAATTTACATGTTTTGTACCCTATATCAAGTCCCTCCCTCTCCCTCTTTTCCTGTGCTTTTCTCAGTTAGGAATTCTTAAAACCATTTAAGTGATTTTAAATATTTTGAGTTTAGAAATATCAGATCATAAACATTTTTGTTCATTTTGACCTTATGGTTCTACGTTAAAACAGCAAAAAACAAGCTTGCTATGACTTAATTGAAGGGACATGTTCTGAGAATTTAGAGACACCAACTTCTGCTTGAAAGCTTTGCTTGATATTTGTATCCTTGGAGTACGTATTTCCTATTGAAATGAACAGGACAGCTTAAACTTCTGTGTCAGCTGCATTTGATGTGTGTTTTGGTTTGGGGTTTATTGTTATTTTCTTGGTTTTTTTGTTACTTGTCCGTTGCTTTCTACAAAACTTTAAGCTATAAGAGTAGTGAGAAACTTGGTAAGTAAGAAGTTAATCTTCTTATGCAGTTGCTTTGGAGGGAAGGAAGATCAGATTAGTTTTAAGTGATCTGAAAAAAATATTTCTTCTTAACTAATTAGTCCACTTCAATATCTAGTTACATAAACCTTCTTTTCTGATTATATGCCATTTTCTAGAAGAAAACAAGAAAATGCTGAAATGTCCTATGTCCAGGACAGTTTATTTAATCCCTAAAATACTCATCCTTCTTGAACAGCAATCCTTTCTTACAAACAATTTTAGTTACAAACCATCAAATTAGATGATGTGGTGTTTGGCTCAGGTCATTGCCTTCTTTATAAATTGATTTCTCACTTCTGCTGGCAGTATGCCCAAATGCAGACAAGTGTAAACACTTGGTGCAGGGTCTCTATACAGTGCTGCTGGTTTGTCTTGCATCCTACTCACCTTCCTGTGTGAGGGGTTCATTTCTTCTGCTGGATACACCACTCACATGAAGCAGCCTACTGGCAGCATGTAGGTGCTGCAGATGGGTCTTTGGTGTCATGGTTGCTTGGGCATTGGATTTTTATTTATTTATTTATTTAATCAGTAGCCTTATCTTACTCTCTTGAGACAAAATATGCATAATGAAGGCTTTTATTCCAAGATCAGCAAATGAGTCCTACAGCTGGCCTGTACGTAATTTGTTCTTTTTGGGAGGAGGAGGTTTAATTTTAGAGTTGGTTTTTCATAGCTGTGTGCTGCTGCTAGATTGGGCTGCCCTGCTGTTTCATCCCTGACTGTTTCCTTCTGTTATTAGGACTGTACTTCCATTTTCAGGTCAAGTGATTGTGCAAGGTGTGTTGGATCAGCCACTTGAAACCCTTGTGTCCAAGTAGATTTCTAGCATGTGCTTTTCTGACAAAAGGAGAAAAAATAATAAGGCTTCAATCACAGATTATTAATTTAAAGCAAGATCAATGGGTACCTTTCCTGGGTGGCTTAAACAGGATTTTGCCAAGGCACTGGTCCCTGCATGGCCAGTTCCTGTGTCCAGTTTGAATAAGTCCAGTGCTTCAGTTGGTAGGTGATATTTTGGTATATAAAATAAACTGTGTACTTGTTTTGTTTTCCCCTCAGATGTTGTTGAATGAGTTTTTTTTTTCAAAGTGTAGTATAGAGGGACATGCACATCAAACAAAGTAACAGTGAAATTCTCAAGTAGACTAAGCCTGATGCAGTGCACTTCTGTTTGGAGGATATTTTGTAGCATCTTGGCAGGAGTTATAAACCCCAGGTTGTTGTTTATAAAGGGTGATACTCAGAACAATGCTAGGAATGTTTGGGTGCCTTTGAGTTCCCAAACCTTGTGTATTGGGAATGACCTCACACAAGCTGAAGTTTTGCAAGTGTTTTCTTTCTACTTAGTGCCGAGTTTTCTTATGTGTCTTGGGTGTGTTCTTGACTCATAGACCTCAGACCTTTTCTGAGTAGCAATTATATGGTGGCTCTTTGAAAAAGGAAGTGAGTTATGTTTTTCTTGGCAAGATGGTTACCTTTTTCTTTTTTCTACCTGGAGCTTCTTCTCAAATGAATACCAATTCCCTTCATAAGAAAATACCTTCCAACTGACTGGCATATGAATTTTTCAGTTATTCTTAATACCATCTTTCAGGGACTATATGAAGACAGGAATTTGAAATAGGTCTTCAAGCAAAATTATGTTGGCATCCTTTAATTTACCTCTCCCCTTAAGTGTAGGTGCTTAACTTTTCATAGACTGTTAAAAGATTAACCCTTTACTCTGCCAGATTCTATATACTTTTAACACTGTGGGGATTGAAGATGTTCCAGCACAAAAGCTCTTAAAGCCTCCATTAAAGTTATCTGGGAGGATGTAAGGATTTGTGTGTCTACACTGTACCAGTCATCCATTGCTGTAGCTCCCACCCCCCCAACATATACCCTCAGACAGACAGGCACATCTATGGCTGAAAATCTTTTTTCCATTTTGGATATGGGAGACTCCTTGTGTTATTTAAGTTGGTGGTGTTGGTTTTTCCAGCTGTGTGAGCTGTTATAATAAAAGATATTCCCTTATCTTGCATGTTCATCCTTCTCCTCTCTCCAAGCTGCTGCTGCTGTTGATTTTTGGATGGAGAACTTGCATTAAATCTGAGCTGTAACACTGTAAGTGCCTTTCCACTGACTCTAAAGCTCAAGGCTTGGCCAAAGTGGCAGTGGTGGCTACCGATTTATTTTATCCTGGAAAGTGCAACTGCCTCTTTCCTAGCATCTCTTGATAGCAGAGCTGCTCTGCGGGTTTGCTGCATTCCAAAGGGTAAAGTCTTGTTCCTGACCACCTTGTTCTTGTGCCTGACTCCTTCTCATGGTACTGTTCCTGGTATTCCATGTATCATTCCATGTGCAAAACTATCCTGGGAAAACTCCACCGCTCTGAATAGAAGCTTGCATTATGGTCTGTCTGCTAATGTGATAACTTTTTAAGTCAAAGTTGACTGGTCTCCACAACTGAAAGTAGTTTTTGAGACGCTACAGTTGTGTGTGACCAGCAAAGTTAGTGAAGCTGCTTTTTTTTTTCCCTCAATTTCCATTTTTCAAATATTACACATAGTAAGAAAATACAGTCCTCTGAAGGTTTGTTTGCTGCTGTTGAGACATTGAGGATAAAGGCTGGACTGTTAAGAGGCTATAGTATAAGGCATTGAACATCTTGCAGTATCTCAACCCTTATAGCTCCTTCCATGGTGTTTGAACTTTTTTGAAAATCTTGTCTAATTTGTCTCTCTGACATTTTCAGAATAGTATGTTGGTTTGTTGTTTTGGGTGTTTTTTTGGGTTTTTTTTTTTGCCTAGTATGTCAAGTTCATTGTAGAAGAAAAAAAAATGGTTGATGATCTCTGAAGACAGGCCTGTGGCTTACTAACATGATCAGTGTATTGCAATCCATTAAATAGCATAGTGACCACAAGATTTGAGAGCATAAACCTGTCTTTATTAGGGCACAAGCATAAAAACATCCTGTAATAAGCTTTAAGGTATGAGTTTTATTGCTGGATTTCAAAGGATTTTGTGTCAACAGATACTCAAATTGCTTCCCAAGCTATAGCATTACCATTCTCTAAGTGGATTTTTAATAAAAACTCATTAATGATTTATACTTGGGAAGTTTCAAGTAACAATTGGGCTATTAATTTTGAAATGGATCAAAATTACCATTTGCTGGTAATAAGAAAAATGGCTCAAACTTGATCCTTTTCTGTTTGCCTGAAAAATAACTTTGCGATATTTGTTTATTACTGTATTACAAGATTACAAAGATCTAGAGCACCAGGCAAAGGTGTTTAATAGAAACTGAAGGGATCTACTACAAATATGTAAGAACAAGAACTGGGCTTTGTTTCTTTTTTGGTTTGTTATTTGGTTGGGTTTTTTTTTTTTAGATGCTGGTTCTTCCTGATAATTTAAAAGTGGAAAAAAAATCAAAACCCTTTTTCATGTTAGATACCAAAGGATTTTTGTACATTACGCAGTTAAAACTTTTGATTTGCCTAACTGCTTAGATTGAAGGGTTTTTATGTCTTGGGATCAGACTTGAAGGCAAGGAAGGGCGGACTGGGGACAGATTAACTTATTGTTGCTTGTTTTGACATTGATTTTTTTGATCCAGGTTGTTATTCCAGGTCAGTGTGATAAAGTCAGAGGCTTACAGTGCGTGCTGTTAATTACACAGCACTGGGAACAGTACACCTGCTCAATGGCTGAAAACCAAAATATAGTTTTCAATTCTTACAGGTTTAACCAGTTTCTTATACAGGGTATCTTATGCATTCTCTGCCTACTGTTACTTGTTGATTTTTTTTTTTAAGTCTCCCTGTCATGTGCAGAATTAAATTACTATTTTAAGTGTATGCTATACATGCATACAAATTCTTGTTGTAGGACCACATAGCAGTTGATAGTATATAAATTTGGTATGCCGGTCATGTTGATATCACAAGTGTCTACTACTTCCTTTAGCTCTTTGGAAGGCAGTCAGCCCAAAGCCCAACTGCTTAGTTGCATGTTGAAGATCCCCATTTCTGTAATTTACAGCTATTATGATTGATATCCTATTTTTTTCAGGCCTTCACAACACTGTTTGCCTACTTATGCAACATGCCAGAGACTGATCTGTACCCTTGCTATCTGTAGATCCTTGTTAAACCTCCTGGCAAGCCTGAAGTATCATTATGTGCAGTGATGGTTCTCAAGAAAGACACTGTTGATACAGTAACTATCAATGGCTCTGTTTATTTATGTGAAAGATATTTCTTCTGTGAAGATACAAAGCTCTGACTGTACTCCAGTAACATGTGATGAAACTTGACTTTTCTTTGACAATTCTGTGGTTCATTAACACAGGAAAATGAAATTTAAATACTTAGAGCAGTAAAGACTGAGATGAGTTGAGAAATTCCAGAAGGTTAGTCCAGAGATCACACATCATAATCTTCAGAGTTCATTATTAACAATAATTTGGACTGGTCTAGATTTGTTAGCCAGTAGTGAGATGCAGGTCTGAAAATTTTGCTTTCACTTATGGTATCATATTAATTTTAAAAAGGGCACTTGTTGTGGCATAGTCTTGGGACAGGCAGTAAGTTTGTTCCAATTGCAGTGAGTGCTTGAGAGTAGTAGAGACTTGTGATTGCATTTGTGGAGATTTGATATCTGAGCTCTGTCTGCCTGCAGAAATTACTTGTTGCAGCCTGAAAATATAGGAAAATGCAGTTAGAGTAAGTGGACTTGCAAGTAGAGTAGCAGTAAGCATAGAAATGCTAGGAAGAGGCTTCAGAACTACATGGAAGGTTCCGCAGAGAGTGGGAGGAAAAGATAAATATGCAAAATGCACTTAGCCTATATGATGGACAGTGAGGAAAAATGCTTTAACAACTTCCAGCACAGCATTGCAACCCATTTTCCAGGCAGCAAAGCTGAGGTCAGTGAGCAGGAGGTCGCTGGTCTCCAGCAAGAAGCTCTACAGCAATGCTGTCTCTGTAGGCTTGGAGAATGGGTACTCATGTGGAAGAGACACAGAGAGAATAGCAAAAGGATAAACTGGATGCTGCTAGCAAACATGGTATTTAAAAAGGAGTAAACCTGCAGTTTCCCCACAGTACGTATTTAGCCTATATAAAGAGTTTATCTTATCTTGAGTTTTTGTGCATATCTTTGTTTTTTGGGGTTTTTTTTTGTTTTGTTTTGTTTTTTTTTCCCTTCCATGACACCATGTAGTTCAGCAGCAGTAAGTGTTATGCTGGGAAAAGAATACCTCAGATTCTTAAATTCTTGCCTACAGCTTCTAGTTTTGGGAAGATGAATTTATTTATAAAGTGACAAGTATACAAAGATACAATAGTTTCATAGAGATAGTTCTAATGAAAAATTTCAAAGAAAACTCTCTTGGTTTATGTATTTTGGCTTATGTTGAGCATATTGTAGGTACTGTGAATAACAGCCAATGTTTTGATATAAAAACATAGCTTGTCTTGAATATGTGGGGGATGACTGCATTTACCAAAAACTTAAAAATCTAGTAAATACCAGTGCTGTCAACAGATGAATTTGGTAAGAATATAAAAATGTGAGGAGTTTGTTAAAAGAATAGGTAGAGACAAAAGAAATAGCCCAAGAGTGAAGAATTTCAGAAATTAATTCAATTGAACAGGCATTGTCGTTCTCTTGGAAAAAAATATTTGTGAGACCATAAATGCCATTTTGCTGAAGCTTATGTTCCTTATGCTAATAGTGGCTGTTTCCTGATTAAAGATAATAGATTTTCTTTTTTTTCAAACAAACCTGGGTGCTACCTTTATTTTTGACTTTTTATTACTTAAACAATAATAATTATACATATAATATACATATATATAGTATGCTTATACATACTAGAAAGAAGAGCATTTTACTGGTGAATTGCTCTTTATACATCCTAACATAGCTTTATTAAAAAGCTTTAAAAATGTGATAGAACTTACAAGATCTGAGTTTGCAAAATCAGAAATTTTAAGTTTGTCCCGGATGATTTCAACTGTATGGTATTTTGAAAAATGGCATATAATAGGATATGAAAAATAGTAGCTTCCCCATAGTTACTGAGTATAATTCTATATGGCACAGAATAACCCTTGGTCAGCTGGGGTCAGCTGTCCTGGCTGTGTCCCCTCCCAACTCCTTGTGCACCTCCAGCCTCCTTGCTGGTGGGGTGGGGTGAAGCTGAAAAGGCCTTGACTCTGTCTAAACACACTCAGTGCTTAAATCTTTGAATTATCAACAGTTTTCAGCACAAATCCAAAACAAAGGCCCATAGTATATATTGCAAAGAAAACCACCAAAACTAGCACAATAGGATCATAAAAAAACTGTTGTCAAGAGAGGAAAGTAAAGATAAGGCCATTTTAAAAGAGCAACAGAGCAGTAAGACAAAGTATCTTGGAAACACAAACAGTTTTGAGTATATAGACCTACTGTTACTTGTAGTTGCAGTAAAACCTGTATCATTATGTTCTGTTAAAGATAACCACAACACGATCTTTTAAGTGCACAAGATATATTTTCAGGAACACTCTTTTTTCCATTGTGAAATATGCTTTTTAATGAACAGGCTGTTCGATTCACTTGGTTCATTTTGTGAACTCTTGATGTATTTACTGCTGTTTGAATACTGCTCTGAGGACACTTGGTGTTTATTAGGGTTTTCACAGGCATTTCTAGTGAAGCGCTTCATGTGCAAAGTACAAGAAGCTCAAAATGTGGGTGTAAATAAATACTAAGTATTCGTTCAGATCAGATCAGTGCTCCACACAAATTGTACTTCCAGCTGAGGTTGTTTTTGCTTCTCCTGCTGTGCCAGTATCCACTGGCATTCTCTACAGCTGAAAGAGTGAGTGAGCGTTAGTGTTCACCCTGTTACAAAGTCGTTGAGTTTTGATCACTGGCAGCAGTTTTAGTTAAGTTGGTAGAGAAAACATTTTCATGTTCCCCCTAATCTGACCCCCTATTGGCATTTACTTGGTACCAGCACTGGCTTTACTAAGATCCTGCAATTAAATACGTTCGAAGACTTCAGTTTCCTATTTTTGTTTTGTTGTTATTGAGGTTTGTTGTTAATCACATTAGTCCATGAACAGGCTTCCTGCGGACTGAACACAGGTGTGGAGGAAGTACAAAATGTGGTTGGTAAGGAAGGTAATGCTTCCTCAGAGGGCATCCATTGAGCAACTCAGTCATGTTGTAAAGTCTGTGCCAGTGTTTTCACTTAACATTTTAGACCAGTTTAATTTGGCTTGGCTTCAAAACAATCTAATTCTATCCCTTCTAAATGATTAGTTCCTGCCATTCCTTTTTGTGTCATTTCATATTTTGCCTGGTATATATTGATCAGGGCTGAAGCAGAAAGCCTTGCTATGTTAGAAGAGTTTCCACCTAAGACATCAGAATCAAATATCTAACCTTATATGTGTTGGAAGAGCATCAGTTGATCTTCATCACAGATACATAGATTTTCCATATAGGTTGTTATTTTGAAAGGCTAAATTAATTAAGTATTGGGGTGTGGGGTGCAGCAAAGAGATCAGTGAAAACTTTGCGAACACCCAACATGTTTTATTAAGAGTACTAAGTGTTGCAGTAGTTTCTCTTAGAATAAAATATTTTTATTTTTAATTTGTAGGTTTTCACTGCTTCTTCTGAACCTGGAAGAATATTACTTTGAACAGCACACAGCTAACCATATTATAAATAGAGATTGCAAAGATGAAAGGTACAAAACTCTTACATACCTTAATTTACTGGAGTCATTCTAGGCTCATGTATCTTGAATGCATGCACAACTTTTTTTGTTTGTTGTTCCTTTTAGAAAATTCAGAGGCTCCCTAAAAATCTGTTCAAAGTCAATTATCTTTGAACCAGATGACAGTATCCAGCCCATTATCAAGGTAAGCAGTGCAAACTTAAATTTCTTGGTAACTAAAGATTCTCTTGAAAAAGCTTTTAAGAAAGACTCTTTTTATAACTTGCTGCAGATACCATTGCGGGATTGCATTAGTATAAAAGCCCCAGAAGATAATGAAGCAAATAACCCTTTCACAGGGTAGGTAAATTGGGGATACTGTATGTATTTAACTTCCTTTAAAGCCCAAATTCCCATAATTTCAAATATCTTATTTACATTTTAGGAATACATCTGGAGAGATTTCTGTTGTATGTAGCCAGGTAAGACATGCATATAATAGATTCTTGATGTATAAATGGGTGAGGTTATATAAATGAGCAAGCGTATATTCCTTAATTGTATTTTTCCTCAAAGCTGTGATCGAAGAGTGGGAAGTTAACTGAGAACAAAACTAATTAGTGTCAAAAGCTTAGTATTAATGTGAAACTGTTGATGCTGGAAATTTCAAACTGTTAATGACTTCATTAGTTCAATAAACTGAACGTTTTTGCTCTGTGCATTTTATAATGGAGCTTAGGGAAACCACAGAATTGAATGAAAAAGGAGAATAGAGTGTAATAAAACTTGTTATTAATCGTCTTTAGTTTGCTGTTGTTACATTGCTTTCATCTGTTTTCTGCAGCATGTTGGGGTAATGGCAAAGCCATCTTGGTGCCTGCAGTTCAGCTTTGTGAAAACTTTGGACTGTACTCTGTGTCCAAGTAGTTTTCAGAAGATGTCCTGAAATATTGTCTTCAAGTTTCAGTCAAGAGTTGTGATTGTGGATGTATTCATTCTGGAGTTAACCAAGAAGATACACTTTAAATTTTAATAAATTTGAGTTGATAGGTGTTCCAAAGCTGTAAAAGTTGAAAAAAAAAAAAAAAGTTTGTGTTCCTTTCAGGATAAAACCAAGCTGAGACAGGAAATACAATTTTAAGTATTTTTGTGTATTTCTAAAATCTGTCTTTATCAATGCCCAAAATTGATAGCCTTGCTAAGCTACATGCTGCTGCAATCAAAAACAAACTTGAGCATTTAATACTGTCTATGCCAGAGAAGTTTGTGGTTTGTTTTGTAGTAACCAGTATATTTAATTTCATTTTGACACTGCTTCTGCAAAAAATACCATGTAATCTATTTCTTGAGTCTGCAGGTTTTCTGTGTACTGAGTGATTTTTAAAAAGTATTCTAACTCCTCCAGGCAGTGCTTCCACTGTACATCATTACTCTGTGTTCTGAAGAACAAGGGATTATAAGAAACGTCTTATAAGAAAGAGGAATTAAGTTTTAAGATAGCAAGTGTGGCTAGCACCCCCCACTCCTCCCATTTGTAGCTTGCCAGTCATGTTCCTAGCTCTGAGGAAATGTTCTGATATGCTTAGGTGGCATAAATGCTGGTATTTTGTATAAAAGGTATATGGACTTCAAGTGTCAAGTAGTCACTAGTTGTAATTATGACAGATCATTATCTAATTAAAAATATGGGTTTATTTAAGTAGAATTTTGGCCTTGTGGGAAGCCACACATAGGGAATACTTGGAACATCTTAAACATCTTTGCCTTTTAGAATCAGAAAAAAATGTTAATACATAGCTGGATAAGCAGCTTTTCTTTATGTAACAGACAATTTAGAAGTAATGGCTTTAAAATATAGTAAGGCAGAATAATAATTTGATATGATTTCAGTATTTTTTGTTGAGATAAAACTGGGGAAAACCCTCCAAAAATAGGAAATTAATAAAGTATACTGAAGTTTTTGCTCAGCTTACAAGTAAGGAAAACCAAACCATTATGTCTACTTCTTTTGTAATGTAGAGTGCTCAGTATAGTTATCCTGCAGAAGAGCAATGAATGTGAAGCAGGTTTCTCATTCTGATTCTCCTGTGGCCTGATTTGGGTCTGTACATGATGATGTCAGATGAAAGACACTAATTACCATTGGTTTTTAATGTAGCACTTAGAGGTATGCTGAGCATATGGGCTTCCGAGCCTGCCACTTGCTTTGTTTCTAGCTGGGTGTTTCTTGGAGCAGTCATGGGGTGAAGATTGGTTCTGTTGTCAGTTGGTGGGAATGGGGAAGGCTGTATGTAGCAGCCAGAAGGATTCTGAATGAATCTGTGAGTGTAGAACTGCAGGTGTGCTACCTATAGGAAGGAAACTGAGGCACTGGGATGATCAACCAAGTTTCTTGGGCCAGGAGTAGAACACAGTAGGTTATGCAGCTGTCACCCCAGGACAGCAGTCTCAGTATATTTTGTTTAGTTCAGAACCAGTCCTGAGCTTAGGCCCGAGACTTAGCAAAATTGAGCCTTCCCTACAGACAGCAAAACCATAACTTGTTTCTGGCTTGTTGCCGTTTAGATGGTGGATAGTAAGGCACAGCATACAAATTAGTGTGCTACCAGTCAAGTCTTTTTATAGGAATTGTGAGAATGTTCTGAAGAAGGAGAGTAGTTTTATGTGGGTTTTGGAGAGAGATGTTTATGTGGGTTTTGGAAAGATATTCTCAGAGGTGAGGCTAGTGCCAGAGAAATAAAACTGTTCAAAAGCATGGTATTGGATGAGGGAGGAAATCTGGTGTTCATTGTGGTTGGAGTTGGAAGAGAAACATTTAGCAGTAGAAGAAAGGCATTCATTTGAGAAAGTTTGCACAGTGTATGTTGCGTGTCACCAGTCTGGGGTAATTCCTGTTTGGGCAGAACCTTGAGCCACTAAAAGAGGGGGAGGATCTGCCCCACTGATTGTAGCTCCTTGAAGATCATATGATTAGGATAAAAGCCCACTAATCAACTGTATAAGTAAGCCTCTGAACAAAATTGGACTCTTGCCTTCCTTGCAGTTAGCTGATAAAAAAGCTCATTGTTTTTCTGCAGTTTATCTGGGGTGGTTAAAGCAGGATATTACAACTCAGTGTTTTGCTTGCTTAAACAGTGTTCTTAGCTTTATTTACCAGGAATTCTGATTAATTTTATTATTTTTAAGGTGTAAATCTGTGGTGTCTTACTCTTTCAGGTTTTTCTCATTAAAGAAAGAAATGTTATTGCACCCTATAAAACAGTAAGAGTAAGTATATGTTTTTTCACTGTTTTTAGCAAACTGGAGTTTTGTAAGGATTTTTGTTCTTATTTCTGAAAGAGTGAGGTAATTATCATTTGAGAAATATGACAATGAAGCTTTAAAAACCAGTAATTGCATATTGAAAAAAAACATGTCTGAATTCTTCTGTGATGGCTTTCTGCTACTTCTTGGACGACATGCTGCAGACTTGACACTTGCTGTTTACCTTCATGTGCAGCTCTGTGGGCTCAACAGTCAGAGCTGTCAGCTGACAGCCCGTGTACAGTGGACACTGCATCCTGGCTAAGTGGCTTCTCCTCAGTTCTGCTCAGACTGAGATTGCTGAGATTCTGCTCAGATGAGAGATTGCTAATTGATATGTCCCAGCTGAGTGTTTCTCAGTTCAAAGAAATGGTAGATAAGGCTGCTCACAGCAGAAATTGGAGCTTGCTCCTGGCTGCTTTCTGCTGATGAGGTCGGTCTGCTCTGTTCTGAACCTGGAAGCTTCAAGGGATACAAGTATACGTTCTTTGCTTAAATTATGAGATTAGTTAAGACACAAACACAAAACTTGTATTTTTCAGAGTTAATTCACATTTTGCCCAAGAGTTGAAAAAGGTACAGAATTATATTTCTCAGTGTTTTTGTTTAAATAAGACACTTCAAGAATTATGGAGTCTATAAATCTGTATTACTGTAGTGAAGAGCAGAGAGACAAGAGAGGATCTCTGTTTTCTCAACAAGTGCTTTGGGTTAGTTTTGTGATTAGATCTGCCTCTGAACTAGGACTTTAAAGGGCTTTATTTTCTTTTTGTTTTTTATTCTGATAACTCTTCATGCATTGAACCTATTTTGCCTTCTAGTCCTTCTATGATTTGTTTTGCAGCCATGTGCAAGATTTATTAAGTATCAGACAAATACCTTATCCCATTGCCAACACAGTGGAAAAGGAAAGAATCAGAAGGGTTGATTAGAAAGCTTTTAACTTCATTTTCTCCTAAGTTATGATTCATCCACAGCTAAAACATTTCTGATATTTAACCATCATGATTTACTTTGCTGAAGTGCAGCCTTATTTCTGCATTTTTAAACAAGAAATATAGTTCACTTTCAATCTTTTCTGATTTTTTTTTTCTGTTGCTGCTAAATATCTTCTTCTTCAATTGTTGCCAGTTCCATATGTCACTGAGTGCTGGAATTGAGTAATAAATTTTATCTTCCATGTTTTTCTTTGATTGTTTCAGATCAATTACAAAATACTGAGCTCTTGTCTTTGAATATGACTGGAGAGCTACAGAGACAACTGCTCACAAAAACTGTCACATTGTTGGCTGTAAGCAATACTTGTAGACCATTCACTAAGATTTCTGAGAGCTGTGGTTTTTTCCTGTTTAAGGAAAATGATGCTCTGGGTGAAATGTTGCAAGGCTATTAAATTGCTACTGAATTTAATGTCTCCCTATAATCCAGTTTCATTTGCTTCTCGAAGCGTGCTTTCCTTTTGCATTGCTGTCAGTTCAGCTCAGATCACATACATTACACTGAAGATGATCTAGATTTTCATATCTTCCTTCTTCAGTTTAAAATTAATCCAGCTGTATCTACTGATCAACGTCTTGCTTTAATCTTACTGATCATGTCATTGCTTTTTTTTTTTTAAGTCTAGCCTGAGAAATCACAAAACACCACAGAAATGTGTTGATATAGCTTTATACATTCAGGAGTCATGAAAGTATTTAACAATCTTTGCTAAATAGTTGTGAGTAAAGCTAGTGCCAATTGATTCATACACATACTTTTAATATACTTAAGTAAAAGCAGGAATGTCTACTATAATATGACACTTAAGAAAGCTGGGAAAACTTTATAGGAGAAAAATGAGTGTGCCACATAAGCTGGTTGATGTTTTAGTGAGGCTTTTGTGAATGGCTAGTCAAAGTAGACTGTGATTGGATTTGGGATCTTTTCAGCTCAAAACTACTGATGTAGATGAGAGTGACTAACTTTTTTAGCGTAGTTAAAGATTTGATGGGCTGGTGTCTTTCATCTATAAGAAATACAGTAGCTGTTAAAAATGTAACATGTCATTTGCTAGTTCTATATTTGCATATGTTTAAAATAGATATTAAAATAGGCAGAATAGGTATGATTGTATATTAACTTATTCACTTCAGAGCTATTGTGCTGTATTGTGTTAAACAACACTGCACAGAGAGCTTTCACCAGGCAAGATATATTTGTAAAGAAAAAAGATCAACATCTGCTTTTGGGATCTTTGATGTATAACACAATCTTTAATAGCATAATTTTACTGGCTTTTGGAGTTTTATTATTTAGGGGTTTTTAGTTTTAATTTTTTTTTTCCACAGAGTTCTGTTTAATTCATAGTGAATGAATTCTAATTCATAGTAAATGTACTTTTAATTTTAGGGTAGAACAGAACACTTATTCCAACTGGATATTGCTGGGAAAGTAGGAGATGTTGTGCAAACTCTACATCAGGTATGTGGCTATTTGAGATCCCTGCTTAGCTCATCAAAGCATCTTTTGATTTTTAGTGTAGAGGTTTATTTGTGCTCAAGGTGAAAATGTTGGAATATCTATTTTTAAAATGTGGACTTGAACACAGCATCTAGTTCTGACAGCTGTTGTAAGTGACCCATATTAGCTTTCAGTATGCAGTGTGGTACTAAGCAAAGTGGTAACATGGCAGTAAAAGTGAATAAATATGTCCTGCTTTAAAAAGAAATCATAATAGATCTTGTAGTATGCCATCACCAAGGATGCTACAGCCCCTCCTGTTTCTGTTGACTTCTGAGCTGTGTAGGACATTTCTGTGCTATTTCACTTAAAGTTCATTGTTTAGCTTTACAGGGCTTCTTGTCTAGATAGGATGGGAGATCAAGCTGCCATGGTGAGTATCTGATTTTTTCTAATATCCCTGCTTAATAATGAAATTGTGATATCACTGTTTAATAATTCTCATTGCATTTGAATCAGATACCATATTAATTTTTCTTTTCTTCCACATTAGATAACTGCTATATTACAATCACGCTTGGCTAGAACTTCATTTGATAAAAACAGGTACTTTTCTCATCACTTTCTACTTGGAAATAATTTTCGTCTTGTTGGTTGCTTAGTCTACTGCACTCATAGTTAGGTGGTTGGTTGAGTTAGTGTAAACTCTCTAATTCAGAGAGTTAGCTTCTTAGTATTCTGAAGTATCCGGAATGTAGAGTGGGAAATTCTGTGTTGAGAAGATGATTGTGTTGCTTCTTCTCCAAAACATTTCATTTCTATGTGAATTTATTGGATATCAGTATCTGCCAAATAGAACCATAGTTAGAGAAGTCAGCTGGCTTACTGCCCTGAGACTGGATCAGAATGTAGCAGTGTTCCTTTCTGGAGTGCCTGTTGAAGTGATGGTCCCAAAAAAGAACTTTATTCCTCTGTAAAATAGGCTTACTGAAGTCCCCATTCTGATGTCCCAAGGCTATAAGCTAACTAAAACCTTTCTAAGTAATTTAAGGGTGCCTCTACCAAAGTAAGAACTGGAGGTAAACTTACTCCTTTTCTTCACTTGTAGATTTCAAAGCATTTCTGAAACGCTGCATATGGAATGTAAAGCAGAAATGGTGACGCCACTGGTGACTAATCCAGGGCATGTGTGCGTTAGTGATGCTAACTTGTACTTCCAGCCTCTTAATGGATATCCTGTAAGTGCCTCGTAGATGGTCTTGCTTACAACGTGAGCACGCTGCCCTGCTAGTGGACAGTTCTAATTTTCTGTACTTTTTCTCTGAAATGCACGTAGAGTCCAAGAAGACTCTTTTCAGTTATGTTTAGAAGGTCATTAGTTTTCCTTTGATCTCTGCTGCATTCAGTGTATCTCTTCCTCTGAGGCTTCATTCTGTGCTATCTTGCTTAGTTTGCCTCCTACTGACAAAGCACAAAATGTCCTTTCCTCATTGTCTATTAATATTTGAAGATCACTATTTGTTACATTTCATTTAAGATACATTTCTCAATCTTAGTCTGATACTGTTCCAATTTAGTGAGAGCTTTACTAAGCTCTATCCGTGTAGTTTACTTTGGGAGCTCTTAGCTAGGTTTTCTATTAAACTGACCATTTCTTTCTATGGAGGAAAACTGAGTGCATGGTGCAGATGGATTACTGCTTTGGAACTTTATCATAGAAACAGAGGTGATTGTCTCAGCAGACCATTGACTTAGCTATGATTCTGTGAAATACCTTTAGTATGGACATGGCAGTAGCACTATCACCAGAAAACTTAAATTCTCAGATTCATTTTTTTTTT
>QUSF01000001.1:32505830-32552353 GCA_003676055.1 Chloebia gouldiae | reverse complement strand
AGTTTTAAACTAGAACAAGATATTGTCAAACTAGATAGAGGGGAAAAAAATGATTTTTACAATGGGGGTGGTAAAACACTGGCACAGGTTGTCCAGAGAGGTGCTGGATGCTCCATCCCAGGAAATATTCAAGGTTAGGTGGGACCACACTCAGAATAACCTGGTATAGTTAAACATAGTAAAATATAGTTAAACCCCTGCTCTCTGCAGTGGGTTTGGATAAGACAGCCTTTAAAGGTCCCCTCCTACCTGAATCATTCTATGATTTGGACGTGCTGGACGTTAAGGCCAAGCACGGGAAGGGAGTTTCGGGAGGATAGCGGTGCCATTCTGGTTCCGGCCGCCAGGTGGCGCAGTTCGCCCGGCAGCCCCGTGGCTTCCTTTTAACGCAGTTTGTGTTCCGCTTCTCTGGTGCCTGAGCGCTGCTGCTGGCGGCGGGCTCGGGGACCATACACTGCTGCCTACTTGTTCCTAAACTGCTCTGCTGCTCCGGCAAAAGCCAACAGCTTTTGGAAAGCTTCCTCTTTCTAACATAACTGCTTAGTATCACTATTCCACTACTAAAATGACATTAATGGATATTATTTTCATATTGCTAGTATCTGTAGTCAAGAAAAACTTCAGATTTTCTGAGGAGGGTAAAGTAGAACAACATAAACCTACTAGAATGTCTCCATCTTTTCTTCCCCCTCCCTCATCCCCCACAGAAACCTGTAGTACAAATAACACTGCAAAACGTGCGTCGCATCTATAAAAGAAGACATGGGCTAATGCCACTGGTAAGCTCAAGTATTTATTTTATTTTATTGTCTTGCTGTATATATGGTCTCTTATAGTGACCAGCTGAAGCAGTCTGAGTCATTAGGTAAAAGCCATGTGTTCTTAAAACCTCTGTATTAAATAGTAAACAGTACTCAATGATCCTTTCCAGTTTTTAAGTGTTTTCTTTTCCTGTCTTGTCAATAAGATGGAAACAGAGTGAATTCTGACAAGGATGAAAAACTTCTTTCATAAGCAGTCAGCACAGGAGAAGGGAGTGCCATTAGGGAGCAATTAATTCCATTTATCTCAAGCACCTAACACAGGATAGAATGAATTTCTTTCTTTTGGTTTATTTTCTCTTGATTGATTAATGGAGGAAGTTTGGTCACTGCTTCATATTGAGACTACTGTGGAGTGATGATTCCTGCTGCACATCACTGAGGAATGTCAAGAGCTCTGCAGTGAAACCTCAGTTGAGTGCTTTCAGTGTTACAACTGAAATTTCAGTCTTGTAAAATCTTTTTGTCTCAAAACACATTGAAACCAAATACACATTTTTTTGCCTAAGTGAATGGAGTAATGCAAAGAATTAAATGTCTGTTACCTAGGCTTAATCAATCCAGACAGAGCCAATCTATTGGATCAGTGAATGCTGTTGTGATTGGAAGTAGAAAATTTAGTATGTTAGATTTTTTGGGCAAAACTGCTACCCAGTATAGAGTCATAAGTCTTAGATGTTGGTAACTGGAACATTCTGTTAAAAACCACAAGTACTGCAGCTTGTTAATAATTGCTCTCATTTGTTTTTCCCCCTTTTAACATTTCAGGGACTTGAAGTATTTTGCACAGAAAACGATCTATGTTCTGACATCTACTTGAAATTCTACAACTGTCAGGATCGAGATGAGGTCTATCGCCTTATTGCAAAATATATAGGTTTGGAGTATTTATTTACTAATGTAGTGTGTAGTACCTTTGGAAGGGAAATTTGCTTGGATTTTGCTCTGTTGATGTGTGGGAAGAATGAGAAAAATAAACAGATATATAAGCTGTAACAATTTTTAATAGAAATAAGCAAATATCAAAATGAATGTTGTGAAATGGCACCAGTTTGGTTGTGTTTGAAGAACTGAGTGTGAAAGCTGAGGAGGCATTATTGAGGCAAAACTATTTTTTTTTTATTTCAACTTGATAAGCACTGTCATTTAACCGTCCCCTTCCCCCCTTCAAAAAAAAAAACCAAAACAAAGATCAAACAAATGAAACTAACAAAGCCGCAAAACACTATCTTCAAAGCAAGGGATAACTAAGATCCACTCAGATAAATTGTATTTTGCTGAAACAATATAGACTAGATTGTGTGTAGATCCCCCAAGTCTTTAGTTAAGACCCTATTGAGAAACTTCCTGCAATAGGTGGATTTCCAGTGCGCACATAAGTACCTGAACTTTCCTCAGTCTTAGGAGTGATTGATGAAAATTACTGTTCTGAAACAGTTGAATTCTCATTTCTATTACATCTTGTGTGCATTAATTCCTAGAAAGTGATGGCTATTTTTTTTGCAGATTGTAAACAGAAACTTCCTAAAATGTGTCCTGGGGAAGAAAGGGAGAAAAAGAGGTTTTTCTGTAGTTTGAAACATTGAAACTCATATTTACTGCCAATATTGAAAATGTTTATGTAAATTTTATGCTATTTCATTATTGTACCAGGACTTTAGTTCTGTTTCAATTATTTCACCTAAATATCAGTTGACATTTCCCTCCTGCTTCACAAAGAAAAATGGAAAAACCACAAAGGAATAACTTTCTTTTAGAAGTGTTTTAGTAGATTTTATATGTTTCTTTGGAAAGGAAATAGGTTCTGACATCATTTTCTCTGTTGTTAAAATACCTGTATGCTGTTACGGTTCTTCAGACTTTTTCTGGATAATTTTCTATGGTGAAATTCCAAAGTGTTGATGAAAATGCTGATGATGTTGGAGCTTAGAAATAAAAAATGGTGAGCCCTTTCCCTAAAAGTGTTTGTAGCACCTCAGTATCTCTCTGGCAGCAGAAGATCCTCTCTTTGAAGGTGCTAATGCTTTTTACTTGTAGAATTTGAAGTACTAAAGTGAAGGAAAGATTGGAATGTCTTTCCAGCAAAAGGAAGATTGAAAAATGTCTTTCCACCCTTTGCTGAGCTAAAATAGAGGCCTGCCATAATCTAATCCAAGTTTCCTTCTTGCCATCATGGCATGGTTACAGTCCTTCAATTCTACTATTTCAGGCACTTGCCCAGATGCTGTATATGGAATCAATGGAAGAAAGTTTAAAAATAAATAAATAACCCAGTTTTCCAGCAGCATACCTTGACATTACAACTAATAAGCAGGGTAATGCAGTTTGAATGTACTGAGCTCTTGCCTGTACTTCAAAGAGAATTCCAGGTGCATAATTCCTACTTCTTTGAGTGTGAGCCAAGTTTTCTTTTCTTCTACTTTGTTTCAGTGGATCTGAAATTAAATCTTGTTCACGTACATACATGACTTCTTTTTACTGATAGTGGGCATTCATGGTTGCAGTAGGAAAATATATTTCATTTTTGTCTTGACTCAAGCAGAACTGCTTCTAGAAATTTGAAATTCTAAAGGTTATCATATTGCTGAGAGTTGTTCATGGTCTGCAAATATTTTTCCATCCCTATGTAAATATTCATCCATTCTTACTGTGTTTGGTTGCATCACTCCTTCTTAATGATTTTTTTTTGGCCAAATGCAGTTGAGACTTGTATGCAGAGATATTAAAAAATGTGTGAAGTATGGTAGCTATGGCAACATGAAGTTTCCAGTTAATTCTGACTTGTTCTATAAAGAAACTGTGCCCTTAATTATTTTAAAGTATCTTGCATAATGTTAATCACATTATAATTTGGGGGCCAAAATCCAAACCTCACAACTCTTAATGTTTTATTTTATTTTAGAAAATCATATTGCAGAGCACACAGCTGAAAGTTATGTGTTACAGTGGCAGCGAGGACTTATATCAAATTACCAGTATCTTCTCCATCTCAACAATCTGGCTGATAGAAGCTGCAACGATCTCTCCCAGTATCCTGTATTTCCTTGGGTCATAGCAGACTACTCTAGTTCAGTGTTAGGTATGTGTATATAAAAAAGCATGTTAGTGCATCATGACCAACCTGAAATGGGGGGAGGGGCTTTTACACTGCATAAACTTCATGTTACATCAAAATGAACCTCGCATTAGTGGTCTTTGGTGTTTTCCTGTGGACTTACCCCTCTCTAGCTTAGGGACAAAATTCCTCACCTTTTTCTCTTAAGTATTGCACTCCTCAGATACAGAATATGTACCAAACATCTGTTTGGTTGCTTTGCAGATCAGCAGTACTGAGCATTCAAAGACTTCCTGTGATTCTTATACATGGAAAAGAAGCAGTAAAATGACTCCTTTTTTTTTTAACAAGTTAGAAACACTGAAATGTGTAGAATCCAGGTGTTTTTTTGTAATTCTTAGCATTGCATTGATAAGAGGCTGACAAGGCTCATGCCTAAATAGGTTCCTTGATTAAGGGTCTTAGTGCAGTTTTTGTTGGGATTTTGTCCTTTTGAGGATTGTGTCTCTCTGCAAGAAGCAGAGTAGGGGGAATCTCATAGTATTCATCAGCACTTGCTCAAACACTTCAATCTGATTGTATGGTGGGACTTAACTGTAGCCTGACAGAATGGTTAATGAGTAGGAAGAAGATGATACCAGCTGCTTTTGTGTCTTTGGTAGCAGTACTTTGATTACATGATAATACTTATAATAACTGCCCCATCAATTACTTGTTAGTTCTTAAGCAAGAGGTTTGAGATTATATATATTTGGAAACAAGATGAATAGCCATTTACAGTAAGACTTTATGGGATTGCAGCTAGTAGGGAGGGAGAAAATTGCTGGAGGGGTTCTGTGTTGGCTTTTGTTTTGCTGGTTGCTGCTTGCATAGGTTCAGGAGTTTTTTGGTTTGTTTTTAAATGTTGATTAGAGTACATTAAAGTCTAGTAGAATGCTTGGAGTCTATAACCAAACATTTGGTTTATTTCTGTTTTTTAAGATCTGACAAAGCCTGAAACATTTCGTGACCTTAGTAAACCAGTTGGTGCCCTGAATAAAGAAAGGCTGGATAGACTTGTGGTATGTATATCTTGGCATTTATATGCCAAAAGTTTTGTGCCTTATACGTATTGGCAATAAAAGGAGCTTTGTGTAGCAAGCTTTAGGAATTATGTCTTATGAATTATTATATGAAAAGTTAGCTACAAACTTTATCAGATGCATACCTAACCATTCCATGTTTATTTTGCAGCTTAATTTTATCATAACTGGTTTTATCGGTACAAATTTAAAATTATTTGAATCCATTTCCTCTCTCTTACTACCTTTCCATACCTATATACTTTTAAAAGTTTTGCATTACTTTTAAAATAATATCCTGAAATCCATTTAATGCATATATGGTGGCGCTGAGATGCTATAAACATAAATGGATTTTTGAAACTTCAAAACCCATGCATTTAAGTGCATAATGTAAAACATACATTTGAAAGAAATAAGAAAAAGTAATAGAAATTTTGTATTTCCATTTAAGAAAAGTAGTGAATTTGAGAGAGAGTACTTTAAAGGGAGGAAATTTGGATCCATGGAGGTCAGAGCCCTAACTTGCACTTATAATAGTGCACCAAATTTTTCTATTTCTCAAGGTAGGCAAGCTTTCTTTTCATAAGCTGTCAAACACATACTTAGAGACTTAGAAGGTCCTCAGTTACTTGGCTTTTAATTATTTGCATAAAATTGTCTTCTATGGAAAGTAAATTTTTCCAAAATAATTTACAGAACATTAGAAAAAAATACTGCCAGAATAACTCAATTATATGGATGAAAAAGATTTAAATGTTTCAAAATCATATAGCTTCTTAAGATTGTGAAAGGCAAGAGAATATGAACAATATTGCGTTTACAGTAACAATAAATAAAGTCTTCTTTCAAAGATCTGACTTTCCTCAAACTGTTATTGGCTTCATGCTTACTGCAGTAAAAGTCATTATGTTTTATTATGGTACATTTTAGAGTAATGCATAGGAGCTTCAGACAGGAAGGAACCTTCCAGGCTGTCAGTATGTTCTTCCATACTTTCTGTGAAAGACAAAAAGAAAGCATTTGTTTGCAATTCTTTGAATTTGAGCCACTGCTAAAGTGAGAGAGAAAAAAACCACAGAAAACATGATAGTTCTGGATGATCAGTTATGACAACTATTTTGCCATATTAATTTACTGCTCTGATTAAAGTTGCATGGACATAAGAACTTAAGAGTTTTTTTATCATTAGAAGAAAAATTGAAGGTGGGTGGTCCTAATCTGTGTCTTTAAAAAGAAACAGTGTGTATGTGTTCAGCGTTGAGGGAAAGCAGCAGTGCTGATCTGAAACAGACGTTTCTTTCTTCTTCCTGTGCTGCAGACACGTTACCAGGAAATGCCAGAGCCCAAGTTCATGTATGGAAGCCATTATTCTTCTCCTGGTTATGTTTTGTTTTATCTCGTTAGAGTTGGTAAGACACCTTTTATATGCTCTCTGAGCAGACAGTTACCTCCAAAGCAGACAATATTTGGAGCAAGCTGATGGTGTTTTTCTTTCCCCTTAGCTCCAGAATACATGCTCTGTCTGCAGAATGGAAAGTTTGATCATGCTGACAGAATGTTCAACAGGTTTGTTTACGTTTTGTCAATAACCGGGCTGGTTTTGTTTTCAAATATGCATCAACGGGGAGTGCAAAGCCTTAAAAATATTTTTTTAACAAATGTGTGATTGATCTATCTTATCTAGCATTGCAGAAACCTGGAAAAACTGTTTGGATGGTGCAACAGATTTCAAAGAGGTAAATAAATGGCTGGAAAATGATTCAAGTCTTATCTGTGAGAAGAAGCTTTCTCATCTACTGTTGATTTGAGAGTGTTTGGAGTGTGTTAGATTGTTTTTTGTTGTTGTTTGTACTTTTCAGTTGTGTGGGTTTGGTTTTTGGGTTTTTTGGGTTTTTTTGTACAGCTGATGACTGCATTTTATGAATCCTTTATTAACTGTATATTAATCCAATATCAACTCCATGTTTGCTCACCTGTGCCTGCTTTCTGGCTTTTACTTTAACGGAAGTATCATTGTGAATGTTATTGGAAATAGATAGGAATTACCAGAGTGTGGATTAAGGCTGAAAAGACAATTTTATGTATTGTCTGCTGGAATCTCATAAGGATTTGGCAGTATTGCAATGCTACATTTGGAGAGTTAAACCATAGAAGTAGTATCTTGGGTTTTTGAGCCTTTAGAAACTCTAACTTGCAGAATGTATTAAGAATAATAAACTGTCACTTAGTAAATACTGTTAAACTCCTTTTTCAAAGTAATGTTATTTAATACAGTGATGCTTTAAAAAATAGTCTTAAGTCATGGTGGTATTTAAATAATTTATTTAACTTCTGAAATTTGTCAAAATTTTAGTTTTATTCTAGATTTTAGTCTTGACTCTTAGTTGACGTCTTAAAAATGAGAAGGTAGCTATGCAATGAGAGTTCTGAAGATACTCGTAGATGTTGTGGATTCATATATCACACATTACATGTTAAAAATGTGTGCCACTCTGAATTTAGCAGTTTAGCTCAGAGAACTGACTTGTACAAAAACCTGGAAAGCCTGTCCAACTTTGGGGCTTGACATATGAACTTTAATAACTTTCTTTCCACTGAATGATCTGTTTAAGTGTTCAAACTAATATCAAAACTTGGTTGTTTTTTTGTTTGTTTTAATTTCCAGTTGATTCCAGAGTTTTATGAAAATGATTCTAGTTTTCTAGTAAATAGTTTGAAATTGGACTTGGGAAAAAGGCAAGGTGGAAAGATGGTTGAAGATGTAGAGCTTCCACCTTGGGCATCAGGTAACAATAGTCAAACTGCTTGTATTATTAATTAATTCAAGATTGCTGGAATCGTGGTTCTTTCTAAAAAATGTCCATTCTGTTTTCTTCTAAATGAGATCTTTCTTTAAAGCACTGACATAAATTAATAGGTGCTTTTAGTTTTTGTAAGAAAATTGACCTTTAGTGTGGGGTGTTTTGTTGGCTTTTTAAGAATGAGGAGGAAGAGAGATGGATACCAATACTGAACAGGATAGTCTCTCCTTTAATTAAACCTTTCTCTTGTCAGGTCCTGATGACTTTCTTCAGAAGAGCCAAGAGGCTTTAGAAAGTCCATATGTATCAGAACATCTTCATGAATGGATTGACATCATATTTGGCTACAAGCAGAAAGGAAGCGAAGCAGTTGCCGCTCACAATGGTAAATACACATTTATAGAACTAGCAGAGAAAAACGGGGATGCTTCAATTAGGCAAGAATAGTGAATTGTAACAAACACTGTGTTTTGAGTGTTCATAACTGTGCTTTGAATGCTTGATCCTTACTGAAAATAGTGATTTATCTGGTGGTATTGCCCTGATGCTGATTTGCATCTTTGAAGATGTGCTTCAGAGGGTGGACAAGATGATTCTGTAGCATTGCTGGGAATTGCTTGCACATCACAGTGTGGCAATATAATATGGAATTAGTGTTTCCCAATTAAAAATGGGAGCCTGCAGGGTCTCCAAATAAACATGTATTTAACCTCCTCCACTGTAATTTCAGTGAGAGAATTTCAACACAATTTCCTCCTCCTGAGAGAATTGGCAAGGGAAAGAATGGGCTAATGGGCTCCAGGTCTCTAGAGCAACAATGAAGGAAGAAGTTTGTGTTGGTTCATCCTTGTGTACCTACACATGGCTGCATGTGAGACATTTCACTGTTTGCAACATTACTCTGAATATGTATCTAGGCACTGTGGGCCCTTACAAAGGGGGGTGTTGTTATGCTACTGCTGTGTAGATGTGTTTATTTACACCTGATGAATAAGTTAATCCTTTACCAGTGATTAACTTATTCATCAGTTTGATATTTTAGCTGTGTATGTTACCACCCAATAAGGAAGTACCTTCTTTCAAAAAAGAGTATCAGATCAGATTTTTAGGGTGTTTATTCCTAAAGTCCTGATCCTTTTGAAAGACCACAAGTAACAGAAAATGTTGAGATAGTTTGCACTTAAAAAGATAGAATAAGTGTAGAAGGAAAATCTTCCTACAGTGGTGAGGGTAGGAATAAACAATTCCTCATTTTGGTACTCATTACTTTTTACTTTCAGGATAAGATGGTTGAGATAGCAAGGATTGTTTTGCTGGGGTTTGTTTGGTTTTGTGGTTTTTTGCTGTGTGGTTGGGGGAGGGTTGGGTTGTTTTCTACTGTTCATTCCTTTCCAGTGTACTTTCTCTACATGTCCTTAACAAATGATTGGCTATATTTTAGAACTGTAGGGTTTGGCAGCCAGTCATACTGGGAGCATAAGTGTCAATTACAATGTACCAAAGACTTCAAATACAGTAAATCAGCATATAAATTATGGCATCTATATTTTTACCTCTCAAAAGAGAGCACTAATGAGAGCACTTTTTATGCATAACATGATGCTTCTGCTGCAGTATGGATTTTTATTAGCATAATTGCAGACATTTAAGTAGATAAGAGAGTCAGAAGCGATCTGTGTATGAATGAACTTAACTCAAAGTAAATATTCTTAAGCAGAGGTCTCAAAGTCATTTACGTCATGGCACTTCAATTGGAAAGGTGAATACACAGATCTTTCTGATAATTCTTTATTACATTATGTCTGAAAATTAACCAAAGACCCAGTTATGCAGCTGTGCTTGCTTGCTTATTTATCTGTTTATTTATTTGTTTATTTGGGGTAGGTATTTAATGAAGCTTAAGTAAGTGATCCTTCCTCTATGAAAGTACTGATTCCATCTGAAACTTTCTGAAAAGCTCTTGGAAATACTAAGTTTTTTTTCAGTTAAAAAACAGTATTAAAATGTAAGACCTCAAACTCTAATGCTCACTAAAATAGGTTATTTGTGAGTAAAAATACAGCTCTGTTTGTAGAAAGACAAACAAAATTAGCCTTATATATCTATATTGTACAAATAAACTTTTTTTTTCATCAGTGTTTCACCCATTAACTTATGAAGGAGGAGTGGATTTAAACAGGTAACTAACAAGAATCTAGATGTTTTTTTTAAAGCAGTTAGCTAAGTTTCTCAGTATCTCTCCAAGTTCTCTGCCAGCTGTAAAAGGGCTCTGTACATGAATGGTGTTGCTCTTCCATTTTATACTCCCAAATATGCAGAGAACCAACATCATATTCTCCATTTTAGCTTGCATTGAAAAACTATTTTTAAGCATTTCTTCAGTCTGACTTTTGTGCAAGTGCTTCAGTTTTTCAGTCATTGAGACTATTTTTATTTTACATAAGAAAAGTTGTTATATGATTGTATAACAATCATATAGTTGTTATATGATTGTGTTATATGTTATATGAAGCTGTTATATGATTGTAAATCTGCAGTAAATCAGATCTATAAGAATGTGTGATGGCCTGTAGTGCTGTAGTAACTGCACGTGCACTTCCATGCTTTTGGGGAAGGAGGGGGGGGAAAGTACTTATTTCCTTGGTTTAATTATATATCTTGCTTTGTAAAGTATTATGGACCCCAATGAAAAAGTAGCTCTGCTGACACAAATCCTGGAATTTGGACAGACACCAAAACAGTTGTTTACAACCCCTCATCCTCAAAGAAAAATTCAGAAATTGAAAAGCTTGTCTCGAACATCTAGTCACAGCATTTCCATAGCTGAGTCTCCAGGTAAATCTTTAATAGATAAACTAACAATGTGAAGGATTTGTAATTTTGAGTAGTTCTTTCTCCCACAGGATCTCATTATACAACTCTCTTGGCTACTTTCCCTGTAAGCCAACTCAAGATAAATCCATGAACTAAATCTTAAAGAAAAACAAAACTAGACCAGTTTCAGATTTCAAAATACAGGTGTTGCCCTGTATTTTGCCGTCTGTTCCGGTGGTCTCCTCTGGGACTGTTCAACCTCTGCTTCTGAAGCTGTGGGAGGGTGATCATCCCTGGCCTTTCCTGACACTTTAAATTCAAGCTGATGTGACAGCAGTTTCAATGACCATATCTGCAGGCATTCTAAATGATGCAAAGATTTGTTTGGGTTTGTAACAGGAATGTCTTAGGGGTAATAAATTAATTAGCTTGATCAAAGTAAACCCTAAGAACTTAAATTAAGCATCTGAATTTTTTCTCCTTTTCCATGACTTGAATGAAAATCTGAAACGAAATTTTTTCCCCTATACTACTACATACTGTAGGGGCAGAGTTGATTGAATAATTTTCTTTTAGAAAAGGATTGTAATGCCCTCACAGGCTTCTGTTCAGGGCAGGACTTAAACCACTTCTCTGAAACTAAGATGCCATTGTCTTCATAATGTATATAGTGATTTAACTGTAAATTGGGCTGAAGATTGAGCCCAGGTATCACTTGGAAAGATTTTCCTCATTTGCTTGTCTTCAATTCACTTTTAAGCAGAGGAATGACAATGAGTGCTACTTAGCATGGCAACCTGAAGCATCCAATGGCAGGAGTGGCTTTGAGAGTTGTATGTGGTGATAGTAATGGTTGTGTATTGAGTAGATTTGCTGCCTGAGTCATTAGTTCACACATCAACAGTTTCTCTTGGGTTTGATCTTTTTATAATTGATATCTAATTATCTAAGTTTTGTTGCATTTTTAGTCCCTTAACTTTTGCAACAGTGAAATGAAGTTGTTTTTAGGTTTTCTTTTTTTGTTGTTTTCCATTTTGGAATTGCATTCTGTAAAGTCTGCTGTTAAAAAGCACTGATTTGTTGAGAAAAATCCTATTTTTGACTGTGTAAGTCTATGCAAATCTACCAAGAGATTAGGGAAGAAAAGTTAGTGATCTTGTCACTCTTTGCATTAGTCTAAGGATCTTACTCCTGAAGATCTGCATGATTTCTGTACTTTCATATTTATGTCAGCTACCTAGGTATTTGAAATATGTCTTTTTATTTTGTATTTGTGATGGAACTTTATTGTGGTATTTTATTGCAGTTTCTCCAAATGAAGAATCATTTGAAGATTTGACAGAAGAAAGTATAACACTTGCCTGGAACAATATTACCAAACTAAAATTAGATACACAATGTAAAATTCACAAAGAGTAGGTACTACTCTTTTCAGTCAAAATTCTTCCACTGAATTGGTAGGGGGGAGGATCTGTGTGTCAGTCTGAATGATGGCTTTGGGTTTAAGGTAAATGCTTTTCTTTGGGAGATGACTTAGTGATTTGATTATGCAGGATGAACTTGAGTGTATGATGGGTTATGAATCCAGAGAAGGTATTTGTCAGCTTGATTTTGGCTATTGTTTTTCCTTAGCTCTAGATCTGTATAAGTTCATTATCATTTTAGTACCTGAAGCAGATATTGATTACTCTTCTCTAAAACTGATAACAACAGCCAGATAAAGACTTCCATCTATATTTTTTTATAACACCAGGAGGATACAACTTCATACCATCAGATCTGAAAGGTTAAACACTTAAGTTGTTCCACTGTACACCTCAAGCTGCTGCTGCATGAGCAGTTTGCCAAGTCTCCAGCTATAGATTTTCAGTTAATCCAGGTACCAAACTACTGTTCTGGTGAATTCCTAGGGATTCACGAGTCAGTAGGGGCACTTTTCAGGTGAACTCTGAAAATACCTAATAATGAACAACGTCTGCTCTATTTTAAAGAACAGTTTTTCCTTTGCCCCCATCTCTTGTCCTAGTGACCAGGCTGGTTCGGAGGATTTCTTACTAACTTGAGTCCAGCTACTTTCTTGGTGACTATAATCGAACCTAGGAAAACATTATCATGTCCCTAAAACAAGGTAATATTTTTAGTCAGAAATCTGTTACCAGATTGTTAGCATTAGAGAAATCCTGATCTTGAAGAGAATCAAATTTCAGCTTCTGATTACTTTTATTATTTTTTTTTTTCTTAAGACTGCTGAGAAATAATGAGACACAGAGCTGTGTAACAAAACTTTGGCTGTGCAGGATGCTCTGTGCTTCTGAATTCCCTGACATAAGCTTTGTCTAAATTTCTATCTGTAGTGACTTTGCCAGTGTCAAATTAAAGGAGCAAAAATGTGCAAGTTCCAATTCCCAACACTTGAGGTATTCAGTGTCTGCTTGTCAGCAGCTTCCTGACTATTTGTAGCTAATCTAGAATTGTAAAAAATAAATGTGAAGCATTTATCTTCTCACACGGGCAAGTCCCTTCTCATGAAGATGGAGTTCTTACAGAACACTATAGGGATCCTGTCCTGGTGTTTCACATATTGTGTCAAGGTATATTTTTGTCTCTAGGCAGATCACACACCACTGTAGTGTTTTTTATCTCCTTGAATGTCTTAGCTCTTACAGAGCTCAGATAACAGATTTCAACTGTAGTCTGTTTACAGTATGGTGGTTAAGTTTCAAAACCTATGAAGTCACCCACAAGCTTACTTGTATTAAACAGGGCAATTACTGGAATAGCAGTCACTTGCAATGGGTCTTCTGTTTTCACTACATCCCAGGGTAAGTATTGCATAAGTATTTACCACAACCTGCAGTGTAAATGCAGGTTAATATTGGGGTTTTTTTTAACAAAATGGCATGAAACTGAAATATGTGTCTGATGTAATTAAATAGCTTAACTCTATGAATTTGTTCAGTTTAGATTGTTTTGACTCAAGCATTTCAATATTATCTAGGCTTGAAAGATAATTTCAGTGATAATAATGGAAGTTTATCCATTTAGATACCAGAGTTCTCTTAGAGTTTGAGCATGGGGTAGTCCATCTGTAACTGGTACAAAACAGGGTAGTTCAGGCCCAAGTCACAAGCGTTATAAAGTTCTCAGAGACTGTGAGAAACCGGAGATGTCTGCTTTTCATACTAAGATATTCAAGCAGAAGCAAAGTTGTCAGCTTCTAGAATATAAAATAGTCCATTTATTTTCTATTTTGTCCCTTATCCCTAGATTCAACTTTGAAGATGTTTTCCAAAGACTCGAAAACCATCCAGAGAAGTGTGTCCTTTTCAAACATGGTAGGCTGCTGTCAAAATAAGAATGAGATGACTGGGAGTCTTCTGAAAGCTGCTCAGTGAGATGGCTCTTAGCATCCATCAATGCCTCTTTTCTTTCCCCTGCCTACTCAGTTGTATTATGCTTGAATAATTTAGAAGAGTGAATTGAGACTCTCTCGGGCCACCAGAGAGACAGAGCATGTTCTGCAGACATGGGGAAGTATAAAATGGTTACACTGGCTCTGCTCTGAGCTGCCCTGCTATCCAGGGAAGAGCTTGTGGTAGACAGATAGTCTGGCATGAGCAGGGTTTTTTTCCTGAGCAACCTTGAAGTCATTTGGACCAGAATTACAAAGCTTAAATTCCACCCACATGCTCGCATCCAGCATTGCCTTACTGCACCCAAGTGTTTGAAGCCTGTGAGTCAGCCAGCAGAGGAAAACCAAGCACAGGGAGTGGAATCTGTGCTGGATGAAAATGAGCCATCCTTCTTCCATGTGCAATGATCTCAGCAACTTGTGAACAGCACTTTCCCCCTGCTCCCAAAAGAGCTGGAAAAAGGATTCTGAATTTGATTTTCTGTCCTTGAGCACTGTGGCCAGACCTTAGTTATAAAGATACATTCCCAGTTGCCATATTCAGTCTTCTATTGGCGCAAGACACCAAGATATATCAATTTTCTCTCTACCACCATCTCTAGCCCAGACAGAAGCCATAGCATGCTCTGACTGGTCCCAAGTAAATTACAGGATCAAGACCCTGTGGTCTGCCATGGGACATACTAGCAGGTCAATCTTGATACATCAGTTCCTAATCTTCAGCAAAGGGCAACTTGGAAACATTGCTTCTTGGCAGTGGAAGACCTGAGATGATAAGTACCTGTGATGGAGAACAAACATCAAAAGAATCTGCATGTTTAGTTTTAGTTTCTGTTAGCTATTTGTGTCTAGAATTTAGAGCAGCTTACAAGATGAAGAGCTGACCCACTTACTTCTAAGTGAGGAATTGCATAACATGTGCTTGAAATACCAGTTTCTTTGGAAAGAATTATCAGTTCTGCATGTATTTCTGAATGTTTCTGCTACCTTTATTTAATAGAGATTGGGTATTGTTGATGTTCAGTGTCCAGTCTCTAAGGTTTTTTTTTTTGATCAGTGTTCATATAACATCTGCATATTATTTTTATAGAAGATTAAAATGCTTCTTGTTCTCAAAAAACATGTTAATGTACTCAAATTGGATTTGGGGTAATAAACTGAATATTACTTTTTTTTTTATTACAGGCTTTGTCATCTTGTCTGATCTTACCAGGAGATACTACGGTCATAAGTTCTTCATGGGACAATCATATGTGTGTATTTACTTCCTACTGACTTTATTGAATTGCATGGAGTGCCTTGGTTGCTATGTTTATGGTTTTGGATAATGATACAGAAAATAATCATATTTTTAAAACACAGTGTCTGTATTTTTATTTTTTCCCACTAGATTTCTGTTAGAAACTACAGAAACAAAGTTACTTTACTTAGAAGAAAAACCCTTAAGTTTTATAAGATGTAATGCTTTTATGACCTTTCTCTGTTAGATACTTTTATTCAATTGCATTTGGAAGACAGCAAGATGTCCTATTGGGCCATGATGATGCAGTCAGCAAGATCTGTTGGCGTGATGGGCGCTTATTTTCTGCATCTTGGGATTCCACTGTGAAGGTTTGTAGATGGGATTGTTACAGTTGCATGACTATTTCTAGCCAGCACTTTGTAATATTCAGCCAGCCAAATGCTTTGAGATGAGTACCTGTTGTACTAGAGTAATAGCCTAGCTAGTATCACAGTAAGTTTATTTCCTGAATTTGTTCTTCATTTAGATTTAGCTAAAAAAATAAGCTAAATCAAATTGTTTCAAAGCTAAAGTGTTGTTTTTCGGGAAATTTCATTCATTATAACTTACTGTAAAAAATGAGAATTCTGAAGACAAAGTGCAGTTGTTGGAGAAACTGGACTGTTTTGTGACTTTGGTGATTCTGTTTCTTGGGTGGAATAGATTTCTAAAATGTTTAATAATTTTGTAGCTTTACATTCTTCAGCTAAGAGGAGCAGAAACTTGCTAATCTAAAGAGCATGCCTACAGTTAGATGGAAAGATAATTTGGAAGCTAGAGACAGGAAAAACTTTCCCAAAGCCTGCTGTGTATGATTTTTTGGTAAGTACACATTTAGTGCAGTGATATACCCATTCTTAGGTAGGCTCTGTAGGCTATCTGGAGTCAGCAGAGTTGTGTTCACCATGTGGTTCTGCTTAAGGTAAAGGAGTTCAGGTGCCATTGCTGCACTCTGCCACGTAGGCAAGGCCCACAGTGAACACAAGCAGCCTTCCTTGTAATGTGAGAGTTCAGCACTCAGGGAACTCATCTGGGGTTATATTACTGCTTCCTTGAACAAACATAACTATCTGTGTTGCAGGTGTGGCACTGTGCTCCTGGAGAGACCTTGAGCAATAAAAAACACCACTTTGAACTGCTTGCACAGTTAGAACATGATGTTAGTGTAAGTATGTTGATAGAGTATCTGAGAATAAGAAAATTAATTGATGATTTAAATCATGATCTAGTGGTAAGGCACAAAGATTGGGTTAGGGGCTGAAGGATGTATTTTATGAAATGTGTGTAGGGCCTTTTTGTTTTGTTTTGGGGTTTTCACCATCTGATGGTTCTGCACCAGTGTTCTGGGCTTCCTGGGTTGAAAGGTCCATTTCTTGGGACTGAAGCACCAGTGTAAACAGAGGTTTCTTAATTTGTGTTGCTCAGCTTGTATGCACAGAATTCCTATGGGGGGCAGGAGGGATTTTGGTGGTTTTTGTTTGCTTCTTTGGTTTTGAAAACAGATTAATATTTTTTCAAGAGTTTTGATTGTTACAGATTCCTCTTAATGTAAGGCAAGCAAATGAAAAAGAAATCCTGAGTTGTTTACCATGCTATCATGGTAAATATCTTCATGAATTTCACTGTAAATATACAAACACATTGTGTGCAATGAATCATAAATGTGTAACTGCATACTTTTGTTTATAGCCTCTAATATCAGTCTGTGAAGATATTTAGAATGACTATGTTCTAAACCTTCCTAAGAGTTAGTTTTTTAATAGGTCACAACATTGGCAAATACTGAAATGGTTCTGATAACATTTAAGAACTGTACCCAAGAGAACTGGAAACAGCTGATGGGTAGGAAGTTTTTTAGAAGTTAAAAATTTTACCCCTAAGGGTGTAGTCTAACAGTTAGATGGAGAGTGTTGGTACTAAAAGCAATCTGAAATGTCACAATTTCTGATTCTGCAAAGCAAAAGCTTTTTAAAATATCTTCAAAGTGACCTATTTTTTCTTATTATTGTTTGGATTTTTCATACTTATACCTAATTAAGGATGTTGAGAATTAAATTCAGAGCTTTTCATAAATCAAATATCCTCTTAGGGATAATGGGCTTGTTTTGTGTATGTTTAAAATGTGTCTCAAGATGGCTCACATGAAAGAAGAGGAAAAGTCACGGGATGTTTAACTTCCTAGGTAAATACAATGGACCTTAATGCTGCAAATACCATCCTGGCTTCTGGAACCAAAGAGGGTACCATTAGTGTTTGGGATGTTACCACAGCAACAGTGTTGCACCAGTTGCCACATCATTCTGGGACAGTATTTCATGCTGCTTTTAGTCCGGGTATGTTGGATTTCAGTTTTTAATATGCACTGTTGGGAGTTTCAAAGGGAATCTTATTCTTAATATCATATATCTTTCTTATTGGAATTACTGCTTTATGGAGGATGGTGAGATGTTTTGGATTGTCACACATCTCCTCCATAAAGAATTTAATTGTACACAAGGCCATGCTAGGCTGTATACCAGTGATCTAGACTCTAAACAAATCTTGTTTATCTTTGCTTGGAGAGTAAATTATTTATAGACAGGTAAGTCAGGTATTGTCACATCCAACATGCTGATCACAGAGTGCTTTGGCAACTAGAACTGGATGTCTGAAAATGTTTTTTGTTTGTTTCCTTCTTTTGTACAGACAGCAGACATCTACTGAGCACAGGGGAGGACTGTTGTTTTAAAGTAATAGATGTACAAACTGGAATGCTCGTATCTTCTGTGACCACTGAAGAGCCACAGAGGTAATGCTGAGCACATGCACGTTATGGAGCTGGGTAGAGATAGCTGGTGACAGCAGAGTGGGAAGGGCAGTAATACTGGGAACTTTGTTTTATTGCATCACTTTTTAGTGTGCAAAGACTGACATTCTAGAATGTTGTGTGCATTATGATCAAGCTTTCCAAACTGGGGCAAAATCAAGCAGCTCTCTAAGTAAATAACTTTTCAACAACAACTTTCACGTCCCTTAAACATGATGACAGCTGTAGCTAACCAGCTGTTGCAGCAGCTGAGCTCCTACAATGTCTAACAGGTTGAGTTTTCTTATTTGAATCACCTCTGTCACTTATATTGATTTGTTGGGTTTGTTTTAATGTCTTCTTTTTATTTTTATAGTCTTAAAAAAAAGATTGGCTTTTAAAATCAAAGACCAGTCACCTTTTTCTACCAACTGAAAAGTATACAGTTATTTATGGTTTATCAAATAAACAGATGGAACGCTTACCCAGTTACTGGAATAAAAATATAGCAGCTATACATGGAATACACTTAATTTTTTTTGTGGGTATACATAACTACATATGCATGTTCACATATATATATTCACTAGTTATTTGCCTAAAAGTCATCTTTGCTTTTTAAGTGATGGTTTCAGGAATAGGAAGTGGCAGAAGTGAAAGTGGTGGCTCATGAGAGCAGTGGGAAATCACACACATGCATAACTGACTGGGCCCTCTTCTGTTAGGGGATTATATTTCATAGAAGTCTGCCAGGGGAAGGCCTGGCTGGGTCTAGGGCAGTCACTCTTTAAAATAATTTGGGAATAATCTTTCTGGAAAGACTGTGTTGAAAGGTTGTTTCCTTTGATTTCTTATGTCTATTTCCAGTTCTTTTTTGACCTAGTTTGGAAATGTTTGGCTGTCATAATGCAAAAGCTTGACATGAATTAATTTCAGATTTACTTGCAGGTGCTTCAAATGGGATGGAAATACAATCTTATCAGGATCTCAATCTGGTGAATTACTGATTTGGGACCTTCTTGGAGGAAAAGTTACTGAAAGAATCAAAGGGCATACAGGTATGCCTGAACTATTCCCATTCTCAAACTGAATGTGAGATTGCTATTTTCCAGCTCTTTTAGTCCTGAAAAGTTTGAGAGTCATGTGCTCAGCCAGCTGGCTGTTCCTGATGTCAGCTTTACCTGAAACACAAGAATTAAAAGTAGGTCCATGTGAGCCTCCTCGGAAATCAAGTAAGAATGGAGGAATATTGCTTTGTACAAGACTGGCCAAAGGGAAATTACTTTCATTTTTTCTAATTCACACAACATTGAGAAAGTCAACATTTTTCTACCTCTTGGCCCTCAACTATAGTATAGACTGTACTGTATCCTTTGCCACAGTCTGTCCAGACTGAGTCTAAGAACATTAAGTACTGTAGTAAACTTGTTTTGGATTGGGATTTAAAGGCTGAGTAAATGTATCTATATAGTTTCAGTACATCAGCAACCAGGATGTGTGGGGGAAAAACTACCTAAGTTACTAAATCAAGTTGTTAAGGCTATTTAACAACAACAGTTGTTTCAAACTTCCCTACTGTAAGTTTTATGCTGGAACTTGACCTGTGGAGAGGTCATTCTGTACTTGGGGACTTCTCAGAAGTGGGCATATGCTACAAGATGTGAATACAGTTTAACATGAAAATTCCAAATGGCAGAGTGAAAAAGCCCATTCTCCATGAATACTTTCCTTAGTTGCCATCAGGATTCTACACTGCAATGATGTTGTCCCTCTAGTACCAAAAGTCAGCTGAGGCAATGGAGCGTGAGATCCTTACTATGAATAAGAGCAGCTACCTAGAACCCTACTAAAATTCCTCTTAGCATATATGGTGTCAGTGTAATCCAATGCTCAGACTATGCTAAAGTCTCTCAAAGAAAGATCTGTACTGTCATCTTGAGTACCACACTTGCATTTGGATTTACTTGTTTGTGATTTTGTTTCTCAGGTGCTGTAACGTCCATGTGGATGAATGAACAGTGCAACAATATTATTACAGGAGGGGAAGACAAACAAATCATGTTCTGGAAACTGCAATACTAAGTGCCTTTCCCTCCAGTCATTTAAATGAACTCTTAATTTTAAACCAAACCTTTTAAAGGAACTTAACTGTGTGCAATGATGGCTGCTGAAGTTCAACCAGATAGGAAGCTTTGTTCAACCACAACTTTCTATGTTATGTTGACTTCACTGAGAGCTCTTAACTTCCATAGAGTATGCAGTTGTTTTTCATGAACTATTACACTGAAATTGCTTGTGTAAAATGGTATCTGATATGAAATTAAAGACTTATTTTTCTGTACTTAAAGAGCTCTTAACTTGCAGTCATTTTTTGATTTACATGGAAAGTATCATAGCTTGCTGTTTGATCTGCTTTGAAAGAAGAAGCATTTGCATTCTTAATTTAAGCCTTTTAGGGTGTGTGGAGCTTAATGCTGTCATGTCATGTGCAGTCAACATTTCTTCTTAGTAGAGATGCATGTGATTGTAAATACTGCTTTGAACACTGCAGCAGCTGCTGTTCTGAGCAGTCCCCAGTCTGGGCTCCTAGATAGTCCTTAGCTGTGGCTATTGTGAAAAGGCATAGAGCACAATAAGAACAAATTCTCTCTTGATTTTTCCTACTCAAAACCAGCAGTAATGTATTGATCTGAAAAGAAGACAAGCATAAAATTAATCTCCTAACAAACCAGCTACACATACATGTGTTGGGATAAATATTCCCCTAATCCTGTGCCTGAAGCTGGAGCATAAAAGACTATCACTCCTTTTTTTCATTTTTATTACTATCCTTTTCCCTTAGTAATCTTCCACATTTTCATGTTTTGTTTAGTGTTCTCAACGTTCTTTAACTCAAATCACCTTTGGGATGCAATTTCAGTATGGCATTTAAATAGAGCTACAGTTCCTGGGTTTATCCAATCTCCCAGCTGTCTTAACGCAGGAACAAAGCAGAGTTGGACAAGGATTACTTTCTCTGTAGGACTTCAGGGTATCTTTTCCTGGGAGAAGCTGTTCTGAAGCGAAAGACTTTGAAATATTTAAATAGTTTAAATGAAGTTTTTAAATTGTTTATTTACCACAATAAGCATTTACATGTGTAATGCTGCCTGAGTATGACTGAAGATCTATTTATTTCTCTGCTGGTCTTCCCTACTGCTGGTGTTGAGGTACCTTGGCACTGTCTCCAGGGCACTGTGTTCAGTCCGATATTGTGCCTTGGGTTTGACACCCAATGCCTATTCCAAGGCACAGCTGTTTCTTGCTATTGTAAAACAATCAGCTTATGGTTAGGCTGTTCTCTCATTCCCTCAGTCTTCTATTATGATGAAGTGTGAGCTTATTTTTCAGTAAGGTAAGGCTATTAAACCAAAGTGGTATTTATTTCAGCTGCATTACTCTCCGGACTTAGAAGATAACTGGATTTTTATGTAATCAATGAATGTGTGTGAACCACACATGGCAAAAGACTAAGCCATACCATGCACGCCTGCTGTACCAGTCTTAATCTTGCAGGAGAGTATTTAGTGTCTGCCCTGTTTCTTCACCTTTAAATTTATTTATTTCCCAAACATATCTGTGTGTAGGCAAAGATTATAGAATGTGATTTTTCTACACTTGCCTGGAAATAACTTAGGTGAATTCTGGATTGTCCTTTGTCACTAGGGGGCCTCCTGCTGAGCCTACACCAGATGAAAATAACTCGGAACTGAGGAGGCACAAGCTTCAGGGTCAAACTCCCTCAGAGAATACCCTTTTGGTTAAATATGGCTGCATGGTATGCATGGCTCTTGAGTGCAGCTGAGGTTACCTTCTGATGTAAAGCATGCTCACAAAACAGCCCTTACCCTGCTCCATTGCCTAAAGCAACCATAGCTTTTTAAAGGAGAAAAAACAGTCAAGTTAACCATGTTGACTGGATTCTTCCTTGCAGTTTCTGTGAATTTATGTATATGCATTTAATAATGAGTTACTCTTCAATGATAGCTAATTTTTGCCTTGAAACAGGAGCTTTATATTATTCTTTTACTTCTGGTTGCTATCTGCTATAGCTTGAATTTGTTGTACTGACATTCTACCATTGTTTTTTCCAATGGATTGTCCCAGTAATTCCAGCAATCTGGCTGATAACAAAAAAAAAAGTATTCGCATTTTACATTCCCTCAACATATTGCTGTCTTAGTTTACTCTTTTTTTTTTCAGTTTCAGCTTCAGCTTGATTTGTTTAGTAGGGAGTCACAAGACTTAAGTAACCAAATGTCACTTGTTAAGCTGTAAACAAAGAGTTTTAAAGCCCAATTAGATCTATAATCAGCCCTTGCTGACTCATCTGATCCTAAGTAAAAACTGGTTAGAAGCAGAGATCAGTGTCTGGGCTCCAGGAATTTCACAGCTAAGCAAAGAAGCTCAGCAAAGCCCTTAGAGATGACTGCAGGCACAGGGTTAGGCCCATGAAGGCTGAATTATACCAAAGCTACATAAAGCCACCAATTAGTTCCTGTGTAGGGTTGCCACAGTGGTTCCAAACACATCATTTAGTAACCAAATAGTCCCATTAAATTGGCTTGCAGGATGAATTTCATCACTTCTCCCGCCTGAAATGCTGTAATGGTTTTCTCTAGGTTAGCATAACAGAGAAATTCATTTCAGAAACAGCAAGCTACATCTCAAGACACTTCTTCACTGCTGAACTTCAGTCCTCCCTGGAAAAGCAGGTCTCCCAACCCAGGAAAAGCTACAATTAACCTACACATATTAATGAGGAAGTGGCAGATGAGACTCTGTTTATTGCAGACTGCCAAGCTCTGAAGTATTTGCTTCTCTTTTTGGTGTGATCTCCTTATAATCTTTTGCATATGTCCCTTAAATGGACAAGTAAAGAATCCCCAGACCAGTTCTTGATCCAAGTAAGTTCCAGTGCCTGACCATCCTCACAATAAAGGATTATTTCCATTCACATCTTATTTAAAGTAGCCCAGAGCTACCCCTTCTAAAACATTTCAATGTTAAAAGGAGTAAGCTTGTTAAAACATTTTACACAGCATTTCCTATTGCAGTTGTTGGCTGAAACTGACCTTGATAAAACAAGCCTGTTTTAGCTCATCTTAAGTAGGTACACACACAGGATGTAAAGTTTTGGTCATTTATTTGGTTATGTCTAAATCCTTAAAAGAACATGGTTAAGGCGAGAGAGAAGCAAATTAGTTACAATTCATGTAACAAGTAATAAAAGATTTGAGTATCTGTACACTACTTTAATTAACGCTTACTTACTGACTGATGCCTGGAGCTATATTCAGCTAGGTGGCATTTTTATGTAAACAGTATTTACTAGAACAAAAAATTAACTAGTACTAGCCTTATTTCTAATATGCTATTTCAAATCTACTCTTGCAAACAAAAAGCAGTAAAAATACTCATTTTTCTTCGACATACAAAGCACAGCATTGTCCTGGGTAACAATATGTAGCTTTGCAAGTGATACCTGGTTCCTTTAGTTGCAATGGCTTATAGTAGTAGTAAGCTAAATAAAAGACCTACAAAAAGAAGTCATAGCACAATTGGAATTTCACATTGTCAAGCATGTAAGGCTGCAAGTTTTACAGTGTGTGAATACACGAGATATGTTGAACAGTGACATTCCCAGCCATTAGATGCAAATGCTTGATGCAGCATATCTTCTCTTAGCCTCCAGAAAGGCTCATGTGCAGAAGAAAGAGATCACTGAGTATAACAGCCCAAATTTAGTGGAATTATCATTATGTACACACACATCCATGGTGCAAGTTTAGACTTCAGGAACAGAGTGATCCATCAGGCTCTTCATTATGCTAGTTGCCATCCTAAGGAAAAGGAAAAGGCATTCAGGCTTGTAAGACAACTACAGAAGACCACTCAAGCTTCTGCTCACAGTAACTTTGTCATGGCCAGTCCTTCAATACAAACCAGAAGCTAGACCTTCACTCCACTACTTTTGACAAGTTGCTACAGACAGCTGCACCAAACTGCACCCCAAGATTGAAGAGAAGCCCACAATACTCAACTCTTCTATTAGCACCTGAGCTGCATTTTTGGTATCTCTCAGGGTATGGACATGGTGCAAGCAGAGTACAAGCACAAGGGAAGGAGAGCAGAGGGAAAGGTGGCTGTTGGACTGAAAACTGCTTTGCAGGAAGAGGATACCAAGCCAAGGGGGTATCCTTTTCCTTTACCCAAAAAAGGCCACCAGGAAAAAAAAGCCTCAATTACACCTGAAGCATTATTAATGTCTAGTAACTTCAAAAATATTTTTGCAGGACAGACTTAGCTGTAGAAAGCCATTGTTGCCAAAGGATTAGGAAGAAACTACAAACTATCCTGCCAAGAATCACTTTTATGCCACAGGAATTACTTGCACTACAAACAACATTTTAGTTACAAGGTAATGAATAGTTGTAGTATCCAGTTCTTAGAAATTCAGGCTTAGTCAAAAGTTTAGAAAAGGTTTTTTACAGAGAGGAAAAGGCAAAGGATCATCACAAAGCTAGAACAGGTTAAAAACAGTACCAACACACAGCAATTTGAGCAAAACATCAGATTAAACAAATTTTCAGGCACCCTCACCCAGTCTTCAAGTAAAGTTTGTAATTAGGTCTTATCATAAGTACACTTTCTAGTCACTGTCCAGTGGATTATAATTAACACCATGGCTGCTTTGTATTACTTACCTCTTTATTATATAGTCATAAATACTGGAAGGCATGACAGTGATGGTCACCACATTTCCAGCTGTTGCCAAGATGTCTGCAACCTGCGAGTCCTGTTAGTAAACAAGAAGTCATATGAGCAACTCAAGCTGACTAAGAAAGCAGCAGTTCAGTAACATTTTCTTGACATATTTCATGTGGCTTTGAGACCCCCCCCCAACTCCTTGTTTGGAGCACTCAACCTTCAGGACAAATCACTGAAACTGCAACATCACTTTACAGATGTTTGGTTATGAGTCTTGCATGAACTGACTACAAAAGGGACACAGATGTCATACACAGTTCCTGCTAAAATTTGATGCAGGTTGGAAGGAGGAAGCTTTCCTTTGTTTTGCCAGCAAGGTTGGACTATAGATAAAAACAGAGGGACAGCCTTGCCAGGTAGAGGCAGAGAGGATGAGAATGAGCTGCCCTGACAACCAACACAAAACTGCACAGAGGCCCAAAACATCTGTGTCTCTCCAGTCAAGTTACATAATGACTGAAGTTTTCATTTTATGAACATTAAACAATATATTACAACCTTTTTTTCTCTCTCCAAAACACCCTATACAAACATAAAAAGCTCACAGCTATCCACACCCCCTACATAGTAGTTATTTTACCTTCAACCCAATTACATTCTGGCCATTAATTTCACAGATGTTGTGCTCTGTCAGAAGTCCATTTCTTGCAGCAGAGCTGTCTTTCACTATTGAGGTTATTTTTCCATTCTTGAATATGAAACCAACGTGTCCTGTGCTGTCCTTATGCATGGTAATAATTCGTTCAAAAGGTCTAAAAAGATATTTAAAATAAAAATCTTCAGTCTACTAAACCACAGAAAAAATCACATTCTACTTTAGCAACTTGAACTTATAAAAAATAATTGTACTCTAAGGGACTCATACATTTTCTATAGCGAAAAGTTGTTGGGTTTAACTTCATTTTGTTAATGTTGTTGTATGAAATTATACTTGTTTATAAACCTTACATGTTTTCCCTGTTCTATAGATATTTCATCATCTGGATTAATAATAATACAAAAATCCCCTACAACACCCACCCACCCACCACACCAACCAACCAAACATCCATTAAAAATAAAGTTCTCTACAAACATTACAATGTCGATAAAATACTGCAGGCAGTTTTAACAGCTGTAGGTAGACCACAGGATTCTGAAAGTACAAGGCTACTCCAACATCATGTCAGCTGCTTTGGGGACAATAAACCTTTAAATTGTGTCTTAAAAAGGCAGCAGATATAGGAAGGGGGCGCCATGTTGGGCACAAAAGTGCTAGACAGAGCAGCTAATCTACTGCCACAGTATTTTAATTCAGTGTTTGAAGTAACTGCCCTGATCAAAGCAGCTGCCCTTCACTGAGTCAGCCTTGGTTCTTAAGCAGGAAAGACCATGGAAAAAATTTTGAGGTATATACTTAGTCACATGAAGTATCATCTGCCTTCTTGCAGCCTACAGGCCTTATGTTGAATCTGACCTGTTGTTGCTACATATAGTTAGCTACAAGATCATTATTTAAAAAACATATTGGGTCATCAAGCATGCTTTCAGTAAAACTGGCATTAATTCCTATGTAAGCAACAGAGTCCACAAGAAAACCTATCATGCAACATAAAATGCAAATGTATTAATACAGCAAACATTTTTTTGCTATCTTTTATTGTGGACTTTCACTTATACTAAATGAAAAAAACTCCATCTGAAAAAAAAGCACAGAACTCTTCAATTCAGAGTTTAAATTTAACTTGTGCCATCTCTCGCTCAATAGTTTATCTTGGAAAAATGTAATGCCTCATCATACCCAGAAAGTTTACAAGTTAGGAACCATTTTGACTGCTCCCCACAAAAGGGAACATTTCTGAAGATCTTTACAACTGAAGTAAGTGGACAACCAGATTTTGTTAAACCTGCTCAAGCAAGGGGAGACCCAAAACTCTCATAATTGGATATTCAGTGATGGATAATGGCAAATCTGTATCTGCAGCTGGCTTTACCTGTCCCGAATGATCATTGAAATCCTTTCTGCAGAAGCCTGTTTCAGAACTTTATGTGCTTTATCCGAACTCCATCCTGCACAGTTTTCACCATTGATCTGCAGAACTTGGTCCCCAAACCGCAGACCAGCAAGGGATGCTGGAGAGTTTGCCTGAACTAATTGGACAAATATACCCTATAAAAGAGGGGGGGAAAAGGGAGGGGAAAAGAAGGGTAAGTTCTTGCTTAAAGATGAAGACCAGTCACAGAACACACAGCCCTGAAGCTTCCCATTCTACACAATATCAGCCAAACAGACAAGACAAAAGGAGGATTTCCTAATTATCTCGTCTTAAGGGGCACTTTTGAAATTTCAGTCTGTTTCTAAAGGTATTTAAAACTCTGACAGATACTTAATGCTAGAACAAAGCTCAAAACCAAGCAAATCTATCTAGATCTCTAAACATTAAAAATTAAAAAAATGTGAGCATAACATTAAAGTCTTAAGCAAAGGGGTAAATACTTGTCTGTTTTAACAGGTGTTACAAAATTATTTCTAGTGAAACTACCCCTGAAAACAAATTAAAGAAAATCAAAGCAAATTATAAATAATACCTTTGGCAGAGAGAGGTGTTACAAAAAAAAAAAAAAATAACACCACCACACCTTCAGTATAATTTTTTAAAACATTCCGATTAAATGGCTTAAATGGTTTAAGCACCTTTTACAAAAAAAGGAGATACTTCTAAACAAAAGGAGATACTTCTAAAAGAAGATACAGCTTAGAAGTATGTTCAGCAGTTTTTACATACTGCTGAACATTAAGTACTGCCCAGTATTTCCACAAAGGCAAAGACAAGCAGTCCTGAACTGATAAAAAGTATCACAGCAACTATGCAAGGACCAGTTCACACTCTAAAGTGAAACAAAAAATATGTATTTTTCAGGTCTTATAAAACACATGGCATTAAACTGGGGCTGTAAATTCAGATCCTAGTCCAGAGAGCTGGAAATCTAGTTACAAGTCTAATGAAGGACTTTAAAATTCTGGTAACAGATAAGAAAACATTATACAGAAGACTATTTTGTGACCACATCCTAATTTCACTACTAATATAGTCCAACAGTAAAATCTCTGGAGGCAAAAGCAACTTCTACACTTACATTATCAACAGACTTAAGGCGAAGTCCAATTCTGCCATCTTGATCTTTACACAGAATTGCTTCACGGATGCCTTGCTTAATTTCTGCTCTGCGAATTCCAATATCATTTCCAGTCACTGGAGCTACCATGTAATTAGTAGAAGGTCGTGTTACCAGTTGCTGATTAAAACAAAACAGCCAGACAACTTAGTTTCAACTTTTAAGAATAGCTAAATGTCAGTTTGTATGAAGTGATATATAAAAAAAACCCAAAAACAAACCACACAAAATAAGCCACAAGACCAAGTCTCCCCCACCCCCTCCCAACATTGGAAATGGACTGCTCAGTTTCAGAACAGACTAAAACAGGCACTGCAACTTAAATAATTTGCCTCTCAATCAAGTATGGTACTTAAGGCAAATAATAATCTGCTCTCTAGAATGCTAGATACACATTTAGTCTTAACAATTTTGTTCTCTAGAATATGCTTGACTGGTACCTACACCCTGTGGTTCAGCAGCTGCTGCCACTGCTAAGCTTCTCTGCACCTCTTCCTCATTGAGAGTCAGGCCCATATACTGAGAAAGTTCTGGATACAATCTGGGGTACAAGCCTACAGGAGAAAAACAAAACAAAAATCAATACAACAGTTTGGTTAAAAGAAGAGGCAGTTAACTGCTTTCACATGCACAATTAATTCAATAAATCTTGTGCTTTTGCAATTTTTTAATTGGAAAATTACGGCAGAAGACCCACTTGAATCAGGATTGTTATTCTGGCCTGGTTCTGAAGAGTAACCAGACAAGCAGCACTTCTGAGATAAAGAACTTACAGAAGAACTTTCAGTTTCAGTTACCCTGTTCACCCTTTACAATACAAACAATAATAGACACATGGTGGTGGTGACATGTTCCAAAACCAACACTGTGCTGCACTGCATAAGGAGACGCCCTTAAACTCTAGAACTTCTGGGCAATTAGTGGAGAACTGCTCTCTTCCCCACCCCCAAACCAGGTGTGCTGAAGAACACACACAGAGACCTTCTACCAAGTTCAAAACAGCAAGAGGCATTCATGCCAAGGATATTCCAGATACGAGGCATGGGAAAGTTTCTGCAGAAGCCTCCTGATTCTAAGGTTCACACTACAGTCTGCCGTGAGTCTTCATGAGAAAGCAGCTGTCATTTTGTCACAGCTTCAAACTGAAGGGGCTTTATACATGCCTCTCAAAAAGACAAAACACACACAGCCTTAAAAACATCCCTCTATACTCAAGCAGAGGGAGGCATAAGGAGTGGGAGGAAATTAAGTGGAACTGACAGACTTGTCAGACCTTGAGCTGAACAACTCTGGAAATAAACTTGATATTGCTCTTGACATTCCACAGATCATTAACGGGTGCCATCTAACAAGTGCCAGTGATGAGCACTCTTAAGAGTACCCCTGACATTTTCACTAAACGAGTAAGGGCAGAAAAAGCTGCTTGGAGAGAGAAGCAGTGTCAAAAAGGGCTTCAAAAGAAATCAAACTCCCCAATACACAAGGCTTAGGTTTCTAGTGCTCATTTATGGGTATAAATGCATTAAAACAGCTATTATAAGAATCCATGTCTTACCAGCAACAGAATCTTCCCTTTTCTGGGAAGGAGCTAAGGTCAATGCAAGGCGAATGCCAGTATAAACAAAAGATTTTTTTGCTCTTTAATTTGCTGTTTTGAATGAGAACAGTCTGATCATATTTCTGGACTAATCCAGAAGCTTGTAGCTTCATCAATATTGTTTAAAAAGCTTTTGATGAATAAATTTTCTATTTCTGCTTGCTTTTCCAAGCCCCTAGAATTATACACAACACAAGATTTCTGCTGCTACCCAATTCTTCTGTTTCGTTCTTTACTACACCAGATGCATATTTGCTGGCTGAATTAAATTCTCATTTAAAACAAAAAGTGATCCAAATAATGGAACACATAGCAAAACACAAAACTCTTGATGCTGGATAGTCTCCTGTTTTTGTTAGGACAAAAGCATTTCCAGTGGGTGTGGCACATCCTATGGGTGATGGCCTTCTTTCGTTTGGGATATATTCAATGATTAATCACTCTTCAGCCACAAATTCACACACAAACTGATGTCAAAATTATGTTTTGGTTCCTGGTTGCCAAATACATGCAGGAGAATTCAAACTATGGACAGCAGTAAAAATGCTGCCAAAACTGCTGAAGCAAACTTAAATCTGGTCTGGTGAGGTTAGGTCAGATAAGTACCTAATCCACATAGCATCTACCAGAGGCAACTCTGGCGAGCTATGCAAACATCTGCCTTACAGTCATCTTAGACACAGAAGCACCCAGAGGAGAACAAAGTTCCATCTACCAACCTTTAATATCTGATCAGCCAGCATTCTGACCACTGTTCCAGCACTGCTGCTGATTTTGCTGGTTACGAGGCTTTATGCCTTTTAGATCTCCTTTTTTAGGAGTAATTTACTAAAGAAAAGCTCTAACCTCAAACACACCTGTGCACCTTTGTGGATGTACATGTGCACAGGAGAAAAGGAGGAGAAAGTACAAGTACAAATTCTTCAGCTTTAGATCTGATAGATTTCCCACCACACATCTGATTCCAAAATCTCCTGCAAGCTTTATGTTGACTGCACAACAAGATTAAGTGCCAGCTTCCTGGGCACTTGTTGACAGAGATTTGACTGTATCCCAAAGCAAGCTCATGTGTAGAGGAAAGACCCTGACTCACACTGTCGTCTAAAGCTTATAAATACATATGTGATAAAGTAAATAAGTGTCTGAGGTAAAAGCTAACAGAGCCCAAAGGTACCAACATCAAATCTTGTTATGCTCAGCTTACTTGGAAAAGGTTGCAAAATGGGAAGGGTGACTACTTGCCACAACTTCCTTTTATAAGCAAACACTGTTTTTTGACTCCTATAGCACCTTAGCAAGGTGGGTGTTAGCATTTCCAAAATGGAAATGTAAACAGGATAACATCTGTTACCCTTTGTAAATAGGGTAACATATTTATAGCTATTTTTGACTGTAGTGTTACTAAATAACTTGAAGATTTCATAACTGCTCTGCACAACATTATCCATAGGATACTATGCAGTACATGAGCTTACCTCCATCACAAGGAATTGGAGCAGAAGCTTCAGACAAGATTGCTGGATTGGCTGGATTTGAAGAAAAGGCAGTCTGAGCCTAAAAGCAAAGAAACTCACTTATGTTATCTTGTATAAGAAAAAATAAATCAATTATGCAGGCAGGAGACTCAGTATTTTCTTTTTTCTTGTACATGCTAATTACTATTCATCTTGAAGTAATGAAGTCAAACTTTTTATGTGAAATAAATCGCTTCAATACAACATGCTGTAATAGTATCAAAACTACTTTGGCAGATTAACTTGTACCTTCCTCAGAGACAAAGCTACAATGATAATGCAGAAAGGCTTTCCTGTCAACCTGTTCTATTTATGTCATCAAGCAAGTTAAAAAGCCTTAAATGAAACATTACCTTTGTCCAAAAAAAGATTATTTATAAGTTTTAAGATGTGACCTTCAGCCGAGTGTTTCACAATTACTTTTTTCAGATAGATAGCAGCAGTTTTATTTCTTCACACCATTTACAGAAATTGTTAGTGAGATCCCTAGTTCTTTTCAGGTGTCAAGTTCCACACAATCCAGTGCTACTAGTATATCTTCTGAAAGAATCAGATCTTCCAAGATCATTTTCCTACAGCCACTACAGTGAACTCTGTTAAGCTTTATTTCTGTATTGCTGACTGCCTTACTTTATTAAGTTCTCTTTTATATCAGTGAGTCAGTTTCCTTCCTTCTCAATACCTCAGCTCTATATTTTGGCCTTATGTGCCCATGACCAATAAAAAATACAGCCTTATAGAGGCCTCTAAAGCATGAGGGAAAGAGCTATTCCAGTAACTTTGCTGAGGTTGAATGTCAAAGCGTGAGGGGGGCGCAGGGGGAGGAAGTACTCAATGCATACTGAAACATTATGCTGAACAGGACACATACATTTTCTAACACAACATGACAGACAAATTACTTCATGATGTCAAGGAAACGCTTAAAAATAGAAAACTTCTCAATCCTGTTCACTCCAGGAAGTTGTCTTTAAAAAAAAGGTTTCACAGCAAGAATGAGTCATTATTTAGCAATATCACGTGTATTTAGAAGCACAGGCTCCAACTCAAACGATGGACAAAAAGAGCAGGTTAGAATAATATTTAATGTAACAAGTCTGTTTGTTTTAGCCAGCAGTCATTTGAATCTTAGTCACTCATTGCAGATTTCAGCACTCAGCCCCCTCTTGTCCTAAGAATGCTCTCAAACTTATTTAAAGAGACAGCATTTTTATAATGCATTCTTTAGGAAAACGAAATAATTAAGCCTTTGATGCCAGCAGGTCAAGAAAGGTGTTTCTGCCTCTCTCCTCGGCCCCTGTGAGACCCCATCTGGAGTGCTATGTCCAGCTCAGGGATCCCTAGCATGGGAAAGACATGAACCTGTAGGAGCAGGTCCTAAAGAAACGATCACAGAAGCAATCAGAAGATGGAACACCTCTCCCTGCCAGAGCTGGGGCTGTATGGCCTGGAGAAGAAAGAGAAGGCTCTGGCAAGATCTTACAGCAGCCTTCTAATACTAAAGGGGGCTTATAAGAAAGATGGTGACAGACCTTATTAGCAGGGCCTGTTGCAATGGGACAAGGGATAAAGGTTTTAAACTAAGAGAGGGTTAGATTTAGATTTAGACCAGATATGAGAAACAAGTTTTTCAAACTGAGGGTGGTGAAGCACTGGAACAGATGCTGCCCAGAGAGGTGCTAGATCCTTGAAGACATTTACAGTCAGGTTGGGACATTTAAGGCTCCAAGCAAAGTGATGGGAGTTGAGTATGTCCCTGCTTTTTGCAGAAGATTTTTACCCAAACTATTCAGTGATTCTATGAAAAGTATCAGTGAAAATGGAATGGCTTACTGATTACATTTATGACAATTTTCAACTGTAATATATAAACTCTAGCAGTTGGTCAATAAAAGGCCAAAGGAGCACGTTCTTGGCTCCAGGCTACTCAATTTTTAGTTCAGCATTACCAGACTGTAGATAAAGGACTGTGGTTACATAAGAAGAATGGAGTGGGCGGACACAACAAGGAGAAATCCCAACATAGCACCCACAACTTCAAAAGCCCCACCCCACACATATAAACACAGTTGAGACAGCGTACTGCTTTCTGGGATATCACAGGAGAGTTAAGAAGCTGTTCTTGTAGTTTGCTTGATTGCTTCCCAATGAAAACAGCAAGGACAGAAGTATCAGCCAGCTTAAAACACACTATAATGTCTTGCTGTTGTTTAAACAAGGAAGGAATGCAGGTTAAGTTCAGGAAAAGGTAAAATGGTGAAGAAAATAAGGAAACTCCTTGTGAAATAGATCCATGTCAAACTTCTCATAGACTTTTTAATTCATTAAAGTGGTTTTCATTATTTTGTTTCACAAACATCTTTTAGTCCCCACCACATCTAATAAAACTACCAATATTCTCACACATAAAATTATCACAAAGATGATAATCTTGGATGTACTGTGAGAACTGGTCACTACCATGAAATAGCCAGAGGACAAATCTAATTCCAAATGGCATTAAGACAGCCAGTGCATTTTTTTTTTTTTTGTGCTCAAATGACCACAAATCTTTCTGCCACAGATTCGGATACTGGGAATGAGATGCAGCAGATTTAGTAGTTTAGTCATCAAGTCAAGCTGAAGTATGTGAAGAGACTGACTGTATTTGTCTACTTAAGACCTTGTATCTATACTTCAGAAAACCCAAACATATTAAAGACAAATTCACACAATGTATATCCAGGTGGTAAAATAAGCATTAATCATATTAGATCAAGCTACAAAGTAAACAGGTTGTCTTTTCCCTTTCAGAGTGAGATGGTAAAACAAGTTCTCAACTACAATAAGTCTCCCCTTTCCTGGATTAAATATCAGATACATTACTGTCATCAAAACTCATCTTTTTTTCAAGTCCACCATACCTGAATAACTTTGTCCACCTTCAGATCTTCTAGGGAAGGATAGAGAGACATTTTGATGAAGTCCTACTGGGCAGAGGGCAGACTAGGAAAAAAAGCAAATGGAAAAGCAAACAAACAACAGGATTAGCTTTCAGATGGTTACTGAGTTTAACCCCTTCATTTTTTTTCTTTTAAATCAATTAATCAGACTAAGTGTTAAACAAGTATTGTGTGACCTGCCAGTCAGCAGTAAAGATATCTGGCACTACAGATGAATTCCATTAAGACTACCCATCTAATCTGTTATCAATAGCAGGCTTTGCTTAATAGGCTTTATCTAACATACTTAGCACTGTCAAAGTTTAGGTCTCAATGAAGAGAAAACTTACACAGAGAAAAACACTTCACAGGAAGCAAAGAAAGACTTTAGGAGGCCAAGATGCAATTAGGGTAAGGGTTAAGAGGGAAAACCTAATCACTCTTGTCCCAACAGGGACAGTATTTTACATTCAACTGTGGAAGCTTCCACTCTGTTGTCTAAAATATTTAAACACTTTCAATACTTCTAATATTCCACTAACCTGCTTTTGGCTGGGATAGAGCTAATGTTCTTCCTAATGCCATGTTTTGGATTTGGAATGAGAATATTAATAACACACTAATTGTTTTAGTATAAACACTTTTTAGCAACAACTAAGTCAAGGGATTTTCAATTTCTCATGCCCTGCCAGTGAGAAGGCTGGAGAGGCACAAAGAGCTGAGAGGGGACACAGGCAGGAGAGCTGACCCAAACTGGCCAAAGGGATACCATGTGGCATCATGCTCAGTAATAAACTGGGGGGAAACCTGGCCAAAGGCATGGGCATTGGTCAGCAAGTGGTGAACAGTGGCCATGTGCCTCACTCATTTTATATATTCCAACTATTTAAATTTTTTTTCTTCCTTTTCTGTCACATTAAACTATCTAATTACATCAACCCATGACTTCTCACTTTACTCCTCTGATTCTCTCCTCCCATCCTGCTAGGGCAGGGGGAATGAGCAAGCAATTTTGTGGTGCTCAGTTTTCAGCTGGAACTAAGTCATGACATCCAGCAAGAAGCCACTAGAGAGACCTGGCTTCCCATCTCCATTTGCAACACATTAATTGCAGCAAGAGACCAGTATAAACTAGGATGATTCAGTCAGTGGTGAGTTTTGAAACACAAGAGATTCCAGGCTGGCTGTCATGTGATGTTCAGAGAGCCCCTGTGACAACTTATCAGGAAGTAAATAAAAAAAAATGGGGGGAAAAAACCCCAAACCCTACGCAAAACCAAAAAAAACCCCAAAAACATTTCACATGATATTCTAAAGCACCATGCCAACATCCAGCTCTCCTAGAACCAGTCACCTGACTCTTCAGGAAATCCCATTTTTTCAGAGCTCCTTAACTCACACTCTCACTGAGGTCAGCTGAACTTCTGAAACCCACAAAAAAACATTCCACATCAGTATATGGGAACATTTGAGTGAGAGGGGTGGAGAGGGACATAACCTGAAGACAATAAAATGTGATACAGTTTTGGAAGTCACTGAAGATATTGAGAACACCGTTAATACGTAAGTTTTATTAAAGTTTTTGGTTTGGGGATTCATTTTCTCATTGAAAGAAAAGAGGTTCTTATTAAAGTAGCAATTTAGCAAAGATTTGAGACTAAAAGTGACCATCACATAAATCCTTGAGCTATTGCTTCTTTAAGTGAAGATACTAAGTCCATTTCTAAATGAACACCACACACACCGATCCATAATGTGATACTGCAGTAACAGAATAGATATCTCTTCATATTACACTAAATTCATTAACAGCTTTTATGTTTGTTCAGCAGTGCCCAACAGCTCCAGTATCATGCCAAACTGCAATTAAAACACAAAAAAAGCATGCTCTAAATGTGCCAGAGATCTAAGCTGTAAACACATGGTCTGTTATAATATAACAATTAATTGCCCTGACTTTTTTGATTAATTGTTGCAAGTCTACCAAGCATAGTTAAAGCCTGGAAACTATAAATTAAACACATGCATTTAAGGTCAGTTTGAAGTTCTGTTTTAATCCAGCATCAACCTGAAACTATGAAATGCTTTTGCTCATCCAAAACGGCTAATAGCAAACATAACCAAAGCCCTTGGTCAGGTAAGTGGCTCCTGGATGCTCCATTCTGCTGCTCACACCAGTCAAGGTACACACAGCATCAGACTCGGCATCTCCTTCTGTGCTACAGCAGCCCTGGCAGATTCAGGTGCTGGTCCCAGCACTGGCACATGTTCAGAGTCAGCACACCCTTGGCAGCAGGCAGCAAGAGAGAGCAGGCCAAGGACAGTGTGTTCCCAAAGGAGTCACCCCATGGCAAGGCGACGAGGGATGCAACAGCAGCACTTTGCAGGTGGTGATCCTGGCATCCGCAGAGCTGTAGAGATCAGCACAGAGAGTGCCAGGTCCCCTGCCCCAGTGACCAACTTCCATAGAACACCCTGGCCAGCTTTATTTCTCCTCCACAGATCAGTGTCTGCATACAGTAACTTGTCACAGACAGGCAACCTCAACCTTCCACTGTTTATAAAGAGTAGCACAGTGCTTTCTGTAGAAAAACATTACAAAAGCTAAACTTATACTAGTGTTCAGATTACATTAGAGAACACTTCAGAAGTTTATCCTACCCCTTGACAACCCCCTCAGCCTCCCCTCCCCAGCCAAGGGTTAACAAACCTAAGTGTTTGTCACCAAGGTTCTTGCTGGGCTGGCTCTCCCATCATAAACTCACCAGTTCCTGGTTTTGGTTTTCTAACTAAATTAGCTAGAGTAGCAGTCACCACTGTAATTGCATTCAGTGAGCGCATAACTTTGCATATGGTAACACAAATACCCTATGTTAGATAATGTGAGAGCCACAAGAACATTGTATTTAATTTAAAAAAGATTTCTAAGTAAAAATTGACACCATAGGGGACTACCAGTAATTGCAGGAAGAATTTGTCCATGACTTCTGTCCAGTGTTGTTCATAGTATAAACACGAATTTCAGCTGGTGCTGTAACGGCTTTAGGCATTAGGGAGTGGATACCACAAAACATGAGTCACTACAACCTCCTCTTCCCTCTTAAAAATCTACACCAACATCAGAATCACTTTCCCCAGTCATTTCCATACTTGCATATACTGTGAGGAGACCAAAAGAAACGAAAACAAAAGGAAAACATGGGGCAGGGGCTGTAACTCAGCTGGCGACACACAAAACCTGGCAGTAAAGACTTCGCCCCCCTCTTCAGTACACTCGGCTGGAAAGCCTGGCGGCTCCTGCCAGCACGTCCCACTAAGGAGATCCTGTTTGCCACAGGGAAGTACCGGGGCACCGATCGGAGGAGCATGAAAGGCGTCACTCGTGACACCCTGAGCCTGCCAGCAGGAAGTCTCCAAGGTGGGAGTGACCCCGAACTGCTTTCGGCGGCCTTGCTGGGAGGAGACGGCTTCCCGACGCATTCTTCAGGTCGGGAAGCATGAACACAACACAGGATGGCCCTGCTAAACGCCAGTCTGGCCAGCCTGGAGTGACTGCTGTCTTTGAAAGCACCAGCAGCCAAAACTATGGGAGAGGGCAAAAAAAACCAAAACAAAACCGCACCCCTCCGCCATCACGTATGTTTTCCTCCAGTAGCCCGTGGAAAAAGTACAGCAGGTCACAATGCTGGCATCTATAGTGGAACACTGGTTCCCACTTCCAGAAATTAGAAGCTTATGAGCCCCGAAACTCATCTTTAAAGCAGATCGAGGACAACGCTTCCCGAAGGTCAGTCAGGCTCAGACATCACGAACCGAGGAGCGGTTTCGTAAGGCACGTTCTCCATTAATAACTCAGCATTTGCCTTCTGATACATATCTAATTAGCCTGGGAGCAAGTGCCCTCATTATGCGCTCAGCTCCGAAACCTGCTGCCTCCATTTCAGCCCTGAAGCAGGGCTCGCCCGCCTGAGGAGGCCGGCCGTGTCACTCCACCGCTGCAGCACCTTTCAGCCCGTTCAAGGGAACTTGAGACAAATGCCCGAGTCTGCGGGCAGCGGCCGCGGAGCCCCAGCGAGGACTCAGCAGGCGCTCCCAGACCCGCGGCCCGGGCACAGACAGTCACACAGGGCCTTATCCAGGCGCTGCTTTCCCCGCCCGCGGGCGGAGGAGCCCCTCGGGCCGGCAGCGCCCCGAGCCCCGCTGAAGCCTTGCCCCGGCCGGCTGCGGGGGGCAGCGGCCCCGCGGGAGCCCGACACGGCCCCGCGGGAGCCCGACACGGCCCCGCGGGAGCCCGACACGGCCCCGCAGGAGCCCGACACGGCCCCGCGGGAGCCCGACACGGCCCCGCGGGAGCCCGACACGGCCCCGCAGGAGCCCGACACGGCCCCGCGGCTGGAGCGGCACCAACGCCGCCCTCGCAGCGGGGCCGCCGGGCGCCCCCTCCCCGCCCCGCCGCGCCGGCCCGCAGCCCCCCGCCCGCCCGAGGAGCGCACGGAGGGCGGCGGGGAGCGGAGCCGCCCGGGCCCCCGCTTACCTCCGGCCCGGGGGGCTGCTGGCTGCCGGGGCTCGCAGAACGGAGAGGGGCGGCGGGAGCGGCTCCCGGGATCCCGGCAGCGCCGCTAGGAAGGAGCGGGGGCGGCGGCGGGGCTGGCGCGGCCCCGCGCATGCTCGGGCGGCGGCGGGGAAGGGCCGCGCTTGTGGCCGGGGTTGTGCCCGCTGCTGTGGGGCGGCCCCGCTACCCTCTGGCCGCTTGTGTCACGTAGAATCTTGGAATCATCAAAGTTGGAAGAGATCTTCAACATCATCCGGACCATCTGTCTACCTGGCACTACCGCTGAAGCACTCATCACCCAGCGCCAGATCCAGACGCTTCTAAACCACCTCCAGGGATGCTGACTCCACCACCTCCCTGAACAACTTGTCAGGAAAACTAATCCGCAAACATCACAGCTTTATGTCCAAAAAGGAGACAGAGGAGTCCTTTGACTTTATTCGAATAAAGGGAGAGGCCTTAGGATATTCCCCTGGGGTCCCTCAAGTTTTTGGAGGATGCAGCCTCCTCTTTTATCCTATTTTCCTGGCCGCATTTCCCTTCTCTCTTTCCCCATTGGCTGAGGTACTTAAGAGGTACAGACTTCCCAATACACCTGATACCGAAGATTTCCCTCTAATGTATAACCCTCCCTTTTAATTTTTAATTTTTATGGAATTTAGGGGTTTTCCCCATTGTTTCTTTCATTTTTCAATGTCTAATTTTATTTATCAGCAAACCTGGAGCTTATTGGTAAAAGCAAATATCCTTTCCCATTCATCAATCAGTGGAATCCTTCCAATTGTTTCTTTTATCTCTCAGTACTAGTGTTATCTACCAGCAGACCCACAGCTTGTTTGTAAAGACAAATCCACTATTCCTCTCAAACCTTTTCCAGTGTCTGACCACTTGTACAGTGAAAAACAAAATCAGTCTTCCCTGTTTCAGTTTAAGGCCATTTGCTCTGGTCCCCTCACTGCAGGCAAGGCAGAAGAGACTGGCCTTCACCTCAGCATAACTTCCAATCAGGGAACTGTAGAGAGTGGTGAACCTCCCCCTGAGATTTCTTTGTTTTTGTAGGGCCTTAGACTCATTTGTGTGCCTTTATTAGTTGATAGCTGCCATCCTCATGGAGAAAAAGTATAATTTTCTGCTCATTTTCCTATTTTTTTTAATTTTTTTCTGCTCTAATAAAGCCCACTCCACTAACGGCCTCATGTCTGCCTTGTTTTGCATGTCTGCCATGGATGGGCAAGCTGTGACACTTCAGAGCCAGAGTGACCACATCACCTGTCCCACGGTCCAGCACCTGCCTGAGCCTTCTCCCATGGGCAGGCATCAGAAGCAGAGCTTTGATAAAAGCTGGAGAGGCTCCCCTGAAGAAACCATGATGTAAAGTGTACCAGCAACAGAGAAATCCCAGAACAAGCTCAGAAAGAGGTTTTCATAAATCAATTACCATAATTACCCGCCTTTGCCTTATTTAGAGTATGAACTTCTCTAGCATCAATTTTTAGTCTTCTCTTCTTCATTACAATTCTTTCCCTGTTGTCAAATACTGTTCATCATACAGATAATTAAATGTGCTGAGCGCCCTAGAGCTTCTCTTCACCTAGGAAGAGCGTTCAGTAGAGGAGTTGAGCAGTCCTCCAGCACCTAGGCAGGAGCTCTGCTCCCACCTACGGTCTCTTTCTCCTGCCCTCAGCCAGTCCCAGCAGTTGCTGAGCTCTTCTGACAGGAAGCTTAACTCATTGCTCCAGGAGAAATCAAATCCACCAAAAAACATGGATGCTTTTCTGCTGGTTAGTCAGCCATACTAGCAATAAAAGGCTCTCTCAAGCACAAGCATGAGCCAGAGCAAGGGAGTGTGTGGCTGGAAACAGGAGAAAGGAGAGAGCAGAAGGAGAAATGGGAATGAGAGGGAAGGTTGTTTTGCTTCACTCTGGCACTTACAGGCTTTTTCATCATTTGAGCACAATAATAACCTTAGTTAAGCTGAACAGAAATTTTGTTACAATGTATATTTTTCTGTTGTTGTTGCAGTGTATTTTCCAGCTCTTGATTCTCTCCAGCTGCCAGCATCTTTGGTGAGCACCACTGGGACTGGGGTAGCAACTCCAGCAGTGCTGAATACAGAGGAACAGCAACTCTCTGGCTGCTCAGGAGGCTCCTGTTTCTATATCCAATAATCAGCCAGACCTGGAACCTTCCTGCATGCCACTACCTGAACCACTGGCTGCTGAGTCGTGCAGCTACGGGTCATTAAATATATGTAAAGTGAAATCTTGGGCTTAGGGTATAAGTTCACAAAAATCCTGTGTTACAAGTCTTCTGGGCCAGAAGGAAGGGAGGGAATCTACCTCTAGTTTAATAATGACCAATAATTACTTCTTTAGAAGTGCTAAATTTTCTATGTTGCCAAAGGAGATTTTAACATAAGTGCAGTGAAAGTTTTAAAACTGTGCTCAGACAAAGTGTGCCACTCTTCATCCTGAAGAGAGCTCAGTGCAGTGAAGGCCTGGACCCACCCTGAAGAATGAAGACCACTGCAGTATTCATGTAGCATGGAAATTGCAGGTGTGTGACTGACAGTTTTCCAGTGCAATTCTGCTGGGTGCCAGTGCTGACAACTGAAGGATGGTGTTTTCTTTTAGTTTGATGTTGGATGCTCCTCTCATTGCAAAGTGCTTTCTTCTCTCCAGAAAGCTAGGTTATTATTTGCTGTTTTCTACATTACTTTATCTCTTTGTGGTCTTTCAAGATATCCTGCTGTTATCCAGGGAGCAGCCTTTTCCAGTGGGTATCTGACTTGCACTGTCAATGCACCCTCCCTGATCTTAGCCATGAGACTGTAATGGATACTCATTTTCTTTATGATGATGTCCTAGCCCAAACAGTTGGTTCCATGTGGTTTATTACTTGTTGAGCAAACCATGTGTGCACTATTGCAGATACACAATCTAAGAGCAAGCAAAGTCCGGGTAATGGGCAGTAGCTCTGGCACCATGTCCACCTGCAGGACATCCACCTTGGTATCAAAAGTGAACCATCCTCATCTCCCAATGTATTGTGAAACATGATTTCAATAAAGATTTTGAAAAACTGCATAAGGCTGTTTCTTCTTGCTTAAGAACAGCTATTGGAAAGAGAGAGTATACTTTTGTACTGAAAAGCTTTCTCAAAATTATTCATTTAAATATAGGAACAAAACATAATAAACCAGAAAGATAATTGCTGAAAAATAGGTATGTCTAATCTATGCAATCAGTGCAGTTTGGCATGTATCAGGGTCCTCGTCCTTTAAACACACAGACCAAAGACAATTCCAGCCACTTGTCTAATCTTGTTTCTTTCCCAGGGAAACCGAATTTTGGAAGGGGGTGGCATGTGCCTCAGTCACTCTGTGACATGAACTGAACATTTGGGACAAGGGAGATACTTCTGTGTCCTGGAGTTTGGAGGGAAGCAGAAGAAGGGCCAGGCCATATCTTTCTAAGAACTCCACTGAGACTGGGGAGCTCTAAGGAGTCAGAGGAGAATTGCCCAAATAAATGGCTCTAGTTTAGTTCCTGAGGTATGTGCATCTATTGTTTGAAAGAAGTGGAACAAATAGCCAAGTTATTAGACTTTGCTTGTCTAAATTAGAATACCCACGGGCAAGTGTGATAGTTTTCCATCATCAGTGTACTCCTTGTGGGTTTTTTGCTGGTCTAGTGCCAACTTTCAAAGAATAATAGAAACCACCCACTGATCGGTATCAGTCTTAACTGTTGAAAAAATCTTAACAAAATAATGCATAATTATGACTGAAAAATTCACATTTCTCCTTTGAAGCTGAAAACAGGTTGTGCTTTTGTTTGTAAGGAAGGTCTCCACCCATTCCACAATTGGTCACTCAAAACATGTACAAATTGTGCAAGATAGCACCCTGTCAGCACTGGAAACAGAGTAATTGTATTACAGTGGTTCCATACCTGGGCTACTTATAAGGGAGTTAATGGGTCCTTCTCTAAACCAGGTGAAAGGAGTGTCCAAACATGTTGTTTGTATTTCTAGAACAAACTCACCACAAAGCAGCTTAATTAACTGTGGGGCTGCATTGCATCTAAGCTGTACCTCAAGACTTCATGTACCAGAATTTTTATACTTTCCATGTGAAAACAAAATTTTCAGCATAAACCCCAGTTATGCAGAAGAGATTACATTACAGGAGTACAGTAATTTACTTAATATTAGATACTGCTAGGTAACTTTTTTCCTCATTCCTTGTTCATATTTTTTTGATCTTGCCTTTTAAGGCATATTTCATATTATTATATATTACTTTTATATTATAATAATATAAATATTAAAATAATATTTCATATTATTATATATTACTTTTATATTATACTAATATAAATATTAAAATAATATTTCATATTATTATATATTACTTTTAAGAGCATTATAATATAACACCCACAGGGTGGATGGCATTCAGTCAGTGATTTTCCACTGTTCAGTTGGCAGTTTCATACCCGATTTCCTGTCTACTGTTCAAACTCCACTCTAAAGATGGAAATACTAATGTTGTCACCATCCTTTCTAAGTAACGCTCTAAGTGCTGTGCAAACAGTTGCTCATTTATTTTCTGTTGTAATTCCTGGGGTACAGACAAGGAATTCAGGCACTCAAAATGAATATGCTCATAGTGCATTATTCTGAGCTGTCAGTTCTACAAACTCATGTCTCATGTTTGTGATAATACAGGAGATATTTTGGTAAATCCCCACCTTCCTGACTTCAGTCATGATTGCATGTGCCCAAGACTTCTGCAGATTACATCTAGAGCCTCTGGAGGGCAAATAGAAAATGAGAAACTGCTCTGGAACAAAACAGGAATTGCTTTGTGGAGAGTCTGGAGAGAGGAGTTATTTGTCACTGCAGGAGAGCTCTGGGGCAGAGGTGAGAGCAGCATCCAACTCCACAGCCTGATAGTCCAGGGTGTGAGCAGTAAGATGACTCCCTGTTCTCCTCATTCATTAGGCACCTTGTAGCCTTTGTGACAGATGAAGCAGAGGTCCTGCAGACAACAAGCTCCTTCAGGCACGACCCTGAGCCAGACCTAGGAGGCAGGAGACAGGAAAGAGAGCCAAGGAAGGGGTGGATTTGAGCTCTATGCAGGCAAGTGGGAGTAGTGACTGTGCTCTTCCTGTGCCTAACCCACAAGTGGAATTTTGCTGGAAAGGACTTAAATAACCTGAACAGTTCTTTCCTACCTCTGACATAAACGTTTCAGGGTTTAAAAATCTATATCCTTTGTTTGCATACTGTGAAGACTAGGTAGGCATAGCAGAAATAAGGTGTATATTTCACAGTAGCTGTAATATTTTCTGTTTAACTGTTTTCCCAGGGATTCAATGTCTTTCCCTTTCTCCTGGGATCTCTGAATTAACATTTTGTTCCTCCATGTTAGATACAGTCTAGTTCAGGCCGAAGCTGGTGGTCTAATATTGGTGGTGTTCCACGTCTCAATGAAGCATGAAGCAAGACAAAAGGACAGACCCCTCTGTCCTCATAGAACCATAGAATTACAGAAGAGTTTAGGTAGGAAAAGACCTTAAAGATCATATAATTCCAAACTCCTGCCATAGGTAGGAACACCTTCCATTAGACCAGGTTTCTGGACCAGGTTTTCCAACCGTCCAACTTGTCCTGGGCACAAGTGCTTGTGGCAAGTACAGCATGAGGAATCACGAGGTCTGAAGCCTCAGTGGGAGCCTGCCTCTTTGTCTTAAAATGCGACAAGGATAAATTTGAGCAGATGTCTGTCTGGGATGGGGTGGTGGGACAGAGGTGGACAGTCCCTTTGCTCTGCTCTGGCTACTGGGGCTGTAACCTCTGAAAGAAGAGGCAAAGGAGAGCGGAGGCCAAAAGCAGCTGCTCCAGCAAGGCTCACTAGTGGCACCTGTTGGAGAATTTTTATGGTACCCTCGAGGTGAATTAAACACACCCTTGTGCACACACAATATGCACTTCTATGTGGAATCTGCAAAGATGCATCACAAACAGATTCGTTATGTACACAGCACCAAATCCAAGATTATTTGCATGGGGCAGCTCAGCCTGTGGATCCACACTTCACCCAGCTCTGCTGCTCAGTTTGCCTCTGAGCTTGGCTCCCTGAGCAGTCTTATTCCAGGATGGCTACAAGACAAAGCTGAGACTGTTTCTTATCTCATCACCAAGGGAAACTTCACTCCCTTGGAAGGAGTCTGTTCTGGCTCTGGCATTCCTGCTTCCAGCCAGTTTAACCCCTCCTTGCTCTCCATGCCAGATCATTCCTCAGTCACAAACTACCACTGCTGAATAATTATAATTAGAATTTTGCTTTTATGTCTGTCACCATTGGAAGTCTTTTTGAGCCAAAAATTTTGGGGGAGATTGTCATGAGAACTTGAATTGTTGTGAACAATCAGGAGATGGTTCATCCAAAGGCACGTGTTGGTGTTGGCACAGTGCCCTTACTTTTCTGGGGAGCTGTCTCCACGCTGACTCAGCAAGTCAAATGCTTCCCTTAGCTCAGGAGGTTTTTGGCAGTCTGCCACTGCATTTCTGTCCACACCAAACCTGTTTAACTTACGAGACCAGTCTTGAGCTATATAACTACTGGAGCACCAATGTTTGTCTATATGTTAAAAAAGCAGTAATTGTCCACATTTGTAAACTAACCAGCTGTTTAAATGCTTCTGTCTTTTACCTTGTGTTTTGTCTTTATTATCCTGTTCTCTGAAGCATCTACCCTTCACCTGTCTTCCATCAGCTTCTTTCTTCCTGTTACCCTATTCTTTTTTTCTTTTTGTGTTTTTCTGTTTTAATTCTTGTCTTTCTACCTGTAGTTTGTCTTTTCAACTGCAAAGCAAAGCTGTAAGACATAGCTCTCTGATCTGTGCCTATTTTAGTCAAAAATAATATAGAAACATATAAAAATAAATGGTAAAATGCAATGCTACAGCAACTCCAGTAGTGAAAATTAATATTACTTTTCCAAATTAGTAATCTGTGTTCAGTTGCAATTCAGTTTTTCCTAGGCCAGAAGGAAAAATCACATGTAAAACCAGTGGGCTGTGCTTTGGACAGTTTATTTAGACTCATATTCATATCTTTTTAATCTAATCTGTTCAGTTGAACAGCCTTACACTGTGAAGTTGGTTTCATATTATGTCTGTTACACCACCGTGCCTTATTTTTCCTTTCTTTTGCACAATGAAGACATTCACTGCCACAGTTTGCTTTCTCAAAAAAAAAAAAAACCACACACACACACACACCAAAAAAAAAAAAAAACCAAACAAACAAAAAAACAAACCGAAGAAAATGAGGAAAGCTTTGGCTCACAGAAGTATGACCATGAAGAGGAATGTATCACAGAGAAAAATTGAAGTGATGACTGGCAGATTTCTTCTGTAATATAGAAAGGTACTCACTCTTCAAACTTGGCTTGTATCTTCCAATAAATACTGTATTATAAAACGTAGAATATAGCTATAGGAAAAAGAAATCTTTAATTAAATCTGGTAGTAGAAGAATGTGTATCTTCCCTTGGAAGAGTAAAATGTGGCCCAGCTGCATATCTGTGTGCCCCACACTTCTACTTCTTTGCATTTTGCACAGTCTAGTGAAGCTCAGATCCCCATTAAAAAACATATTTATATACAACCATTCTTGGCAAAATTTTCCATACCTAGGCAACAGGCTTGCATAAATCCACTAGGGATGGTCTCAGAGGATGATTCCTGTGTTCATGTGTAGATGCAAAAGAAAAGTAAAGATATTCTGAAACCAAAGAAAATCTGTTCAAGGAAAGCTGTGCTTTCCATTGACCCCCCACCATTTTCAGGCTGTGGATCCTTTCCAGCTGCACTGTTAATCCAGCTTTTCCATTTTCACCAAACTTCTGGAGACTTCTACAATCCCA
>QUSF01000001.1:32217028-32505430 GCA_003676055.1 Chloebia gouldiae | reverse complement strand
GAAGGAAGGAAGGAAGGAAGGAAGGAAGGAAGGCAAAGGGAAGCAAAGTGAGGCAGAAGATGCCGTTGCATTCCCTGCTCCATCTGCTGGAGCAGCCCAGAACAGCTTGTACTGCTCACCCAGACAATTGGATTGCAGCAATCTTCTCCTGGCTTGTTACCTAACTACCTTTGTTCAAATAATTATTTGGTAGCAGTGAGCTGCATCATTTTTGTAATCACATCTGAGATTTAATTTATCCCTGTTAAGTGTTTTGAGCACCTGCAATTGCACATTTAGAATGTAACAGGATAATGTAGAAGCTTCTGTTTTGTTGTGAAATGATACAATACAACTCAATTCCAGAGTTTAATAAAGAAAAAATTGCTTTAAGAAGGTGCAGTTTGCTGCACTGGATGAGTGGTAACAACACCTTGTGGTTTATTTTGCAGCCATTTCCTTTTCCTGCTTGGGTTTCTGTATGAGTTCTCTTTTGTCTTCACTTTCATAACTGCTCTTTATACAGCTTCTCTTCAGCAATACTTAGAAAAAGGTAACTTTCATAAATTTTGATATTCTCAATTGTTACTTTAATCATATGTTTAATAGTTCCCTTACCTTTTTTTTTCTCTTAAAATATTTTAATTCAAGTAAAGGATGGTATATCTGATTGAGATTTAGTTTTTAATGCTTACTATTAAAGGGAAGATAGTGGCATTGTAAATCCAAGGTCTGATAGGAAGGTTACTGAACTTCCAACTGACATTCTTAAAAAACAATGAAAATTCCAGAAAGAAAATGAACTGATATGGTGCAAGTAAATCAAGTTCATTATCTGATATATAAGCACATTTAGAGGATACTCTGAGATAAATATGAGTATGTGAACTTGGTCATTAGAGGAAATATCTGTAACAGCAGCTGGTAACAGCAGCTGGTTTATGAGGGCAGGCAGGGCAATGTTGTGCCATGGTGTGCCATGATGTGTCAGGTCTGTTGTTGTGAGGGCACATGGCAGCCAGTGTTCTCTTCCCTGTGCCTGCAGCATTGCTGATGCCTTTCAGTTTGCAGACATATGATAGCTGTGCCAAGTCAACACTGGTGCTGCACAAGGACCTGCAATGCCTGGACTGTCCTCGCAGTACAGGATCCTGTGTGCTGACAGCCATAATTCCACTCTAAAACTAGATGTTTCTTGTGGCTGGTGAGGAGTAAAGTCTTATTTCCTGTTCTGTTTAACATTTTCACTGATCGCAAAAAAGCCAGGCTTTCATCTTGGCCCTCAGATACCTGTGAGGGCCAAATAAGTGATCTTATCCAGCGTATCTCCATGTCTTCATTAAAGATACTTGATGTAAATGCAAAGAAAAATACACAGGGACATGGAACAAATACAATATTTGGTGTATAGAAGCAAGAAACAAATATTGACTCACAAAGTTCAGTGGCTGCTGTAGAGCACAACACACAAGTACCACACAAGGAGGTTTACCAGTAGGTGGTGACATATAATTATTTATTAGCTATTTTCTGGCTGCAAAGGTTCTGAGCTACAAGCAGCTTCAGTGTGCAACTTCTTGTTTAAGCTTCTGAGATCTCTTACAAGTTTCACAGCTGCAGAATTTTTTCAGAGCTGCAATTGCATCTTCTGGCTGTAGCATGTCAGCCTGCTCCTGTTCCGTGAACTGCAGGGCTGCCTTCCCACTGCTGAGCAAAATGCTTGGTTTGTGTGGTTCCAGGGTTTTTCATCTGTTGATGAAAGAAAACAAACCAGTTCTCACAACACATGAGAACACATGCTTGAGAAAAAAAAGTCAATCCTTTCTTTGTAGTGTATACCTCTTATTTACTTCCGATGAATAAGCAAGTTCTAGAGTTGGCTGTGTGGAAATTATATTTACTGCCACATGTAACCAGTAGCCTGTCCTAAGTCCATTACACCCTTCTGTGCATCAGTGCTCTGAAGTTATGAAGCCATCAGTAACCCTGGAAAAACATTATTCCCCTCAGCTTGGTCTATCTATTATTTTCTATTAATTTAAATACCACGTGTGGGTTGTGACTAATGAAAGCCATATAGCCACAGCATATGAGACGAAGCTCAGGTTTAGATAGTGAGCAGTTTTGGAGGAGCAGGAGGAAACAAACCTAAAGGCTTCTCTTAGGCTTCAGGAATCACCTGAAGTGAAGCTCACAGAAGTGAGCTGTTTATAGGAAGGGTATTGGCTCCATGGAGGCCACAGCTCAACTTCATCTGCTGGAGCAGAGGTGACAGATAAGAGTGCTCCTGGCAGCCTCTGCCCACAGCCAGTGGGTGTATCTGGGTGAAAAGTGTTTTGGTGTCCTTTGGGGGAAAGTGGTGCAATCTAACCATGTATCAGTCTCGCCACAGTTCCCAGCCCTGAAGACACGAGCAGACTTTGTGTGGACACGCTGCCCTCGCAGCTGGTGTGGGCAGCCAGGCTGGCTGGAAGCTGCTGCTAAATGCACTGTACTGGGTGAAAAGTCAGCATGCATCCACGTGCTCTGGTGCTGCTCTTTCTGAACTGGTTCTAGCTCAGTGTTCATTAGGGCTTGATCAAAATGTCCTATTAAGTTCTTAAATGATTTTGCATTTTCTAACTACTGTATGATACATTGCTGAGTTCTTGATGAACACCCATGCTCAAACCTGCAGTGTCAAAGGCTTACACGTCCAAACACATGCAGTGCTTCACTCCTGATGCTGTCACTGGCCTGAGTTGAGTCTAGAGCCCAAATCATGTCAGTTTTTCACATTGATATTCTTCTTACCATTTACACAAGGAGTTTTCTTCATGGAGCCAAGTCAGCATGTTTTTTCTGACTGCATCAATAACTCTTGTGGGTCATTCCCTTGGGCTGGGGCAAGACAGGCAAGCTCATACACAGCGCACAAAGGGTTGCAGAAAATATACTATCTGTCAATCAGTGGGACCACAGGGTGCTTTTAATCCCTGCTGTACAGACTGGCAGCAACTGCCTGAGCTTTGTCTGTGGGAAATAGTGTATTTGTCAGAAGAACACCAAATACCACACCCAGAACATCGGCAGACTCTACTGGTGCTGCTGAAAAATCAGGAAAGCCTAATGCCCACTAATATAAATCTGCTAAATCTGGTGGTGTACCTGTGACAGACAAGACTCCTACTTGCCTTTATCACAAGGACATAAATCATAGCCTGCAGCCTGTTTTAATACAGGCTGGCTTTGGGACTGTAGATTGGCCTATTTAAGACTTTCCTGAGAGAAAAAGCAATTATTTCAGCTAAGTTGCCAAGCAGCTTCTGTGCTCTGCCTGCACCTGGTTATACTTTTAGAACTATTATACATGTAAAAAGGAGAAAAAGTGAAAAAAGGTAGGCAACTTTAGAGAAGTTACTGCTGCTGTTTGCTGGCAGCAGGATGCAATTTATAAATGATGTTATCATCACTTTACAGCACAACAACCCAAAGCACAAAGGGAAGAGGCAACTGTGATGGCAGTTCTACATAGTGGTACACAACATATAATGAGGGGACACAGGCAACTGTTGCTGGTTAAATGTTATTCCTGGATGTTGGACACAAAACTGCCAGTTACTTCTGACTTACTTTTTCAATGTTGTTTCAACAACACATGCAAAAAGAATCAGACACCAATATAATAAAATTATTATTCTTGTTTAGGATGAAGTAGTCACAGGATGAAATCAAAGATTACACCAGAACTGAATTTTTCAATAATGCAAACAGGCAGGAAATGGGAAAGCAGGGGTTTTTAAAGCAATTCTATAATATCAAGATAAATTCAGCTGATGAAAAAGAACTTTGTATAGGAAAATAAATGAAACACCTGTGCTAAATGAAAATGGGATAGAGGACTGGAGCTAACATGCAAAATTAGTGATTTTTAGATTAAGTGAGGGTAAACCTTGATGCTGCAAATAAGGTTAATTTCTTCAGTATAGTAACTTAAAAATTGACTCAAATGTAATGGCGTGTGCACAGTTACCCCATGCCACAGTGCCTGCCCTGGTTTGAAGACAGAACAATATTTCCACCTGACAGATTTGAGTGTCAATGCCTTCAGTGTAGTGTTCAATTGTAACAGCAAGATGTCCAAATCTTTACTGTTTGATCACACAGCTGTAGGGACACCAACAAAAACTGGTACAAAAGTGAGTCTGAAAAGCCCTTCAGTTTCTCTCTTAGAAATATATTAGGCCTTGGATACTAACAAAACACCACTATACCTGAGCTGCCTCCTTGATGGCTTGATGCCAGGTCTAGGAGCAAGCCAAAGTTTGAATTCTTACAAAGTCAACAACAGAAGGGAGAAAATGTTTAGTGGGAAAATAAAAGGTGGTCCAAGGACAATGAAAAAAACCCCAAATCAGTGTGGTTGTCTAGATCTAGTTTCATTTTCTTCTATGATTCACTCTATGATTCTGTGAAAGACCATTTTTACCCTTTCTTCCAGACAAATGTTGTTAGAGGAAGTAAGTCCACCTCCGCAGCCACCATCCCTTTGCCCAGATGCTGAACCCTGCTGTTCCCTCTTGCAGTGGCACACCAGAGCCAGGGCAGCCCACAAGGAGAAGGGCGAGGGGAACAGGCTGGCAGCTGAAGGGCAGCACAGGCTGCAGCCACCAGTTAGCGCAGTCTGAATCTCCTGGACACCGGTCAGTAAGCGTTTCATATATTGCTAAATTTGAACTATAAACTGCAATTGGTAAATCTGCAGGATTAATCAAAATACCCTGGCTAACCTTCGAATTATCGACTATTACAGCTGTTTGGTTACTTTGGAACGGCTACTGCTGCGTGACATTAGCTCAAGGCCAGATCTGCATCAATCCAGCGAAGCTTTCTGCAGAAAGGTGACAGACAGGGAACAAGAAATGGTTAATCAATAGCTTGCTAGGTTGACTCAGTGCCATTAGATACAGTAGTGTACCCACTGTATATAAATTGTGACTTGTCTTCTGTTTCATTCTCAGTCACTTCTCCTGCCATCCTGGTTGTTGCCCATTTTCCATTTGGAAGCTTTTGGGCATTACCAGAAATGTTCCTAGCATCCTGGATCTGGGGAACGGCAGTAATACTTTGTTGTGTGTCTTGGTTTCTTCTAGGGAGGAGGAGAAGGTAAGGACTCTTTCTTTAAAAGCATCTCAGTGAGCCTGGCCTTTATTTGTGTCAAATATCCTGTGTACATCACTAAGAGAAATGTAGTCAGACATATGCAGGACAGCACAGACAATGCTGTAGTTTGGTCTTTTGAGAGACTTATGTTCCAATTGAATATTTGTGTATGAACTTTGCAATAATAGTGTAGTGATGCCTAGAGGTAGCTGTAGGTATAAATCTATGCATAAGAGAGGTAATTAAAATATGAATATGTGTGTCCTGATTTCCTAAAGTTCTGAGCTGTAATTTCTCCTGTATTGTAATCACAGCTAATACCTACTTATATGTAATTATTGTTTAATACCTACTTACAAACATTTTTATATTATATCTAGTAACACAATTTAATACAGGTAATATTTATGTACAAGGCATATTCTATTAAAAGCTTTTATCCTACTGACACATTCACATAGGGAGCGAGTAATTACCTTGACTCTTCTTATTTTTTAATTTCAGCAGTCATTTTCTAGTTTTATTTTTAAAAATTTAATTTATAAAAAGGTGAAAATAATTAACTTCATTTACTGTAAAAGCTGCAATATTATATGAAAGTTATTTCAGCAGTCATAATGCCCTTATACAGGAAAGGTGTTTCTACTCAAAAAAGAAAATAATTTAAACATATGCTTCACTTTAGCTATCTGCTTAATTTATAGCATTGATGCTGCATTGTCTGAAGCATTAGCTCTTGTGCTTACTGAGGATTATAGCAAAATCCTCATATTTTTAGAAAGATCTGGTCCATTAATGGGATATGCCGATAATAACCCTTCTATACTAAAAAGTTTCTTTGCTTGGTATTCAAATTAAGTTGTGGATAAAATTGCCCAAAAATTGTCTTATACAATATCAGTGTGATGGATTATTTATTAATGTGACAATTTCATAGCTGTGTGTTGGCTAATGGAAATAATTTTGCATTTGAACAGGTGAAAAATATACATCTGATCCAGGGAAAAGGAAGATGACATAATCAAACTGTTTTATTATGTGTTTTATTATGTCTATTAATAGTCAAAGTTGTTCTTTCTTACATAGCTTAGCTCTTAAAGGGGAGAAAATTATTTGTAAATGAATTTTTCTTCTTTCTTTTTTTTTTTTATATTACACAAAGTCTAACATCAGTATTTTACATACCTGATAGTCCTGGAGAAGAGATCTTTATACATGATTTTAAACTGAGCTTTTGTTTTGTGTTTTGTAGGCAGCAGGGTGAGCCACCACTTGAAAATGGGTTCCTTCCATACCTAGGCTGTGCCTTGAAGTTTGGTGCCAACCCCCTTGAATTCCTTAAAGAAAAGCAGAAGAAACACGGCCACATCTTCACTTGCCATGTAGCAGGGAAATATATTCATTTCCTCACTGACCCTTTTTCATACCATGCATTGATGCGCCAGGGAAAACACTTGGACTGGAAAAAGTTTCACTTTGCTACTTCTGCCAAGGTATTCCTGGTTTTAATATTTAACATACAAAGTATCTGCTGACATACTCAGTTAATCCCTGTAACCAAAATTATGCATTTGAAATAGAATTTATCTCACATTTCTGCACTTTTACTGGTTTAAAATATTGTGGTCTTTTTTGTCCTCCTCCTAAATGGAAAAGAAATTTGCAGTGATTTGGATTGTTCTAAGACTATGCATTATTCTAAGACTGTACATTATTTTATTACATTATTATTCTTCCCTCTAGTAAGCTGTGAAGTTATACTTTGGCTTGTGTTTCTGTTAGACTTTATCATCCAGGCAAAGACAGGCCTTACTTATCATGCATATAATTTATTTTGTGACAGGCTTTTGGGCATGGTAGCATTGACCCAGCAGAGGGAAACACTACTGAAAATTTTCATCAGACTTTCATTAGAACCCTTCAAGGCAATGCCCTAGATGCTCTCATTGAAGCAATGATGGAAAACCTGCAGTATGTCATGCTGCAGTCAAGAGCACCTAAGCTTCAATCCAATACCTGGGTGACAGAAGGACTTTATACATTCTGTTGCCAAGTGATGTTTGAGTCTGGATTTTTAACACTTTTTGGTAAAGAATTTAATTCAAATAATGACAAAAACCTATCATCAAAGCAGGAAACTGAGAGAGCTCATATCTTAAATGCTCTTGAAAACTTCAAGGAATTTGATAAGATTTTCCCAGCCCTCGTGGCAGGGCTGCCTATCCACCTCTTCAAGAGCGCCCACAGCGCACGCGAGAAGCTGGGAGAGGCACTCCTGCACAAGAACCTCCTGAAAAGGGACAACCTCTCTGAGCTTGTCACCCTCCGCATGTTCCTGAACGACACCCTGTCAACCTTTGATGACATGGAAAAAGCCAAGACCCACGTGGCAGTGCTCTGGGCCTCTCAAGCAAACACCATTCCTGCCACTTTTTGGACCTTGTTCTATCTTCTTAAGTAAGTTGTTGTTCCCAGACAAGCAAAATATTTATCTTTCAGAAACCGAGTCATTAGTACAGGTCAACTCCACTCTTTGATACCTCATCAGCAATAAAAAAACTTAGTGTTTGCAACAGAAGTACTATGTTGTTCAGGATTTCCATAGAAAAGCCCTTCACCCACCTGAGAACCAGTAGTGGTAGCACAGAGCAATTCTTTAGAAGCTTTATTTTTTCTGTTAAGAAACAGCACTCCAGGGCACTGCTACACTTTGTCAAGAAATCTTTGGAGTAAATCTATATGATATGACATTAAAAGTACTAGTTACAGTCAAAATATTAATTGTATTAAAGTATACAAATAAAACAAGATGGACATTTTTAGACGATCTCACTAGAGCAGGCAAAATGAGGTTTAACTTCATTATTGTTTTCACCGATACTTAATAGAAAAAAAATTCTATGTTGATAGATCCCACTGAAGCTCTACTGTAGATTGCACTGCTGAGTTTGCTACTTGTAAGACAGCTCAGATAATACTATCAAATATCCATTTTAGAGAGGGCCTTTCTGGATTATCTGCTTCAGCATAACTAACTCTGAAGTATGTGTCTAAATTCCTAACATTTTTACTTATCGTATCTGTTTACCAGTGCTATTTTTTGAAGTTATTTAGTACTTTTTGCTCCAAGAATGCATCTGCTTTAGATTTCCTGGACTTGGAGTCTTTTAACACCCTGATCGTGCCTTCATCAAGACACCATAGCACCCTCTTTTTTTGTGTCTATATATTTCACCAAAGTTCATCTATTCTGTGTCTGAAAGAAAGGCTAGATGGTGAAGGATATTATGTGGGGTGTTAATATTAGGAAGATTCTTTTCAGCTAGACAGAATATTGTCACGTCAGCCAAAATAAAGGATGTTATAAAACTGATCTAAAATCCTGTTCCTAAACTTTCTGCCTGCAGTGGGGCTATTTTCCAATCTACAACTGGCTGGGGTTTTTCTTATTTTTGGCATTGCTTTTTAGTGACGGTTCTGTTTTTTAGCTGAATTGAGTACATCAGTTCTGTCCCACTTGTCATTGCAGACAAAATCAAATACTTGTGATTCCTTTCTTTTTCCTTTGAAGTTATCATACCTTTGCCAAGATATGAAAAAAATGGAACTGCAGCATTTTGCTGCAACATTTTTATTTCAGAAGGTTGTACTTGTTGGCCAACAAAATAAATTTTAGTCAGGAAGAAAGTTAATAGCAAAACCACTTCTTAAAGAATTTTTAAATTTATGTTATACCTTTGCTCTTTTGATCTTAGGAGTCCAGAAGCAATGAGAGCTGCTACCAAAGAAGTGCAAAATGTTTTGGAAACTGCTGAAGAGAGTATCAGCTTAGATGGCAAACATATTTCCTTGAACCGGAAACAGCTGGATAACATGCCAATACTAGGTATGATTATTTTATGCAGAAATCACACTACAAAATCCATGGTCTTCTATTTATTACCATATGAATGCTTGCTATAGAATTCCTATGGAATTAGCAGAGAAACAGTAGAACAGGAAACTGTATGTTCCTTAGCAACAGCCAACACAACAGGCTTCCCAATGTCCCAGGTGTTACTGAGACCATCAAAATTCACAAGAACAGCACTTTTTCATTGGTAATGGCATGTCTCAATACTCCTACACAGCTGCATAACATAGACCCATGGATAATTCTGAACAATATTTTGTTTGGTTATGTCTTTAAATCAAATAAAAAATGTTGCCAAAACTTAAATCCTTATTCCTGTCACGTGAAGCAATGTTTTCTAATACTATTACTTCTATTTCCTCTCAATAATTTTCAGATTATAAGCACATTTTCAGAAGTTACAGAGAGTTTTGATGATGTGGCTTTTTAGCTACTGTTACTTTTTAAAAAAATCAGCTAATATTGAAACAAAAAATTTGCATATTACTTTTCTTTTGAGTATGGGCTTCTATACAGGACCTCTTAAAACTTCAGAAAATTCTGCTCACTGCACTGTTTCTTTTTCTTGATATGTTTTCAGTTTTCACTGTTTGGTCTTTATCTCAGAGTGAAAATATGTCTCATTTTTGAACATTCTATTTCATTCACTATAAGCATTTTTCATGGGAAAAGCAGATTAGGCTCTCAGTGGTATCTGCAGAAGGGATAGAAATGCTAAAAAGACATGAGAAATACTTTCTCTAGGCATTTAGAAAGTTAATATTAAAATATTTCTTCTAATAAATTCAGGGTTTGATAATAGCTTTGTAATAGCTCAATATCCATGACCTACCCACAGTATTCGAATACATTTTTTTCCATGGCAATCATTCCTTGTCCTCTCCCAACAGACAGCATCATCAAGGAGGCAATGAGGCTCTCCAGTGCATCCATGACTTTCCGAGTAGCCAAGGAGGATTTCACTTTGCACTTGGAGAACGACTTTTACAACATTCGCAAAGATGACGTTGTCGCTCTTTATCCTCAGCTGCTCCATTTCGATCCAGAAATCTATGCTGATCCCTTGGTAAGTATTTTTTCCAAATTGCACTAAACTTGGTGCTGTGGCAGAAGTTAACAGGCCTTTAGATAAAGCACTTATTGGGGTGCCCCATGGCTGGCTTTCTGTTGTACCCCAGACAGTCCGTTCTTACACCTGAAAATGTGATAATAGGAAACAAAAAAAAATAAAGGCAGTGCAAGCACTATCTGTGAAACATGTTTTAGTGTAACAAAAAGGTGTGCTACCAGCCCCAGACAGTTTTCTACTTACTGCCTTCCTCTGTAAGGGAAGATCACCATGATGAGGGTCTTTGAAAAAGCATAAGGATTAAAATTTCCCAAAGCCACAGAATTAGAATTCCAGTTCTCCTTCTGCTGCATGAACAAGAATGCAGGTTATAATCTTTATTTTTAGAGGTCAGAAAGGAAAAGGAGAGTTATCAGCAAAGAGCCTGGGATCCTGTCCCACATAACAGAACTCCTCAGAAGTTACTCTTTCTAAAACAGCACCATGGGGGCTAATGGTACTGTACAATGCTTATTGCTGGAGCAATAAGCCTGTATTTTGTGTCTTAGAAGCTTTATCTGGTTTTTGGCGATATCCACATATCAAGGAACTCTTTTGTGTGTTTAATTGCAGACATTCAAATACGATCGCTTCCTGAACGAGAAGGGAGAGGAGAAGACAGACTTCTATCGGAATGGTCGGAAGCTGAAGTATTACTACATGCCTTTTGGGACAGGCATAGCAAAGTGCCCGGGCAGGTTATTTGCTGTCCATGAAATTAAACAATTTTTGGCTCTGATTTTTTCATATTTTGAGATAGAGCTTGTGGACAGTAATGTGAAGTGTCCCTCTCTAGATCAATCCCGTGCAGGACTGGGTATTTTGCAGCCATCCAATGACATTGATTTCAGGTACAGGATGAAATGCTTATGAATATATATTTTGTATTATGCAAATATATTATGTACTAGCAGTACATAAATACACTGTATATACTAACAGTACTAAATACACTGTGTAACATATGCTTTATATACATTTTATGTATATATGCAAATGAAATGCTTCAAGTCATGGGGGAAAATCTATATGAAGATGCTAATTCACCATTTAATGAAAAATGTGCACCAGTGTGGTACCAGTGTGCAGTGGGTATAATGCTCTCTTTTGATGCAAATGTCTCGCTTTTTACCAACCATTTTGAAAGGCAAGTTAAGATTTTCAATTGTGTGTATACAGCAGCCAGTTTTTTTTTCTGTAAGCAAATATTTTCCCACAGGTAGAATTTCATGACCCAATTCATAATAATTCCAAAATTGTACTACAGTTAAAACATATGGGGCAGGGGGTGGGGGGTGGGGGAAGGGGGCTGGGCCTCCTCACAGGTGAAATAAAGTTTTTGTTATATAAAGGCAGATTCACAGTGGGGAGAGGAGAGTTTCCTGGGGAATTACATTTATGGTTTTATTAAAAACTAGAAGAAGACTTGAAAAAAACCTACAGAAATATTCACGTTCAAGTGAAACTGCAAAACTTGTATTATATTATTTGTAAGATACTTATTTTTAGAAAGTGCTAACTGTGTTAAAATAAATTATATTGGCTGAACTAAATGCATCTCTAGACTGTTTGTTGTTTTAACATCTTAACATTATCAATGGTTTATACACTCATCCAAAGCCACCCAAACCTGTTTTAAATTAGCCAGCTCAAGCACCAATATGGAGATAAATAAATATCTATCACATACTCACCAGTGGTTCTGGCTGCATTTAGCCTAATTTCCTAAACTCCATATTTTCATAAGCCTCCTTAGCTCTTCCTAGACTAATTCCATTAAAGTTACCATGTAGTAATATGCCCACACATTTTATTTTCAGTGGTAGCATATCCATAAGAACAATTGTTTCAGGGTTAATATAATTTGGACAGCATCTCTGTCCTTTTCTGCTGCAAGTGACAGATGTATGTATGTCACAAAAGTCCATTTTTAAATTAAATTTCTTTGGTCTGAAAGAGAGAGCTTTCTCATCATTTGCTGATTAAAAGAACAAATGGATTTAAAACGTTTTTATCCTGCTTTTTTTCCAAGAACGTATGGTCTGATCTTTTGTCCTCAACTCAAAAGCAAGCCTCATGAGAGAAGATTAGATACAGGACTATTTGATATTTTCAAATTTCACATTCTGGCCAGATACCCAGCCTAGAGGACAGAACTCTTCCTAAATAAGGAATGTTTGACTGAGTTCTAGAATTACTTTAAATTATATATTCTTTTTGCTTCTCATTATCCACCATGCTAAATATTCAAAGGTTAATAAGATTACGCAGCATATGCATAACACTTTATTTTGTGTACAACACACATTTATTAGCCGTGCGTTGTCTTTGTAATTTTATTTAATCTTTTCACATTTTCAAAGGAGAACAGAGAACATTGATTTCTTGCACCATGTATAATATTAAACAATTATGTATAATGCAAGGGGGGTTGAATTATCACTTTGGTTCTCTTGAGAAGGGTAGTATCCAGTGCAGCTTGTTTTCACACTTCTGTCAATTATATTTTGTAGGATTTATATAAATTATAACATATTCAATGTCAGCTAATTTGGAGAGTGAATGCAAGCTTTACATGCATCCTGGCACATGTTTTTATCATTAGAGTATCTGCTCCTTCTTTCTTAAATAAATCCTGCTTGAAACAGCAGTTTTGAGAGCAGCAAGGCTATGCAATATTTTAAGAAAAATACACTTCCTTGATGAAAAGGAAATCAACACAGAATTACAACAACAGAAAAAAAAATAAGACAACTGCTAAACTAATTCTAGGTTGCTTCAAAAATTAAACCTCTTTTACATCCCATTGTCCCCTTCAAACTGACTGCTCCAGATTTTTCTGGCTGTGGTTTAATGGCTCTTATGAGTTCCTTTGGTCAATGACAAATTTAAGTATTCAGCAGCTCCTCAAGCTGATCTGACTTTCAGCTTCCCCAGTGTGGGAGAATAGTGGAAGATTGGTGAGGAAGGTTGTGATCATACTCAAATGGCTTGCAAGCTGAGGTGTCAAAAACCACATCCATCATACCAGTCATTGTTTAGCCTCATGTGCTGGACAACACCTGTGTTCAGATAACATAGTCCTGTGATAGACTTAGAGGTATCCCGTTGAGCATGGGTGAGATTCCTGTCCTGCTGTGGGAGCAATCAAACAGCAATAAACTATACCTGCATGAGTCCTTGATATAGAGGGGGGAAAGGGAAGGTCCGGTGATGCCCTAGCACTCACAGAGCTCCATGGTGCCTGCATCCCTGCTTGTGTGCCTCTGCCTGGGTGCTGCTTTGGGGATAGCCCCAAGGGCATCATGATTTAAACCCAGCCAGCAACCAAGCACCAAACAGCCAGTCACTCACTCCCCCAGCAGTAGGATCAGGGAGATAATCAGAAGGGTAAAAGCTAGAAAACTCATGGTTTGGTTTCAGTAAAACCGAATAATTTGGATATGGATTTCCTTTTTTGTTTTTATATATATTGTACTATATACAAGTATTTTTATTTACTGCTGTAGGTGCTAATTTTCTAACCTCAGTTAAACCCCTGTTAATGAGGTTGCACAGATACAAGTGAGGGGAGAAAAGAAAGTACAAGGTCTGTGGCACTCTGCCTCAGCTAATGTAATCAAATACTTCAGCAATCAATACTCATCTGCCTTGCCAGGGTCACAAACACCACAAGGTTAGATCAGGACAATTCTTTCTACTGCCCCTCCTAAAAGCAGAACTTCTATTAAGGCAGAAAAACAAAGAAAAATAATACTAAAACCATAATAGCAATTAGAAATATATTGGGCAGATCCAGGCTGGTAGCAGGCAAGCAGCCTCTACTGTGGACTGAGTATTTCACATTATATACTTACTATTTAAAATGCATGAAGAGGTATGGGCAGAAGAGGAGCAACAACCTCAGCCTCCAGGTGGGCACCCTAATCATTAAGATAGCTCAAGCATTTCTCTCAGGGAATTTGTAGCATGTTGTCTCCAAAAAAAATAAAGTAACAGACTCAGCAGGATGACTTGCATGACTCCCTGATAGTGCCCTTACAGACAAAGTGCTCTCATAGTTGAGAGGAGTTTCAATTTGGGATTGCAGTCCCTGAGGAAGTTAGTGAGTTCAGTCTCTCCCGCACCCACAAGGGACAACTCTGAATTTGTGGTTGTCCTACATAGGGTAAGAGTGAGGGATAACTCTTGAGGGACACATAAGCATAACATAGATTAGGCACACCAGGTAGATTAAATGTTCAGAATTTTTTGGACACAGTTGAGCTGACATTGGGCTACTCAGATGCCTCTGAACAGTGATTTGGGGATGAGGAGCGAGGCAGAGCCACCTGAGTGAGACCATGTGGCTCATAATCCAGCAGGAGGCATTTTGAGTAAGCGGATTAAACCTAGGGAGTAAAAATATTCTAGATATTAATGTTCTAAATGTTCTGAATGTTTTCAGGCTAAAAAAAATCTTTACATGGAGATCTTGGAAGCGACATGGTGACTTTACTAATGAAATATGACACAAATTCAGAAAACAAGACAGTTTTACAATTCTGAAACTATGCTGGCCACAGCTGTTGTAACAGAGCTGAGTTCAGGCAGCCACTCGTCAACATGTCAACAGTAGTTTTGAGCATAGATTTTTAAACCCCTCTTCATTTTTTTTATCTTGTAGGAATATCAGGATAAACTGCTATCTATATTATGAGACCTCATACAAGTTTCTGATGAAGTAAAAGAGAAAGCAAAAAGAGGAAAGATCATGAGATAATCTTTCTGAAAGCATGAAATATATTTTAGATATAACTATTGCTTAGCTGATGATAGCATGCTTCAAGTCGTTCATCATCTTGGTTTAAACAGAGAACTGTGGCACCATAAATAGGTATTTGCCATTTATGAACTGCACAGAGGGCTATGTCTAAATGTCAACAGCCTGAAGACTGGACCATGATCTTCTGATGCTCCTGCTCATTGCAGGAGATTGGATTAGATGATCTGTAAAGATCCCTTCCAACTCAAAGTATTCTATGATACCATTATCTCCTCTCATTTACACCACCAGATCCACACAGTTAAGGAACATACAGAGGAGGCTTGACCATAATTATGCTTAGCTGCATACAGGGGTTTTGGTGGTAAAAATAGTGATTGCCTCCTAATAACCTTAGAATTAATAATAAAAAGGTTACATACTATTAACAGGCGTGCTATCAGTGTAAATACCTAGCTTGCTAACTCTTGTTTACTTTAATTTGTCTTCTGCCAAGACAGACAGCTCTGTGGGACACGTTTCAAATCAAATGATCTTCAGTGACCCCATTAGTCATGAAGGGAGAGAGAGGTCACTTCAGAACAATTCACTACAGAGACATAGATTTTTCAGATGAAAAGGTTATTTTACTTTAATCACCTATAAATAATAAATATCCTGGGGTTTCCAATTATCTTTTTAAAGATAACAGTAATTTCTAAAATTTTTCTCATCAGATAGCAGGATCCCATGGAAAATTTGAAAGATTAAAACATCTTGGCTGGCTGAATCTCTCTTGTTATGAGAACATTTAGTGCGACTGGCCATGTAATTATTTCTTGGTAACATTCATGCAACAGTTGGTTGGAAATGGATTGAAAAAGGCCTCAAATAACTGCAGACTTGAGACATAAAAACACCCACAGGCAGAACAGAAAATACCACAAACTAGAAGAAGTCAAGCTAAAAGTCACTTCACCCTTGGCGAAATGAGCTCCCCTTTACACAGGGCAAGAACAAGCAGAGCTTCCTTGGGATGCTTAGGATTTGTGCAAGGTTCCTAAGGAGCAGACTTGCTCTCAGTGGTGCTCAGCAGGTTTCAAAAAACCAGCTGGTTTTCTGTTGGGTTCTGGAGTGCTTTGGGAGGCCTTGCTCTTCGTGTTAGCTGCAGGTAAGTACTCTGTGCAGAGTGCTGGCTGGTGGGAGCACAGGGTCAGTCCCCACTGTCTGTCCCGGGAGGTGCCTGTGGCTCTGCCAGCTGTGCTGGGGCCAGACTCGCCTCTCACTGGGTTTGTAGAGAGAGCAGCACCAGACCCCACCTCATCTCAGCCCGTGTTCCATATGGACGCCTGGACTCTAAAGGTAAGCCAGATCCTGCAAGGGAATTGCAGGGAGATAGGAACATTTTGTGCCTGCTAAAAGCTCTGTTCCCCCCTTGCCATGAGCAAGGAGCAGGAGCATTGGCTCAAGGGTTGGATCAGCAGGTGAGAGGGGAACTGGGTCTTGATGACCTGCAGTGACCTCAGCTCTGCTCTGCTTTAATGATAATCGCTCCTTAGGCTGAGGGAAAGACTTCTCTGCTTTATGCAATATTTCATCTTGACTACTCTGCCCAAGTAAGCAAAACCTTGGAAAGGTAAATAGTTAAGGTGGCACTTTCTAAAAATACATCCTCCACATTGAATGGACAATTTTATGGCTATTTTATTTCTTCGATGTAAGAACTTAGAACAAGGAATAATATCCTTATGAGAATTAAAAGCTGATGTTAAAACCAAGCAGGAGAGCCATTAATGATGCAATTACATGAGTTGTGTTCACTGTGCCTCATACTCTTGGTATATTACCTTCTTACATGTATTAGTTAGACACAACAAACTTGACTAAACAGACCAAAACAACTGTTGTCCATTTAAGTTCTATGTCTGCACTTAGAAAAGAATTCTCCTGTGTCTGTAAAGAGATTATAGTCAGAGACCTGTCCCTAAAATCTGTTGATTTAATAATCCTGCAAATTTGCAGAAACCATAGCCAGAGAATAGGGGTGCTGGATGCAGATATAAGACATACACCACACTGCAGAGGTATCTGCAGATGAGGTTCCTAGTGAAGGCACTGCAGTGCCAGAAGAGAGATGCCTGGCTGCAATTCAGAAGACCCCAGCTCCCTACTGAAGTTCCTGGCACAGGCAGAGCAGAGGTGAGAGATGTAGGCCAGCACCATCTTACCTCAGTAATGATTTCTAAGGCTAAATGGTAGCAAAAATTACTTGCTTATTTGTCAACCTTCACTGCTAAGAATACTTTTACAATTATTATTTATTACTAATATTATTTCCACACAGATAAGGACTGGATATAAGAATTGTACAAACACAGAGCAAAAACACCATGCTTCTCCCAGGTATGTCACAATCTAAGGAAAAGACAAGGTAAAGCCAGCCATCTAGAAGAGGGCAAGGAATGAATGAGGCAGCATTGCCAGAACAGCAGCTAGTGGTCTGAAGAGACCAAGAGGTCGGTTAAGGTCAGGTATATCACTGACATTAAAGCATCTTGATCTGGTCAGATCTGAAACACTAGAACTAGATAGTTAGTACCAGATGACAGAGACATGAGGATTAAGGTACAAAGCTCCTTGGAAGCAAAAAAAAAAGTTTCTATTTGGTACTATAAAGAATGCAGGATAAGGTAGCAATGGAGGAGGTAGCAATGGAGGAGGGATGACAGCACGGATAAACGCCCTTTGTGGCAAAAATAACAATGGGTGTAACAGGAGAGGAGAGGAGAGCCCTGGAAAATTACTGCAGTGCAAGGAGGAAACATTGAGGTGGATGTTTTGTTAGGAGAATGGCTATGGGAGGTTATATCTTATCAGCAGTTATGCAGAAGGCAAGACAACATGAACGGCACAGAAATAAGCTTGCATTAGGTAACAATGTTTAGGGAGGATCAAAAGGTTAAGGGAGGGCATGACAGGGTGGCTCTGAGGAGATACAATAGGATGAAGTCAGAAAATGAGGAGAAGAGGTCTGCAAGATCACGGTCCTGTGGAAATTGTGAATCTCAATTTCTAGAGTAGGCCTCAGACAGACCCAATTCCAAAAAGTTACTCTGTAAATAGAATACAACAGGCTGAATCCACATGCACATACTATGCAAATATTTGCCACTACTCTGATCAAAGTAATTAGATGATAATGTCCAGCCTTGAAACTGGCCTCGAACAGCGTTTATTAAGGTGTTCCACTACTACAGCTATTGCTAAAGATCAGTACATCAAAATGTTCCATCAATCAGCCTTGAACCTTGTGCAGAGGACTGCCACTGAAGCCACACAGAGTGTAATGTATCTGGAGCCTGACAAATAAGACACACGTGTAGCCATCACCAGCACCATAGAACCACTATTACAATTTATGTATTGTCAAAAACATGCTGGATAACAAGAGGTAGCTAAAGAAATACAGGATTTTACTGCTTATCTGGGGAATAATTATCTTATGCTTATCTGGGGAATAATTATAATATCTTTGAGGCAAGTTTTTTTTTTTTGTAACCTAAAAGCCTTTCTTTCTAGTTCCCAATTTCGGTGTAATAGAGATTTTTGTAATGAGTATGTGGTAAGAATATGAGAAAGAAAGGGAAATAATGGCTGCCACATATGTAACTAAAACTATATTGTAGTCTGAAAAATAGTAAGTTTGTGCCACCAAAGACTACACAAAAATAAGATTTAAAAAGTATTTAAAGCCCTGTTTTGGGAGTGAGAGACACCCAAAGTAAGAGTTAGTTCACAGGTTATGAAATATTAATTAAGTTTCAAAACTCATACAGCCAGTGGAGATCTGGCCAGCACATGCAGGCAGCTGAACACCAGCAGTTGCCAAAGTATGTGGTGTTACTTTAGGGTAAACCAAATAAATCTCTAAATTTACATGATGGCACTCACAAGGGGTTTGACTCATTTGTCCCCACACAGGAAGTAGAGATATTTGAAATACCCTGTAGTAACCCTTGTATCTCTAGCCTCCCTTCATACAGACTTACAGTCCCAGAAATCAGGTGTCAAGTTTGTTGACCTTATGGTGTCTTCAGAAACTGAAAAGCTCCAGGAATCTGAATGTGGGATAGCTGCTTGATCAAGCCCTAAACCTCTGCTGAACAGAATGGGAGCTGTGCATTTTGCTCATACATAAAAGTGCACAACTAGATACCTACATTTAAGTGCCCTAATCTCTGAACTGAATCCCATTCTCAGAGTTTTGAGGACCATCAAAGAAATGCAAGTTCTGAATTCAGTTTTGGTCATCAGCTTTCAAAAGCAAGCTTTTATTTCAACAGGAACAATAGCTATTGAGCATATAAATAATAAAACTGCCCTGAAGATTTCTTCTCTTGATTACACTCTGAAAGGAGGTCCTGGAGAGACAGGTTTTTTGGTTCAGGAATTATATCATGTAATTTTTGCATAAACCAGGCAAGTCAAGTTTGCACCAATCTGGAAAATACTTTGGCCAACAGCTTCTGAGAGAAAAATGCAAATTGTAGTCACTCAAACCAGCTATTCAGGGTTCATATTTCCTGAAATACAAATTTCAATTGGAAATAAGAAAATGAATTCTTTCCTTCCGTTGTATTTCATTGACACGTTCCTAGTTTTCTTCCCATTTAAAAAGATTTAATTTCAAAATTACTTCAAGTTAGAAGATTAAAAGATGGAAAACATGTTTTTATTTAATTTGATCTATATTGGCTATCACAATGTTTTGCTGAAAACTGTGACATATTTGACTTAGGTCAAATCTTCTAAATGGTTATCATCCAATTCTTTCTGGAAATAATTATTTTCATAACTTTCCCAGTAACTAAAACTTCTTTTCAATCTTACTGATAGAATTGCTAATTTTCTCCTACCAGGCACTCATGTATTGAAACATATGAAGAACTCATAGAGTATTTACTTTTGAAAACATCTACCAACCAATTTTTTGGAGTTCTTACACAGTAAAAGTTCCCCAAGATACTCAGCACTGCTTTGCTTCCTGTCTTGTCAATATCATAAGGAATTCAATCTAAAACTTTCACCACAGGAAAGGAAATCATTGTGCACTGCTCTTGAAATTCTCCTTTGTAACATTTAGAATAAGAAAAAAAAGGAAAGAAACGTTGTGTACTTCTATTAACTTGAATGAACAGATATATCCAAGCAGATTCCAAAAATTATTTTCTATCTATTGCTGTATGCACAAATACAGATCCATCAAACTAGAGACATGTTTCTGTCTGCTGACATTAAATTTTGGTATGCAACTACCACAGCCATAAGGCACAAAGCAGTTGATGAGATGCATGTTGCACAAACCATTTACAATAAATATTCAGGTGCAGTGCTGCATCTCAGTTTTCTACTTTAAAATATAACAGAAAAGACCAATTCCCAAATTCCTAATCACAAATCAAAGTCACTGACTGCTATCTTATAATACTACATTTTTGATTTCATATTTATTTTTATAAGCTTCTACACATTTACATTTTTTGCTGCATGAGAATTTTATTAATTTACTTGCTTATACAAAAAGCAAAAGAAAGCAGTCTCTACTAACAGAAGGTAAAAAAATCCTGTCTTGGTCAGGTCATAGATGCATGTCAAATCTACTTCCATTGTTACTCCTCATTGCCTCCCCCCCCGCCCCCAAACTCAGAAAGAAATTACATTCATTAGTCATATAATTCAAATAAATAATTCTAAAGAAACCAGAAGAAAACTGGAAAATTCTTCTTGGTAAGAATTCTACCCTAAATATCACTAGTATAGAATAAAAAATGAAGCCATATTTAAAATGTTCATGATTCTAAGAGCAAAGATTATGTTTTAGTCTTTGCGGCCACTCTCTTTCTTAATGCCTATTCCCAATATTTGTGAACTAAAGGAAAAAATCCTTTTTCAAAGAGTTGGCACAGTGGTGACAGTGGTCCCAACAGGTCCACACACTTTTATCTTTCCATTTGACATGTTCATCACATCTCTCTTTTTCCTCTGACAGGCAATTCATAGACTCATAGAATAGTTTGGGTTGGGAAGGACCTCAGGAGGTTGTCTAGTCCAGACCCATCTGCAATGAGCAGGGGCATTTTTACCTACAACTGAGCCCAGTCCAACCTGACCTTGAACGTTTCCAAGAATGGGGCATCTACCACTTCTCTGGGCATCCAGTTCCGGTGTCTCACCACCCAGATCATAAAAAATTTCTTCATCTCTAGTCTCCTCTTTTAGTTTAGAAACTTCACCCCTGATTCTATTGCAACAGGCCCTGCTAAAAAGTCTGTCCCCATCTTTCTTACAGGTCCCCTTTAAGTTCTGAAAGACTGCAAGGAGGTCTTCCTGGAACCTCTTCTTCTCCAGGCTGAACAACACCAACTCTCTTAGATTGCCTTCATAGGTGAGGCACTTTCTCTTTACTTTTTTGTGGCTCTTATTTGGACTCACTTCTCATTCCTGTGCTGAGGACCTCAGAGCTGGATACAGCACTTCAGGTGAGGTCTCATGAGAGCAGAGTGGAGAGGAAGAATCACCTCTTCTTTTGATGCAGCCCAGGACATGTTTGGGCTTCTGGGTTGTGAACACACATTGCTGGATCATGCCTAGCTTTTCATCCACCAGCACCCCTCAAGGCCTTCCCCACAGAGCTGCCCCCAGTGCCTTCAGTCCCCAGCCTGTGTTGATACCAAGGGTTGCCCTGACACGGTTGTGGGACCCTGCACTTGGCCTTGTTTAACCTCTGATGCAGTGCTCAGGAGAAGGTCATAACTCACTTGCTGCTCAAGATTTGCTTTGTTTTGTTTGCCTTTTAACTTCCTTCTCTATAAAACCCATTATATCACAGGATGAGAACAAATTCCTGCTGACTTCTACAGCAATTCCATCTGTTCTTGAGGAACAAGAGGAACAAGAAAAAATAAAAGAAAAACATTAGAAAGGGGAAGTTCTCCCAGGTTGCACTATCTGCAGTTTTTAGCATGTCACGGGTTGACAGATCAGCTGCAATGACGGCTAAAATCACACTACTGGGGTACAACTAAGACATATTACTGCCAAAGTGCCCTGAAATTAGGTTAAACATGATAATTGTCCATGTAGTCAAAAAAAGTCAAAAGATAATCAAGGTCTTTGATACGAAAAAATTAGCTTAGCTATGGGAAAAAAAAAAAAAAGAAAGCAGAATCCATTAGTGATGTTTGAATGAAAAGTGACAATCTTTTGTTACTGAGTTGAGGAAAAGTTGTTTTCTTCTGTTTTACTATATTTCTTCCAAATGATTTCTTAAATATGGACAAAAATATATTTCTCAGAAAGAAGGTGAATCCTTGGAATATAAACTAATATGAGTGGCTACCCAAGCATGTCATTACTCAAGTAGAAGCATTAGCTGCAGAAGAACAAATAAAATGGATGAGGTGCAACATAATAGATGAGATCCTGACAGTACAGAATGAAACTTTGTTGTCAGAAGATTCCCTGAGTTTCAGTGGCAGGTGTTTAAGAGGCAAGAATAGAAAAAAAAGGAATGACATTTATCAGAGATGGGCAGCCATCTTCATGGGAAGAATAGACTGAAAGCCCTGTGGGTGCTAAGATAGCTGGAGTAAGAAAGCAATGTCTTTCATTGTCACTCACAACTGTTGAAGCTTTTCTAGGAGAAATACCTGATATGAATTATAATCTATTCCTCCCTCAGAATGTGAAGATTAAGAGAGGAGAAAGAACCTCCCCCTAATCATTTCCCAGGACCATAATAGTATAGTTATGGGGGTTTTTAACTCTGTGTTGCAGGAATAAAATATCCTTATAACTGTGAACAAGCTTTCTATAACAATGCTACAGAATCTCAGTGTTCAGTGAATAGATTACAAAAATCCATATTATTGACTATCACATTGTTACTCTACAGGAAAGAGACTGATTTGTTCATCTAAGAGTATCATGGAATCATAGAAAGGCTTAGGTTGGAAGAGGGCTTAAAAATCATCTAGATTCCAAATCACCTGCCATGGGCAGGGACATCTTCCATCAGTTCCCATCCAGCCTGGCCTTGATCACTTCCAGGAATGGGGCATCCACAACTTCCCTAGGCAGCCTGTTCCTGTGCCTAATCTCTCTCACAGAGAATTCTCTAATTTCTTCTTTTTCTAATGTCTAATTTAAACCTACCTTCCATTTGAAGCCATTCCCCACATCCTGTCACTACATGCTCTTACAGAGTCCCTCTCCATCATTCCTGAAGGCTCCCTGCAAGGCTGAAATTAGGTCACCTGAAAGCCTTCTCTTTTCCAGGCTTAACAATCCCAATTCTTTGTGTCTTTCCTCATAGGAGACACACTCCGTCCCTCTGATCATCTTCTTAGCAAATCTATTAGCAAAATGTAGCTTTCTTAATAATAAAGACATCTCACTATTCGAACAGCACTTAACAAGTGGTTACTGTACTTGTACAAAGCCAGCAGCACCCTCTGAGCTTGGACAGGCTACTGTTCTAAGAAAACTCATAAAATTAAACGCATGTTTGCTGATGGCCTTGACTATGAGTAAAGACCATTTGGAAATCACTGACTGCAGGTCAGCTCTACCTTCTCTGCTTGCGCAGTCGGTTGGGTAATAACACCCACAGAGCCAACAAAGGCAAACAGACCTCGCCAGGTTGACATGTTCTGATACTGGATATCAGTCAAAGCAATAGGAGCTAGAGTTGATGGGAATAATAACACAGTCATGATTTTTATTGTTTTTATTGTTTTTATTGTTTCAAAGTTTTACTGTTTTAGTTTTATTGTTTCAAAGTTATAATAAGTTTTATTACTTTATAATAAGTTATTATTAATTAATTTTAAAGTAAATAAAATTTAATTTTATTACTTAAAATTAATAAAATTGTATTATTTATTTATATAGGCTATATATATTTCTCTTATAAATATATTTATTTATCTTCAGGGCCTGAAGATTGCAACTACAACCAGGCAGCCACTATTTTTTCAGAATTGCAGTCATGCTGAGAGACATGAAACCAGCCACAAAAAAACGTAGGATGAAAGCACTGAACATAAAGTTCATTATTGTCATGGATGCCTACAGGCAGGCCAATAGGAATTGCATAGGAAGGCAGATTTTAAAGAGACTTAACATACATGCACAAAATAATGTTTAGATGAGTAAATAAATTAAAACCTCAGTGTGGAAGAGGTCAGTGCAGGTTAGAGAAGAAACATGAATAATCAAAGTTCCTCCAAAATCCTTTCAAGATTCTAGTTTTCTCACATTTGTTTATTTGCTGACACTATGACTTACCCCACATGCTTATCATATATGTGACCTAAGCTTCTTTCTTAACTTGGGCCATGAGATACTATTACAAACACACAAAACCCAGACAGAACTGGATTCCAAAGGCCAGGCTCTCTAACAACAGGAATACAGAAAATACTAAGTCAACCTTATATATTATTGAGGCCTATGGCAGCAAGGTGTGTGTGGTTTATCCAAACTTTTCCAGTCTTGGGATTTAAGAGAGAGGGGGGAAAAATGTGAATCTGAACCCTGAGCAAATCCTTTTAAGGTGTAATTGTCTGATCTCTCTACTTCAGTCCATTCAGTAAGCAAATCCTGGCTTACAATTTTTTGTGTGGTGACCAAGGTTACCAAGCATTTGCAACCCAGTTTAGGGTCTGTGTCTCTTTCATAAAATACAGCTGTTTTCAGGAATTTGCCTTAGAAAATGAAACAAATTATTAGACTATAAGAGCAGGAGCAAATAATTTCGTAAAAAGCTTTTTGACATAACCATTTGCTTATATCCACTTATGCTCCCTCCTCTGCTTTCAATGATTCCTTTTAGACTACAGGATTTGAGGGCTATTATGGGAAGAAGTCCCACATCAATAACAATATGCAGAATATAATTTTATAGTTAAAAGAGGTGAAAGCATACATGGGAAAACAATATCAAAACAAGAGAACCAATACAAAAAGAGTGATAAATAAAGAAGTGGAAACTACTATTGACATGTATTGAGATACTCATTTATGGACAAAAACTGGTAGCATTTTTCTGCATTCGGAGGCAAAGTCTTCTCTACTGAAAATTTCTCAGTTTCTTATACCAAGAATCAGTTTGGTAAGTAAAGAAGAATGCAAAAGCAAATAGAAATAAAGATGTTATCTATGTTTTCCTCTATTAACTGCAAGCTTTCAAAAAAACCCTCGTACTTACATTTTCACATTCGGGCTAAAGTATTGGTTGGCAAAATCTACTTTAAAATTGACTAAATTTTCATGAGAGACTGTAACGACATTTATGTTGTGAACATTTGATTAATGATGACTTAGTGTAATTTGACTAGGAACAGTTATAAGATAAACAGAAATTAATTCTTTGCTCTGAAATGGAAATTTGTCTGTAGTTTACATAAGGCAAGCACTGAAGTTCTGAGGCTTCCATCGGTGCAAAACAACGTAGAAAGCTTTTATCATAAAAAAGTTCACAAAAACAAATATTTAATTTAGAAATCAGAAAATGTATTTTGTCCTCAAAATGTAATTATTTGGTAGTGTTAAGGTTAGAGCTAGCAAACACTTATGAATGGTTTTGGTTTTTCTTTTTCTAGACTAGACAATCAAAATTCTTATATCAGCACCTAGTAAGACACTGAGAATTCTATGAAGCAAATACCAGTTTCATGGCCCTATATAAACAATCCCTTCTGTTCGAACTTCAGCTAGAAACGTCAGATTAGAAAAATGACTCATGGTCATCCCCATTTGTGAATTCTTGCTTGTTAGTATTTAAATGGTTTAAGAGCTCACCAAATTAATTTAGACTGAAAAAGCTTTATAAATGTAAAATAGTGGCTCTTCTATAATAATTCCCTGAAGGATTTTACAAAATTTAATTTTAATACAGTTAGGAATTTCTCTCTTGGTTTATCTTAATGCAGTGTGGAATAACAAATTTACCTTCTCATATCCTTGATAAAGAGCTAAACCACATAGCTTGTAGGTTACTCCAGAGCAGACAGCTCCCTTGTGAACAGAAAAGAACTCTCCCCCTTTCTCAGTTTTAGATGAAAAAGTTTTTAAACATAGTTTCTTTGCTTTAACCTTCAGATGTGCTACCAGGGAGCTCTTCAGTTATGGGCAGAACAAGACCATAACTAAAAGAGAATTGCAACTAAGAAGTGTAAGAAGTTGAGTTCTAGTCTGTAATTTGAGTTCTTTGATGTTCAGCAGACTTTTGTGGAAGTCTTGTAATAGAAATTTTGGAAGAGGTATAGTGATGTACGTAACATCTCTAGCCATTTGAATAGGAAACATACATCAGAGTTTATTAATTATGACTAGAGAAAGGCAAAGCAAGATGCTTTTCAAAAATTAAGCAATCTTATTTTAGCCTCAGCACTAAACCCAAATAAATTTGGTTTAATTAAAACAAGTCTTACAAGAAAGCTAGCATAACAATGAGATTTAAATAAACAAAACTCCACACGAAACAAAAAAAAAAAGAACAACACAAAAGAGAAATTTATTTTTAAGGCTGCTTCATTCCAGTAGTTCAGCTATTGAAAATTGTGTTTGAATTTCCCTTTGAGAATACCTGAAATGAATTTCCAGCTTTGTACAAGCTTCTAATTAGTCTTATGCTTTCCACCCTGTGAAGTAACAGTCCACTTTAAATCACCTCATCTCTGTTTTCTTCCTTGTAAGTTACCTGTTCTGAGCTTTTTTAAGATAAGAAGTTTAACTTAGGACCAAAGACTTAATGGAAATGCTCTCTCAAAAGAGAGGTTGTTAAGAAGCAGAACCAGCACCATAAACTCAAACTGAAACAAAGTCACTAACAACAAACACAGGGATTAAAATCCTCTCCCAGTCAAAAAGTCAATTCTGTAAACCTCAAATGGGTGTAGATGGTTCTGCTGCACTGTTTTCATCTAACCCCATTCCAGGGCCAGAGCTTCCCAGGCTAAATAGAAGCAGCCTCATTTTTATTGTTTTCAGGACCCCATCCCAATTATACCCACCCTACAGAAACACCAGAAGCTGACTGCTTTTGGCTTGCCATTGATGCAGCATTTACCCCAGACTCTTGCTGCTGTCTCACCTGCCCAGAGAGCAGCACATGCCTATGCTGAGGCCTACCAGCTTTAAGCAGCATGAGCAACGGGGAGACGCATCTCTGTCTCTTCTCCCTGCACAGAGTAACACAATTTAAAGACCATGGGAGCTGTAAGTTAGTGCAAGCAACTAAGCAGGGAGCTAGCAAATAGCACCTCAGAGTACTTGTGCTCTTCCTTGCATCATTTAATATTGGACAGATTTTCACCAAAGAGCAGGAACAGCATGAGATAACTGCTAATATATGCTAATTATACAAGCGTGTCCAGTAGTTTAATTAAAGCAGAATGTTTGCAAACATCTCAGTGGGCTGCTGAGGAAAAAAACCAAAACCCAAAAACTAACATGGCTGTGTTTATCCAAAATAAATTATTACTGATGAGTTTTCTTTAAGGAAAACATTCAGGTTTTGATTATTTAGCTCTTGTGTGATAAACGATTTCTAGGAAAGTCAAGCAGAAGTGAAGCCTGAGCCTTTCATAGGCTGCTTACAAGACCAAGCAATAGGATTATTGCCTGTATTTAATGGAAACTAAATAGAACTCCCAAATTTAGCCACCTTACTGTGAGATCATCATCCTCTACCAAGCTCCTTCTCCCTTGTAGGCAGTCTTAACTGTATATCCACATAGGTCCGCACTCAAAGAACAGTTTTGTGCCAAAAATGCAAGGTGTTAGGTATAAGTGAAAATTTATAGCAATAAAAGCTATGACATAAAATTATGAGATGGAAGATTCCATAGGCTTTCATGTACTGAGAAGCATGAAATATTTAAACATAAGAATTGATAAATTTTCTTAGTGCTTGACAAAATAACATCAGCTTCTGGGACCCCTGGTTACTCTCAGCTACCAGTAAACACTAAAATTTAACAGGTATTTGAAACAAAAAGACTGTGATAATATATAGTTGTAGGATTTGGCATAAGAGGAAAAAACCATAACAATTTAGTTAACCCTTTTTCTTCATATATCACTGCTTAATCAATAATGGTCTTCAGAAGTAACAAGTAATGTAACTTTACCTATACTCTGAACCAAAATATGCCCGAACCACAGACTACCCAAAATCAATATAATGAACTTTGGCCTTGCATTTATATAGAGAATTGTTAGTATATCAGATATAAAATGTATGCATAGTACCTGATAATTTCCTTATGTTTAGGCTTAAATATTTGGCACACAACACAATCCCCAGTTATCACAACACAAATTTGGAATAACACAAGAAGTCATGTCTGTGAGCTTAAACATAAAATTTTAATTACTTAGCACATGAAATGAATTATGATTAAAACCATGCAGATATTCAGATTGCAAAACAAAATACTTCAAATACAACTGCATGTTTAAAATCTACTTAGTCAGATATCTACTTTGAGGAAAAAACATAAGAATATACTAAGCAATTATAACCTTAACATAAATAAACAAGGATTGATATTTTCAGAACAAAATAAACATGGAAAACAGCAATTTTTAGTACATATTGGTACAAGAGATACAGCCTACCTACTCTCCTTCAGAGTGTCATCCACTCATCTTTTATAAATCCAAAATACTGAAAAACTTCATACTACTAAAGCACAGCAGCCAGTTTCCCCCAACATAAGACTCCTACCTGCTAACTGCAGTGTTGGGACAAGTTTTTTAAAAAAATATGTAATTTCAAAGACAAAGGGGTTTAATTATACAGCTTCCAAACAAGCACAGTAAAAGCTGCACAACCAACTGCCCAGTGAATACTACAAAATGCCTTTGGCCAAAATTCAAAATATAAACAATTGAAATTCAGGTCAAAAATATGTGACCAATTAACATGTTTATGCTGTCACTTGCATGCACAAAAGTAGATCAGTCCTGTGTTTGTGCACCTCAGTGTATTTTTGTTTGGCATTAAGTAACTGTGTAAGGAATCACGTTGTTACACAGGGTCCAACTGCATACTCAGATTCATAATGACCAAAGGCCTCCTCTAAATCACATAATTTCCCCAGATGACAGTGGTCTCTCACATTTCTCTAACTTCCAAGAAGAAAAAAATTAATATTTATTTCCATCACAAGTAGTACAACTAGAATACAAATAAGAACATTCTACTATAGTCTGCAACAGTTGAGGTTTGCATCTCCTGAACTGATTCACTCATACGAGCAACAATACAAGGAAAATTACATAAAAACTAGAATATAAATATTATACTACACTATGAAACACTACAAATAGAACATACAAAAATTATATTAGGGCATTAATTATCTGTAAACCTATTAAAAAGAACACCTTAATATTAATACAGTTTGCAAGGTAAACATAACCTACAGTCTAAGTTTTCAAATGGCTGTTTGTCAATGCAGCATAGAACATTTCCATAGTGCAAATCTTACCAACTCTATGAAAGATACTGTCCCCTTCAGAAAAACACTTCTTTCCCCTTCAAAAAAAAAGTCACAAAGTCCTATCTCATTTCACATTTAGTATAAGATATGGTTTGAAAGATATTAACATACAGAACCGTAACACTGAAAAAACCTGAATAATGTTGAGAAATTAAAATAAAAGAGTTAGCTATGTTATAGCTGGAAGACATGAAATCCAAAAATATGATCCCTGGAAAAGAGGAAATAAAATGACATTGATATCTCCTTTCTTTCATCTGTTGGAAACACATTGTATGACAGTACAGCAGAGTCCCTATGTTGTACAACAATCACGAGATTACTTTAATTGCTGAAGAATCACAGTGTTAAGTATATCTGCTTCTTGTAGTGTCAGGCTTTCATCTGTTAGCTCTTTATTTGGAAAGGTAGTCACAAGAACAAAATCCGTTGTTGCAAAAGCTGGACGGGACTGGATAATGAAATCTCGAATATGCTTAATCCTGTGAAAAGAATAGAGACATGAAAACTCTGTATGATTCCATTGGACATATTCTCTGAACATTAAGAAGATCAGAGAACACAAAACCATTAAGCAGACTAAATTACTAAGCAAGTTCTAGATTTCATATTTCTCTTTAATCCAGATGACTAATGACTGTAGCTTACATTTTTTTTGTTCTTGCATTAAAAAAATCCCCTGAAAAATTATAGTGAATGTTACTTGTTTTCTCAAATAACAGAAACAAAATTTTTAACATGGAAGTATGTTGCAAACTGATACCTAACACAGGAAGTCAAGTCATCTCAACACCACTGTCAAAAGTTTAATTACTGATTAGTATATTTCAAAAAATTGAAATTATTAATGGAAGAAAGAATCTTAAAATATATAGTCACAGTGAAGAGGAAACAAACAGGAATTAGTAAAGCACTTCAATAGCAAGAGCTTTCCCCTATTTTCACTTGCCAGTGAACTTCTGAACGATAGTAAATAAAACAGTCACATAAACAGTATAACAAAAATAATTTAATTTTTTAAGACATGGATAAAAAATTGTATTTTAGAGATAAAATCCTGAAATTTGAGATTTTTCTATTAAGACATTAAGCTGAGAATAAAACTGTGAAGATAATAAGTTGGCAAATTTCCTGTAGCCAAATAAGCAGTGATTTCTGTCTTCTACAGTCTTCAAGGCCTTTGACATAAGTAATGCACTTTGCCATATATGATCAAAACCAGCTGCTAAAGATAACCATAAAGATTCACAGTCAAGAAAAAGTTAATAATAATTAAACAAGCTCCTGTCAACACAATACAGGTTGTTACAGATGTTACTGGCAAGTTCACCACTTCTACCCTTCCATGCAAACTGAAGAACACACAACTCGGCTACAGAGGCTCCCAAAAGCCCCATGGTTTATCTCAATCACTTCTCAGCAGATGCTGTGAAGAAAGGATCTGGGCCTGCGCTCTCAGCATATATTAACAGGTCTAAACTATCAAAAAATACTGCTGTATCTTCCTGTCTACTCGTATCTCAGCTAAAATTTCCTCACTGTGGTCTGTGTATACTGTAGGGTAAAGAAAGCCATACTTTGTCCTTATTTTGAACCAGGAGGAAAAAAGGAAATAGATGAGCTCTCCACGTAACAATATTAACATGGAATTGGGTCTACGCTAACACCATCTCCAAGTCAGGATTCAAGCTGCAGCCATGCTCTAACACAATTGTGCAGATTTCAAATCAAGGCTGGCTTTAACAGTGCTAAAGCATGAGTGGAACAGCTGCCCAAAGATCTCTCAGAAGCAGAGAGCAGAGCTTGGCAGAACCTTGCACCAACATAACCTCATGGGGTTGGCCAACACTGTTTGTGGCACTGCCCCAACATCAATAAAATTGGTGCCAAGCTCTAATCAGCAAAACTACTAACAAATCTAAAACGTTCACACACTGCCAATTCTTAGGGGATGACCATCCAAAACAGAATTTAGTTCTCAGTATTATGTCCAACTCACATGCTGGAATTGCAAATGAGCATGAAGTGTCTAAATACCCTTCTGCATATGGGCTGCAGTCTACACTTACAGGCCATGTCATGTTTTGTCACAGCCTTAAGTATAACAAGGTAGAAAGCTGAAAATCTTGATTATGGGCCACAGCATTTCTCTGCCCATAGTATGGACTATATTCCCATTGAGACTATACTCCACACTTTGCAATAAAGTGTTTTCACAGTGTTTCCCAAGTCATCCATCTTGTCCTCCCAAGGAAGGCCCAGGGCTGGGATGACTATATAGTGGGGCTATACAGATTTCAGTTGTCCTTGGAACAGTTACAGCTTTTACTATGTTTGTAAAAAACAAAGGACATAATTGATTATAAAAGTTTGCACAGAAGTTGCAGTTATTAAATATATTGTGTTTCCAACTATAGAGTTTTTGAGAGTTTATCATATATCCATGTAGTGAAAGTGACACAGAACTATACATTTCAGCAGGTCTGGTATTTCCCCCTTTTTGACATCTTGCTGAGACTCATTTAACAACAAAATACAAACTTATTGGAATCATTACTGTTACCTGCATTAATGCAGAATCAATTTACCTGTGTGTTTGATTAAATCTTTGTATTAACCGGCTTCCATCTGCTAATCTGATTTGAATTTTAGTTGCTGGCATGGAATCATCAATCAGAACAGGTGCATTAAGAATGGATTTCTCCTCCTCCTCTGGGGAAGAAGGTGTGCTGACTATTTCAGGTGTAAGGCTATAGCATTGGAAAAAAACCAAACCAGATGTTACTAATGGAACCATGACAAAGTAGTCTGAAATTTTCAGTCACAGGAATGAAACAGCATATGATTACACAGCACAGAACAAATCCAGCTTTTTTCACCTTCCAAGCTTTTGGCCTTCACCACTGAAAGCTTTGAATCGCAGTCTGGGCTTCACATATTCCTGTTCTTGGTGATCTTCCATATCCAAATTTACCTGGCCACCATGAACAAGTCGCTGCAGTTCCAAAGGAATTTCCCTTAATTACAAAAATAATACATTACAATAATTACACTTTTAATTACATTCTGAACTGCAAAAAGAAATCATCCAAAAAGTACAAACAGAGTATAAGTCAATCTTAATATTATGTATACTTTGAAAATCATATTCAATTGTTTTATGAATTAATTTCATCCTAAAAGAAGAAAAAAAATCAGTGAACTAATAGTCAAAACCTAGAATAGACCAACAGCTGAGTCATAGAATGAGCTAGGAAAAAATTGTGAATATAAAAGCTGTTGTAGCAAGTACTATTCAGAGTTAAACCACCAAAAGAACCAAAGTATTGCAAATTTTTAAGTGCCCCATGCATCTGGTGACAAATACAGAGTATATTTTATGGGTTCAGGCAAAGGAGAAATCTGGGGCCTTTTGATAAGTGTGTGGAGAAAGGATTTTTCTTCACTTCAAAGACATACCTCAAAAAAGTTGTCATTTTAACTTACCCTCTTTTAACTGACTCAAGAAATTGAGCATTTGTTGGATCTGAATAGGATCTCAACTCGCCATCATCTAAACTGAATCCATTCCTCCACAGTTTCAGCAAAATTTGAACCTATGAAGTAAAACAAGTTTAAAAAAATGAAGAAAAACAAATAAGGCAGCACAATTTCGTACAGAGTAGTTATAGAAATTTTGATCTATACTAACATTTTGTACAAGACCACAAACAAGAAGGCAAATGATAAAATAAGAACAATACCTTTCACTGTAACTATCATTGTTAGATTATTTTTGAAAAAGCCCAGTGGTTATAAACTACTATCTTCTAGACCACTTTCCTACCTCAAGAAAAAGAATCTCTTAATCTGCTATCCATGACATAAAGTATGATACAGTAAGGGTGTAGTGATCTTCAGTGTTCCAATCATTTCCAAAAGCAGTAAATATTTTTATTGAGAAATTAAGAAATAAAGACATAAAATTACAAATTACTGCTGATATATCAGTTACAGCAAAACCTACATTTTCCTCTAATTATTACATGCTGAGATCCAACGAAGCTGAAAGTAGCTCCATTCAGCTCAAAAGCTAAGAATCCTGGAAACCAGCCTCCTTTGCTCCCTTCTTATTTTGCTATATCCTACATGAAAGGTCCAACCAGCGCCTTCCAGCTTCAAAATCTGCATCCTCTCTTCCTTCTAAGTGCTTTGCCATCCAGCAAAACTAGGCTTCCCCAGCCAGTATAACAGGCCTTCCCTTAGAAAACTACTTACGCTCGCAGTTATGGAAAGCCCACTCCAGCAAGAGTGGCTGGGTATAGCTGGCTGTTACTTGGAGTAGGATTGCTGAAGAGCAGAAGGCTCCTTGTGTGGCACAACAGCACCCCCTAGCCAGGACCACATCCTTTGGCCTTAGTATTTGTTTCTAGAGAATCTGAAAATTTGCTTTAGCCATTCCCAAAAATAGCACACCGCAGAGAACTTCTTTTCTCCTCACCCTCTCCTTCACATCCTGCTTTTTAAGTGACAGGAAAGAAAGGCCTCAAACCTGCTGCTTCGTAAGTCACAACAAGAACCAGTTCCTAAAAGGATTAAAATGTTAGCATAGCTAAGAGAATCCAGGCAAACACCTGGAGGAAAGTAACTGAAAAGGAGGTGTGCTAAGAATTTTAAAGTACTTTACAGGTGACAGTTCCATAATGGAAGCCTTAGGAGTATCCAACAAAAATCTCTTCAGAAACCTCAACAATTTCTACTAAACACATAGCTAATATTTATACGTTATTTTTTTCCTCATAAACATAGTTTCAGTAATACTGGCATTTCAAGCTGTAAACATGATTAAGCAGACCTCTGTTGGAGGTTCTGTTGTTTTCTGCTATGAATTTTACTTACATCCTGATTTTCTCCATATATATATTCAGAGTGCTTTTGTGACGAGTCACCCAATCTGTATCCACCACCAGAAAATGACTGAAAAAAATACGAAGAAAAACTTATAAAATAATTATCTAAAACAGTTCATTAAAATTCTTACCTGTGGGTAAAAAAAAAAAAAAAAAAGCCATCCACAAGCTTGCTTCTGTGATAAAAAGCAAGTACTGCTCTATCATGTAATTTAGTAAGTGGAAAATTTTATCTAGCAGTTATAGTCAGACTAAGAAAGCTTTGTGGCACATTTCAGCTTCTGTTCTGTACCCTTTCTCAAACATAAGAATCATAGAATACTTCAGGTTGGAAGAAACCTTTAAAGGTCACAAACTTGAATGTTTCCAGGAATGGGGCATGCACTACCTCCCTGAGCAACCTGTTCCAGTGTCTTACCACACTCATTGTAAAAAATGTCTCTCTTATACCTAGTGTGAATCTACCCTCTTTTAGTTTAAAACCTTTACCCCTTGTCCTACCACAACAGACCTGCTAAAAAGTCTATTCCCATCTTTCTTATAGGTCCCCTTTAAGTACTAGAAGGCTGCAATAAGGTATTCCCAGACCCTTGTCTTTTCCAGGCTGAACAATCCCAACTCTCTCAACCTTTCATCATAGGAGAGATGCTCCACCCCTCTGACTATTTTTGTGGCTTTCCTCTGGACTCACTCTAACAGGTCCATGCCCTTCTTGTGCTGTGGATCCCAGAGCTGGATGAATCACTCCAGGCGTGCTCTCACCAGAGTGGAGTAGAGGGGCAGCATCCCCTTCCTCACCCTGGTGCCCATGGTTGCTGTGATGCAGCCCAAGCACCACAGCTTTCTGGGCTGTGAGTGCACCTTGCTGGGTCATGTCCAGATTTTCATCCACCACTACCCCCATCCTTCCCCAGAATTGCTCTCAATCCTTTCATCCTCCAGCCTGTGCTGATACTGGGAGTTGCTCTGATGCAGATGCAGAATCCTGCATCTGGCATTGCTGACCTGATGAAGTTCCCATGACCCCACTTCTTAAGCTTGTCCAGATCCCTCTGGATGGCATCCAAGATCTCAGGCATATCAGCTGCAACACTCAGCCTGGTGTCACCTGCAGACTTGCTGAGGGTGTGCTCCACCCCACTGTCTGTGTTACTGATAATGACATTGAACAGCACTGGTCCCTCTATGGATACCTTGTCACCAACCTGCATCTGGACACTGTTGACCACAACTGTCTAGGAGCAATTCTATAGGTAAGATTTGGGATGCAAATTTAGTCTGGAGTCTTATTTAATCAATTGTATTTAAAAACAAAGCATATGACTCCAGTTCATGGTGATTTCTAATTATTTCCTCTGAAACTGTGTGGTTTTTCCTCTTTATTTTCTAGAGTAAGCTGTTTGAAAACAGACAATATAAAACTTTGTTGAGCAACTCTGCTATTTGTAAATTAGAGAAAGAAGCACTTGCTCTTCTGTGGTTTGATGAATTTCAGAGACACAAATGTAAAGACAGCTCAACACTTTTCTTAACTTTTACCTTAGCTTTACTAAAATCGCCAGATGCTCTTGAGGCTTCATCTAATGGGACAGCTCCATGTTCTTTTGCTTCCTTGAAGAGTTCAGCAACAATTTTACTCGGATTATTAGAAGCCCCAGAAATCTGTAATCCTCTATATTCTGAGTCACCTGAATAAAATCTTTAGAATAGTAATGCACATAAGCAACAATGCTTTAAGTAACAAGCACAATTTTTCTCTTCCCATCAAAAGAAAAGAAATGAACAAAGAGACAAATCTGGCACAAAACCTCTTCATTCTGATAAATGCTTCACGTGGTTCCAACCTTCTCAATAACCCAAGCAGCACTATACTAAAGACATCTGACTAACAAAGAATCAAGGTGCCTTCTGGAACAGATCCCAAAGATCAGAGAGTAAGGCCATAAGTTTTAAGTGAACACAGTCCTGATGGAGCTGGGCATCTTATGTGGCTGTCACCTACTCCCAGAAAGACTGATTTCCTCAGGGGTATCCTGTGCATGGGACTGTGCCTGGACTGGATAGAATATAAATTCACAGTTAACACCACCTTAGCAGAACAAGTATAGAACTGTTCTTGGAAAACCTGCACAGTGCCACAATTTGATTTTTTTAATTCAAAGATCTAGCATACTTCCATTCCCAACAGTATCAGAAATGGAAATTTTTAAATAAATATAATTAACTTTCAAGGCATTTTAAAACCTGCAGAAACTGTTGTGAAAACTAATTTTTGTTTTTTTTTTTTCCTTCACAGCACCTTAGCTCTTGAAGACAAAATACTACACTAAAAATAATTCTGTTCAAAATTGTATCTTTTTGATGATTAAGATCAAGATATTCCACAAGAATTATCTTGAATAAGGCATTACAATCTCTAAATACCATTGGAATAGATGCTGTAAAAAAATCTGTAAATAAATCAAAATCTGGCAAATCTGATTGTTTTTTCTTTGATTACAGGAAATGTTAATAACTAATAACTGCTTTCTACTTTCCTCAACTTTTACACTTAACCACTTAGGGTAAGGTAAATCAATCCATGTGAAACTGTTTCTCAGACCAATGCTTTCACAATGTCTTGATTTCATCACATTTTACAATTACCAGATGAGAGTATTGGGTATGAGGGTACTGCACAATCATACTGTTTTTATAATGCCACAGAATTGTCAATCCCCGAGTAACATCTGCTTTGTACATCTCCTGTGTTTATTACCCCAACTACAATTTATATGGAAAATCTTTAATTATTAGATTTAAAAGAATGATAGTGGTAAGGATATGAAACAGGAATTCTCATCAGATTTTGTATTCAAGAAAGAAAGGAAGCACTCAAATATCTGAGCAATAGATACAAAGAACAATTTGGGATATTCAGAAAGACAAAAAAGATTTTGAGTACAAGTGTAAGTTACAACCTTTATGACCATACAGGTTAAGGCATCTACAGGTTCTAAATCACTCCAGCCAGATTCTGCTAAATATAATTTTACAACAACAGTGTACAGCTAACATTCTAATAAGTCCCCTAGCTCTTTGCAGGACAGACCTAGCTCACATGCATTTTGAAAGAACATGAGGGAGCAAAGTGTGAATGTGACACAAACCCCAATTACTTTCACAATTGTTATATTATTTTTTGTTTTGTTTTAGAAATACCTTTGGTTTTCTTTGTCATCACTCATGCTTCTCTCTGGTTTTCTCAACCTTTTAAGAGAATCCAGTTTTAGACTGCCAAGAGAATAAAAGAAAGCACTTGAAGATGACTGGCATATAAACTTCATATCTAACTTCTGAAATTACTTCTTTTTCAAAAACTAAGAATATCAATTTGTGTTTTCTGGTTTTCAGGGTTTTGTTTGGTTGCTTGGGTTTTGGGTTTGTTTTAGTTTGGGTTGTTTTTTGTTTTTTTTTTTTGTCAAAGTACACAGCCATGAATGCTTCTCAGTGAACAAGGAGGAAAAGGCACATTTGCATTAACAGTTGGACTGGATGGTCACTATAGGCATAGTCCTACTACTGAACTATTTTCTTCTAGCATAGAGGAGCAGTATTGTTTCCATGCAATTAATGCACTGCTCTCATCTGAGGGCAACCTGAAGTCTACTAATTCATCTCTTCCTTCTCACACAGATTCCAGTATGAATGCCAACAAATAACAAGTATTTGCCAACTATCACACTGAAATATTTGAGATAGTATTGCAGCTTCTCCTTTGTTTGGGAGTGGGAAGTTATACCTTTATGAGATGTACTGGTAAATAGAGCTGTTTGCATTATTTGTTTGTAAACTTAGTTCTATGTAGCTGGTTAGTCAGCTTAGGTGGGTTCACTGAAAACAAAAACAACCTCAAAACCCCCTATACTTCCAACTGTCCCATACTCTGCTAAAGTCTCTCTTCCTGAAGAGATTTCTGCATTTGCAGTGAACTCAAAGCATAACTGGTCACTAAGATCTTTTCTGTTGCTTGACCTCCTTTAACACTGAGATCCACACTGGCAGCAGTAACTCAAAAACAAGCCACATAGAAGACTTGTTATGGCATCACTGTCAGTTTTATAAACATTTCTCTTCTTTAAATTATTTTTATTAAATTAATTAAAAACTGGCAAGCTACTTTTATAAAAAACATCCAAGACTATGCTGAATCTTCAAATGTTATGTGAACTGCAAACACTGCAGTTTAGTGGTGTTTTAGGAAAAGCTGGAGTGAAATATAGGTATACGTCTTTCCTTCCACCTGCCCAACCCAGACAAATTCATTAAGAAGCCCTTCTTATTTCTGTCACCCCATAGGAACCTACTAAGGAACCTAGTAATAATTTTTAGAATCACTATTTGTCTCATGAAGCACTGTCATAAATACAACACAAAGCAGTTCACTTGCCAAGTTTCACACAAGCTGCTAGTTTATTGGATTTTGAAGAAACAAAGAACTGCAGTAATTTTCTGATACAACAAATTTCCAAATTATGTCTGTGTAAAAAAAGAGCAACATGGCATTTGCTCATAGCATGGGATTAAAGTGTTTTGGAATACCTGGAATACCAATTGGTAAAACAGCTCCTAAATAAATTTTAAAAGCATTCTGAGAAGACAGGCAATGAATTATTGCAGGGATCCACAATTTTTGATTATGTATTGCTGTAGATTGCTTTTAGTACAAGGAGGGATCAAGCAGGAATGACAAAGTTTTGTGAGCTGATAAAACATCTATCCATGCATTGCTGAAAAAAACCCCACATCTTACCTCTGTGATACCTTTGGGTTACTGATCTTTGTAGCTGTTGGCTTGTCAGAACACAATGACTGTCTTTTAGCCTCATCTTCATATAACTCTGCCAAGGCCAGCTGTAGGAAACAGAACTCATTTTTGTAAGTCTATAACTCAAGAACTACATATGGAATAGAATAAAGACAAAAATTAATGTGAAATATACATCTCTCCAGAAAAATAGAAATATCAACATGAGGAACCCCAACTAAAATTCAACTTCCCTTGTACTTTATGAAGAAAAAAAAAAACCAAACTACACAATGCTTATGATTTGGAACTTGCACTCTGCTATCCTTTAGTTTCCACTACCTCACCAGCTACGTAAAACCTCTATTAGATTCAGAGTCACAAGAGTAAATTCACACAGAGATATTAAGCATCAGCTCATTAATTAATGGTAACAAATTGAAATAAAGCAGCAACCTAACCCTCTGATAGAAGCAAACAATAAATTTTACAAACATTTTATATAGAAATGTAAAAAACATAATTCAAATAAGCTTACGCTGGGATGAAGAACAAATTCAGCCTTGCTGGCTTGAATTCAAGGCATCACTCCACAAATACTTATATAAACCCCAAGAAACTTTTCAGAGAGATTCCTGAAATGCTGCCATATCAATGGCAAGCTCATTCTTAGAAATTTATGCAAGGGTCCTACAATGTCATTTCAGCAATCTTTCTTTTGTCCTGAATGGGACAATTTTGTCAAACCATCCTTAGTTTTGCCTCCAAACCACTCTGCTCACACTATGCGACTGACATTAACATTTTATCATACACACCAGAAAAGGTACTAGGCTACAGTTTCATTACAGTTTAATGTAGAGGAGATACACATCAAAATAAAATGATATATCATCTACCTTTGAAAATACACTCTTATGAACACAGGATAGTAATCCCATATTATTTTTGGGTTTTTTTTTTTAATATTATGAGGTATTTTCTGCAGGAAAAAAAAAAGAAATATGAGGAATTATATCCATTAAGAAAATTAAATTGAGGAAAGAGAGCCCAAAAATCTACTGAAGGCCTCTATTTCATCTAAGGATAGAAGAAAATACCTTTCAGATATGTAAAGCTGATAGATAAGTCATAGACAACATACCCTGTACCATCCCTAATCCAAGGGTTGAGGGATGCTGAGAGAGCATGGAAGGGCATAGGCCAGGTTTCTGTGCTTTTCTCACATCCCATCTCATACAGTGGCACCACGAATCAACTACAGACCCAGGAGGGTACTTCCTTGGGGTTTAACATTTTATCAATTTAGTATCTTCTTATGAACCAGAAGTATTAACACAGACTTTGTTACTGTTACCTATTGTAGCAATAAAAAAAAAGCAATCCCGGAGAATAACGCAACAGTAACACTGGAGAAGACTCCAGAGAGATCTCACTGGGGCCTTTCTGTACTTAAAGGGGGCTTCGAAAAAATAGGGAGAGCGATTTTTTTACATGGGTAGATAGTGATAGGACAAGGCAGAATTGTTCTAAAGTACAAGAGAAGAGATTTAGATTAGATGTTAGTAAGAAATTCTTTACTCAGAGGGTAGTGAGGCATCAGAAAAGATTTCCCAGAGAAGCTGCGGATGCCGTATCCCTGGGAGTGTTGAAGGTCAGGTTGGATGGAGCTCTGAGCAACATGGTCTAGTGAAAGGTGTCCATGCCCATGACATAGGAGCTAAAACCATATGATCTTTAAGACCCTTTCCAACTCAAATCATCCTATGATTGCAGGAAAATTAATCTTAAGAAGAACCCATGAAAATTCCAAATAGCAATAATGAAAAAACTATACCCATCTTCCTCTTTCAATTGTGTGTAATTAAATAGAACAGAGACAGTTTCAGTTACTAAGTTTCACCTGTTTTCCAGTCAATTTCTTGCTAAAAGATTTTGAACCTTCATAAAGTGTCAAATCACATGCAAAGAAAAGGAATACTGCTAAAAGGGTTTGTAATTAAACCTTTAAGTACCAATGATGAATTACATTTGTGATCACAGTCTACTTTTCCCACATACACCTGGGAAAAGATCTTGTCCTTAGTCTTACACTAATTCTGCAGAGACTGACATTTTCATGCGATACAAGACATTCCTATCAAATAATCAGGAAATGCAATGGCACTTCAATAACTTCAAGGAGAGTTAACACCCCACTGGTGAAGTGTCGGGAGAGTCCTTCCCGTTCCCTGGCGAACTGAGCACACACTGTTTCCTAAAGGGCCTAGTGCTCTTCCAGAGGCGCCCTCCCCTTCCCAGCCTCCAAGGGGCGTGGGAGCTGAAGGAAGAAAAGCCGGGTGGCTCCGAGGGCGCGGCGGGGCAGCCGCACACCGCGCACCGCACACCGCGCACCGCACACCGCGCACCGCACACCGCGCACCGCACACCGGCCCGGGGCAGCCCTGGGGCGGCCCCGAGGGGACGCGGCGCTCCGCCCGGCCCGATCCCGCCCCGCCCGGGAGTGGGGCGGCACCTCCGCCCTCTCACCTGCAAGTCCCGGGCGCTGGGCGGGCGGCCGCTGCTCCGGGGCTGCCGATCCCTGCGGCCGCCGGCGGCCGGAGCCGCGGGCACGTCCCCGTCCGGCTGCGCGGGCGCTGCGCCGCCGTCCGCCATCTTGTGGAGGCGGTGGCGAGGCCCGGGCGGGGCGGGGCCGGCGCCGCCGGGGCGGCCGCCATGGCAACGGCCGCGGCCGAGCCCTGCCCGCCGCAGGACGGCGCCCGCGACCTCGGAACTTTACAGAGTAAAGTTTATGGACCGCAGCGGGCAAACACGTTAGCATTCATTCGCGGCCAATTGCACAGCTTGTCACTCAGTAGTCAAAGCCCTGCTTGCTGGTTGTGTGTGTCTTGCTCTCATGCTAGTTAGTCTGCAGGTGCAGTTCTTCCCTCCGTTTTGAGTTGGTTGTTGCGGTCGCCCACTGCCGGAATTACCTATCACGGAATCAAATAGGCTGGAACAGACCTCTGAAATCATCGAGTCCAACCTGTGACCAAACACTTCCATGTCAACTAGACCATGGCACTGAGTGTCACATCCAGCCCTTGGCCACCTCCCTGGGCAGCCCATTCCAATGTTTTATCCCCCTTTCTGTGAAGAAATTCTTCCTAATGTCCAACTTAAACTTCCCCTGCCTCAGTTTAAGACTACGTTGTCTCATCCTGTTGCTGGGGAGAAGTGGCCAATTCCCACCTGGCTACAACCTCCTTTCAGGGAGTTATAGAGAGCCATAAGGTCACCCCTGAGAGCTCTTTTCTTCTGTCTAAACGACCCCAGCTCCCTCAGCTACTCCTCACAGGACTTGTGCTCCAGACCCTTCACCAGCTTTGTTTCCTTCCTCTGGATCCTCTCTTTCCTCCAGGTACTGCTAATTTCTGCTGACTTCACTCCTGGTGGCTCTTGTCCAGACAGACCTTTCATCTTGGGAGTGTCTTGTCTTTTCCTTAAAACTTAGCATGATGCCATATTTTATGGTGGTCCTTTGTCTGTGCGCCTTCCAGACTCCTTGTGTACCTCCAGCCTGCTCACTGGTGGGGCAGGGTGAGAAGCAGAAAAGGCCTTGGTGCTGTGCAAGCCCTGCTCAACAATAGTCAAAGCACCATTGTGTTACCAACACTGGTTTTCAGTCACAAATCCAAAACATAGCATTTATGGAACATTAACTCCAGCCTAGACAGGATGAAGAACTCTTGCCTGTGACCAGAAAGCTGAATTGCAGTACTATGAAGCTGTAGCTGTAGCCAGCTAACCATCCTCCGTTTTCTCTAGGGCTGCTCAGCTCAAACACCCTCTGCTTTCAAATCAATCTCTCTAGATCCTCTTGACGCTGGATTACAGTCCAGAAACACTGCTAATTGTGGCAAAGGGAGCTGGAATCTCAGAACTCTTTAAGCTGGACTGTTAAACTGTGCACTTCATGCCTTCATAGACAGCCAAACTCTCAGTGAGAATGTAGACAGAACAGTCTGTCCCAGCATAAAAACAGCGCAGGAAAAAACATTTTATCTGGTCCCCAGCTCCATCTCAAGGGTCAATGGTGACAGTGGTGTCACTGGTCTCTACACTGGTGACAATATTGTTCTTATGGAGTATGTAGATATGAATGATTGGGTTTTTTTCCTACAGAACTGTATTGTGTGCTTGACAAAGAAGAATGACACCACTGAGGAGATATATTCTATGTATACATATTTATATAACATTGCATATATAATACATTTCACGTAGCTCCCACATTCGCAACTTTATATGCTGATGGCATATGCTTGCAAAGAACTCTGTACTTGATTTAGGGAAAAATGGAACCTGAATAGAAGTGGGATCTTCCCTCAGCTGGCTCCTGTACTTTAAGCATTCACATGAGGACTATACCAAGCACAAAGCTTTAGTCATGTTATTTCAGTCAGCCTTCTTTGGGTTGATATGTGGTGTGCAGCTTCTGTCTAAGTCAAAATGTCCTGTGGTGATGCAGACCAAATTAGCAGTGAGGATGTCTAAACAGTAATCACTGTAAAGGCCAAATAACTTTATTATAAAATCAGTTTTTTATAATTTGGTGTTCCATATTTTGACAGGCATATCTTCCCCAAACTTTGGCATTATTCCTGTGTGTCTTTGTCTGTGATTGCCTCCTCTGCTTAAGGCTGTCAACAACATTTCAAGAGATCACCTGAATACAGATCAGCACATAATTATTTTCTCAGTGAAATTTATATTGTCACAGATATCTGGAAATTTAAATTTGTGCAACCCAAGCATCCATTTTAATTTGCATAACATTATTCTTGTGACCAATGTTTTCTCACACAGCTATAGATTTAAAACAGCTAATTACTACCTGGCAATCTAGTTCTTTAATTAAATTTGATACTGTATTTTTCTTTATGTCTAAAATACACTTCAACATCCTAGATATTTTCCTCCTAGAGACTAAAACTAGCAGCATTTACAATCTTCTTTTTGGCAATGTTGTTTTTCCCAAAATTTCACTACAGTGTTGGTGCTATCCAGAAACAAACATAAAAACACAAGTAAAGATAAAATAATAAATAAAAAGTACATACATAAAGTGAAAAAAATTCTCCATGCTAGAGTGTGGAGGATGCAGATAAGTAAGACAAAAACTTTTAAATGCACTTCTGCAGCCCCTATAATATATTCTAGATTAGAGAACTTGTATCTCTCTTATACAAGAAGCAAATGAGTAAGTGTTGACATAGCTTTTGTATTTAAATTCATTTGCTTGTATTTTCCAAAAATGCATAGTCCTTTAAAACTGGTTTTGTGACTAGTGAGAAACAGGGAATTCCTGATGATATTGCTTCTCCATGAGCTTCAGTTCCATGAAGCTTGTGTTGGAAAGGGAGGAATGCAATAAGGAAGAGGGCATCTGTGCTTTGTGGTTATGAAATAAACTGTGTTAGAGGGAAATTTCCCACAGAAAATAATTTAGGAACAAGAAAAGGCTTGGGGTGAACACAATGGGTTGTCATGGCCTATGTTCACAATGTACCAGCTGTTTTGCAACTGATAACATTGTATGATAAATTAAAGGAAATTTCTTAGGGGCAGAGAGATTCATATTTGTATTAAAAAAATAAAATCACCACCAAACACCAAAATAATTAGAATATAGTCTGTTAAAAATCTACACGTATTTCTAATTTCTAAAGCATTACAGTTCTTAAACTCAGTATGTTAAAATAGACTTTTTGTTGCTACGGAGGTCTAATATTCTCCTATTTCATCATCATTTCAACCTAGAATTACTTTGGCCTAACTCTGCAATTTGTATTGGATTTTGTTACAAACTTTGTATTACAATAACTGCAAAAGAGCAACAGTGTCTTCATTTCCCTGCTCACTTTGGTTGTCTCCAAATGTTTCATCACAGACAGCATTTTGCTGCTTATATTTATCTAGGATGATGAAAAGATTTAATAATGTATCATTCAGTTATGGGATCTATAAATGACAGGTATTTGGCTTTTACTTGATAAGAATTGCACATGGCAGTTTTCTATCAAAGCCTAAACAGTAGAATAAAATGAAAGATTAAGAGAGGAGAGAAACAAGAAAAAAAAAAAAACAACAAAGAACCAAACAAACAAAACAACCCATCAATCAAACCAAAAACCTACTCCAAAACTTCAGTTATAGCATACAAGGCAGAACTACTTCCAGTTACAATGGACAAATGAGACTGATCACTTCAATACCTTTGGAAAGAAAGTACAAGTCATTAAGATCCCTGACAACCTTAACCTTGCAGTTCACACTCTGAGCAAAGGGTTCAAGAATACAGGAGGCAACAGTAGGCTTTAAGGATATCAGACAAACCTTCTGCATTAAATACATATGAAATAAAAAGTGAGGTAGATATTTTATTGCATTTTTAAGGCTATTTTGAGATCAAGCCTTTTTGCTTTTCCAAGAGATCCTCTGAAAATCAGGATATTTAAATTCATTCTGCCAGTGCTAATGTATGTTTATTTCATTTTGATGCTCCAGTAGCCATGCCCTTGCCTCCCTCAGGGGAATTAATGGGTGCAGAGAGATAGTACAGACAAAGATTAAGCTTTCAGAGGTTTGGCAATTGGTCTGTAGTGCAGCAACTGCTGCAAACCAGATATATGAGACTGCAGTAGGAAAGTGTCTTGATGAGGAAAAGCAGTGAGGATATATTTACATCGATGTGAGAGTAAGCCTACAGGTGGTGGGCCTGCAAAAGATCTTCCACTGCTTCTGCTGTGGGAGAAGCTGCAAAAATAGACATATTGAAAAGTTCAACAGAACTAAGGAAGCCAAATACCTACAAATCTATATCCTGCATTCCTTATTTCCATTTCTCCCTGTATATCTCTTCCCATTATATCTCTCCAGTTCCAAGCCAAAATATCAGCTTATTCCTTTGTGTCCTCCCCAAGGCCATTTTAGAACCTCTCCTGTAAGTGCCACTAACATTTTTGTGTCCCCAGTATCCTTGCACTGAAATGGCCCATCTCCCCTGCCATGTGTCTTAGACACCTATTTTGACCCTTCACTTAGATCATGGACATCATCTGCTGAGTCTTGTCCAGAGCTGAATGTATGGCTGACTGCTTCCCAGAAGAATGAACAGACTTCATTATCCTTATGTTTCCCTTTTCCAATGCATGAATATGATATCTCCACTTCATTTGGGCATCTATTTTGTAGATCTGACTATCTAGCAAAAAGGAAGTAGAATCCGAGTAGAAAATAACATAAAAATAGTGATGTATTTCGTCAGCTAAAAATAAAATATGCACTCAGCTGAATTGGAAACATATTCCTGGATGTGACTGTGTTAGGTGAGATGAATCCTCCCTCTAGAAATGTCTCAACAGGTGAATCAGAGTGTGTACAAATCTGTTCAGAGTCATTCACGGTACTGATGAATCTAATTTTGTTTCAGTTCCAAAATATGATGAGCTAGATAACATGTGAAAAAATTATGCAAACCAGGAGTCAACTCCCTGGATCCTTTCTATTGGTTTCAGAGAAGGGTTTGCCTAACTTAGGATTTAAGAGATTTGGATAAACCTCTTTCTTTGTTCTCCTTAGATGCAATAACATCAGTATAAATTGTTCGGTGGGGTCTCCAAAGAGATTAGGAAACAACAATCTTTCTTTCTGACACCTCCCCAAATATATTTAGATCTTAAATGAAATGTTAAGGGAAAAAACTTTCTGCCAGCATTACAATGGAAAAGATGTGAGGTACCAGCAGGTGGTGCTGATACAATAAGTAAGCGGGATCCGCGAGCTCAGCTTTAAAGCCAACATTTCCTTAGAGCTGATGCCATTACACGTCACTTTCTAATTTTAAATATTGACATCTTACTGCTGTGAAGTCTAAGAGCTGTAGCTGGGTACCAGTGCCACACAGGTCTAAGTTCTATATACACAGAGAACAAAAAAACAATATACAGCATTCTGTTCCCCTGGTGGTTCAGGGAAATAGGCCAAAAACACGTTACATGACAGTCATGGAAAGTCTCAGAAGTCTTGACAAAATGCTACTGGTGAACTATAGGTCAAGTTGAGATGCTTTCTTTATCTTCAATATAGTTCTCACTTGCATCAATGCCTTTGTATTACTGCAGACATAAAGAGACATGCATGAAATGTTGAATTGTATGGCAGGCACTCAAAAAAGAATTCCTAGAGAAATACTCTCTGCATAGAATAACCTCCCTACCACTTCAACTTCTTATCTGAAATGGGATAATTTACCCTGTAACTTATTCAAAATAAAACATATTTCCCAGAAAGTCCTCTTTATACAAATGTCCTATGGTTGTGCTTCTGGGGAGAGCATCAGTTGTCCTTGATTTTTTTTTTTATCTCCTGTCTGTCAGAGCAGAACTTTACCATAAGTTAAGGCGGAATTTTAGGAAACAATAGTTAAAGTTCAAGTAACACATGACAAGGAATTTAACCCCAGGAAATACTAATTTGTTCTTTAATTTGCTAGTGGTAATTGTAGTGCATGGTTTTGTTAAATTTGTGTTTCTTGTAAGTAGAATTACACACAATTCTCATACTTACTTTCTCATTATTTTCACTGAGATTTATAATATTTGATTAAGTCTCCGGTTCTTTTGGAAACCACTACAATTGTATCTGTTGTTGTTTTTCTATTTAAATAATGATCCTAATTGCAGAGTAATGCTCAGAAAGATACATCTAGTAAAAAATCCCCACATTCAACTGTGTTCTTGACTCTAAGGGGTGCTTATTCCTTTTGGTCTTTGTTTCTTTTATTCTTTGTTACATCTTAGAATACAACTTGACTCTTTTTTTTTTTTAAATGAAATTAAGAATGGAAATATGGACAATACTTCATCCCCATTCACTTAAGCTTCTGACCTTTAAATCAATGCAAGCTCTAGAAAGTCAGCTACAGGCATCCTGTCCATGCAGCCTTTCCTTTTGTTTCTGAATTTTGCATTTCTCATCTTCGGCAGTTCTTTAATCTTCCCTCATTGCTGAAAGGGTAAATGGAAGCAATGAAGAGGGAAAGAAGATTTAAAGGAGATGGATAACAAGAGACAGCTGTTGGCTGCTACTTCTCAGCAACAACAGTATCTTCTAGGTTCTTAGAGACAAATGACAGAAATCTGAATCTACAAATCACCCTGCCATTAATCTGCATTAGTGGGGGCAGCCCATGATGGAGTCCTAGAACTTGCCACACCTTGCAAGCTGAGAGGTGATGAACACCACCTGTGCCATTTCAGTGCATGTGAACTTTGGAAAAAGACATCACCTGAAAAATGTCTGTAAGGAAAAAATCCTGGAAAAAGAGACATCTCCGCTGAGACTTTGAAGTGCTCTGTACAAAGCAAAATAGAGGAGTTCAGGAAAGGTCACTTCTTGTGGCATAAATTGGTAGATTGATGCTTGCAAGGTTCTGTAAGCTAGAGTAGCTGTGAGTCAACTGCAACTTATTTTTGGAAGTAAAATGGTTTTCTTCCATTAATTTACTTTTTAAATATCAGGTTTGGCCCTTGCTCAAACTGAGATAAAAAACTGAAATCTTGAAATATATTCATGAACAAAATTATACAGGTCACTTTTTTTAAAAAAGATTTCTTCATTATTTAGTTTACATAGCTTGAAGTATCTTGAATTTTCAAATAAGTAACTTAGTAGATTTGGAGTATCCCAATTAATAATATGCTAATAGATATTTTGACAGATTCAAAATTTACACGTTTTCCCAAAAATACTTTTAGAGACAATTTTTTGTTGAAACCAAGGCCCTTTCCATGCTAACATGTCAGTTGTGACAATCTGGCACTGTGTAGTCAAAAAATCCCTGTAGTGAGAAATTTCTGCTCAACTGTATTTATAAGAGGGAAGGGTTAGGTAGTTCTGCAACCCTGCTGCTTTAGTCTTCTCTGCAGATAACTAAGAAAATACTCTTGAGGTTCTCCAAGTTCTTCACATAGTAAAGTCTCTCTCCTGAGTCAAGGCATACTCTTGTTATGTGCCTTGCTGTGGCACTACATTTCAAACTGTCTGATGTAAAATCATATTAGCAAATTGTGGTAGAGCTAGTGAAAGAGTAAGATAAGAATGGTCCCAGATTTGACAGTGAGGGAGGTTTGTGTGCACCCTGGTGATGCTGGATATCCTCCCATTCACCACAAATTAGGGAAAAAGTTGCTGGTTGCTACAGCACTGAAAAACAGTATTAGTAGGACTTACACTATTAAAATAATTTTCTGAGGAGTTAATTCATACTTCTGTTGTGATTTGTTCTTTAGGATCCACAAGCTGTTAATGGGTCTGTCTGTCTTCAAAAAACAGGTTATTGGGAGTTTCTTCTAGTGTGTTTATGTAAACCTTGATTTCTCTCTCTGACTTGTTTTGTATTTAAGTGAAAAGCACTTTAAAACAAAAGGGTCTTCAACACCCCTAATTTTTATTTTACTGTGTAATTTTACATGATGATACACCAGTAAAGGCAAAATTTTCCCAAGAAGATCTTGGGAAGATTCTTGGGATTCTTGGGACCTGTGTGACCATAACAAGGTCACACAATTATGATGGAGCCAAACTCCCTGGAAAGACACTTCCCCATGGAATATTTTACCGAGTCCATGACGCCGTTGAGGCAGGATGGGAATGAAAGAACTCCAATTCAGAAGGCTAGATGATGTGAACACTAACTAACTTTATTTCAAATACATCGCTCTTTTACGGAGAGCATCGTGCAGACTGATTTCATTGGTCTTAAAGTAAAAACATTTTCACAAAATTGGTGTGCAGTGAATGATGCACGGTGGTAGAACATATCTATAAACAATGTGAACAACAAGAGAGATAGAGAATTATTTACATTCCTTTGCAACCTTTTCCCAGGCTCTAGCCTGGTTAGAAACTCTCTCTCTGACTGAACTGAGAATACCCATAAATCCAAATCTCATGGGTGTCTGCACAAGTAGGCTGTAGGGCATTTCGGTTCTTGTCTGAAATTTCTTGGTATTACATGGTATCAGTTTCTTACTCTACTGGATTCTTATTCAATTTGCTATCAAAACTTTTCAAATTTGGTCATTATTAGGAACTGTTGATTTGTTAAGGGTTGCTCATATGTTGCTTAACCCTTGTGACTGTAGAATTACATTCAGTATTGCTAGCTTCACCAAGTAACTGGCATTGGCACAGGAGTCAAAGATACCAGCAAGGTGTAGCACTTTCAGATATGCTGACTTTAATCTAGCAGAACCAGAACAAATACTGTGGGTGAGCTCTATCAGCATACCTCTTCCAGGAGAGAAATGATAACAAGATAAAAATCTTTGATCAACAGAGAGATTTCTTTTGTAGTGATATCTCTGGCATGGCACATCTGTGAGCCAATTAGATGCTGCATTTGTATTAGGAAACGAACCAATTTTTGTTGTGGAAGAAAAAGGAAAAAAATGTGGTGAATTGCTCAACAGAATATAGTTGCATATAAATATATAAATAAGCATATAAATAAGCATATTTTAAGACATTGATGGACTTTTCTATATTTCTCTTATTGGCAATGACATTTAGCTCAAATTGCTTGTCTAAATATACTCTGAATTTCCAAAATCCCTCTGCTTCTGAATGTGAGTGGAGTATTGGATTGCATAGTTGAACTTCTGGATCATTTCCCTCATCAGAAGCTGCTTTCAGTGCTAAACCAAGGAGGCCACTGTGTGGAATTTATATTGGAATCTGGAGGTTTGATTGTCTGTAAAATGCTGGTTTAATGTGAAATGTGGATTACAGGATTCATGATTGTGATCTGTGATTTGATGAGTTGCTACTTGTCAACCACATGGAGATAGCTGTTCATGTGTCTTCTTAGTGAGCGACAAAAATGAAGAAACATTACTTAGATTACCCAACTTTGAGTGCATATTGTAACCTTAAAAAAAGTTCAAGTTAGAAAGTTGGGTGTTTCTATTTAGGTTATGATACCTTGGAAAGTATTAAGAGTGTTGAAAGAGACATAATGTAACAGGAGAGGTTCAGTCATCAGAACAATTATACTGGTAGCAGAGTCCAAAACTTTTTCACATGTGGAAGAAGTTGGAGAGCCTACAGGCTCTCCAGCAATGTGATCTGTGCAGGTTAACTGTCCTGACATAGTCAATTATTGTACCTGCTACTGCAACTGAAGGTGAAGTTTGCCAGAAATCAACCACTGAAGACTATAGAAAGCAAAATTCAAAATCTGAATTCTGTGAATGTTGGGAATTGATATTTACAAGAAAGCATTCTTTGTATCTTAATTTACCAAAGTTATCTGTTGAATGTGTATTTTATGTACTTCCACAACACTTCTAAGCAAAGTCAGCATGTCTATTCTCGCCACAATAGAATTTCATGACAGAGAGGCTGATTTTTTCCAAGTTACCCAAGTGGCTACAGACACAGAAAAAAAATGTTTAAGAGGATTTGGCATTTAAATACTTTAAAGAATCTGTTCATAAGGGATTTGCTTAGGATTACAGTGCAAACTTGTGAAGTAAACTTGAATTGAGGTTTTAGGAAAGGTTTCTCTGAAGAAGTTTCATTCCAGAAACATGCACTAATATTTGCCAGTTTTTTGCAATGACTTTATTTCCATCAATACTTCTGACACAGTACAGGTTCTCTTTTGTTTAGCTTTGCTGAAACTGGAAATAAAACATCTTCCTTCCTGTTATAACAAACTACCTCTTTGCATCCTAGAACTCGCTTCTAATATAGTGTTTCTAACTTTGTTCTTTTTTCTGAATATACATTTAACTCGTTTGTTCTTTGACTTTGAGAGACCATGGCATGAGGTCAATACTATGAAGTGGTCAGAATTTTAAATATAGACTACAGACAGAGTTTCTGTTGACATTTGAAAAATCGGAGCTCTTCTATTAACCATATAGGTCAGTTAAAAATTAAGGCAGGATAGAAGTAAATTACTTCCTTCTTCATGGTTTAAGAAAAGGAAAATGAATCTGAAATTGAAAGCTTTTTTAACAAACCAGTCTCATAGGGCTGAATAAATTAAACTGTCAGACTTTAGTCATTACACATCTTCCTGTGTGAAGCATGGAAATTGGAAGCACAGACTGTGCATATTATGTTAATACTATTTACTCTACTTGGTATCCATGACGTATCCTGGCGAGTCTATGCTACAACAGAATTATGCTTTACAGAAAAGAAAGAGAAATAAGGTTAATGAAACGGCATCTTGGCACTATAGCTAAGTAAAACACATCTCTGACTAGAGTGCTGAGTACTGGGGGTATTCATGAGCTATTCTGCAGATGCTATGGCTCACATTAGCATGTATAACACCAAATCATCCTGTCAAAGAACCCTTTTTCTGTTCAACGGCGTAACAAGGCATTGATTGTGATTGTTGGATTATAGAGTCTGTCTACTGAGATTTGTGCAAGATGTTAAAATGACACAAAGGACCATATTCTTCACTAGAATCCAGAAGTGCAGCTTTCACAAAATACATTGTCCCCAGAATATAAGGAAAGGCTACATTTAGGTGTGACTTTCTGTTTCATTATGCTTTAGTATTCTGGAGTGTCTAACATGGTGTTTTGATTTCACAGACAACAAACTTCTCAGTTCCACCAAAGAGATATTTATTTTAAAATCATTTATGGAAAACCTATTGATTTACCCCAGGATAGAGTTTTATTTTGTCATATTGAGTGACATCCTGAAACCTGGGGTATTATTTGAGAGTAGGCAATTTCTTTTCAGGTAAAGATGAGACAAAGTTAATGAGCATTTTAGTCTGCTCTGCACTGCATTGACTTTGACAGAACAAACACCAGAACACTGCTGGATATTGGACCATTCTTTTATGCTATGTAATGTAGATCCTATATAATGCAGAGCTGATACTTTGGGAATTAGTGACTATCTCTAGGACTACAGGCAACCTCCCATCCTATATCATACTGTCACCAACTAGTTTTACTTTGGAAAATCTTAGCATTAACAACATACATGCAAGCTGTGGTACGGATATGCAGGTGATGCTCATGCTCTGGCCTTAGTACTGTAGCATCTTGTGCAGCTACATGGTGATTCTGCAGCTGGAACAAGAATGACCTTACTACATTTGCTTTGGGGTCAATTCCAAGAGTAATAGCCCATGGCAGCAAGGGGTTGGAACTAGAGAATTCTTAAGGTGTCTTCCAACCCTTAGTGTTGTATAATTCTATGATTCTCTATGAGTGTTCTAGCAAGAGTGAAATGATGAAAAAATGTCATTTCAAAAAGATTGGACAGTTTTCATTGTATTTTTTTTCTCCACAGTAAGGCACAACAACCATTTTCCACTACTTGGTTCCCTAGATGCATGGGCAGTCAAGGCTGTTACATGTTAACTAGGAGAGTCCTTAGCTGGTGTTGTGGAATGTGAGAGTTCCAGATATGTCCATGAACTGGCCTAGAGATGTGCAAAAATAGGTAAAAGGTCAAGCGGTTAAAAAAAAGGTAAAAAATATATAGTGACAGTAAGTGTGGTGAATGGGAGATGAGGAGAGAGGGGAAACATTCTTGTGACTTAGAACAGGTCAATATGTCCCTAAGAGAGGCTCAAAACTCAAGAATTTGGTCTGAGAGCAGTTAAAGTCGTGCTCATATCTGCAAACAGAATATTTGATGTCAAAGGAGTTTCTGAAAGAGGTTATGAAGCTGAGTACATTGACAGTTTTGTTGTCCTTGGTATGCGTCTTGAAGGTTACATTATGATGCAATTTGGAGGCAGATATTTCTGCTGAATGAAAGTAGAATTTTCTAAGCCATTGGTCACAGACACAAAATGACCTAAAATGAAAGCTGAATTATGGCTCTAGTACAATATAATATATAAGAATCTATTTAAAAGTGACATATAGCACAATTTTGAGAAGATTCTAATTTATTTTTTTAATTAGACAGGAAGTGACTGATGAAATTATTTGCATTTAGCACTGTGGAATGCAGTGAATTAATTTATACATCACATTAATATTTCTGTTTAAACCAGCATAACCTATTCTTAATTTGCTTTGCTGATGAAAATATACAGCTGTAATAAATTTGAGGATGAGAGGGAATTACCAAGTTCCAAAAGTCTGTTTCACAGCATGTTTTAGCAAGTGAAAATTCAGGCAAAGCATCTAGAGAATCTATAATCCAATTTCTCTTTATTAACAGTAAAGTTAAATGTGTTGCTTCATTCACTTTAGATTCAACAACAAGTAAGAAAAAGCTATGACTGGATAAATGTAGCATATGTAAAGAGGAAAAATCCAAGTGTAATTAAAAATAATATAGATCCCAGGATAATACCTCTGGTAAAAGACAGGGATCTATAAAGCAATGTAGGTGTGGGAAAATGGAAAGAACCCTTTAGAGACACCTCAGATACTTTTGCAGTTGACCTGGTGGCAAATATATTTAATATGCACTTAGTTGATTTTGCTATTTCATTTTAAAATTTAGTTTGAATGGGTGGTAGGAAGTCATAAAATTCACTAGATAAGAAATACATTGCTGCAGAAGAAAACTATCTGAGAAAGAAGTAAGATTATGCAAAATATATGTCACTTAGGAGGTTATAGTCTAATTAAAAGAATTAATCCTAGGCAAATTTATATGAGAAAGGAAGAAATCATGGAAGGTCAGTGTGGTTTTTTTGTGCAATGTTAAATTTATTGGACTTTATGCTTTTGACCAGACAACATAAGTGGGCTGTAGAACACAAAACAAGTCTGGAAAAGTGCTGTGTATCTGCTTCCCTTTTTTCTGAGGGAGTGACAAATATGCTTCGCAGCAGACTTCAAAAGACCAATCCAAGTGATTGAAAGATACCCTGTGTGTATAAATACACATTAAGGGTTAAAATAAAATCCAAATAACAGGGCCTTTCTGTAATCTACAAATATTTCAGTACATAAACAGGCCCACTCAGAGTGGTGGAGAATGTGAAAGGAATGAGTCTTCCTTGAAGGAAGGCTTTTGCAGAAGGCTGGCATTTGAGTTAAAATTGCTCTTTGATTCAGACTGCACCAATCTGACAAACATCACACACTGTGTAAGACACAACAACTGCTTATCGAGCAGGGAAAATGTCAAAAAGCAATATGATTTATTTGCCAGCAATACAGGAAGTGCAATATACACTACAATGGGCTTGACATAAGGCCCTTTAAATTTAACAAGAGAAATTTATAAGTCCTGAGCAGCTACACCTTTAGGAAATCACAGGCAACAAGAAGCCACTTGATCAAACTCTCTTGACTGTACTGGTGTGGTGGTCTCCTTAATATTTTCTCTCACCTCCATCTGGTGCTGGTTCTAGCCTAATGTTGATATACTCATTTGCTTTCCTGATGAAAAAAAAAAAAAACAGCCAGTTTTACAGCCCCATGTCCTTCTTTTATAACAGCTTCATCAGCAGTGTTAAGAGTTGTCTGAAAGTGCTGGGCAAACCTCAGCATCCACACACCACCGCAGTCAAAATGGCTCACTTGAAGCCATTACAGCCAGCTGTGCTCCAAAGGTGATACTTTTGGCAAATGGCCCTTGGGAAGGGAACAAATTTTTATGTTTCTTTTGCATGGGGAAGTTTTTTTAAAGAGGGAAGGACTCAGGACATTGCATAGGGGTGTGGGGCTCTTCCTTTGAGAAATACCCATGCATGGAAATTAAATACAGGAACATTTTTTATCTCCTCACTTAAGTAACAAGGTGCTGGCTGCCAGCCCCAGTGCTAGTGGAGCTGAAGCAAATAGGCACGTGACAGAGGGAAAACTTTTAAAAATGACAGATCTGGAGGTCTGGCCATGCTATTGTCTGTACTACGTTCAAGAAATAAATACATCTTGTTAAAGTACAGTGACTGGTGTTTTCCAAGCATTAAGGTATTTTGGATCTCATGTTTTGCAAACCCTCAGCAGAAGGTGTGATTTCCTGGCTGCCCTTGAAAACCCAACCACTGGAGATATGTGCTACTTTTGCAGAAGTAGAAAACATCCTACCTACATTATAAATAGCGTAGCTTTGAAAACAGTACAATGAAATTTTTCAGGTGATCCAGCCATGCCATCTCTTGTGGCTGGGTTGAAGTAGGGTTTGAGGCCCTGCACAATGTTTTGTGTTGATGTAACAGTTAAGTGTTGGGTTGTGCAAATATGTGTGGAAAAGAAATGCTTGCAGTCTCACTTTTCCCTAGGTACATACAGTGCATAAATATTTCAGCTCTAAGTGCTTCATCAGACAGTACTGTCAGTGTTTCCTTTGTGAAATGTGGTAAGTCAGGGATTTCTCCCATGAAGCACCAAATGAACCCTGCTGCTGTAAGTGACCTTTTGGATATGATTACTTGGATTTATTTTTCAAATATTATGATTATTTATTCTACAAGGCAAATTTATCTTGCTAGACTGAGGTTAGAATCCAGGTAGAACTGAACCTTGACATTTTAGCAATATTTTATTTTATAAATGTAAGGCTATGTTTGTTAAATTATGTTACAAAACTAGAAGGAAGAGAATGGATGACTTTTTTGCCTTTTCATGGAGATTTTTATACTGAGATTCATCAAAGGCAGCAGAGCCTTAAAAGCCCATACAACAGCCTATTCTACTCAGTTCCAAGAATATGTCATGTGGTTACATACTCAACAGGGCTGTGTGCAACAGAGCAGACTTAGCTGAGCTGACTGAAGAAAATGTTATCATTAGCTCTGTAGGCAAACAACATTAGGAGACAGAAAACACTTGTGGAAGCCAATATGATTAAATCACTACTTGCTAGTCACAATCATGTTGCCTGTCATGTCCAAAAATATCAATGTAGTTATTGAAGCTAGGACTGACAAAGAGTGCAAGTGTCAAATCTTTGAGGGGAGAAAAAGTACCAGGCTTATCCCTTCCTTTTTTTCCAGGCTAAAAAAGAAAAGGTCTTGATTAAAGGAAATGATATCATGGGATTTTCTAAGCAACATTCAAGATACTGAATAGAAAGATCAGCAGTAGAAATGAATCAAAACGTCAAGTAGATATTGTTAGGAAGTCTAGCTTTTGCAAAAGGTTCCTCATGATTTCCATACTAATTAACTAAGAGAAGATAATCTTTTTTCTCTGGCAAATTACCATGCTTCAACAACAATCAATGTGGGTTACGAGAGATCAGGCAGTGACCTGTAATAAGTCACCTTAGGACCAGAATTTATCTCACTGTGCACTGTTCCCTGCCACCTTACACATCTGGGCTGCATCTGGCCACCTGCTGGGACAATCCATACAATGCTGGGCAGCAGTGCTGCATTGACCCAGTCAGATATCTGGGTTCCCATGACTCTGAGTACCTCTGCAAAACTCTCCTTTTTGTGATGTAGATGTGCTGCCAGTTGCATGTAAATGGGTGCATGAAAGAGGCCAAGTGGCACTGACTTGCTTGTACCCACAGTACTTAGCATTCTGCCACTCTAGAGCAGGTTTTTCAAGGAGAGACCCTGTTGAAATAGGCCCAAGCAGAGCAGACTAGCAATTAAGTAATATGGGCACTCAGGGCTTTGGTTTCTGAATTCACTTCTATGCCCTCTTTTGTTTAACATTATAGTCCTGACTATGCAGTGCAAAGACATTCAGTTAGATTGTTCCAGCTCATATATCTGCTAGCTTATCCCACTGCAGTGTCCTAGTTGGCATGTCACATGCAGATGTGTATGTTATTGTTGCTTGAAAGCAACAATGATAAAAAAGGACTCATTCCTCACTGCACTGCATGTATTATAAAAAAATTGGTACATAATTTTGTTCTCAGACAGTGAAAATTATGTAAACAGATGTGTCAAAAACTTCAACCTATGAACAGTATAATCTATCAGAAAAAAAAAAAATGCAGGTTCTGTTATGAACGTTGGAGAAACGAAATCAGTTGCCAGGCAGTGCTTTTAAATGTATCCATTAGTAGTAATAGACTTTAAAGTCTTTCTATTGCTGCACAATGAAATGAACTGTATTGGAGAAAATGTAATAAACACCAGAAATATAATAAGCATTGTCGCCTGCTGCAAAAGGAAATGGTTTCCCTAGCAATAAAAAAATGATTCCAGAAAAGCACTATTTCTCTCATCTTGCTTTCTTGCTGAGAATTTTTAAATTCTCGTGTTTATTGGTTGACAGGAGCAATCAACTATCTACTATCTAGTTTCAAGTGATGTAAACAGATGCATAGTGAATAGATTTCATGCTGATTAGTGAATGGTAAATTTTATGATTTCAGGTGCTATTAAAAATATTTATGATTTTAACATTAGTGTGCAATTCCTGATGGATACTATGGGAAAAGTTTGCATTATATAACTGGCATGATATTTAAAATGGTGAACATTGGCATATCATCTACAGTGATTTCAGTTCTCATAACATTAGCTCACATTAATATATTTAATGTTTAAATCAAATTCTCAGATTTTGTACTTGGAGTAAGTGGGTAAGAAAGAATTTATGCTCTTTCCCTAGCCTAATAGCTATTAGGAAACAAATATCTTCCCATGTACTGATTAATTTTTGTATTCTTCTATTGAAACTTATGAAAAATTGAGAAGGGATTCTGAAAATCAGATTCCTGTAGGACCTGATTCTTCTTTACACTGATACCCAAACACTGTTCTAACAACATGAAAGAACTTGAAACCATACAGAGTTTATTCTCAAGATATAAGAAAAATTTACTTGTTATTCCTGAACACAAAAAAGGATGTGCTTTGTAGATATAATGTATAAATCTATAATTCAGAATTTTTTAAATTATATTCTCCAGTAAAACAAGTACATACAAATTTAAAACTTCTGTATTGATGTCCTTGAAAGAAGTAAACAAAATCAACCCCTTCCCTGAAGTCTCTTGCCTATAACTTTTGTGACTTAGTTATGAACCTTAGAGCACTGTGTTGTGGGATGTGCAGAGCTGGTTTTTGAAATAATGATCATAAAATATTCTGAACAAAGATGAGGTATGCACAGCATACATTGCTACTGTTTTGAAAACATATTCAAAAATTTAACAGTCTGAAAGAATCCTAGTGGGGCGGAAAAGGCAAGGGACTGAAGGATAGATGAGTGGATGCTGCACCAAGCAGTAGGACAGTCACACTGAATTAAAATGCTCTGGTGGTCTGCAGTGTTGATGGTCAGGAAGAGTATTTTGCTTCCACACTGCAGGAATTCTGCTTTCACACTGCAGGCTGGTGGATCATATGCAGTGTCAGTGTGTGATCTAAGTACAACTTGAGTGTATGTAGGGCTGCCCAATGTTTAACATCCACTAAATGCATGTTTCAGTGTCAACTGGAGGGACTCCATAGCTCAATAAATATGAGGAATCTTGACTATAGTTTTTCTGAAATACTTACTGTGGCTGAAAGTAAATCCAGCATTTAAGAGATTTACATTAGATTTTCATTTCTGCTATAATGTGTCTGTGTGTGGCTGAAGACAGTACTTTAATTCCTTTTTGGGCAATGGATTGGATGGCAAACATGTAAAGTACATTGGCCCTTGAGCCTTTAAGACACTTGGGAAACAGTTCTGGTTTTGTGGTATGAAGTATAGATAATATAGTTTAATTTGAAAAGAAAACTTTCCCATGAAAAGCTGAGCCACAAAATATCCTAAGGGGAATGATCAGATTAATATTATCTGCTTGAATTTCCTCTTTTCCTGTGTGCTCTGTCTTCCAGACCAGCTTGGAGCAGACTCCAAAATTTGATAAATTCACATGAAGTCATCAGTCTCAGAGCCTCTCAGAAGAGCTTGACACAGAACACTAGGCTATTGATATTCCTGTATTGCTTTTGAAAGGGTGAAGCTGACAACAGCTCAGCTGTGTTTCAGGGGATGCGAATTTCTCTCATGTTACATAGAGGTCATCAAAGCAAAGTATTTCTATTACAATTTCTTGCCATGAGTCTCTGGTTTCCTTCTCCTGAATATGGGCTTCAGCTTCTCCAGCACAACATTTAAAAATCATAGCCTTTGAATCTTCCAGAGTTATTAATCTTGTTTTTCCAGACCCTTATTCCATGAGTTCAAGGCAGCTGTCACTGTTGTTTAGTCATATCCACGTGTGGATATATAGATGTCTTCATTGTAGAGGGAAAAAATGGTTTTATCTCAATGGTTTCACTAGATACTAGGCCAAAGTATTCTATGGCTCTTTACTTTCAGTAAGATTTTATTTTTGCTTTAGCCATCTAAAATTACCCTGTAACTCTTTATTTGATCTCTGAAAGGGAGTGTCTAGATGCAAGAGATATCACAAGCTGTATATATGCTCTTAGGGATATGCTTTCCCACCATTCATTTATGGGGCCTTTTCATTTCGTAGTACTACCATGCTGTCAGCTTTATTGCTGATAGTTGTTGATACTATGATATGTATTATTCTATGAATGAATTAAATATTATTCAAATATTTTTTTTTTCCTGAAGAACACCAAGATTTGTATATCTAGTGATTTTTGATGTTATAAATCATATAACACCAGCTTGCAGTGCTCTTTATTTTTCCTCTGCCTCTTTATTTTACTTTCACCACCTCCCACTGGAGTTGGCCAAGGATTGCAATGTTATTGAAAACCTACAAAATATGTGAGAATTGAATCACAAGAATCATTTCAGCCTGGAAAGGAAGTCCCAGTTTTATATCACCATTTCTTCTAAATATCCCATCAATAATTATGGGATGTAATGTGTGTTCATAGGGTGTCCTAAAAGCACCTTGGAAGGACTGGTCACACTGAGTGAAGAGTGGGGTAAGTTCACTCAGAGAGGCATTTCTATCAGACAGCTGAAGAGTGAGGAGGCTATGCCTGGTGTGTCACCCCAGAGCAGACACAAACTCAGATGGCCAGTCCCAACACAGCTCATCCCATAGGAAATCTCCCCATACAGCTTCATAGACTTCCACACCTCCTCCTTCTCCAAATTCCCAGTCATGTGTCCTACATGCTCCATAGGTATTTCTGAGAAGTAACAATCTCTTTTTGTCACCTCTCTTGCTTCATTGCAGATCTCACTGACTTTAGAGTTATTATCCCACCTCCAGCTCCAAAGCTGAGCGTCCTGTCCCAGATGGCAAGGAAGGAGACCACCAGTCTCACTGTGGAGGATTGTGTGTTGGTACCAGTGCTACGGCTCCACTCATCAGGGGAGGTTGCAGCAACCTGGAGGCTGCACACAAAATATGGAGTCTAGGCATGCCTTCAGAATACTAGCAGATTTTACAGATTCCCTTCGATGAGGTTTTTGGAAGGAAGTTGAGGACAGAGGGTGATGTGTCAAGGCATTGCCGAGGTTGCTCTGATGTCTGAAAAAACATGTAATTGGCAAAATGTCACAATCCATCTGTGGTGATGCATAACATTTCTTTTGTGCCTTTTCAGACAGTTCACAGCATCATGGCAGAGCACTCAAAGGAAGTGTTTGGCATTACTGCAGTGGTGATAGCACTTAGACTGGGCAGTGGCATTTTCAAGTATTCCAATTAAACTAAAAATATCACAGCTGGCAGAATTTCCATCATCAGTTGCTAAAACTACTGTGATAAACTAAGTTTTCACTTCTCCTTACTGCATTGAATAAATTGAACTCCCTTCAGCTTGCTACATGCTGAATATTCAAGACCAGACTCCAAATGCTGTGTTTCTGTCAGAGCAGCACTGACATTAAAAAATCTTCTTGCTAATTTATGAAGTAGCTTCACCTTTCTGTCCTCAGCCATGAATTCTCTGTCTCCAAATACTGCAGCTGTGCAGTACCACATGAACTACCAGTAGTCTTTCACTTTTGAAGTAGCTTTATCTCACTGCTAGAGGTTGTGTATGATTAAATTACACTTTGGCATTCTTTTGTGTGTGAGGACCTATGGACATGCATTATTCAAAAAAAAGAAAAAAACTTTTCCAAGACTTAGCTAGGTTTACCCGACTGCTTGCTCTTCTGGAAAGGAGAGAGGACTTGCATAGTAACCATGACTCAAAGCAAGCATTCTCAGTGATGTTGTCTGATGCATTGCATTCAGCAGGCAAAACTAATACAAAACTTAGGTCAACATAAAGTTGCAGAGCATTCCTGACACACAGTTTCTGGAGTTTCTCTGTTGCCCAGGTCTTCAACATGTTTTCCACTTGGTAAATGTTTGGCTGGTTTTTTTTTTGAGATTTGGGGAAAGGCGTTAGCTTTTTTTACAAGATACTTGCACTGCTTAAGCTGTGTTTAAATTCACTGAAAGTAGGTAGTGCTGTGATGAAGGCAATGGGAACATATTGTGATACCATGTGAGGAAGTTCAGTTTCAGGCCACATGAATCCTTTCCTGAGTGTGATCTATAATATTTCCTGTGGAGTTATTCCTGCCTGGCAGAAGGACTCCATTAGGACATATGCTATTACAAGCTCCTTTTTACCTTCACTGTAATCTCAGAGGGATACTCTTTTATATTCTCTCAGACTTCCTTAGGAACTAATTTATCTTTGCATAGCTTGTCCTGCTCTTTGGAAGGCAGAGGCTCTCATAATTAAAAATCTGGCAAAGAACTGATCTGGGGAAAGATATATGCCTCTAGAATTCAATTTTTTTAAAAGAAGTGTATAGAATATATTTTTCTCCCTCTCTTTTTAAAAGCATTTATTATGGTGAATAATTAATATGATCTAGGAGCACATGGTAACTTTTATATGAAATCTCCTATTCCAGGTGGAGATAAGTGTTCTGATGACAGAAGAAGGAATGAAGCATTGAAAAGCTTAATTTGGGACAGATAAAGCTGTACAGGTCAGAAAAGATGCCACATGGAGTAAAAGCAGTATTGGTGGAGGAAGTAGCCATGGAAAACAAGGAATAGTTTCCTTTTTGAGTGTCTTTCATAAGGGAGAAAAAATTACAAACAAATTGCTGAGTGAGATACAGGCAGTCCTCAGGTCCAGGACCTAGAAGTTCAGAGCTATATGTCAGTGTAGGCAGAAAGCAGTTATCTATCTGTACAGCACAGCTAGCTCTCTGAGCTGGGTACTTCAGGTACAGCCAGGCATCCTAGAAGTGCCTGAGTTTATTCCTTTCCACATGCAGGAACATCATTTTGACAATGGAACTTAGAAACTGAACCGTAAAATGTATTTGTTGAAATGCAGAAATGAGCTTTCCCCAAATTATATAAATTGCAAATGGGCATGAAGGGAAGCTGATTTTCTACATGACTGAATATCTAGTTTCAGGAGACTAAAGATGAGGCTTTTGCAGGCTAATGGGATCCTGACAGAAGCCTGTAGTTCATGAACACTGTGGTGAACCGTATGGTTCATACGGCCTTGTTGTCTATGAATCAGCACATTACAATCTACCAGGTTTTTTTGTTTGGTTGATTTTCAAAGTCATGGCAACAATGATGCATCAAGTTAACTTTTACATCTAACACAGCTTCCTAATTAAAAGAGTAAAGAACTTGTCTCCTCTACCAGGGGTTTAAACAAAGATGAAACATGCCAACAAAGTAGATAAGCAGATGCTTTCACTGAAGTCCCAAGGCTATGGAAGGATTATCTCTCTCTACCTGAGTCAAACACACTGCAGTGAAATAGGGTTTTTTTGCATAAAAAGTGAAGAGTAAACTAAAGGTTTCTCTCATGTGCAAAGAGCCTAAGAGCAAAGCTCCATTCAGTGAACAAGTGTTCCTTAAGGATATATTCTTACAGAACTAAACTAAAATTCTCTGGACCCCTTCAATGGTAGTGGTGACAGCTGGAACCAAATATCCCATATAATACTCAGCTATCTGGTAAACTAGGAGAGCTCTGTGTTGGGAGTAGTCCTTGTCTTATACTATATTCCATACAATGCCTGGGAATTATTAGAAAAAGTGCAAATCAGTCAATGCCAAATACATTCTAGTGTTTAAGAATAAATATGATTTCAGTTCCTGTGCCTGTGGACACTCCTCAATGTCATTTCACTTTCTAGAAGAGAGGTCTATTATGAGTTCATTTTTAATGATCTATAAATGTATTACTTTAAGAGAGGCTGGTGTTACACACAACACCTACAATGAAATTTAGAACAGCTTTTTTTTTTTTCCTTGCAGGCTATTTAAATAGTTTAATACTGTCTCCAATGTCCAGCTCTTAGACTGAACTTTTTTGAAAGTATAAACAAATGTAGAAACAGAGGTAAATGCTTTTGTTAGCAAACAGGCTACCACTTCTGTAATGCCAGACAGTTTGTGAAAGAATTTTATACTGCTCATGATTAAATGGATGGATATACACACTGAGATAGCTTCTTTTTCCTAACAAACCTAATGCATGGATCACTTTCAGATGATTGTGTTTATTTTTTCCACACTGCTTTGGATTCCATGAAGACCTGCTTTAGAAAAGAACTAGGATTAAATACAATTAAGAACTGATCTAACATTTCCTAGTAATAGGTATAGGGAAAACAGGTGAACCTTGAGAAGAGCTCAAGATGCATGGTAGTGAAATACATGCTTTATCCATTAGATTCACAGCCTTCCCGTAGGAATGTACATATGTTAAAGTTGTCTCAGGAGATCTGTTATTCCTTGCTAGCAGCAACATCATGCTGTGAATTACAAATAAAAACATACATGGCTCACACAGGGCTGTTGAACACAAAATATCAATCTATCTCTGGACACACCTAGAAGAAGAACCGTTCCATTAATTTCATTAAGGCCATTATACCAGCCAGGGGATTGTTTGGAAATAGTAACAAGACTACAATTGAAATTATTAAATTTGGTTTGATTCACCTCATCCAGTACCTGCCACCTTATCTTATGGTAGAACTTGATAAAGATCTGTTCATTTTAATTAAAATAAACAGATCCATGTGACTAGAGGGACTGCATTACTCGTAATTCTAAAGAGCTACCAATTCTACTAGACTAGGACCTCTCTATGGAAATCAGATCAATTTGGATGAATTCAGGTAACTCCAAATGCTCCAAGTCCAACATATACCAGACTGGTTCCAAGCTGGTAGCCAAAGATCATTTTAGTATGGTGCAAAAAATTACCACTTTATTTTGAGATCAGACAAAAGAGTGGTCCACAAACCTCTGAGGCATGTGGCAAATATCTAAAGCATTAATGCAAATACTACAAGGGGAGAAAGTCTTTGTCAGATGACTTAATGTCATTAGGTTACAGTCTGATGTTCGAGAAACCTCTGCTCCAGTCTTTCTAAGTAGTAAATGAGAACTTCCTGATCCCTCCATGTTTTCCTGGGTCAAAAAAGGGACAATTGTCACAGTTTTTGACACCCATGCATATAGGTGCATGTAATACAATGATAGCTTTGTCCACAGAGTGTTAACAGGTGGGGTCCAAATATTGCAGTAGAATAAATCTCATTGATAAATTGTGAGCATGTGTGCAATTGTGGGCAGGATTGAAGCCAAAGTTAGGGAAAAAACACAATTTCAGTGATCTTGCTGTGTCTGCATACAATGTAATGACAAAAGTAATTTAGACCATGGAAGTTAAGGGGTTTTATTGACAAGGTAGATCATGTTGTACTGTTCCCATGTGGTCCTATAGGCACACCATCAACCAGCTAACCCAGCCAGCAGCAAGTGTAACTCAGACAGATTTAATGAGATATGTTTAATAAGTACATTCACAATCAAGTTCAACACACAGGATTTTTTGTTTTCCCCAGGCTTCTGACAAAGCCTGTGACCAGCTGTGAAAGTTAATTGTATGTTATGCTGTAACTGTCTGGGGCTGGCAGAGAACCTTTATCCTATGGTATATTTTTGTCCTTTGGCAGCAACACAGAGGAAGGAAGGTTGAATTTCATTTTCCCCTAGTTTGATGTATAACTAGTATGGTAATATCTTGGGACATGTTTTTATGTTGCAGTGAGTGCTAGATGTGCTCTTTTAAAATTTTGTCTTTTTGCTTCCACAAAGTGGAACGCAGACTCTCGAGGGCTCATTTTCATTTAGTACAGGTAAATCCTACCATAGTTCTTGCCTAGTTTGCCACGGCAGTAAACAATGAAGGCAATTTTCTGTATTCTTTTATAACCTTAGAAGACTTTGATTTTCTCATCCAGAACATCATTTGGTACTTTTTCTGCTTTGCCTTCTCACACCTTATAATTCCTTTATTAATAATACTTTACTATTCCTTTATTAATACCACTGTGATACCTGTCTATTCCAGTTGTGTGGCTGGTAGTATTTGCATTCTAAGCTATCCTATTTGGCTTTTACTGATTGAGTTATTTGAAGTCTTAACAGCCATTTTGAGTCATTTGTTCCAACAGCAATTATTAAAATAAAACTAATTGTATGAGTCAGATGATTTTGAAAGCCTCCTTTTCTTCAGCTTTGTGAGTAGTCTCTGCTGCATCTCCCTGGGGTCTACACAATCACATCAAACCCAGAGAGCAGCTAATTTTTTTTTTATGGGGTTTATATTAAGAATGTGATTGGGCATTCCTTATCTTATGGTGGGTTATGGGTTTGTTGCTTTGCTCCTGCAAACTCTTAGATTGGATGTCTTGACAGAATGAGTGGCAGTGAATGGAGTGGATGGAATGGGCATATAGCAGGATTAATTTCCTTGTGTTTCAGAAGGATCTGTTTTTTCTTTCATCAAATCAGCATTTTATGAGCAAACAGCAGGATGACATAATCTTCTTTTCCTGCTTCCCTTCATTCCTAGTAGATCAAACTTTTTGTGAATGAAAGAAAGTTAAATGCTTGCAAAATAGTAATTACAAGTGTGTGATTTGAAAATTAAGCAGTAATTGAATTGCATGCCCTTATGTGAAGATTTTTAAGATATTTTCTTCTGAATTTCATAATTTTAACCTGCCCCCTATAGATTATTTAGGTATCAGCTGCGGGACTTACAAAAAGTATGTTCAAAGTTATTAAAAGCAGAATAAAATCAGCCTTCCCAAATTCACAGTTGCATGATTTATAATACAATAGAATCATAGATTTGTTTAGGTTGGAAAAGACCTTTAAGATAATTGAGTGCATCCATTAATATATTATGGACAAGGCCACCACTTAATTGTCCTATGTACCACATCAACACAAATTTTAAATATCCCCAGGGACTGTAACTCCACCACTTCCCTGTGAAGCATGTTCCATTGTGTGACCATCCCTTTGGGTAAAGATGGTTTTCCTTAATATCCAATCTAAACCTTCACTTGCACAACTTGAGACCATTTCCTCTTGCTTCACCATTACCTGGGAGAAGAGGCTGACCCCCACCTGACTACAACCTCCTCTCAGGAAGTTGTAGAGGGTGATAATGTACCCCTTGAGTCTCCTTTTCTCCAGGCTAAACAACCCCCAGCTCCCTCAGCTGCTTCTCATAAGATCTATGCTCCAGACCCTCCACCAGCTTTGTTGTCCTTCTCTGGACACATTTTTGTTAGTGTTAAAAAAAAAAAAAATCCCAGCAGGCTTTCTGGTTGCATTTTGAACCTAAACTGAACAGTCACCACTTTGGTCTAAAGTGCATCTTCTTAGATTGACTTGTGGTTTGTCTGTCTGGCTTTAGCTCTTTTTCTGCTTGGCCTCTTCAAACATGTTTATACTCTGCTCTTGCTCTTGCTCTTGCTCTTGCTCTTGCTCTTGGCAGCACTAGAGCTGAGCTCAGGAGTTCCATGCAAAGAATGTCACTCCTTGATGTAGCCTGGTTTCCAAACACGTTTAATTAATCTGGTGAGGCTTTAGGAATAAAAAAGAGACGGCACCTGGGAGAAGCAGAAACTCTGCCTGGAAGTAGTGACAGAAGTTTATAGGGTGTGGGGACTTCAGTTCAAATTGGCCCCTTCAGCATGAAAATAGGTGCATTGGGCTGGCATCACCAACACTGTGGGCACCTTGGTACCCCTCTGCAGTCCAATTCCTGCAGGTAGCTCTACTGGGCTCTCAGGTGTAAACCTGCTGTGGCATGGGACCTGCTTGATAGGCAAATGACTTGCTGCTAATAAGGAGGTGCTCTGTGGTTGCTGGCTCCTAGACTGGGAAAGTAATTCATCTTCAGGTGCAGGTGAGGATAATAAAAATCAGGCCTAGTAAGGGTGATAAATTACTCATTTAAAAGTTACACTGGTAGTCTAGTCCTAATAAACGTTATCAATTCTCATCCAACTGTGATGTTGCTACTTTCCTATAGGAGGCTGACAGAAAGATAACACTGCACTTGGGGAAGTCATCCTCTCACAGTAATTAAAATGCAACACTTCACCACAGATACCTTTTAGTGTTTTCAAATAAAAAATATTATTGGATTGTGCATTTCTTGTGACTGGTTTAACTTTTGCCAGTTGGCAATCCCTCAATTCTTCTTTGAGCACATCCCCAGCTTCATCCTGGCCTGTATGTTCTTAAGATATTTTCCCTTTTTCTGTGTGTTCCTTTTTTCTTGTACTAAATATTTGCAGTTGATAATTTCCCAGATTCCCTCCCAGAGCCCTCTTGTTGATCAGTTTCTGCTGTCCGTTCCTGACAATGACTGCTTCAGCCCACATTCTGCTCTGTGGAAGTGCAAATTCTTCTTTAGCATTATAGAAGATACCTTGAAAGGATCATTATCTCCCCTGGATAAGGATCAAGCACTTTACAGAGCTGCTTATCCTTGATGTCCACCTGGAAGTTTTGACCAACATAAGACATGCTCAAATTCTTGTAGATACAGCTTTTGCAAAATCATATCTGCACTGGCTGTGGACACAACCTTGATCTGGGTTCAACCTGCACACCTGATTGCCTCAGCTTCTTGGTTATAAAGTAGAAATCCAATGCTTATCATGTAGTTTGAAGTAAATGTGCTCAAAATTAAGAGCTGGCAAAAAATGTTAAGTAATTTATATTGTCATGGAATATTTAATCTCCAAATTAGCTTTAGAAAGAACTCCAAGATAAGCAGAAACTGAAAAAAAAGGAGGCTTCTTAGAAATTCTGCTGCTTAAATATTGTGAAACATATAAGTACAATCAAGAAATTACAGAAATTTTAACATAATAGCACCATGACTGTAGTTAATACAAAAAGGATAAACTACAAAGTGCTGGTAAAAATTGAATCATCAAGGAGAAAAGGATCATCCATCTTATTTCCTAATGAGGTCTTCCAAATAGAACCCTACATAACCTTTACTCAGCAGATACCTAACCTGCAAAATGTACTTGTACATTCAGAGAGCACAATACTGTACAAATATTATAAATAAACAAAAGTTACAGTGTATACCATACAAAAATGCATTTCTTACCTTTATTTCCTATTGCTAAACCTTTTCACAAAATTGCAAGTTCCAGAATGAAAGGTCAAATACTACAAAATAAAGATTAAATAATCCAAAAGATTTCTCTCTAGAGTTACAGTTTCAGAGTTGGGTTTCTTAAAAATTCCATAAATGGAATTATTTTTATTTTGCTGCTCTGCTTCCTGTATTAAATTAGGGAAGGAGTCACCATAACAACTGTTCTAACACCAAGAAAAGCAGCATTTTCTTAGAGCAGTACATCTGTCATATAAATAGATCTATAAATATATATTTAGGGTGTATTGTCTAAGACTGACAGCAATTACATCACTGTTGACACAATTAAATGAAGAAGCACACCAACATCCTGTGTATTGGCACCCACAGAGCCATATTTTGTCCTTTCTATTTTCCTCTCCTTATATGCATTTAACCAGGTATATTCAGCAATATTTTTACATGGCACAACATAGTTCTATTTTTTCCTAGTGCAAAACTTATAAAAATATATTACATGACTTATATTACTGACAAAGTTTAGCAGAGAGCAGGATCAGTTTCTTTTGTTCCAAATGGACCTGGACTGCTTGGGCTGTTTTCCTACCTGGAGAAGCTGTCCTACTGATCATGGCATTGGAGGTAGATGAGTAGCCCTAGAGGATGTCCAGCCCAGGAGCTTTGATGTAATGTTAATGTTTAATATCACTACTGAGCTTCCTGTGTTAAAAATACCTTTACCTTGTTATCAACACCGGTTCTTTCTTCCCATTATAAGGAAAACAACATTTGATACAAACGAGAAAGCAATCAAATCACAGTTGGAGTATTCCCTAGTTCATTCTAAAGTTTAAGTGTAGCTCGATAAAATAATTACAACACAGCAGTGTTGGTAAACAAAACTAATTTACATATAATATCTCACTCCATGCATCCAAACAGCTCTCTTTAATCCCAAGTGGCATTTTCAGTCACAAGATTATGCATGTAATAGCAATAGACCTTTTTATCCCTCAAGTCTTCTGTTTAGCCTCTGGAGGCAGATAATATCTCATAGCTTGTCAGTGTGACAAGGAAAATGCTCTAATCAAACACTCCTGTGGACCATTATAGCACATAATAACAGAGGCTTTTGATGGCTTTATCAGACATGCATTGGAAGGTTCCCTTTCAAAAGACAAACAAATTATTTTGTTTTAATGCAAGGCTTTTGGATATACATATATTAAGTAGGATAGAAACTGAGAGAAAAAATGGAGGGACAAAACTATTATGTCTCCAGTGAAACAGAATAATGTGGTTTATAATATATTATGTTTAAATTTAAATGCTCTCAACTGATTCCCAGGGTTTTCAGCATGATTTCCAGGCCCTGCCCTGGGAGCTGGTAGTGTGCAAAAATCTGCAAATTGTATTATAACCTTTGAAGTTTAAAAGCTGTCCAGAGCTGCCCCACTTGAGGGGTGATTTTGTCGCAACTTGAAAGAATGAAATCCAGCCAGCGTGGAGGAAGCCAGTGTAACAGAGCCCTGCAAGGAAAGCCTGAGGGACCACACGGAGCAGTGTGGGTCACTTTCAAGCCATCCCATAGAAGAAATAGCTGTGGAGGGTATTAGATTGTCTAGCTGAGCTGTCTCTACCTGGAGAGGGGTCTGGTGAATTCCTGCAGTCTCTGAGAATCTGTCATGAACATGAGCAAATTTGCATGTGTACATTTCTATATGCTGCAATTTTGCTTACAGGTGAAAGAAGCAGAAGGTGGACTGTGCTGTGTACATTGCTGGGCTGTGGAAGAGCACAAGTAATTATGCAAAGGAGTGAAATTTTGTCAGGTTGAACCATGAACTAATGAGCGCTATGTTGCTAAGCCTTGGAAGACCCTGTCCTTACGATTCTAAAGGACTTAAAATACGTGTGTCTTTTCAATTTCTTTACTGTTCCTCAAGCAGATTGTCTGTATTTTCCTATACAAGAAAATGGTGCTATTGTTCTTTAACCTTATGATATAATAATATGTTTTAGGATGATCAATACACTCTTGTTTTTTTAGCACCACTTTGGTTTCTCAGAGAATAGTTGAGGTTAGATGGGACCTCTGGAGACTGTAAAATTCAAACCATTTGCTTAAACATGATCAGCTAGAGCAAATGCCCAAGGTGGTTTTGGTTTGTCCTTTGGATATTTCCAAGGATAGAGGCTTCACAACCTCTCCCTAGAAGAGTTTGGCTATAAACATCCAATTCATTTCAGCTTGTCTTCCCAAACTAAAGTGCAGATTTTCCGACATTGCCAAGTGATGATTTTTTTTTTAATCTGCTCATAAAATATTACAGACAACAATTGTTTCCAACTCCACAGCACATGGTTGGTTTATTAAGAGTTAGAGACAACCACTTGCCAGAGACTGGGTAGTGGTGTTCTTGTTACAGTCCAGACCACCAGAAAATTTTCTAGCCAACTTTCCCAGAGCACAATTACAATGCAGGCGTGTCTGCGAGGAAGCTAAGGAGCAATACTGTGAAATGCTGGCATGCATTAAAGTATCTTATTTTGAGAATTTTTACCTGAGAATTCCTCTTCTAAATATGTCACAAGAGACCAGGTTAATGTTGCAGAATGGGTGCACCAGCTTTGAAATCTTACATACAATGTGCAAATGCTACTTCATTTATATGATGCAAGCTTACCATGCAGACAGTTTTAATAAATCCCTCTAAGGCAACATAGATAACTTTTTCAGAAATTCATTTAACATAAGTCTTCATAAATAATATCTTCACATTATACACTATCTCAAAGACTGTATGCCATCTGAGCAGATATCAAAATTCCAGGACTGAACCTACCAGCTGGTGCAGCGGTGGAGGCAATGGCAAGTTTGATGCCACAGCAAAGTGCCAGACACTGCACTTAGTTAGAATGTCCAGCAGGTGGATTAATTCACAATTAAGCAACCATCTCTTAGGAATATATTCACCTTTTCCTCAGAGCTGAGGTGACCCCAGAAAGAAAAGTGATGGCGTCAACAAGTACAAATACAATTTTGAACAACTTAATTCAATAGGGAAGGTGTTATTCATTCCATTCGCATAAGGCAATATTTACACTGTAATGAAAATAGTAATAATAAGCCATTGTATTCAACAGGACAAGCTAGTCAAGAAAATACTCTCTCTGTATCACATTTTGACACTTTTGGAACCATAAATTGGTTATGATTAACTCTAGAAGTGTTGCCTTGTCTCTTGCAAAACAGATGAGTGGATTTAGGAATTCATCCAGCAAACAGGCAGCCAAGGGCTTTGCTACTGCCAACAAATACTCCACAATTTCCTCCACATCACTCACACTTGACCTCACCTCTGAACTGCAACAATGTCTCGTGCTCCCCCTGCCTCTCTGTTGTTTTGGAGTTTTTACTTGCCAGATACTCTCTAGGTTTATTAGAATTTGTTTTCTTGTTTCTGAAATATTAACAAGTGTTGTCCAGGGATGACAGTAAAACCAGCAGACCGATTGCCGTGGCAGTGCAGTGCTAAAGAGAGCTGTGCCTCCTGGCACAGCAGGCAGCAGTGGGCTTGCAGAGGCAGGCTCTGACAAGACCTGCTCCATGCATTGTTCTGCCTGCAGTTTGGTGCTGTGGTTGGGATAAAGCCCACAGCAGGGTCTCCTGAAACCAGACAATGCCTCAGGGAAGTTAAAAACTGAGAGAATTCACTAGTTAGCTTTTTATTCTGTATTTTTTTAATGATTAAACGTGTAAGGCTAATACTACAACCAAAATAGAGAAATACAATACTCTGACTTCTTTAATCACCACTCTGGCAGAACATGAAGACAAAAACTCACAGTTTGGCTCATTGTCACATATTTCTTTAAATAAAATTCATTTCTAAACCCTGTATCAGCTTTGAGTACAGTCGGTGATGCTTTTGGAAGGATCCCTTCTCCCATAACACCATTTCTTCAGCACTCGTGGCTTAAGTCCTCTGCCACCACTGATGCCCACCTTCAATGTTTTTCCATTCTCTTATTTACCATTATCACAAATAAACATGCTTCATCATGTTTTTGTTCCCTGCCCATGAATTATTCTAACATAAAAGAACAATTCTAAATCTTAATATTTCCTATCCCACTCCACAAGAAATCTAAATTATTCACATTCATCTCTACTAATGTGACATATGCCAAGGCAATAAAAGTTATAAAGATCTCTTGAGTTTCCCCAACTGTGATTGCACTGCTTAAATTCTGTCAATAACACTTTTTTCTCCAAGGTAGTGTCTTTGATAGACAATCTGATTTTTTCATGGAGACCTGTGATTAATCATCTTCCTGCTCATGCCAACATGGTCTCCCAGAACATTTTCATGATGAGCTTTTAACCTCTCAAGTTGGGGGCTAATTTTAAAATTTAAAAAGATATTATTCTTTTAAAAACAACTCACATGTAGGAAACCCTAATATAATAGATTTGATAGACACAAATATATAACGATGAAAAGGAGAATTATGTTAACAACACTCACTTTTGTAGATTTTGTCAGCTTCCATATTTTCCAGGGAAATACTACTGGTTTAAGTGCAAGAATTCATAATTTTCTCAAATTTCTGTGATAAATATGACTGTTGACACTTTAGGCATATATATTACCAAATTCAAAGGAGCTATTTTTGTCTTGAAATAAACCATGCAACAAGTAAAATTTTATGACTTCTAATCATTAATTGATTTTTCACCTTCTCCTTTAGGGACAACAAATATAACCTTATTACCAAGAGGAGCAGCCTTTCCTTGGTGTGACAGATAAAGAATTTAGTCATTTGCCTTAGGCTTTTTCAAACATTCTTTTCTGCTGTGTTGACAAAGAAGTGTTTAGATCCTCAGACCACTAATTTTTTTTTCCTTATTTGTTTGGATTGCTAAGGAATGACAATAGGAATAACTTGTTTTTAAACTAAAACATCAACTTAAGAAAATTAACTACTCTTGTGTCACTGGGAGAGGAGCTGCTTCCAGAATGCCTGCTTATCAACAGATGAGAAGGGGACAGAAATTAAGGTAACAGAGCCTGGTAATTTTCTCATTGAAAAGGTCATAATTCACTCACTACAGAGAATTATTTGCACTTCTCAAAGCTGAAATGGGCACCCAGCTCCTTTAATCAGTGCTTTGTGGGCGGCAGCACGTACACCACATGCACAGGGACTGGCCTCTGAGCCTGAATCTTGCCTCAGCTCTGTCTCCCAGGCTTTGCTATCCAACAGTATATACAGGTAAAATTTGTGAAACATCTCTGGAATAATGACACACAAGTGATATATTTTGATTCCCAAGAGATGTATATAAGCTACCCCACTGGCCTGCTGAAGAGGCTGGCACTGAATCAGACCCCATGGCCAGTTGTGCTGCTCCCAGCCTTTTCATCCTTCCCCTCTCCTCCTGTTACTCTAGGAGGAAAGGTAGAGTTTGCCAGCTTCTTGGGTATTTGAATGTCCTACACCTGTATATCGAAACTTGTGCATAATACAGCATAAGTGCACAAATACTGAGCTCCATCTTCAGTCTGAGTTGAGTTTCCTGCAAGAAAGAGCCTTTCACTTGACTGTTTCTGTGGTTATTTGGGATGAAAATGTTCACTGGGAGGGAGAGCTGCTTCAAAAGGCACAAAGTTACTCCTTTGGGAGCACTGCTATCTGAAATACCCTCTAAAGAGAACAACAGATCCTATTCAGGCAGGATCTGGGCTCAGGGTCAAACATAAACCATAGCTTTAGACCAAATGAGAGCACTGAGTTGGAACATGGCCAGTTCCAGGAAAAAAATCAGCCACAAATCTAGACCTGAGCATCATAGCTCAGAGCCTGTTTGAATGCATGCTTCAGTCCCTGTTCTTGTTTCATTCTGAGCAGGCAGGATATAAGCAAGGTTGCTGCTGATCACACTGGGTCATGCTTTGGTAGAATGAAGGTGGCAGCAGTGGGGGCACTTCATGCACAGGGCCCTGTTAATTTGTACATATACACAAATGCAGGGATACCACTTTTAGGATGGGGAGCCCTTGACCCACAGATTGCTGGAGGCAATGCTGAAGGAGTGCCATGGAGGTTTTGCTGTCTTTGCTTTGGGCTTGTTCCCTCCCAACCCATCTGCTACAAGTTGCTTCTGGAAATTAGATAGTGAGCCAGGTGAAGCTTTTGGCTCCTTTGGTATGGTCAGTCTTAAATGCTGAAACACAAAGACATCATTTAATACATACATGCTAAAGATCAGAACTGGCATTATGAAGAAGTTAAGCCAGAGCCAACTGCACAGGTTGAGAAATATCCTATTGCACTGCTTTTATGGGGACTTGGGGGATTCTGAATCTCAGAAGTTGCTCCTCTGCTAGCCTTTCCTGATGGCCTCCTTCCCACCAATTCTCAATGTGAATCGAGAGTGAGCTGGTTATCTTTGACTGCACCAGGGCCTGGTGGGAGCCCTGGCTGACCAGTATAAGTCAAAAAAGTCTTGGCAGGCTCAGCTCGGTACAGTCTCCTGCCCTCAGAGTGGTCTCACAGGCAGAACTGAGGAGCACTGCTCCCAGAAAAGTAAGATGGGATGCATTTTCACACAATCTGATTTTCCCAAGGAGCTACAACCTCTGTCTCCTCAGCAATGTGAATTAGTGCAGTAAGAGGGATGGTGCAGGTGAACAAACACTTCTGTCATTTAAAGTGCACTTGAAATTCTTCAGAAGACAGTAATAGCTCTTTCTTTTTCATTTTAGAAAGACAAGATAGGCTTTAGAAGCTGATAGGTCTCAGAACAACAAACTGGATGGGATGGACATTCTTTACCAAAAGTGTTGTAAGTTAAGCTAGTCCTTATTCATCCCAGTGGAAGATTTTAACTAAGGTGGAAGCTCTGGGGCTAACCTCAATACCCAGATCCAATTTGTTAAACAGGGATAGTGATGCCTTATTCCAAATGCAGTTTTAGATCTACAGATGAATAGTATTATGAAAGAGGATGGTGCTGCACAGACACTATATTAATTACAACATACTCATGACTATGTGTACCATTTTTGGAACTGCCTTGGGGAATGAAGAATGAGACAAGGCTTGTAGCACAGCGAAACTGAAAAACTAAGTTCCAGGAGAGTCATCTCAACAAACACTTTTCTGAGATTACAGCTGAAATAACAGCAACAATTGGTAAACAGGCATTAATCAAGCCAGCAGATTTCCCTTAGTGAGAGTAATTAGCTACTCTGCCAGCTCCCAGTCTGCTCTGGAGGGTTGATTGGCTGGTAGAAAATTTTCATGGCAGACATATGAATGTACACACCCATACACAGATCCTGACCAGATTATAAATTAGATTCACTGTGGAAGCTTCCATGCATAAATGCTATTTTGAGAAAGAGATGTGCTCTGTACAAAGCCACTTAGTGTGATGTCTTCGTTCTGTGGATGGCAATGGGACATTTTCTATTTATTTTTATGAAGCTAAGATTTTACTGTTGGTTTTACTCACATGTATTCTCTCTCCACAAACATAATCTTCAGGGGTTTTGAACATCTGTCAGACTGAAGTGGCAGAAAGATATGGGCTGGTTTCTGTGCAGTGAACATATTTTGGAATCCAATAATGGATTCAGCTAAAGCACTAATTACCCTGACAGCAGATATACTTGGGTAACCACAACTGAAACAAAGGCTAAGTCTAATTTTTGAGTCTAATCTAGCACCCACCTGTAACACAAAGGAAAACTCATGGGGGTATACTTCCTCCAAAAAGGAAGTTACTCATAGTTATCTTTACTTGAGTAATCCCTTAGTTTATTCCATCCTAAGGCATGCTCCTATGCTAAACTTCAACTGAAGAGTCCATTTGATAGAGTGGATTGGCAGCCTAGGCCTAAATAATCTTGGAAGCATAAAAAGTAAGGTGAAAGAGAATGAAAAGACAAATATTTACCTTCTGTGGAGTACATTCACAAAGAATAATGCTTCTGAAAAGCAAGTAACAATTCTGAGTTCTCAAGCAAGTTGATGAATGACCAGTCATATTTCCAGATGTCTGATGCTGAGTGCTCAGGAAAGCTGCATCTGGGATCTGAAAAGTGAGGACTTCAAAATTGTTAGTCACACAACAGAAACATTGGCTGATATTCTTGGATTTGGTAACATTCCTAATTTTCAAACCTTCAGCTGGGTTTATTTTTTAAACAGTTGCTTTTCAGTTCAAGTGTTCCCCTTCTAATTTCTTGATCTCCCGCTCTTTCACCTTCTTTCATTAAAGAAAAAGATAAATAGTAGACTTGAGGGAGCTCATTTCATGTGCAAGAAAACACAGTTTTTTCAGCAACTTCTGCATGTTTCTCTCTTAATTTTGCTGCTGCTGTTTGCTGTCATGAGCAATCCGTGTAGCTGGAGGAGGCGTGTATGGTGCAATCTCTGAAATTACAAATCTCTGGGATTGCACAATTTCAGAGATTGTGTGAGATCACAAAGGCAGCACATAGCTGAATGGAAGCGCCTCTTATTGTAGAGAGGCAATAATATGCAAAATTGATATTTCCCAGATATTCCTTTCATGTATCAAAGAATTTACAATTAAATTACTCAAAACCTTCTACCTCTCTTGTAGTCACCAGTTTATATATGTATGTGAGTCAGACAGTAGGGCTGAAGTCAAAGGTCTGAGTCTTGCAAAACAAAACTATTCAAGGATGTTAAATCTTCACAAGACTGAAACATGACTGGAAAACCAAATGGATAATAGACTCTGTGTTAACCAGTAATTTCTGCAGGAAGGATTTGTAACTCATCAAAGTAGAGGAAATCATCTGCATTAGTGTTTTATACAAACTATTAGGCATGTCTGAGCTTTCAATTAAGTAGACTAGAAGAAGAATCAAGCACTGATTTAATTAGAATCTTTCATTTGTTTTTTACCTTAAGGGTATATATATAATTTGTGGGCTTTTTATTTACAGTCAAAACTAAAATAATAAAACTACTTCTAGCTACTTCCTTGTCAAAAGCAAATATTGCATAGCAAGCCCTGCCTTCTTCAATATTTATAATCAAGGCAGGGATTTACATGTACGTGTCTAACACTGCAGATGTGTATATACAACATGCATATACATTTTTGTTCTGGTTTGAAAGCAAAACCAGTGAGAGACTCCAAGTCAGAAATACAATTTATTAGGAAAAGTGAAAAAGAAAACACAGTACATGCAATAATACAAAAGAAAAACTACTGAGAGAATCAGAATACAACCTGACACCCTGTTGGTCAAGGTGTTGGTAGCAGTCCAAATTAGAATGGCTGCAGTCCTCCTGGAGTGGCAGATGTGGTTCTGTTGGAGCAATGATCCTGTAGAAGGGTGTAGGCTTCCTCTGAAGGTCCAGTGGAAAAACCCAGCTGTTCCTCTCAGGAATCCAGCAGAAAAGAGAAAAGGCTGAGTCTGGTATCCCAAAAACTCAGATTATATCCAGTTAGAAGTGTTTGGCTCCTCCTTCTGGGCAGAGCATCTCACAATGGGATGCTGTAACTTTTATCAGTCATGCAGTGACATTCAATAGGCCATTAACAGCAGATGTCTCCCCGGGGGAGGGGGAGGATTAGTTTGTGGAAGAGATAAAGAAAACTGCCCGATTAACAGAAGATAACTGCCACAGCTCCAACAGATGGCAAATAGAATGCGTCTTGCCTTGCAATCTAGGACAATTTTCTATCCTATAAAAGCATGAAGAGAAGGATTTCTGGGATATGTCAAAATCACTAGGAGGACCAATTGATCCAGAATTTGATACAATCATTTGTGGCACAATGTTGTGCCCTGAGAGATGCCAAATCCAGCCCTGCATAAACCTGTTGAGTTACCAGCCATGTTTAAGGGCATTGTGCCAAATGTAAAGATGCAGGACCAGTTTCTGCAGGGCTCATTTGGCTATTTGGCTGCTCTAGACTGAACTGAAAGAGGCATTTGTTCAGTTTAGAGCTCTCAATTTCTGGCTTCTTGAATATTGTTCACTTTCTGTATAGTGATACAATATAAACAGAGGGATGTCATCTTGCTTTTTCTCTATATATGTCTCCTACAGCATCAAGACTGGGATATCTACTGGGAATGTGTGCATGAGCTTTTTTTCACCAGAAGAACTCCAAATTCTGCTTTACTACTTCCATTAACTATTGGTAAAAATTGCTGTTACTGTCCCATCTATTTGCAAATTAGTGGCATTTTTTGTTGTATAACAAATGTAAGTGCCACATTTGGAGATGGGAAGCAAGTTCAGGTGCTTGCTCTGGTATTACTGAGGCAGTATTTATTTGGAGGAATCAATATATTTTGTTAGATCAGCTGATGAAAGTGAAAAAAATTACATACTTGAAAATATAAAAAATTAGGAGCCTTTCTGCTTCTCGTAGTCATTATTTGTGTCAGTCTAGAACCCCAGTTTACAAATCATCTGTATGCTAACTCTAGTCTTTGTGTTTCTTTCTGGTTGTATAAGGTAAGAGCTTAGCTTTGTGCATAAATGTGTCCACATGGAACAGACACTATTAAAATCAGAGAGGAAAAATAATGGAAACAGTGAATACACTAACCTTTAAATTTCTCATGTGAAAACAATTAGCATTTTTTTAATATTACTTTATTAGGAAGTAATAAAGTAATACAACTGGAAAACTCCAGGGCTTTTCTAATAACTTTGCTGGCTATAACACTGCTGATAACAAGACACATCTACTGATTATGCTGTTTGGAGTGCTCTCTCCTTTCACCTCTTGTTTCCACACTCTCATTTGGGCATCTGTAATTAACTGTGGCCCTCAATAATCACCATCTCCCAAGCCTATCTTCTTCCCAGGGTTTCAGTACCAGTATCCATTTCAGGGCGTCAAATCAAGTTATGAAGGAAACTTGTACTTTTTATATGAACAGGAAACTGTTCATATAAAAAGTACAGATAATTACTAGGTGCAAGGAAAGGAAGAGAAAGATCAGGAAAAAATGAAAAGACAAACACTCCAAAAATAAAAGAATAGGCTCCTCCATCTCAGGAGGCCTGGGAGCATAGAAGGAGTTTTTTGGGTCAGTGATATCCAGGTGGCAGTGACACCTTTCCTATCCAATAAACCACCTCATCTCTCATTGCATAAGACGTGCTGTTAATTTCCAGAGTGAGTAATAAGAACAACTCCTACATGTGCACACCCCCTGCACAGGCACACGTGAAGAGCAGGAACATCTCTCCCCATAACTGCCCTGGAGGTGTTTCTTTTTAAGGAAGCACACCATGGGACACATGGCAGTCCCAGCTGCTGCTGCTGCCAATGCCCCATAGGATACAGTGCCTAAAGGCTCAGCTCCTGGTCACACAGAGACCTCTTAGTGATCCACAGAGAGAAGAGGAAATGAAGGGAGGTGAGTGATAAAGCACAAAACCCATCCTAAATGCAAATGGAGCTATGGGTTCCTGCTGCTCCACCATACCTTTGTGCAAATCCTTCCTGGTCCAAGCTTTGGGAAGTTACACAGGGGCTGAGGAGTGCTGTAGTTCCACAAATCCTGCCATGCCAAATGCATGGGGGAGGACCTTTGGCAGCAAATCCTTTATCCGTGGTGGCTGCTGCTTGTCCCTGCAGCTGAGCCCCGTCTGCTGGCACGGCTGGCACAGCTCACCCAGGGGCAGGAGCCAGCACAGCAGGGCAGAGGCCAAGCGAGGCAGAGCTGCTCAGGGGGCTCAGCCTTTGGCAGAGACATCTGGCACAGTTTCCTGCAGTGTGGGATATCTGTGGCATCAGGGGACCTGCCTGTGCTGCAGGGAAGCTAAGATCACCTGGCTTTTGAGACCACACCAGTCTTCAGAGCTGACAGGATTAAAAATCCATAGGGTTTAGTGCAATAAGTTTGGCTGCTGCCAAGCATAAATGGGAAAAATCTCATAAACTTCTGGTATTTATTGATGAACAGTCTTCATCTTCCCATTTCAACTGGACAGTTCCCTTGGGAGTCATGGCAGATAGACAGATAGAGGTCTCAACAGCAGTCTGGGCTCTGTTATAGCTGAAGATGACTGAGTGCAATCAGACTCATGCCCTGCCCTACTTGTGCAGCAAAATCAGTCAGGTTGGGATGTAATCTTAAGGCTGACTACAATGTTTTGATCCAGCTTCCCCCAATCAGTGCCATGCAAAGGAAAGTGATGATAGTTACAGAGAAGTGGAACCATATTTCCTTTGAGGATTCCCTCCTTTCACTAAGAAGTATGTCAATTTGATGTTACCATTAGGTCCTGTGACTGGTCAAAATGCTACTGCTCTCTGGTATCTTTCTATGTTTCAGGAGAATGCTGCTTATAGAAGTGACAGTGATTCCTGTATGTGAGACAAATGCTGATGTCTTGCTAGAGACGTTTGCATTTTTCAATCAGAAAAAAATAATAATTAAAGGAAACTGTGTATTAAAAAGGCATTAGCATTATTTTTCCCTCTCAAGACTGACAAAAACCCCTGAGAATACAAAGGACAACACAAGGCAAACATCTGTTCAAATAAAGGGAGTTAGAGAGCTGCCTATTGTTGCACTGAAGTAATATTCCACCCATGAAAATTAACCACTCTCTGTTTCCCCATACTATATACCATACTCAGTTCTTAAGATTATGTTTACTGGAAAGTTTTGATTGTGTAATTTCTTTTCACTGCAAGCTAATTTATGGTTCCATGTAACTTAGTCATATTTTCTTTAGCCCTCTATTAACAAGTCTGGGACAGATAAAAAACCATCCTTCAAAGGAATAACATGCCACCTTAACAAAAAAGGACATAGGAAAACAGGCTAGGGTTCAGACAATCCCAGACCTGCTCCATTAAAAGATGAGATTTTTAACCACAGATCTGTTGCACCCCACTGGATATAATGGGCCCTCATCATGGCACGACAGGTGATTATGTTCTGGAAATGTTCCAGTGCCAGCTGTGTTGCTGCATGTTATTTGTAACCTCTGTAATTGCAGCTTTTCAAAACCATTTTTATTTGGAAAGCCAGTATAGAGAACAAAAAAAACCCTAAAAACAACCTACCACCATTTGTTCAGAGAAGAAAAAATCAGCATATCAAAGCCTGAATAGTAGTGGCCTGTTTTCTGAATTGCTGGCTTAGACACCCTTCTTCTAACTAACCCCCAAACCTTAATGTAATCATTGTTCCATGTTTTCCCCCTTCCTCATAGTCCAGTTACTGTTCCTGCTTACAAATGACTGGATCAAGAAGCATCTGCTTAATGCCTGTGAGGGCAATTCCTTCTGAAATATTAAAAGGCTGAGAAGCTGAGCCTATTCATGAGGGCTACTTGAGCAGTAAGAAGGGAGTCTTCTGTGTGTCTGGGGTTAAACCAAGGAGGAGTAAGAGAAATGAGCCATCTAAATTTCCTCCCAACTAAGCTTCATGTGTTTTTTGAATTGCACTTGCTTTTAAAGATCCTGGCACCATCAGGTTGTGCCTAGAATGAGCCTGAGCAACCACATGAGCCCATTACCACCAGCTCTGGACCCTGCTGCTCCTCTGGTTAGGTCACTATTGCCACACCTAGTCACCATTCATTCAAAATCACCCGTGGAGAGAGAACAATCATTTCCTTTGCTCTGTACAGAGCACAGCAAACTTTTGACCTCCACACAAATTCTAATTTTTTTCACACTGTTCCTCTTGCTTGCCTTGGAACTTAAAGAAAATTCTAGTCCTTGAATTTCTTTCCTTAGGTCACATCTGAATATAGATTTAGAAATTAGTGGGAGAGATTTATTCTGCCCCCTAAGTTACAAAAATTGCCTTCCTGTTATGCAAGTGATGGATTACTAAGGCAGTAATGTGGGTAGTTATATTCCTGGTGGAATAAATAATCTAGGCATGAATCACCTTTTCTCCATTGCTGTATATTCAGATCAGATACTTTTATATCCATTGGTTCTCAAACCATCTGAGGAAAAAAGTATATAAAAAGAAGTCACATGAGAAAGGAAGGAAGTTTAAAGAGCTTTCCTAGGATTTTTAGTTGCCAGGGTAACCATTTTACTCTGTAATCAATATGTTTGGCATGTTTCTATTGCTTTGTGACTGCTCCCACAGACAACATTGAAAGGTGTTTGGGGAAAACACTGGAAGGGAAGACAACTACTAACTTTGGGGAAAAATGATTTGGATATGACAAAAGGAAATAACTTGTCCCCCAAATATTCTAAAACTGTATCTGATTTTCTTGAGAAATAGTGGAGTAGTTTTGTTCAATAGCTTTACAGGACTTGAGAGGATCCTTTGGAGTATATGAGTTTCAGCTCAATGCCTACCAAGTTGCACAAAAACTACATTATAAGCTTTTTCCCCATGTTAAATGCACTGCATTGTGCACAATATTCTGTGTCAATCAGTGAAGACTTTCCTTTTGAGTGAGCACCTCCTAAGCTTAAAAAAACACATAGCAAGCCCACCACCAAGCTGCTTTAGAAAAATAACTGACCAATTACCTATTTAAATTTATTATTGATAAGACAACACCAATATTGGCCATTGAACAACACCAATATGAGCCAATGAACATTCTCAAGGATTTTAGGAGTATCCCTATTTTTGCAGTGTTTTCTAACTGAGGCTTTCAGAGCATTTTTGTAATACAGGTTAACATTGTTCTTAATCTGAAGGCAGATACATAGTGGCAAAAATCATTCAAACTATTCCCTCAACACTCTCACAGCAAAGCAGGGCATGCCTTGTTGCTACAATTATGGCTTATTCCTTTGCAGCCATTTCCATCCTTCATGTGTCTCCAGCTGCATGGAGCAGAAGCTTATGACCCAATCCCTCTTACTCATCTCCTCCTGCCCTCTTTCTTCTCTTTCTTGGAGTGGTGCATCACAAGGCCTGCATCAGATATCTGTGATGGAGCTGACCTAGGTTAAAGAGGTTGCATGACCTAAAGCCCTGTGTTTCAGAAGGAAGACAGCAAGGGAGTTTTAATACATTCACTGGTTGTCAGAACCTCCTCCTACCCCTGTGTTCTGAACCCATGAGACATCAAAATGTTAAAGTAACTATTTATTCAGTTTAGCCTATTTTTTCTTCCAGTCTTTTTCAAACAGAGAATCTTCAAAAACTTCACAGATCAAGATAAAATTAGAAACTGCTTTAAAGAACTTGCTGCAGAGATGACAAGATTGCAAGAGAGGAGATATAAGGAGATATGTCAGAACAGGAAAGGAAGAAGATTTGATTAAAATGAATGTCTGTCTGAATGGGCATTTCCAATGGCTGCAAGGCAAAGAGAAAGGAGAGAAATTTAAAAAAAATAATGATATGAGCTATTAATTTTATTTACTGGCATTTACTTAGATCATAAAAGCATCATTCCATTTGTTTCTGGGTGTTATTGTCTGCAGATGCCCCATGTGAAAATTGCTCAGTTCAATCAGTTCTTACTGAACCAATCCAAATTTTTTTTCTCTGAAAAAAAGAGGTCTTGGTGGTGCATTCAGTGAAATGTGACAGACACTTCTGTCATTGATCATGCCCCTGTTAACTGGTGGTGTGATAAAGGCTGTTCCCCCTCCTGGGAAATGCTGCAAGGCAATTATGATATATTCAAGACTGGATTTTGCTTCATCTTACTCTATCTTTAAATAATAATTAGCACTATTTTTGCTTTCTATTATAATTAAGGACTTGTTTTGTGGCTATACCAGTGGGACCAGGAGCTCAAGTACCATTGCCGGAGGAAAAATAAGCCTGTGGAGTACAAGCCTGCCATGCCAATGTCTGTTGCTTCTGATAAAGAAAAGGGGAACATTATTTTTGAAAAACAAACTGTAAAGGCTTCCCATATCTGATCATGTTCACTGTGAGCCACAGATGATGGTCTCAGACAGCTCCCTCTAGGCAGGTCAACACTGCAGCTCCTGCATCTGCCCTGAGCCCAGTGTGCATCCAGCTACATGAAGTAATGGGTAATAGCATGGCTTTTGCAGGGTCTATTGCAAAATGCACCACTTCAGACTGCATTGAGACATTTGGCAATTGATCTCTGCTGACCCCTTGGCTGTGATGCCAGTGGTACAGGAACATCAGTGGTACAGAGCTGGGTGTTTCAGGGCTGTTGGGTGCCCTCATGGTGTTTTCAGATACCATCAGTGTTAGCCTTCAAGCCCTTACCAATTTTTTTTTCCTCTGTGAAAAGCTCATCCTGCATAAAGTAAAAAAGGTAAAACCACTTTCTTACCCTCACACTTGCAAACACAAAAACCTCTTGCCCTTTTCCCCATATTTATTTTCAACCAAATGATCCCGAGGTGGAAGCCTCATCTCATATTTTCTTTGCTTCTTCTTCTTTGTGAAAAATCTGTTTACCAGCAGGAAGGAACCAGCAACGTGATGGTTCCAGTTTGGTTTGAGTCTAACCCCTTTTGGCCATTCTTATGGGAAGGATAATAATGTGGACAGGGTACATCTTTCCCTCAGAGACACTCACGATTTCTAATTTCTCTGCTGCACCACATGCTTGTCTAAGCTACATATTAATTATTTAAAAATACATATTAAACTAGAGTTAGGGTTGAGAATATATACCAGTGTGTTAAGGTAATAAAACCTTGATGTTATAATTATCTCATAAAGAAACATTACAATTCCAGTGACTTCAGATGAAGCATAAAAGAAATGAAATTGGGTTAGAGACAGGCAAAATGTCTCCATAGAACCTTAGAACCTTTACGAGGCTCTCTAGTGAGTTCTTGAGAATTAAAAAAAAAAAAGGAAAAAAATCAGTTTAAAGTAAAATATCTTCATAAGCAAGTAATCACTGCTTTATGTTCCTATGTCTTATAAGAACAATATACCTAAACCAGACTAGCTGATGATGGTGTTTGAAATTTAATTAGTATTGCTGATTGTAATGTCTGGGTCAACTATGTCTTGGTTTACAGCACTCTTGAGAGACAGATTGCAACACATTGGAGCTCCAGTGAGGACATAAACATGGCTTTTGTTTGGACAGAGCTTTCCCAGTCTTTCTGAGAGCGTGCTCTACTCTGTTTCTTCTCTTAGAAGAAATTTAATTGTTCACACTTGACACTATTCTATTGTCTGCAGATGTTTCTGAATTAGTTTCAGTTTAAGTGACACCCATATGAGACGTACAAAAAGAAAAATAAAATGAAATTTGATTAAATGTTATGGAAAAGGGAGCTAAGCATAAAACACAAAGATTTCATGAGTAAAGAAAAAATAAATAATCCATAGTGGGATATAAGATGGCTTGATTATTATGGTGCATCTTCATTTGCATATTGCATCTAAATTCAGTGGTATTGTGATACACTGACTGTACAGCCAGTATTATAACAATATCAAACTCAGACTTCCCAGGTTCCAACCTTTCCAAAGGCAGTTTGAGATGATCTAGTTATCTATGCAACTGCAAAACAACCTGTCTGCGCACAAAAGGTGGAGAAATGTCAACAAATGCCTGTGGTGATTGCCACTAAGCTGGAGTTACAGGCTGGTTGGACTGCTACAGTCATGCAGAAGAATGATATGTGGGAAAATGAAAGGAGGTGACTTAATCAAAGCATCTTTATTCTGTGTGTGTGTGTTTATGTACATAGGTCTGGGTGCCCTAAATAATGAACATTGTGCTTGCCTGGAGGAGGAGGAATAGGCCAATGCCAAGCTGGTTTGATGTCGGGTTTAGGTACTTTAGGTACCAGGCAGCAATCAGCTCAGGTTTAGCTGATTGCTCAGTTGTAGCCACAGTTCAGTATCCAAACCTATTTTGTGTTAATTCCCCTCTTGTGTATTGATTGCCATTTGTTCTCACTGTTGCTTTTCCATGTTTATATTCACCCTTTATTATTCTATGTTGCAATACTCTCATTTTTTTATTAGTAATGTCAGGATTAGTGTCTCCACAAGACGAGCATTACACTCCTATTCCCATTCTCTGTCTGTTCCTCTGGTTCAGCCCCACTGACATAAGTCCATCTGTTGGGTATATAATTTTACTTGTTCTTCAATTAATTTTGTTCATAGCTTGAAGCATCCAGTGGATTCCCTGGTTTATGTGATATATTATATTCCATATATAGTCCTACGTTATCTAATATAGTGAAGCAGAAAAAGGGTCATCTCGATTATCCTTCTGATAATTGAGTTTCTATGTTGGTTTAACTTCTCATATCAACTTGTTATATGTGTATATGATAATTTGTGCAAATAAAATTGTCATATATTTTATAGTTATGTACTGTTAAGATACACTTTTATAAGAAGTTTTCAAAAACACACAAGCCAGCAACGGGGATTGCAACACAATGTTGAAACCACCTGGACAAAGGAGGGACGAACGCCCGGACGATAAATGCGTGATAAATATCCAAAATTGAGATAGCCAGAGCCATCAGGGAGATACATCTCAATACCAAATTCTGGGAACAAGATCACAGGTGTTCATCACTCTCCAGACATGTATTGTTCAGAGAAAAGAACTCCATCTGAATACATGCAGTCCAAAAAGGAAGAAAAGGGACTGTACCTTGGGCAAGAAAAATGGTATAAAAATCGGCCAGACAGGACAGCTGGTGTGAAAGCATAGGAGACCCTCTGCTACAGTGGTCAAACCTGTGTCTCACCCAGCACTGGCACCCAGGCTCAGCACTTTTTTTTTCCTTTTTGATAGTGGCTTCTCTTTTTTTTTTGTTGTTATTATCTAAATTTATATGTGGTACATTTAATAAATTTTCTTAAATTAATAAATTGGAGCTTTCATTTATAACAAACTGAGACATGGCAAGGCCATAATGGCTTTTACTTGTGTGCTCCCCATTTATGCTGTAGGTATCTATTTTGCTACATGGTTAGTCTGGGCTGCTGCACTTGAGATGGTCAGAGCCTTGGCAGGGAGGGAGAGAAGGGAGCAGCAGGGAATGTTTGTGGATCCAGGACTGGGCTACTCAAGGACAAATGCTGCACCATGGAGACTGCCATGCAGAGGAGCTGGAGGCTGGCTGACCAGGAAAGGAAGCACAGAAATGCAACCAGACCTCAAAGGTAATGGAAGGAAAGAGGTTTCCCCAACGGCGTAAAGTTTCTTGCAATTAGGAAGTCAGTAAAAGTTTCTGGTCTGTGAGCAAGACTGAAGGAAAGGACCTACTCTGAAGAATAGGGGTTTGGGATGTAGGATGGATAATATTTATTTAGAAGATGTTGTTTTCTAATCTGTTTCAAATACAGCTGGTTCAGGTTTCCTTGGCTGCAACAGTGACTAAACTCTAGCCTGTCTTTTAGCAAAATGGATTTGGCAGAGACTAAAACTGTTTTCATGTTCTCAGCAAAAGAGAAGGTGTAAGGAGATCTACCTCATGGCTCTGCCTCACATCGGGTCGTGTCATGTTAATCTGAGTAGAAGTCCTTTTTCACCTTTTCATACCTAATTCAAAGCCCCTCTATTATGTTTTTCTTAAACAGAGCAGACAAAATCCAGCCAGGCTTTTAGCACAAAAGCAGCCCTCTGCTCCAGAAACCAGCATCAATCCTGGCACTGTTTTTTTCCTTTCTTGGTGGCTTGTGCATACATCTAAGTACTTAAATCATCCTCAGCTCCCTTCTGAGGACCTTCACAGAGAAAGAAAGTCACTTCAATAAATCAGTCTCTATTTAACAGATAAGGATTCTCTACAAAGGCAGACTTTCTATTGCAATTAAGTGTTAACAATGCTGCCCGTGCAGCTTACCTTACATCCATCTTAGTCTCTTAGCAGCATCCATACTGATCCTTCATGATTTTCAGTTACAAGTGCTACTATTATAGATGCAATCTGTCCCCTTGGACATTTTAATAATCGTCTTTTACAGTAGTAGTTGCATTTTTTATAGTACCTTTCCCACCTCCTTGTCACATGTAAATGTCAGTGCTGCTTCAGGGATTCAACAGTCTTCTTCTCCTTCTCTTTCCTTGGTTTGATTTTTTGATCCAAGTGTAGTCCAGACTCTTTCTGTTTGTGCTCACAGCCATTGCCTTTAGGACATGACTGTTCTTTGTGCACGTTTAAATGGGAGGTTGTTAGAGCCATCGATCAAAATGCATGGTAAATTAAAAGTATGACTCTCCCTGCTTTTAGGTATTATTGTTTGCCACTGCCTACTTTGCCCTCAGCCATCTCCCTGTACATTTTAATCTCTGCAAGCTTCATTCTGTTCAGGTGGCACGTCACCTCGAGGTGCTAATGAGCTTGCAGCTCAAACAATGGCACATATGTTGCTAATATAAATGCTAAGCACTTGCGTTTGCATGCAAAGTATGTTTTGAAAAATGGCCCGATTATCATGAAGAGAATCAGGAACGTGCAGATGGCAACTCCATCCCCACCCCGCTCTCTGCGAGTGACCCCTGTTCTGCTGTGCCACGAGAGTCCATTATCCCGGCTCACAATGCTGATACAGCCGGAGTCCCTTCATGCATATGTAGCATCAGAGAATTTTTCCTCCGAGTGTGTCAATATCCCATCTCCTTGATTTCAGTGGTCACTGTGGCTCAGATAATAGGATTTTTATTTACAGAACATGAATGAAATTTGGCAAATCCTTGCACAGCATTACAAAATCCTTTGGTTTAAAGCATTTTCTTTATGTTGTTTTCAAAGATTGCCAAGACATTGGGCTTGGTATGAGGCTCCTGCACATTCATAGCTAGACACAGCACACTAGAGATAATTTTTCATTAATGCCATTATGCATTTCTAAGACATGGCAGCATGTAATTCCTTCTCCAGCATAGCTGAAGAGCAGAAGGACTTGTAACATCTAATCAAATTCCCACATAAGAAATGTGGGATTTCCCACCTTTCCTTCCCATTCTTCTGCAGATCTTTCACCTGCAGCATCCTTGTCTTTCTGGCTCATGTGCTGCTCTCCCACCACAGGTGTGTAATATCACAGCAGTATATTTCAGCCTTTCTGACATAAGTGTTGCGGCTACCTGTATCCAGGCAGATGTCTCCCTTTTTTCCTCAAGCTTTTGTGTTATCTAAGGCTCATGTTCCAGTTTTTCCACAGAATTCTGACCTCTTGTGTATATGAGGATGCTAAGTCTGCCTTCTCTCACTTGATACGTATCTTGCATGAGACGGTATCTGTACTTCCTCTGCCAAAATTCACTTTTCTTCTCATCTTGACAGATTTACAGATTCAGCCTCTGAACTCCCATTTTATTCAAAGTCCAGTGTCTTTGGTCAAAGCTGGAAACAGGAGGGATGCACCTTCTGCCTATGGTATTACCACCGTCTCCCATCCAAATCTGGTAGGACCCAGAAAAACACCTCTGTTGCACATGAGCTTCCCAGAGCTGCCCTGCCTCCTGGTATCACCTTCCCTTGTAAAAATTTTTATTCACACACTTTAACCCCCCCCTCCCGTGATTATTATTTCTTCTCCTGTATTAAGTATGAGAATCTTCTGCACATTATCCACCATTCAGAACATGAGCTCCCAGCCCTAAGTGTTTCCTTTGCATGTTCCCATTGCAAAGACTGGGCTGCACCTTGCCATGGCTTGGGAGAGTTCTTGGCACCAGCAGAGCTTCTCCTGCCATTGGAGTGGGGCAGGTGCTGCTCCAGGAACATTAATACCTCACACCACTGGTGAAACCCCATCTCTCTGCTCACATGGGCGCCAGGTGTAACTTTGCTCTGCACTGCCTATGCTAGTGGGAATGAGTGTACAAACCAGGAGAGCATGTCCAATTTAATTTAAATTTTATACATATTCCCAGTAATAATGAGATTGCAGGTACAGGCATACTAACCATTATGTTATATGAAAATTATATCTCCATATTTTCCCAGATGAAATATCATACAGATTTCATCTCTTTTTTTCTCCTGGAAAGGTCTGGAGGAGAATAATTTTTTTAATCTACTTTCAATTACTACAATTGCACAACCATAAAAACCCTACTAAGATAAAAAAACCTCTGGAAACTACTATAGAGCCACAGAAATGAACTTTTAAATTGCTGTGCTACATTTATTACCTAGCTCAGTAGGCTCTCAATGGTTTATTATAATTTTAAACTCAATAAAGAGTGTGTTCCTCAAAGGGCAGAAAAGTCTTCCTACCATTATTTTGTTGTTTATTAAGTTAATGCAAAATCATTTCATAATGCATTTTAGTTTCTAGAATTTTTCTATTTTAAAGCAATTTTCTGGGAAAATAAATGCTGGTAAAACTGAAAATCTCTACTCTTTGTCAGTTTCATTTTATACTATCATGATTTAGTTGTTTTCTTCCCTAGTGAGATACTGACCTGTAGAAATACTGTCCAAGTTGCAAGTACATTTAATTTAGGTATTCCTATCACCATTTCTGTATACTCTGTTTTTAAGTGACTATTTGAAAAATAATGTTTGGTTTGCAGAACATTTAATTTACTAAAAAAAAACTGTTTATATTGTCCCTCCACAATTAAATATTTTTAATAGAATATTTCATTGGATCTGAAATAAACATTTCTTTCACTCAGTAATAAAGAAAGGGCTCATTTTTTTTTTCATTTAAATTATTTTTTTCTGAACCCAGTCTAATTTAACTTCTATACTGATGACTCCGTCCTTTATGGTTTTACTTACAAGTGGTGCTCCAGTGCTGGTAGAAAAAAATCTGTGTGGGCACAGTGGTCACAATCTTGCATGAATTGTACAGATGAAATTTAGGGATCCCAGCATCCACCGTCTATTTTCAAGTATTTGGCACTTATACATAAATACAAATAAACAAAATACTAATGCAAGATATGAATACAAAATAACATACAATTCCTAAACACCTCTGTGATTATCCCACTGTCACTAAGTAAAGAACAGTTTAGAGTCTGGTAACTGCGCTGAGAAATTTCCTACCAAGTTTCTGAATGAAATTAATTTAATACCAGCTGAGATCACTGTTTTGTGAGAAGTATTACTCATTCAATGGAAAATGGTTTAATCTATCACTGACAGGACATACATGGAAAGATGGAGAGGTTTCACATTTTGGGCAGGTTCAGCATAGTGCTGGACTGACTGTATGGACAGACCCATCTCCTCTTCCACTGGTGGACTTTCTGAGTTTATCATCTCTTCAGAGCAGCAAGAAGTTTTATTGTTTAATATTGTTCATTTTTTTGTACTAGTAAATACTTTACCTATTAAATGAACAGTTTTTTTCCACTTTTCTCCAAAAAATATTTTCCCAAACAAGTTAAAAAAAGAACCACTTAAATCTACTTTCTAAAAAAACCCTTTAAAAATTTTCTCCCAAATTTACCCTAAACCAAGACAGATGTCCAATTTTCCAAGGACTCACCCTGACTTAGAAGGAAAGACTTGACAGATGGAGGACTTTCCCACCAAAATAATAGATTCACAGTAGACAAAATTTCAGTACATATTGTTCCATGAATATACAAAAAAAAAAAAAGAGTGGGTTGATAGCTCAAAACCTCTTTTGAAAAAATAACTAGCAAGGACAACTATCCAAACAGCATATTTGCCCTGTTTTTGTCCTCAAAGAGTTCTGTGAGACCAGTAATCTCTCCCTTCAGGGAATTCTCCATGGTTCAATCAGTAGGTTAAAAGCTAGACATTCTTCAGAGTGCAAGGTCTGGTCCTCACTCAAAAAGCCAGTTCGAACCATCATCCCAAGGCCTGAGATGTTCTGCAAGCATGTGTGCTTACACTTCTGTGATTTTGTGGACACATACCCAGGGCTGGCAGTAAGGAGACAAAGAGGAGTGCGTTCTCAGGAGCCTCACTCCCTCTTGCAGGATTGCTGATGAGGTCAGAATTGGCACTTAGGAGACAGCCACAATAGTTTCACTGTTACCCTGGGGTGTGAGCCACTTGTGAGGTGTTTCAGCCACTTGTTGCCCTTCGGTCTGCAGCCAGTCTTGGTATTGCCGGTGAAGAGTGACTGGCAGTGTGTGCCTAGAGCGTCACTGCAGCCCTGTGGTGCCTCTGTGGTAGCAGCAAACAGCCCTGAGTCTCTAACAGGAGCACATCATTCCCTGGTATAAGGTACAGGGGCTCAGAGGGTGAGTGCAGAACCCTCCTGGTGATGGTTCTCCAAAGGCAAATATACAATAATAGAGGAGAAACTTTATTCAGTCAGTCAGCACAAATGTGGATTGGTAGGGATTTAACAGTGCTTGGTACCTGTGAGCAGCTTTGAAGACCTACAGACCATCAGATGCCTGGCCTACTTGTTGGAAGGTTTGCCATTCAAAAACACAAAGCAACAGACCTCCTTTGTACTGCAAGTTTGCTTTTCTTGCAGTACAACAAAGGAGAAAATATATGTAGAGGGCATGGGAAGAAGAATATGAGAGTGCTTTTAAAGCAAAAATGAGGAAATAGTGGGGAAAATTACAGAGAAGAGTAAGAGCTTCACTCTTCCCTCTGCAGAGTAGAAGAGTGCAAGAACATACACAGTGAAAAATTATTACCCTGGGACAGCTGACTTTACAAAGTGAATTTCTAAGGATTCTCTACCCCGTAGAGCCAATGGTCTGAAGATGTCAGCCATTTCAACTTCATATTTAACATATCTAATGATGGAGGAGCCTCACCCTGCTCTCTCTTTATCCCTAAATAGGATAGATCACTGGGTTACATCCCAGATGTGTCATCCCATGGCATCCCTAAAGGGGTAACAATTAGCATTGACTCCATGCTTCTCAGAAGGCTGATCAATCACTTTATTATATTATACTTATTAAGAAACCCATCACCCTTACAGACAGTCATGATACAGGTGGACCCAACTGATCCTTGAATCCAAACACCATCACCACTGGCCAATTAAGAAATCACCCTTTAGTAAACAAATCTCCATAACACATTCCACATGTTTACAACAACATGTGCAGCAATTGAAGCTAAGAATTGTTTATCATTCTTTTCTTTGATCTTCTCACAGCCTTCCCCAGGACAATGCCTGGGAAAGTTGTGTGCTACTCTCTGTGGCTAGAGAGCTGCTGCCACACAGATGTCCTCTTTTGACCCACTAATAAGTCTCTGAAGTATCATCTTGAGTCATACCTTCAGTGCTTTTTTCAACTTGTGCTAAGCAGTTTTTCACACAGATTCTTGTAGGGCAGTAAAAGAAGGGCTCAGTTGGTTAGTCTGGCTACATGTGTGACTCACCAGACTGGGTTCTCTTGGTTCTTGTGTACTCTAAATCCTTGTCCAATATAACTTGTAAAGGTGAAAAGTAGCTTGGTACAAAGAAACCAGACAAAGTGCATCCTCTCATAGCCACTACCCCTGTGCAGCAATGAGTTATGCAGCAGGAGCAGTAGAATGTCCCCAGTTTGTGCCAAGAAGTGGCTCCCTTAGTTGTAGGAAGCAATTAAAAAATTTTAAAAGGTTGCTTACTTTGGAAAGAATTTGAAGTCATAGGCCCTGAAACTGGAAGTGTCAGGTCTGGTGTTTCCATCGTGCTGGGGAACACTGGAGGTGTGAGGCAGGAGACCTTTCTGGGTGGAACTGCTTTTTCTACAGAAGGTGGTTTTTACCTGTTTCTTTGTAGATAAGAGAATGTGATTAATAACTCTAGGTGTGCTTTGGCTTTATGTGTTTGTTATGTTAGCTGTGCCAAAAAAAAAAATGTTTAAATAAACATTTTATTTAAAGGAAGATTTTTTTATAAGGTGGGATGCATGTACTCTTCCTGTTTTGCTGCATACATCTCAGTCTTTCATCTGCTCTTTGGCTTCTCCTTGTAATTATGACAGAACAAATAAATCAAATACCAGTGTTTGCTAGTAAGAAAATTAATTCAGATCCAGAGAAGGCTTGGGGATGTTTCTGCTTTACACCACCTCCAGTGTGGACCTCCTTTCCATCAGGCTTTTCTTTCCCATTTACAGGTTCATTCTCAACAGCTGAGAAGTGTTGTATTTTGCAGACCATGGATGCAATTTCTCCAGACAATATGGAAGCTGAATAGTTTTAGAAAGTCTACATCTCATATAAGTCAAATACCATTGTATTCTTTCAAACAAAAAAATGTCAAATACAAAAGGTCAGTTCAACCCTAGCCAAACCAATACTACCATGGCCTGTGCATGCATAAAGTGCCCTGCTCATATTCCTCAGGTTTTAGCAGCTAAACCAAGAGGTGAGAAGTTAAGAAAAACAGAGAAGTGGCCCCTGGGGTGCTGTGATAATGTTCCAATGGCCTCTTTGAAGGAGACAATGCCTTAGCTCACCCTAGGGACACCTAGGTTGTAATCTGTCTGGCTGCACTTCTTTAAAGTGGGTGTACCTTGTTTTCCTGCACAGCTGTAATTTCTTTCTTTGGCCCGAAATGTTTTCAAGGGGAGGTCACCGCTGCTGCTTCAGCAATCACAGACTTTGAAATGTCAGAGAGCTCAAATGCCCTGTGGAATGCACTCCAAGTTTCCAGGGACCAGTTTCATAACTGAATAAAGATGATTTTGTAATACTGAGAAGAACTTTTGATTATAATCACAAGACATTAGCAGATAAGAGATGAGTGTGTGCTGGGATATGATTTCAAACAAAAACATCTGCTTATTGGCTGTGGAAAGTCTTACTGTTCTGGATGAAGTCTCTAGCTTTTCACAGGCTAAAGTTAAAACAGAGAAGAGGGGGAAAGTGACATCAAATGCTATGTTGATGCAAGATGGAAAAAGTTGGCCATTTTAATATAAATTTTCCTTGAGAATGAATAAATGTGTAGCAGACAGCTAGTGGTATGCTTCAATATGTTTACTCTCGTGAAATGTCCACAAGGTCTTCCAAATTTTAGAGCTGGCAAGAAAAAAATCACTGCAATATGCAAAGAGTTTCACAGAGTTATCAAAGGAGCAGCATGCCTGGCCAATAGTTAGAGGCAAGTTTCTTAGGAGAGATTTGTAGAATGCAGAATGCAAGCTAGAGTGGACATGTCCATGTGGATGTGTGTGTTTAAGAACAGGCTGTTATGTGGATGTGTTGTGTTTAAGAACAGGCTGTTATCCTGAGTCTTGACTCTTGCCACTGGCAATGCTGCAGGCTGAGAGCTCTCTCTGCATAGATGGTGAGAGTAGCACAGCCTCTCCTACTTTTGTGGGATTTGGCATCTTGTAATCCTTTCCACAGAGGATAATGGGAAAACCATCTCCCAGAAATAGCAGGATTAACAGGGTGACTTGCTAAGAGAGAGGGCATTCAGCTCACCTGTGGTGCTCCTGCCCTCAGACAGCTCAGTCTGAAGGCTCAGACATTACAGGGTAAGAAGAGCTCGTCTTTTGCCTCTGTTTAGGATCCATGTATTTGTGCAGTCTCTGTGCTCAGAATAGAGATGAATACAAAATGCAATTTACAGTATTCCAAGGCTCAGTTATAAAACTGATCTTTTCCCCCTCTGGTGGTGTCACTGATTCCACTTCCTGTATTTCTTCAGCCATCACCTTCTCTCATCACAGAGGTGGCACCTCGGTGTGTGTGGTGAATTAAAGGCTTTTTTCCAGTGTTAATGAGCTGAGGTGCTTTTCCTGTTGTGAACACTTGGTGTGTTTCTATATAAGAACCTTGCACAACCTCAGCACTTTTACTAAGCTGCTTGGTGTTATTGATTTCTCCAAGTTCTGCTGTGAGGGGTTTATGGTAAAAAGCAGTGACTCAGCTGAAGTACTCAGTGGAGCTGTTTTACAGGTTCAGACTGTGTTGCTGTTGCTGCTGAGTGGTTAAAAAAATCACAGAAAAGCCTTTCAATTTGTTTGAAGTAAAGTGTAGGCAGCAGCAAGGTTTTCTGGCAACTTTGCAGAGATTATTGCAAATACTTTTAATGGCAAGCCTGATTCTGGGGGATAAGCCCATGTACAGCACCAGGAGGGGAGACAGGTATCAAGACTCCAACTTTTCTCTTGGATGGAGCATGATACACTGAAGCAAAGAACAATCCCACCTCGGGTATTTGGGAGGGGAGGTGCCTGGAAATGCTGGCCCAGCTACTGAAACAGTTAAATGAATACTGGGGCAGGTTTGTGCTTGTGAACTCAGCTCTCTATCTGTATCTGCCAACCTAGCTATGACAGTGACTTAGTCATAGTGACAAAATTCTTAATGTGGTCCCATGGAAACCCAGAGATGTGAAATGCTTGCCATCTCAACACAGAACAAAACTAAAATCTCTCTGAAGTTCTCACAGACAGGAAATTCAGCAAGTGTGCAACCTGAGGAAGGAGAGGGAAAAAGTACAGCTGTCCTGGGGGGAAAAGTGCAGATTGTTTATCTGTTTCTGAAAGATAAATAAGCTGTTCCTGCCTGTGATATTGCTTATGTGAAGAGCAGGACTTGTAAAAGCTTTCAAATCACCATAGATTCATGGAAGTGTAGGTCAGAAGGCAGCATATGGAGCTGTCTTGTTCAAACTCCTGCTAAAACTATGTTTATCATCAACACTGCATGAATTCATGGCTTTATCTAATACTTCTAAATATCAGGAAGTTTGAAGGATGGAGATTCTACAACCTCAATGGATATCATGCTTTGGTGCTATGCTGTCACCTCAGCAAAGAGGTCTTGTCTAATGCCTGTCCTGAACCACTGAGCACAGAGTTTGTGGATTTTGCCCTTGATCACATGGTCTGCCACTACAAAGGATTTGCAACACTGGCTGTATTAAATAACCTATGTCATTTACTATCTTCATTATTGACATAGATAAAGGGATCAAGTGCACCCTCAGCAAACATGCAGATGACGCCCAACTGAGTGGTGCAGTTCACACCGCGCAAGTGTGGACAAGTTCAAGAAGTGAACCCTCATGAGGTTTAACAAGACAAGGTACTGGTGCTGCACCTGGCTCAGGGCACCCCCCTGTCTCAGCACAGGCTGGGGATGAACAGATCAAGAGCAGCTCTGCAAGAAGGACGTGGGGGCATTGTTGGATGAGAGGCTGGACATGACCCAGCAATGTGCACTCAGCCCAGAGAGCCAAACTTGTCCTGGGCAGCATCCAAAGGAGCCTGGCCAGCAGGGACAGGGAGGGGATTCTGCCCCTCTACTCCGCTCTGGTGAGACTCCACCTGCAGGGCTGCATCAGCTCTGGGGTCCCCAGCACAGGAAGGACATGGACCTGTTGGAGCAAGTCCAGAGGAGGATCACCAAGCTGAATAGAGGGACAGAGCACCTCTCTGATGAGGAAGGGCTAAAATAATTGGAATTGCTCAGCCTGGAAAAGGCTTCAGGGTGACCTGAAGGCCATTCAGGCCTTCCAGTACCTGAATGGAACTTACAAGAAATATGGAGAGGGACTATTTAAAAAAGCATGTAGTGACAGGACAAGGGGGAATGGCTTCAAACTGAGCATAGGTTTAGATTAGGTATAAGAAGAAATTATTTACTGTGAGGATGGCAAGGCAGTGCAACAGCTTGCCCAGAGCACCTGTGATCCCTGGAAGTGTTTAAGGCCAGATTAGACTGGGACTAGTGAAAGGTGCCCCTGCCTATGGCAGGGTGGTTGGAACTGGATGATCTTTAAGGTCCCTTGCAACCCAAACCATTGCATGATTCTGTGATTCTGAAAATCTGTAGGCTCCTGTTGGACTCCCCCCAGCCTTCTCTTCACCAGACTAAAGAAGCCCAGCCTTTCATTACAGGATTCATCCTGCTGCACTTTCACTCTCCTGTTCACCTTCCACTGGATATTCTCCAGTTTCTCCAAGAACAATCAACTTGGAAAGCTTGAGAGCTCCACCAATGGAGCAAGGCCAGGACTTCTGCATTTCTCAGCATATGGAGCTGAAACACTCAGTGCTGAAAGCCCATGTCGTGACACCACAACTCTCATCTCCAAATGTTTACCCGGGATTCAGGAGTCTGTAGCAGGTAGCCAGATGTACCAAGAGGCATTTAGGCAGTTGAACACAGGAGGCAACCTGGGTACATTGAAACAGGACTTTCTTTTTCACTGAGCATTTATGTTTTGACACCCTGATGTTCTTCAATTCCAGTAAAACTTCTGAAATCATATGGGTTACTTCAGGAGAAGGGTGTTGGCTGGAGGAAGGAACTTTTGAGAGACTTAACCCATGCACATGCTCTGAATTACTCAATTGCACTGCCTTGCAAAGCAGATATGGAAAAAAAACCAGAGAACAGACTGACCTGAATTCAAAGAGCCTGAAAACAAGCCCAGTTGTTGAAAGACTGCGACACAGAAGCCTTACAGTGGGATCTCTGAAGGAAGGAGATCTTGGGAAAGAAATGTGGGCATACTGACTTGTTGTCCATAATAGTCTCTTGGGTATCACTAGATACATTACATGTTGTTGAGATCTCAAACTGCCAAATATAGGGAAAATATTTTCAGTTGTATTTAACAGTTTTGCAATGTCAAGAAAACTCTCACCCTTTTGAGTCCTAAGAGAGCTGCTGTGGGGAAACAGCTGAGCTGCTTCCAAAGTCTGTACTCTCCCTGGATTTATACATTCAATGACCTTGGCAGACGTACAGAAGAAACCCTTTACCATAGCAATGGATTGTTTTTCTTTCCAGCTTAGGCATAAAAAATTTTCTCTCATCAGATACACAGATTTTGAAATGCCACTTTTTTCCTCCCTCTTCAATAAAAGGATTTTTAAGTGTAGAGAAAAACCACATACTCCAGCTGTATGGTTTCTCTTGCCCTCCTACAGCATCCAAAGATAGTAGATAAAAAGACTCTATTTGAATTCTCTTTTTTGAGTCCAGCATTTAAATTGCAGTTGAAGTTACTATCTACATTGCCAATTTTAGCTCTGTCATGAGTGAAACCAATTCTTATTATCTAGACATATGAAGATGTGGTGTGTTTTCCTTCATCTGAGAATATGCAAGAATAGCGTTGAGACACAGATGAAGGAAATTTGGATTCCCAACTTCAACAGAGTATTTGCTGTGCTGGATCAAACAGGTTTCCTATCCCACCCCTCTGCCCCCACCCAGGACTGCTGCATTTGGTAATGACCAGGATTCATGTGAGAAAAACGGAAGAACCTATCCATGACTGATATTCCATGACAACAGTGCAATACTTTAGGTGGAGAGAAGGCAATTCCCTTCTGACCTTGGAAAAGAACGGCTTAAGGAAAGAAGCTACTGTTATGGGGTCCAACAGATGCTGTAGTTAATTGTAAAAATCTACTCTATTATTGATATTCAACAGATTTTGTTTAATGAAATGTTTGGACATTTACATATTGCTGAATCTTTTCTTATAAAATACAAATCTTTTTCAAAGTTTCTTGACCTTCATTCTAGGCCAATGACTCCCCACATTTCTAATTAGAATTATTCTTTCTTGCTGGGAAGCTGCCTGCAGGATGTACTCCTACAAGGATAACAAGAGCCATCTCTAGGTACAATGAGTTCTTTTCCTAGAAACTTCCTCCCTGGAGTTATTCAAAAAATCCTTGCAGGCTTAGCCTTCAGTTATACAGAGATAGAGAACTGCTCACATTTTCAAAGGAGCACTTGTGTATCTTGTGTATCTTGCTCTTATCATGATATTAGTGAAAGCCAGCATATTACAAAATGTCTGAATCTGGGAAAAGTTGTTACAGTGATTGGCTGTATATATGTATTCCAGAAAACTGGGCTCATTTAATCCCTTAGCCACACCACTTTTCTTTTTTCTTTTTTTTTTCTTTTTTCTTTTTTTTTTTCTTTTTTTTTTTTTTTTTTTTTTTTTAATTTATGGGGTTTTTTTTATTTAGTCAAGTATTTCAGTTAGTAATGAAAATACCTGATTGAGTCTTTTGGTTAGAAATTAGGTGTCTATGCTAAATTTGGTCTGTACTCATAGCCCTGAAAATGATATAATTCCTTTTGTATAATCCTGAAAGTGTGATTACCACAAGTTCATCTGTTGTAAAACAAAATATTTACCTTACACATTTTAGCAACCTCAGTTTTTTTCCTAATCTGCATGCATGCTCTTTATAGACAGTGGCATCAGCAGCCACTCTAAAAAGGTTTGTTCACAGAAACACATGACTGATGCCAAATATTTGCCCAGTTCCAAAAGATTTCCTTATTTACCTTTTTGTTAAATAGTGCTAATGTGATTTTCATTAGCCCCTCTTGAAAAGCTAATCAGCACAATTTACCTGAGCACACATCACACCGAGGGACTTCTCTGTAGATCATTGACAAAAAGAAGTTCCAGTGCTGCCATTATGACAACACACATTTACAGGGAAGGTGTGGTGTAATACACAAACATTTTGAGTCCCGGTACAGCTCTTCTGGCTCAGTTGCTTATCTGTGGTTTATCTTCAGAAGGGGTTGCCCTTGCAAACAGTGTAGCAACATGAAGGCAAAATGGAGACATTGTGTTTCCCATAGCCAGAAACATCAGTGGTCCCCAGCTGTTCAGTGGTGCAGTAGTTCTCATGAGTGCAGCTCACTGTTTTTGTTCCAAGTCTGGCTCCCCCTTTCACCATGACCTGGCTATTGTCATGTGTGGGAGAAGGAAAGCAGGTCGTGCTGCCAGCAGCTCCCTCCACCATCCTGTCCCTGGACAGGCTCCAGGGGCCTCACACACCATCATGCCAGCTGGGCTTGCCAGGCTCCAGCTGTGGCTGTTTCTCTGCCTTTCTTCACGTCTGGTGTATTCTCACAAGAATTTCTGGCAAGCAAGAGGCACAGAGGGTCTAAATTTGTCACAGAAGTTGTTTGCAGAGAGCAGCTTGGAGATCTACATCTTCCCATGCAACTCAGCTGCTGACAAGAAATACAGACCCCTGAGGAAGACCTGGCTTTGGCCTTTCTCCCTCTTTCTTTTCTGGTATTGCACATTCATTGCTAAAAAGCTGTCTGCCCTCCCACATGGCGGGGAAGAGAGCCATAGCAGTCAGTGCCATGCAGGATGTGGGCACAGGTGACACAGCTGGGGAGAGGCATCCTTGCTCACCCAGACACGCTGCTCCCCAAGGCTGTCAGCATAGCAGAGAGCTGCTGCAATGACTCCTGGAGACATCTACAGAAAGAGAGGAGATTATCATTTATAAAGATTGGGAGCCTTAGTGAGAGGAGGGGGTCATTCAGCATACCTTCCCTGGGAAAGTAGTTCACAAGTAAATTTATAATGTAATAGTGCATTTAATGTATCCTGTCTTGACTGGGCCATAAAAAAGAATAAATACAAGATAGAAGAAGGTGTGTATTTTGTCTGCCAGGCTTTCACTTTACAAGCCATATACTGGTCTAAGGCAGCCACTATTCAATTTCAAGTCAGAATTCAATTGATAAGAAACAACCTTTTAAAACCTAGTCTTCTGCAGAAGCATTTTTTACCTTAGGAAAAATAATCTGTAGTGTCTTTAAGCCATCTGCAGGCAGAGAAGAAAGCAAGATGAAAGATTTCCAACTGAACTGAGAGCTCTGCTCAGACCTAGCAGTGGGCATGAGACCTGTTCTGAGCTTGCAGAGACACACCACACTCTCCCTCCATTTAAAACCCCAACACAATATCTACCCAGTGAAAATCTCTTAGACATTATACAGATGTGACTTTGCTAAATCTTCTAAGCACTGATGCAGTTCTCTCATCTTCTGAAACCTCAGCAAATTAGTACTACCTCAGCCTCTTAAAGGTGAAATATGGTCCTCCCCATTTCAGATATAAAGCACAGAGACAGTGAGTGGCTTCACATCCATAGAGAAATAATGTCTGTCACACACCTAGACTTATCTGAAGGTGTCCTAGGTGAGAGTCTTTCCCCAGAACAAGGTACTGGTGAAACAGTGCCGATGGACACATCCTGAAGCTGGATGCTGTGCTATTAAATGCAGTTCATTGCACACAGGGATGGCAAGGATTGCTGCAAGAGAGCATAATACTCTCCTGGGGCTCAGAATAACCAGACTAACACCTATTATTTTATACACTAGAGTTCTTCAAATGTAAGGAACCCCAAGGCCAAACCCACTAAAACCTTGGAAAAAGGAAAACAAAGACCTGAGAAGAGCCATTTGCATTCATACTAAATATCATGAAGGTGTCTCAAATTCCTGGGGTTTACACCTGCTGAAGGAATGTTGCAGATCTTACACCCCTCTCCTCCTTATTAGCAGCCCAATGTAAAAATATAATTGAGAGATTAAAAAGACTGCACCTTACATCTTTTCACTTATCTATACTAGGCCTTGACCAACTTAAGCTAAGTATCTTATTTAACAAGTGTCTTGTCAGCTCCAGCTGATCAGAGGCTCTCTGTGAGCTCAGTGGGCTGGCAGAGCAATGCTTTTTCTTAAGAACAAAACCTTTTCACAGCTGGCTGCTCACTTTTGTGTGAAGCCTTTCAAGCAAGCATACAGCTGTGCCATGGCCCTTCTGCTCTGAGAGGTTTATGCTCATTTTACAGCAATCTGGTCGGTTTGGTACCTGTGCCCAAGGCTGACCTATCCCTGTTTAGGTTGGAGCACATGCTGGCTTCAACTGGCATGGATGGAGGGTCCACAGCCACTTGGACCAGGTGTTTTGTTTGGAAATAAGGCTATCTGCCTCTCCCAAACAACCTTTTGGAAAAGAACTTATTTGTCCTCACCTCTGCTGTCTTAAGTCCTCAGTGGTTTCCATCCCACTTTCTTCACAATCACTGCTGCAGAGTAAAAGGTTCTTGAAGGAGCAGTAGTTCAGCTTCTCTGCTTTCCAGTCTTTGGAAATCCTACTTTTGTTTTCTAGGATATAGTTATTCATCAATCTATCTGTGAAAATATGTGAGGATTAATTTAGATGTGTTCTTTTTCACATACCAAAAGCAAAGTTGTGGGGATTTTGTTATTTCACAGTTAGTTTCCCAGACAAAATTATGATTGAAATCTTTTGGGTTTATTACAGTTATGATAATAATGTAGTGTATTTCTTTAAAGAAAGACTTCTTTTAAACAAATATCTTTCTGCCAACACTGTAATTCTAGAAATGGTACACTGCTATTAATCTTATCCTCATTCTACCAAGCTTTGGTTAATTCAGACTTCTTTGCTTTTGAAAAAGGTTTTCCTTTGATGAGTCACTATCCCTGAAGGTATTTAGAAGATGTGTAGTTATGGCACTTAGGGACATGATTTTGTGATGACTTGGAGTGCTGGGTTTATGGTTGAACTCAAGGATTTTAGAGGTCTTTCCAACATGAATGATTCTGTGATTTTATGGGTCTTATGATGCGGCTTCTTTTCAGCTGCCACATTGTGTGAGCTGCAGTGACCTGAATATACCAAATTCTCAGGATTAGCCAGCAGGTTTTCTCAGTGTGTTTCTTCTAGATCTTTTCCTTCCCAAGACAGTTTAGAAGTCTAATTGCAGACAAGGCAGGAGTAAGAAGTGGGTAAAGGGACTAGAAGAGGACAGAGCTGAGTTGTCATTGCCTTGTGGCAGAACTTAGAAGGAGGAGAAAGGCAGAGCACTCCAGTCTCTCCATCCATCTTCCACCTTGTTGCCTTCACAGCAGTTTTGGGAAATGTCCTGGAGGAGGCCAGAAAGTTTCTACAGTAGAAAGAAATGAAAATACATCTAAATTTTACTTCAGTAAGATGTACTTTCTTTCTCTTTCTCGCCCTATTTTTTTTTTTCTTAATGTAATCTGTTGCCTAAACATTTCTGTGCTTTTGTCTCTGATTTCTATTCTGCTCTTACTTAAAGGCAGCAATTTTGCTCAGGAGATTCATAACAATAGAAAATAGAAGACAGAAATCTCATTGATATTTTAGACAACAAAGGAAAAACTGAACAAAAATGTAATTAAGGTAAAATCATGAAAGCTCTTCATTCTACAAGGTAAAAAAAGTGTCTCTAAATCCCAGTTTAATTTTTCTTGTTGTGTTGACTATCCAGCTCCAATGAACAGATAAACTGTTCTAGTGTATCTCCCTTTATGTACATATTTTAAATTATTTTTCCTGTAGTAATATTACAAAAGGTTGAGAAACTGGAAGTGGTTATGTGCACAAAGGAGGAGTATTTGGATTCTGATGCTTATTAGGCTTTAAATCTCTTTGAAATAATTAATTGCAATCTACTGTAATTAAATATAAAACATTGAGTGTTATTAACTAAGCAAACCAAGAACAATTTGCAGTTTGTATTTTATTCCACAGATATTTCCCTGCATATAAGAAATCTGTATGCTAACCCTTAAACACTCTATGTCAATCACAAAAGACACTTTTCATTTTCAGATGGGAGAACTGTATTTAAAAATTATTATAATATATTATTTGAAGTTCAGAATTATTGTATGAAAAGATTATGCAAGAATTTTAGCAGCAAGCCCCATATTTCTCTTATTGGAGATATTTTGCTATGCATCAGTTGCAGCAGAAAGATTAATTTTGGTGGTATCGTTGAATTACTTGAATACACAGAATATACATTGCTTGGTAATTTGGCTCTGAAAAGTCACATCACAGGCTACTATCTTGAGCACTCTGGCACTAAGAAAATTCCTACTTACAGCACAAATTCCATCCAGGAGTAAGTAGCTGAATTTATTACATGTAACTCAGATTCTAATCCTTAAGAGTTAATTGATTCTGTCCCATATATTACTTTGAAGGGCAGCTGATGAAAATTACTTTTGGGCAGAAGGTGTTTGTCTTTGGAGACATTAATGAACACAAAGGCTTCTCCAATTTGGAGAAGCACAACATTGCCCAGAATAGGGGTGTGGTAACAGATGACAACAGAAGCAAAACATCTTTGGTTGCATGGTATTGTGTACCACCTATTTTTTTTTTTTTCTATCTCCCTGTTGCAAGGAACCTGCTCACTCTAATATATCACTGAGTTGCATGATGTGCCTTGCAGGATTCAGCAAGGTACAAACCCAGGTAAAATTGCTCTTTCCCCTTTTACTCACACCAAAGGCAGCCAGTTTCCCAGCACACCAAAGCAAATAAAACAGCACCTCAAAACTCAGCAGCTGCTGGGCTTTTGGAAGAAAAAAGAATTATGAAGGAAAAGTTTCATTCCAGGCTCTGAAAGGGGAGAGACCAAAGAATGGCTGCAGTGTACAATGAGGATTTGCCTTCAGAATTCAGATGTCAGTATTTCATCAGAAGTGCAAACCTTTTCTGCACCTTAAATCAAGACCAAGCCTAATTGTTAAAGTAGATATTTCTATCAAGAGACATGACAGCACACTCTGCAAAAGTAAGGAGGCTCCACAGCCTCCACCTTGCTTAGAGAGCAGCACCAGCTGTACTCTACCTAGCTGTATGCAGAATGATGCCCTTTACTCCCTCTTAAGGAAGGTTTTTACAGGATTTCCTCCCCATGTTTGTTTTAATTCTGTGACATGGATTAGGAGTAAAGCTGAAGCTCTGCAATCCCTTTAGCCCATTACCTTCCAACTTCTCAAGACCCAGTGTGGAATCCTCTGACTGCTACGTTGCAACAACCTGTGTCAGTAAACGATAGATGGGTTCAGGTTTATGTCTTTAGCTCCCTGTCCTCCTAAGTGCAGGGGAGTGTTTGCATGGGTTTGGCATAGCTATCCTTAACCAAACTTCAGTGTTCAACCTGGTTAATCCTCGTGATGTCTCTGTGCACACATAATCCAAACAGCCATCCTTCCCAATATTTTACTTGCTTATTTTCTCTTTGTATAACTCCTGTGAGGTTTGCAGGCTGCATCTAGTTCCCTCAGGGAGGTGGCAAAATCACAGCAAATCAGGCTCTTTGCTCTAAAATTTCCCAAAGATCAAAGTTTAGTTATCATTAGAATGTAAATGTCACAATATTATGGAACTGGTGCATCAGGAAAGAACATATCTTCCTCTTTGAAAGTGTTTCTGTGTGATGTGACATTTTGGTAACATTTGAGGTAGGACTTTTTTTCTTTTTAATGATCTTTTCATTTTTTCTTTTTGCCATTATAAGTATGCTTCTCCAACATGCTAAAATAACTTTTAAAATATAGTGTTTCACAAAATCTTTTGCTCTTTCAAACTGACTCCATCATCCACCTTATTGTTTTATTTAATGTGTTTTTCAGGACTAGAGAAATGCAAATGAGTTAATAAATATAAAGAAAGCATAGCTCTTAATCTCTTAATAAATATACCCATATTATCAATACACAACAGCAAGAGATGGGTTGCTGGGTGCAGGAGCACCTACTTGAAAAAATCTTGATGATTAAAAATTATTGATGAGATGATAACATGCTACATCTCACACTGGAGGTGCTCTATGCCAGTCAGGACTGAAGCATCTCACAAAAGCAGCCATCAGACTAAGGCCACTAAAGTAATGGGACAGAGATTTCCAAAGATGTATTGCATAAAGCAATAATACACATGTATCTGTAAGAACTGTGTAGTGATTATATGAGGAAATGTTGATACATCAGGTCATTACTTTATGCCAGCAGCATGAAAAGATGAATGCCCACAGCAGCCAGCTTTAATAAATTACTAGTGATGTTAGTCAGTTCAGCCTGAAATCAGTATTTATTACTAATGTTATTTTATCTCAGGCCCTGGAGGTGCTGGTCAGCCAGTGCTGGGCTGCAGGTGGACATCTCACCTGCCAGTTCCTTCATGGTGCCAGGGGTCAGCCTCCAAAGCACAGATACCTCTCCCCTAGCACGGCCTTCATGTGTGCAGGGAGAGGTGGAAGCAGCTCCTAACTACTTTGTAGTGCATTAAGTTCCAGTTAATAATTGTTAACTAGTGTGTTTGTCCAGTCATCATAAATATGAAAGCAGAAATGGAGAAGGTTAGTGCAAGTGGTTTGGTTGAGGGATGACTTTCTTTTTTTCCATAAGCATTAAAAACTATTTCTATTTTGAATTATACCTTTTTGAAGATCAAATCTTGCAACGTTGAAGCTTGGCCTGGAAGTTTTAGTGGAGTTGTCCCTGAAGGATCCTAATTCAAGACAAAACTCCTAAAGACCAATGGCACATTTTGGTTTTTAACTTTACCACTCAGAGACTCCTGCAAGTCAGGAGACATTCTGTAGCTGTTTTAGTAAAAAAAAAACCTTTCTTGGAAGTGGTAATGGCTATTAAAGAGAAATTTATTAGAGAGTAGATCTTGTAAAGAAGAAATCAAGTCCAGACTATATTTACTTGCACATTTCGGCTTGGACATCTTAAGGAATACTTGTACTCTTAACTGGCTTAGGTGTTTGGTTTGTTTTGGGTTTTTTTTCATTTTAGTGCAGCCAGAATTACACTCTGTAACAACTCTGATAAGACTTGGAAAGGAAACATATATTCAAAGATTTTTAACTAGCCTTGCTTTATTTTCCCTTTTTAAAAATAGCATTTTTCAGAGTATGCTTATATTTCTAGGGTTTTTTTCTCCTCTCTAGATAAACACTATCAGCTTACACCATCATATCAGTGTTACTGTGCAGCAGGCTACTTAAGTAAATTCTGGTTTTCAGCTTCTGTTGTTACAAACCCATTTGTGTTTTATTATGACTAAATTGGTATGGAAAAGTAGGAATATTGCCTGTTATTGCAATGCTGTAAATACATTGTGTATGGAAGGCCTTAGTGATAAAGAGCTTAATGAACTGTGATTTATATGGATCTATATGATCATGAAATCACCAGAGTTTGCAGCAACCTAATTTGTTTTTAATAAGTGTTGCCTGAAAGACTAGTAATTATAGTCATAAACTAATTACTGAACTAAAGCATAGTAAATTTAAAACCAAAAGCAGTCACAAGGTATTTCATTAGGAATCCTACTAAGTTAAAACAAAAGTTACTTCATGTCTATATGGCACTGGAACTGCAGTAGCACCTGTGACAGGTGAATTTTGAAGCAGTTTCCCAGTCTAAACTCACATTTTTGAAGTTTCAATAAATATTTATGCTTTGGCTTTACAGTTTAAGCATAGTCCCAAAGCTGTCTTTTTGATTTAAGTGGACGCTGTTAATATTATTTCTGTGCTGTGTGTGGGTAAGAAGTCCTGAGTAACCCAGAAGTTGGCAGGCTGGGGTGAGGCCACAGTGAAGGACTCTGGAGAGCAAGCTTGTGGATTAATAGAGCAAGAGTTGCCCTTGGCAAAGCCAACAATTGTTGACTGATATATGAACTAGACAAGTGAGAAGCAAAATCATTATTTTCACTATTTCAAGTCAAATACAGTTCAGCAGGAATAAGCCAACATGCAGAGGTCAGGCTGAGAGATGATGGGAGCCCCACCCTCAGCAACTGGACACTTACACATATTACACTGTGTTTTATCTTTCTTCTGCTGAAAATAACTTCTATTTTTAAGTAACGTATTTCTAAGGAACCTGAGAGGAAGCTTAAAGTGTGATGGCAAAAGGATAATGAAGACACAGCCATACTAAAATTTCCACTGTGGTGACACTTCATGGTGCCTGTTGTAGGAATCAGTTGCTAGAGGAGACATAAGACCTTCTGAAAGCTTGTGCTCCAGGCACCACGACCCTGGGGCTCCATTTCTGAGGGAAGGGAAGAGAAAAGGGAGTCACTCCTGGTGGTGAATGGAGACTGATGAACACTGCAGCTGTCTCTACATCATCTCTGAGGACAACATTAAGGGTCACATATCTGTAATTCTCACAAGCTCCCACAAGTGTGTCAGTAGGGCTCCTCATTAAAATTTGGCAAGGACTTAACAACAGTAACTCACTGAAAGAAAAAACTATAAAACATGATTAGTAATAGATCATCAATCTTGAGAAGCACAATTGCTTAAGAACTTTGAAGAACCATTAGCATTTTTTAACAGATAAATAATTAAGGAAATCTGAAAATGAGGCAAAATTGTTTTGGTTGTGCCAGAGCAAGCAAAGAGCCTGACAAATGCTGCTCTAACACTGCGAGGTGCCTGTCCAGAATGATGTCTGGTGAGTTTAACCATCAGCCAATACAAGGCCATGTGTATTGAAGGGACAGTGCACAGCTGGGTCCTAAGTTAAGTTTAAATATTGCAGAAAAAGGGGGTCCTAAGAAGGGCTGTTCAATGGAATGTGCTGCTGACCCAGGGCAGCTGCTGACACAATCACTCCCCAGCCCTGTTCTGCCACTGGGATCTGGGTTAGCCTTAACACTTAGGGCAATGTGCTGTTTTTTTCCTGTTCTTTTGTGAATTTAACTTTAACATGGATCACTGCAGCTGAAGTGGGTTAGACAAAATGGCATGGGGTGTTATGCTAGCAGGTCTGGTGACTTTCTGCCTTGTGGGTGGCAGGAAGGGGCAAGGTTCTGGTCAGGCAGGGAAGGGTAACTTCAGATATGGCCTGTGAAGCTCAAGCCATCACTCCAACACATGCAAAGACTGCACAAAGACAAGAGAATATCATAAATGCTATATAATCACTATAGTGATTATATATATATATATATAATCTCTAACCTTGGTGCATGCATGGGATCTTGGCTGTGCTAGTCACTTCTGCTAGGACGCCTTGGAACAGGTAGGACAAAAATTTCTTCATCTGAGAGCTGTTTAGTGTAACTAAGAAAAAGTTAAAGGCAAACACACTCACAATGTCTGTGCAGTGAGCAAAGCCATGGTAGTGGGCTCTTCAGCCTTTGCAGCAAATGTACAACACTACCTTGGGGCTGCTCTTTGAAGCTGGACAAATTAGGACTGCAAAGGAAATTACAATTTATCTAAGCAGGGAGTTATTAACCACTGAAATTTTTTAGAAAAAGCTGTTGTGGGTTCTCCATCACTGCCTTTGTTAAAATCAAAATAGGATTTCTCAACTGAAATACTGTGTAATTTAAATGGGAAATAATTCATGCCTGGATATAATTGGTATTAGAGAGAAAGGCAAAACAATTAAAGTAATCGCATCTGGCCTAAAAATTGATAAGTCTGTTTAAAAGGAAAAAAAAGAAACCCAAACCAAATGTAACAAAACTGACTCAGAGGGAATTCATTTCTAGAGGATGCATTTCACTACATTTACACTAGCACAAATCCATACCTTGGGTGATAGTGCTGCATTTATAAAAAAAATTGTTTAAGGAGACAAATTACTTTTTAAAAGAAGTCACAATGGTAATTCTTGGGTGACATCAGAGCCTCAGTGAGAGAAATAACAGGAGTTTCATTTCTACAGGAGGTCAGAATTTTATCTCCTCTTTCCCTCCTTTCACAGCCATAAGCATGTCTCATTCTGAAGGATTTTATAGAAGGATACAGGGGATTTTCTGCTCTGCAAGTTGTGGTATTTCTTTTGGAAATGAAAAAAACCCAGCCTACACTGGCTGAGTGGTTGGCTTTGATCTGATGATGTCTTGAAGTCAAGGATTAGGCAAACAGAAGAATGTCACTGATATTTTTCAGCTACAGAGGGTTGAATTTATATCAGTGTGGCATCCTTAGAAATAATGGTGGCTTTTATAGTTTATTGTTAGGAAGGTCTCAAAATCAAAGTGAAAATGCAAAGTACATGCCAAGAATCACTGCTAGCAGCCCAGAAATTTAACTACAAATGAAAATGTATATGATGCATTTTAAACACATTGAAAGAAAACGGATTAGGTGAAAGTGATAATGGACAAAGTTTCCAAAATAAAGGAGAAACAATAATCCTCTTTTGAGTAAAGTTATCAGGAGAGGAGAGGTTAGAAAAGTATTGGGTCCTCAATGCAAAGCCTGTTGCATTTTGATACACATAGGTGTTATCTCTGTGCACATACTGAATTGTCAGAAACATTTCACTCAGTGTCCAAGGACCTCAAAGAAGCCTCCTGTTCAAATTCTGACTGGGGCTGACTGCCAAGCTGAAATGCAGCATTTTGTTTCTCACGTTTTCATTCTGAGGTGGCACTTTGTTTGAGAAGGCAGCCAATAGAATCCCACCTCTCAGTGGATGCCAACTTGCAGCTGTTTTGCAGTCTGTAACCTAATCTGCATAAAGAAAAATCTGTAGCCTGTTTATTTAGTTTTCAGTGGTTTACATGTGACAAATGTACATATTTTAGAATATTTGGTATGAGCACAGACCCTTTTTGTGAACACTCTTGGAAAGCCTCAGAAAAGGAGGTTTTACTCCTACATTTTCCTACAGAGAACACATCTCTATGTTTTTCAGATTTTTTTTTAAAGAATTGGAAAAAGGTGCGACTGCAACTGCCACACATGCCTGCTTCACCTTACAGATTATCCTGAAACAACAGCTGGCAGATGTGCTGACAAAAGCAGCCCTGTCTCAGGAAAGAATTCTCTCCAGAAAAGATTGACATCTCAAAATTCAATTTTCAAATAATTTTAAAAGCTCACAAAGAGAAGAAAACATCAGCCTTTGTGGTGCAGAAGTGCAGGGTCTCAGAGCAGAGGTGACTTGACCATGGCACAAATTGATTTTGATGTCTGTGAATTCTCTAGGCCCCAGAAGTCCACCCAGTTTAGATATGAGTTGCCAGAGGAGAGCTGGTACATGGTGGGACACCAGCTGCTTTGCTGTCCATCACCAGTTGTGATGTCAGGTTGTGAAAATACCTTCTCACCGTGCCAAGTGTGTGCTCTTACAGTGCACATGAAACAATTCATGGTGGTGCAAGGGCTGCTCATGTTTCCAAAGGAGACCTGTCTTTGGGAAGCAGGGCAAAGACAACTTGGTAGGCATCTGCCATCTTAGAGCAGCAACTCAGACATTAAACTAACTTATTGTAAAGATGGAGCCAACTCCACCTGTGAGCAGCAGCCTCTGAGCAGCAGGGCTGGGACAGCAGTGGGACGGGCTGAGGGAAAGCAGCAGGACCCTTCCAGTGCTTAAAGTCCACACATCCCTGGGAGCAGAGGTTTATTGCTCTTTCATTGCTCACTTGTCAATCAAATTCCTTGTTAGAAATAATGCAGAACTGTTTCAACCAAATTATTTGGAGTTCCTATAACTTGAAGGTGGTTTTTTTATTTCCCCTGTTCCATATAAAATTTTCTCAATGTCAGCTCTATTATGCACTTTCAAAAAATAAGCAGGGCTTAAAATGAGTTATTTCTTATGGGAAAATGGTCTGTTGGGAACATATTTCACATTCCATTTACTAATCAGAATCTTCTGATAATTTTTACTGTGCATTGCAAATGCAGGCAGCCTGCATTACATCTGCAGTGCTCAGCTAGACTGGAACTGCTCCAAACTGCTCCTCAAAAATTTACTTTTAAAATTTTCCATGAACTTACTGTTCCTTCATCCTAGTCACAAATACATACTTAGGCAATGGAGTAACTACATGCATGCAATAGTGTAGCAGAGTTACATGTGTTACATAGTGTTAAAAAACAGACTGTCTCTCAAAGAATGCAGAAACTGTTGCCTAAAGAAATAAATGCTTCAACCTGAGGAAGCTGTAAGACTGAAAACATCAGCAAGGAAGATAAATGACCTTATCTCACAGTAAAAAAAAAAAAAAAAGCAACAGGAAAACTAAAATTTTAGTGATATGCTTCATGAAACAGTTTCATATGGTTGGTCATAAATCAAGTGGAGACCCAGGTTGTTGTCAGAAAAATTTCAATGATAAGCCAAACAGCTGCAACCCTGGCTTCTGGTTTCACCACTCAACACCAGAATAATAAGGTCTAGGAGAAAGGATGTTCAGCTCCTGAGTAGCTGATGTGGAAACATAGGGTTGGGAAAGAAATAGCAGTGGTGAAATGCGGGGCAAACACAGAGACAAGAAGTATTGCTCTGCAGTATAGCTTCCTACACCACAGTGGGAAGGTTCACGTGAGCCTGAGTGTGTCATTTCTCCCCACACCTACTAAATCACTGTAGAAATGCTGCTTATTTGCAGCAGCAAAAATGTGGTGGTGTGCAGGGCAGGACTGAAAACAGTTGCAGTTTTTCAGCAGAAGCTCTGAGGGTCCCTGGATTTAGCATCATGTTCAACAAGGCAGGCAATTCCTTTCCAAAACCTTCAGGGGCTGCAGCTCCTGCCTTCACTGGTGCACTGCCTCACCCAAAGAGGGTGGTTTCTGAAGGGAACCAACTGGGAAAAATTTCCTGGACTCCTGGACCTTTCCTATTGCTCTCATCTTTGCTGTGCTTCACTGCTGAGAGCACAAAGACCTCCAGTATTCTTGACATTCCCCACTTAGAGGAATGAGAGAAGCATTACAAATGAGTCTGTGGGGATGTATTGTGAAAGCAGTAATAAAAACCAAAAAGCCAGCACCAGTGGCCATGGCCAGTCAGATCCTTTGGGAACCCTGGGCAGTGAAACTGTTCCACATCCCTGCTCTGAAATGCCTGGCATTTAAACCTGGTGACAAGCACTGCTCCTGCAGACTGTTCATGAGGAAGATCTTATGGTCAGATTGTCACAGTTAATATTATTTTCAGGTCACATTTCTGTTCTCTCTCCTACTCTCCTGCAGTCCATGTGCTAAAGCAGCCGTCTCTTCCCTTGCTATCCCCTCATACCCAACACGACATGATCAGGATACACTAACATCAAGGTTCCTCTAAAAATTCATGCTCTCTTTCCTGCTTTCTAACTTAATGGTTTTAAAGAAAGCAAGTCTATCCATATTTTTGAAGCCTTACAACTTACTTGTAGCTCTTGGGAAAGACACATGCAATAGTCAGCATCAGTCAGAAAAATATATGTTTTATTTTTATTTTATTTATTTATTTTTATTTATTTTTTATGTCTCTATGTTTTATTTTTAATAATATTTTTCTGAAGAGGCTTATCTTCATAACCTACTAACAACCCCATATTATTATCTACATGACCTACTCTCATCTGGCCTTGTAAAAAAAAAAGTTGCTGTGTGTCAATAACTGCCAGGCATTTGTATTTAACTACTTCTTTAACTTAATATTAAAAAAAATAATAAACCGTCACTATTCACAAACACATTTAGGCAATGGATTAGCATGTTAATGTGAGCCTATAAATTATTCTTAAAAATACTGTATTAAAGCATAATTAATTGCCTAAGCCTGGCTTGTGGCATGGCTTTGTAGAGCTAATCCCTCCTTCCAGTGCACTGAGTCTTCCCCATACCAAGCACGTTGTGCTGCATCACAGAAGGTGATGAGCTGCAGGACTTCATTGCTCCTGAAGTCACATGAGCTCTGTCCTTCAGTAAGCCCATCAGACCACTGCCTTTTGCCCAGTATCTACAAATGAGTGCTCTGCCAAGATTTCAACCATGGGAAATGCCATTTTTTACTCAGAAAACATAGTCAGGAAACCCCTTTCCATAAGTTTTCAACACATTCCACAATTTCATGGCATTACACATCTGTTCACTCAGCACCCCCCTGAACACAGCATGACCCTGAGCATCAGGTCTGTGTGGAACTGGTGTGGGAATGAGCCCATGAGAAAAATCTTCAATTTCACTCCACAGCTGCCTTGGGGTACGACATTATCCATGTCTCTGAGCGATGACAGCACATGGATGTCCTGCACATGGTGGGGGAATAGCCAGAACAGGGCCCTGAAGAGCTCTGCTTTCTTGCTCTTGTGTAGCAGAGCTGGAAATAGGTTAATGACAGAAGTAAATGCTTTTCCATGGTGATCTCCAAGGAGCAGGGTCCATTCCAAAAAATTCATAAAGGATCTCTCAAATAAATAACAGCCCATAAAGGTTTTTGATATCACAGCTGACTACATAAATGTGGTTTGGAGTAGGGTAATTGTTTTCAAATACCCCTGGTCATACACTGCTCTTGTAAGACCTCATTGGTTGTTAGAGATGAGCAGCAGGGGCACCCCTGAGGCTTAATATGAATATTCATGATGGCTCATTAGTTTGTAGGTTTTCTATAATCTGCTCATTAGCTGTTCAGTAAAAATTCAGAAAACAAATATGTGCTACTTATGTGTAGAGACACACCCCGTGCTGGGTTGGTAGGTCCCGACCTTCTCCTCACATCAGTACTAATGCTCTGTGCTTCACTGAACCTCTTCTTTGCCTCATCTCTGCAAGATTTCACTCCTCCCATGGCTCCTACCTGCAGTGTCTGGAGGGATTTCCCCCTTGTACTTTTTGACATGACAGAATAATAGGTGTGAAAGTGGTAGAAAACTAGTGCATGGTAGTCACAATACAGAGCAAGAAACCCCATCCCCAAAAAGGCCAAAATATTAAGTTCTCACAGTGGGTGAAATGCTGTCTGCCCCACTAAATATCAGTAATAAAGTTCCCATTGACTTCAATGGGGCTAGAATTTGAGTATTCATTTTTCCATGGTCTTCCCAGATGAAGTGTCCAGAGATGTTTCAAGGTTTCCTTCTGCCAAAAAAGGTTTAAATTTTCCTGTGGAGAAAACCCAGAAGCATGGAATGACTTGGGTTAGAAGAGACCTTTAAAGGCCATCCAGTCCAATTCCCCTGCAATAAGCAGGGACATCTTCAACTAGACCATACTGCTCACAGCCCAGTCCAACCTGACCTTGAACGCCTCCAGGGATGGGGCATCCACCGCCTCTCTGGACAACCTGTTCCAGTATTTTAGCACACTCATAGCAAAAAAATTCTTCCAAATATCTAGTCTGACTCTCTTTCAGCTTAAACCCATTATACCTTGTCCTATTGCTACTGGCCCTGTGATATATTTTTGCACTTTTTAAGTGCAAACACAGACACTTTATTAGCTTCTTTGGCTCCATTTGATTGTATCTTGGAGAAAAAAAAAACAAAACACCAAACCTGTAATTTCATTACAAAAAACAAAACAAAACAAAACAAAGCAGCAAAAAAAAAATATTTATGCTGGGGCTCCATGCCTTTTCTCTACTAACTGAATTCAATACTAGACAATATATATACTGATAAAAAGATCCTATTTTCACTTGGTCTGCAGGAGAGGAGGAGGATGAACATGCTAGAAACAAAAACAGGGGGTTTGAAAGCACTTTGACAGCTTTTTGTTCAGAGTAATTTAACACAAAACAATCACAGAACCTATTAGGTTGGACAAGACTTTTAGGATCACCAAGTGCAACCATTAACTCAGCACTGCCAAGTTCCCCACACAAGAACAAAAAGCTGTGTCCCTGAGCAACACATGTTCACGTTTTAAATACCTCCAGGGATGGTGACTCTACCATAAAATGCTTTTTCCCCTTATCCTGTCACTTACTATTAGGAGAAGATACTGACTCCTACCTGGCTACAACCTCCTTTCAGGTAATCTTAAGAGACCCATAAAGTCTCCCCCTAAGCTTCCTTTTCTCCAGGCTAAACAACCCCAGCTCCCTCAGCTGCTCCTCACAAGACTTGTGCTCCAGACCCTTCATCATCTCCATTGCCCTTCTCTAGAAATGCTCCAGAACCTCAGTGTCTGTCTTGTAGAAAATACACCAGGTGGACACAAACCCATAAGTTTGCAGAAAACATTTTCAGATGGGATGAGTTTTGTGCCAGTTTTGTGTAAGCTGATATGCTGTGATGTATGAAAAACAATGAAGAAAATCAAGACTTTGCCAAAACCCAATATTGTAATTTTCATGCACACATTAATCTATACTTCCCAGTCTTATTTGTAGGAGGTTAATAAATAAGACAGTGTTAGTTTTCTGTTGCCCCCTACAATTATTTTAAAATTAAGAACAAAACCCCCACCATCCAAAATGTTAGTAAAATAAAGTTCACATTCAGCTAAGCATCCTGTTATTTAAATCACTCCAAATCACTGCTGGTACATTTCTAAATGCTGTGTGCCAATAGTAGCAAAGCTTTTACAGTTCAGAATGTCAAGACAGACTCCATAAAAAATTAATATCCTTGAAAAGAAGGTCATTTATTAAAAGATATTTTAAAAGCTTCCTTTGTTAAAAAGCAAAACTATCTGCCCACCTCTGCATCTTGTCTGAAAGCATTTGCATACACAGCTATTCTCCAAATTTCAACCATGTTCCTTTTTCATCTTCATGTTTTAAGACATGAATAGCAGGCATTTAGTGAAACAGTAGCATGCTTCAGCAAGTGCCTTCTGCTTCCACACACTGATTTATCCTATCTCCCAGACACTCAGATACCCTTCTCCCCTACACAGGATTGAAGTCTCAGACCTTTAGCCCCAGGGCTGCATGAGATGGCAGTTTAGGGACTTCACTTCTAAACCTTCTCTTACCACAGCTAAAAGTTTTCCACAACAGTCAGGATGAGGAGAGACTTTGCCCCTCCTGGATTTTCCACTGTCCTTTTGTTTTACAAGTCCTCTGAGGCAGTGCTCTCTGACCAGCTGCCTGGGAACTGCACACACAGCACAAGTGGTCTGGATGCCAAAGGTGCAAGACACAGAGGTATCATGTTACCAAACCACAGAAGGCAAAACAATAAATATTTCTTGGATAGGGGGCCCATAGCATTCTGCTCACTGGAAATTGTACCAGCATTGCACACTGCTGTCCTCAAGCCAGAATTTTATTTGGAGACAAAGAAATAGCAGGACTATGCATTGAGTAAGATACGACAGAAAAAAAAAATAGTTGATACTTCTGAGATATGTTTAACATACTGTTCTTCATGAGTGTTTTAATCTCTGCATTTTCCTGAAGAAGCACCTCTCACTGTTTCATCTTGCCTGCAAATAACATGATACCCCAAAAAATTAAAAATAATGCATTAAAAATAATACTATCTTTTCAGGACATGACAGCTCAACTGTAGCCACAGAGTTACTCTCCTGGGAACAGGCTGTCATGAATACAGTGGTTATAAAAGACAGAACAAGTTGTGGGAAAGTTGCTTTGAAAGGAGGTTAAGCGAGGAGAATATGATGACCTTGGTCATAAGTTTCAAAGGAGACATGATGTAAAAGTCAGACACCAAAAGGGAAGACAGACACAGAAAAGAAGAAGAAAGTTGGGAAAACTCAAAAAGGGCAAGACACCAAGAAGGTGGAGACAACTTGCTGTGCCAAAATCAAGAAACAATAATAGCACAGATACTTCCTATGCACTTTCTTGCTCTTGTCATAAGATCATAATGAAAATTACTTTAAATTTAGAATGACATTCAAGAGACTACTTTTTCATCTATAAATGATTATTTTTCATTGTTTTTTTTAAAGTCACTGCTTATTATTAATCAGTTTTGATGGGTAGCTGCAACCAAGTTCCTAAGTAATCAAATGTAGACTATGCATGAAGGCTATTCATACCTACCAGGGCAAGACAGATGGTGTAGTGTAGGTGTCTCCACTTTAGGTTACACTGCAGCCCAAGGGACATCAACTGAGTATTTAGCAATAATGTAGTAACTGTAACAAATGGTAGGACTCGGCTATTGATCATCATTTGGGCTTTCAGGGAGAAAAATAAAAGGCATTTATGGGTTAATACTTCTGACTGAAATGTGCTTATTTAGAGGTTCACTTAATAGATGCCATCATCAGGAGATAAAAGTCCTTACACTGAACAGACAATTTTAATGGCCTTTCCCATTAAGCTATGGATGACATATTTCAAAGGGCAGATTACTGGAGTCTTTCTGCTGACAGCAAGGAATGTCTAATGAATTCAAAATATCAGTGAATATTTAAGCCTTGGTAACAAGGATTTTAATATAGAGTTATCTTATAATTCAGGACAAAACACCTTGACCAATTTATTCTCCTCTATAGCACATTTATGTCCACATTTGTATTGAAATAGACAATGGACCCTCACTGTTCATGGGAACAAAACTCCTGATGCTCATATATTTTAAGCTCGATGTGTTCAGTTACTGGTGTAGCAGCATTAATCACAGAGAACAAGAGTTTTATGGCCTTGGAAAAATGGAACCTCCCAGATTTGTTAGACTACTTTGCTCAATAAAATGTTTCCTATGAACAGCTCTGAATATGATGTACTAAACATTATCACCCCATAATCAATACGTATCAGGAAGACTGTTTTTAAGGTTTAGTTCCCTTCCCATTCTCCTGCAGACTGCAATTATTTAGCTGTGTACTGCAGAGCTCCATTAAGCACTTTGTTTTTCATTGAATGACTAGAATCAAGTGCGTATGGCCTCCACGGATGGATAAACTGCTGTAAAAAGAGGTAAGTCAGCAATACTGATTGGCTCTGTTGTCTGAGTGTGCCTTTTGATTTTGAATTACTGCCAAAAGCATCATCATTCTGTGTTTCCCCTTCAAAAGCCCTCGGTCACTTAGTGCATACACTCCCAGCACAGAGCTCTCCTTTGCAGAAACAGTATTCATAAAAAAAAAGACAATTTCAGGACTTGTACATGTTAAATGTAAATTTGTGGCACAGATCTTTTATCTCTCATCTTTCATGACATTGTTACTATATAATATGAAGTGATTAGAAGACCAGTTTTACTTTGAAGCCCACCTCTTTCACTCAGATAAATGGTTTACCTCTGTGCAAAGCTGTAGGTAGCTTTCAATGTGTAATTTATCACACCGTTTTCCTCCCCTCTTCCCTCTCTGGCAAGTCAAAGAACCACTATAAACCTCTGTGGTGGTTTCTTTTGTCTGTCTGTGTGTGTGTGTATGAGTTCATACCAATCACTGAAGACACACTGCACTTTTCTTCACTGCTGTGGCCAGTACTGTCAGTACAGGCTTTCACAGGACAGGCTTGCATTTCTCTCCAGAGCTGCAATAAGAGCTGTTGTTTAGCTGAGAACACCTTGTGCACTTTGTACCTGGATAAATGCCTGCTGGAGACAGCAGGAACATGACCAGAACAGGTCCCTGATGAAGCATTTCAGCTGGTTACAACTCTTTGTGAATTCAGCATTCAGCACTCAGGAATCTCCTAAGGCAGAGACAAGTCATGCACGCTTGACATGACAGGATGACCTGTTGGCAAAGGCAGATAATATATAATATTATATTGTATAGAATGGTTATTCCCATTTGATTGACAAAAACAAGCAAATACCAATGATTTGGATTTTATGCAAACATACAGGTAATAATAAGACCATTGTGGTGGGGTGACAAATAATTAATATCTGCATAAATGGCAAGAAAGTGACAAATAAAGGCAATTGTTTCCTGCTTGTTCAAAGCCTCATGAACATTCAGCAATCTCATAATTACTGCAATTTCACGGAGTTGCAAGTTCAGCTGACTGTGAAGGTCTAGGCCCTGTAAAATCTTATTCATGCACACACCACAGGAAGCAGGGACAGTGAAGGTAGATCAGCACCTGTGCTGTTCCAAAAGTGCTGCTTAACATTTTGGGTGAGGAAAGCCCCTCTTACAGATAGCTCACAACCCCTTTTTGTGAATAAAAAGAAATTGATTTGATTTCTCAACAAACCTTCAGAAACAAATTGAGAATACTAGCATATGCTCTAATCCATTTTCTAGTTATAAAGGTTTCTTTATTACTGTTTTTGGCTGACAACATTTGAGATAGCATATTTATCATCATTCTTAAAACACTTGAGAGAGAGCAATGTGGGTGCATTTTTTATTTCGGTTTTAACTTCTTTATTTCATTGCTGTACAGCTGCATTACACTTGGCTTTAATGCTTCAAGCATTATTTTCCTTGGCAAAACAGTCACTGAACTGAGTAGAACTTACTATTGGAAAAATATGCTTGAAAAACCAGTGTGATGTCAATGCCAACTGAAACCCATGGAGCTTAAAATGTCACAAATGGGCCTGTAGCTGAAATACAGAGCTCCTCTTTTTTTTTTTTTTTTTTTTTTTTTTGGCTGAGCTAGGAATGTTGTAAGTCTTAGGTTGTGAAGTCAACTGTAAAAATCACAGAGTAGCCTCCTGAAGCTGAATGTGTGCTGAAACTGAATGTGTGCTTCCCTCCCTCCATAAACAAACATTTAGAGAACAATTATGTAAAACTAGATGTTGGATAATTCCATAGGAAACAAATGACTGCATGGCTCCACTTCCAGTCTTGCCTGCATTAACAGTAGCTATCTGTTTTAAGTTGGGCTACAGGCTTCTCAGAGAAAAGAGAGAACCCGGCTTTGTAAAACATCTTTAATATTCAAATATATAAATAAGCACTACTGAAGAATAATTCAGAAGACTGTGGTGATTCATTACGAACAGATGCTATAAATGGGAACAGTAACATTGCTAGGTAAGGAAGAAGCAAGCTATTTTAGGAGTCTTGAAAATCTCTTCTAGTTCTTCAGACAGATCATGCTGCTATAGTTATTTTATAAAAAATTATATTCTGAAAAGCACTTTAGTAAAAGAAACCTTTTACTGGAACTATTATTTAACCAAGACCTTCTACAGCACTAAAACACACTGCAATTGAGTTCCTGATACAGTTTTAAGAATGGAAAGGGTGAAAATAAGAACAAAAAAAACCCCTACCATACCTGCACCAGGAGCTATTTATTAGCATAACACTCTTCCTTTTAAAGATTTTGTAACAACTGAAGTATATACAAAGTCTTACAGCATTTACACAATAAAAAAGTTTCCTATTAGCTGATGTAGTATTAAGGTAGTGCTGCAATTTACTTCAAAGCATGAATACAATAATAATGAAGCAGACCACTGTACTTTCAACTTCTCCACTACCACACCACCACTGTCAGTTGAAATGACAGTTAAGCCACTGGGAAGACAGATTGTTGAAAGATTTGTAACAGGTTGATTCGCAGCACTAACCATCTTAAGGAGGAAAAAAAAAAAGAAAATAAAAGCTACATACTGTCATGTTTCTACACTTTCCTAGAGCTGGAACAAACTTTCACAGCCTTAGATATAACATATGCAAGACAACATAATCACATTTTTTCAGATATAGTTCAGCTACTGAGTGTATTTACTTCTGAATAGGAGGCGTTATATTGATATGGCTGTGTGTTTCCATTTTTTTTTTGATTAACTTTCCAAATAGTTTTACAGAAAAAATTAAGACAGCATGGAGTTTGTAGTCATGATGTGTTTTGACTAATAAAGGCATTCAATATCAGCTATAGGATCTAATTATTCCTGTCATAAGTTTAAGACAAGGAATCTTTGAGTAAAAATCAAACTCACAAAATCCTGCACCTGTGCCATTTTCATCTGTTGATTCCAACATTCTTTAAGCTTTTCCAACTGGTATAATAAAAAATCATTAAAATGCTTACACAAACCCAAATGCAAGACTCATTTAATTTGTGAGAGGTCAAGCAGATTCACTAGATTACTTCTGCTGTAAAACAGAGGGAGCTTACCTAGGAAAAAGAAACTTTTACTCAACAGTGCCTTACTACAAGTAGGGATATATAGTTTAACAATGATACATAATTTAAGAACATAGCATTCTTTGCCTTTTAGAGACAGCTTTTGTATGCCAATAATGCACTTTCTACAAAAGATAAGGCTGCTTTGCCTATTGTTGTATGCCTAAACCTCATATTTTGGCCAATTCCACTTTTCTTCCCAATAAAGGGATTCCGTTTCATCTTAGAAACAAGTAACATCAGTTGACAATATCTGTATTAAGACAAAAAGTGACATATATAAAATCCACAAGGAACCACATAAATACCAAAGAAGTCATATAACTTTTCCATGTAAACACTTTGATTATACTGAAGCCCTAATCAGATTCTTGTCTTAAACTTTTGGCAGATAATGTGTATGCTCAGCCAGGCTTTGTAGTTAGTTACTGTTCAAGTGGAAGCCAGGTCAGCTCACATGTTGACAGGCATGCAACTTGGAAACATTGCACAACAAGCAACACAAAGAGATTTGAGAAGGGTACAAGACTTCAAGTAGACTTCACAACCCTTCACAAACTGAATATTCACAGACAAAGATACAGTCCTTGCTTTTTTCTGTGGTGGATTTCTTTCTCACACATGGGACACTTTCTGTGACTCTCTAGCTTGCTTGATGCTATATAACCACTTGATGATTCTGGCATTCCTTTCAATGGCAGAAATGCCATATGGCACACGGTCATTGGCACTGTCATCATTTCTAAGGTCACTGTTGCTGTCCTGAGACTGTTCACAGTCTGAGCTAATCATGCTTGCACTGCGAAAGTTGAGGGATATAATATCAGAGTTAGCCCTTGCAAAGTTTTCCATCCCAAGGTTTTCAAGCTCTTCAGGATCCAGTCCACAGTAGTTAAAGAATCGTTCAACATCTGCATCAACGCGAAAGTATCTGTCACTTAAGTCTGATTTTGATCGCTGCAGGGAGGGTCTTCTACTAACTCCGCATCCAGACTCGACTGCCTCAATCTCGGGGGATTTCAGGGTGGCAATGGCAGCGATTTTGGGCTTTGGAGGCAGAGGTGGGGCTGAACTACTGCAGGGAATTGCTTTTAAGGGCTTTGTACTAGTTACTTTCCTAATGTCTGAAGAGCTGTGAGAGACATGCAAGAAAGTCTCTGCTGACTGATCTAGGAGCCTTCTGCTGACATTGGAGCTGCTCTCCTGTGGGCTGCTCCGGCCCTGTGTGGGATAAACCTTCAGGGATTCAGCAAACGAGTGTCGGTTCAGCTCTGTTGAATCGGCCCTGTGGGGTGGCCAGTTTCGGGGACCATGCTTATGCCCTGAACCTGAGCTGGAGCCTTCAGAGCTGTTGATGATGTTCTTCAAAATCTCAAGTTTCAGATTTTCTCTCTGGACTCCACTCTCAGTCTTTGCATTGTTGCTGAAGACTTTCAAGGTGGGGCTCCCCAGCGCTCGCTTGGCTGCAGGACAGACCGGCGGCTTCGCCAGCACCGCCGGCTTCACAGGCTCCTGCTTGGCATTGATGACCTCCTGGCTCTTGACATATTTCGCCTTGTCGGCTTCGAGCCTCTCCACTGCACTCAGTCTTTTTGGATTGGGCTCCGCCTGCCTGCGAAAATAGTCAGGTCCTTTGTTCAGGATGCGGAGAGGAACGGCAGATGTGAAAGTCACGGCAGGGCTGACCGGCTTCACCATGCTACCTGTCTGTAATGTTTCTGTAGGCATGTTTGGTGGTCTTTCCCCCGCAGCCGTTTTGGATTCTTCTCTGGGATCTCCTAAATGCACGGTGCAGAAACATGTACATTAAGCACAATGAATAGCCGATGAATCCTGGGATCTGAGCGTTAGCAGCAGTGCCTCATCTCACAGCTCATTAAATAGCACTGCGTTTCTCTTTTAAAGGCAGCCTTTGTAGGGCAAGGGCACCCGACACAAGTCCGTATTAGTCTGCTCCGCTGGCTCCTTTCTTCTCGCTGAAAGATGTGGGAGTCTCGCCGTCCCCTCTGCGCTCCACGAGCGAGCGGCAGCGATCTGAAAGGCAGAATAACCAACCACACGTTAGCCGTGGCGCCTGACATCAGAGCGATAGCAACAGGATAGCAACAGCCGCCTCCCGGCCCTCCTCTTCCACCGCCGCCCGGGAGGCTGCCGGAAGGCAGGGCTCACGGTGCCCCTGCCCCGCTCCTGCCCAGCACCCCTCTGCATCTCACAAGACATGTATTGTTTGATATTTATACTCTGAGCTTGGATTTAACAAAATTACATTGGGAAAAAAAAAATCCAAAAGATTAAGCCTCATCACAATACAGCCATACATTTCTAGAGGGAGAAAGGGAACCAGAATGTGACAATTCAGAGACTTGAAGCCACACATCTCCCAGTAATAAAGCACTTCATATTAACGTATTTGGCTTAGTTAAGTAGATTTGTGAACATGTTTTATCTCTAACCCCCAAACATTTTTTTCTCGTTATAGGCAACATACTGTATAAATCTCAGCAATCAAGTGTATTTTCCTTGCTCATTAAATTGTCCAGAAAACAATCTGGTCTAAAAAGCAGAGAGCATACAGAGACATGAAGAGTTTTAAGTGCAATGCACATCTTTCATTGCTAATCTAATATAGAATCAACAAATAAAACCAGGAGATGTCACTAAATCCACCAATTCCAGCTCCTAGTCTGTTTGAACATTAGGATCCATAGCACTGGTGCTCCAGCAATCAAATAAGGCCTTCCAAGCTCTCACAATCACCTTACAGGCTTAAGAGAACAACAAAAAATGGTTTTGGTTTTTTATGTAAGATTTTGGGAACATGCAATACCATGTAACTGGGTTTGAAAAAGAACTTGTCTTCAAGATGTAGATATTATTATAATTCAGGTTTTCCATGAAGCAGTAAGTACAAATGAAATGTATCTTCATCTAAATTATTTTAAGGTTTTATCACTGAGATTGTCACAACAGTCTAAAATCCAACACCATGGATGATACTACAAGTGCTGAAACAATTTTTCATAAACGAGGCACTGAAGGGCACTTACCATGGAATCTACTTTTCAAGTAGTGATTTTGCTAATGGGTCTCATTTGTTTTATTACTGCCCCATTAATCTATGCTGCCCTCTTTAATATACCATTTCTATTATCACTATGATCTTCAGGGAGAGAAAGAAAAGCACCTGCTACTTCTTCACTCAATCCTAAAGAACACAGAGCAGCATCCTTCTCTGGGATGACTTGCTTTCATGTTGCTGTCATCCTATATGTTTCCTATATGTTCTCATCCATCAATACCCAACTTACTATTACAGGGTTTACATTGTTTTGTCAAAACAAAAACAAAAACAAAACACCAAAAACCAAAATTCTAGCTGAAGTTACATTAACAGTAAAAACAAAAGAATCACTGATGACCAGAAACATGTGATATATATATATATATACACACACATTAAATACTTTCTACATATTATCCAAGGTCAAAGTGAGCAAATAAAATATACAAATGCTATAATGAGATTATAGGAAAAATCTGAGCTTTCTCCTGAAGGCTCACTGTCACAAGCATTCTTCAAATACAAACTAACATATTTAGATAGGTGATAAACCAGACACAGATTCAGTGCAATTGAAAGGGTAGTGAAAAGTTAATTAAGCTTCTCTTTCAATGTTGTTTTATAAATCCTAGTGCTAACTCTTCAGCAGTTTGACTTCCTGAATTTAAAATAAGCCTCACTGAAAGAGAAAAAGCTTTCCTCATTTGAGTCAACATATTTATTGGTACTGTTTTTAAATTAAGTATGAAACTTCCAAATGCGCAGAAGGCAATTCCAACTTGCATCTGCACACACGTTTCTCTTGCCTACACACAAAGCAAATCTTTCCATATTGCCAGCTCAGAGCTGGATGGCTAAGTGCCTGTATAAATACCCCACTGATGCATATATTTAATACTTCTGTGCAGAAATCAAATCTGTGTGAGAGCAGGGGCTTTGTCAAGAGGAAGAAAACCCCACAAACAACTGAGCTCTTTGTACTTAACACTTTCACCCAACCAATTTAATACTATTTGAGTAAGTAAGACAACTCTCCTGCTTGACCACAGTCATTAAAGGTGACCATGGTCCTGCCCCTGAGGACAAGCTGCCAACTCCATTCTCCTCCTCTGAGTGGCTCCACACACCACTACAGATCAGAGCTATGGGAACAGAGGCCTCCAGCTTGAGGCTGCTGTTGGAAGACTTTTCCCAGCATTTAACAACTTTCTCACTTTGGATAGCTTTCCTCAATGTCAGCAAGCATTGCCTAGTAGGCTGAGCATCCACATTGGCTTCAACACCACATTTAAAGGAAAAAAAAAAGGAAGAAAAATAAATCCCACCATGCATGCATGCATGTTTATCTGAGAGAACAAGTGTGCTTGTTTGCAAGCATGTATGGAGCCAAGCGCCCCGGAGTCAATGGAAATATGCTGCAACTGGCAATGTGCTTCAGGCATGTCTAGAAAGAAAACAAAGAACCTGGTGAGGAGCCAGGACAGAAATGTCCACCTGAACCAGCACAGGGAGCCTGGGGGTAAAGCCAAGTGGTTACGTGGCCAGCCATGGAGGCTTTGTAACTGTGGGGCTGCTGCTATAAATTAAGGAACATACAGCTAAGAAAAGGAATCAACTTTTTGTTCATTGTTTAAAGAACATACAGATATGACAAGGGATCAGCTTCCTGTGCATTGTTTAAATTGTTCTATTTCACTTAAGTGCCACATTTGAATATCACCAGAAATCTCATTCAGTATTCTCATCTCGGAGAGATAAAAATTCAAGATTTAACCAGATACAGTTAAAAAAGAAAGTGTAATGAAAGAGAGGTGGATGAATGTAAAATCTAATGAAACTTCTGCCTGTGCTCATGATTGCTGCAGCCTGATCCTACTGCTAACTGGGAAAATGAGTTCAATTCCTACCAGCCTCTCTTCTGTCCATGGGCGCCTGAAACACCACAGCAACACAGCAGAGCCTTCCTACTTATTAATTTTACTGATAATGATAGAGGCTGAGAGCAGCAGTAAAGTACAGTCATAGGAAGACTTAGATTCCAGTTGTGAAAATCATCATTGCAGCAACCAGGGCATAGAAATGGCTTTTTTCTAACTTAAACTCCAAAGAAACTCACTGCTTAGGCATCTGAATTCCCTGTTGGGAATCTCTGGAACCAGTAACACCCTGCAGAAATTCAAAGGCAAATAGGTTTTCTTCACCCACTCCCAGAAAATGTGTGAAATATACCTAGGAACCCAATAAATGTTATTCTCTCAGTGTTTACATCCAGAGGTTTGCTCTATAGCTGTAATCCTTCTATGGGCTGAACTATATTTTTCAGGATTTACTCTGGATTTCCATTATTGCTCTTCCTTACAAAACTGCTAGACTTAAGAAAGTATTTCAAGAAAAACAAAGTAAAAAAACTTATCCATGCATTCAAACATAGTTCTATTTAATACCATGTATACATTAATAAAACCTTTCTGAAAGGTCTTACTGAGCTCCCCTAATATCCCACAACTATTGCAGACCTGCTGAATAGAATATAAAATGCACAAAGTTTTGGGTTTTTACAGCTGCATTTTCAGCCAGACACTTCAATTCAGGATTCCTTTGTCGCAGAGGCAGAGATTCAAAACACTTAATTCATTCTAGGCATGACAATTTAATCACTCTTGAGTCCATAATATGTTTGTCAGATATTCATATTTAAATAACAAATGCACTATCTGCGTGATTTAGGTGAACACAACACAGCCTAGAGCAGCAATAGCTACAAAACTAACATTAACTATAAATAAATCTCCTATAAATATTCTTTTCTCACTTTAAAACCAAGGCAGCAGGAAGAGATAAACTATGCAGAAACTTTGGAATCCCAGGTCCATATATTATAAATATGCTGTTTCTTGAAATGTATGAGAAATTTATGAACAGACCCCATTGTGGCAAGTATTTATTTCTAGCACTATTATGAATATAATAGCATTGTACAATAACAGAGTTGATTTTTTCCTCTCATACCTAAAACTGCATTCTAAACACAGACTGAATGGTGTCAACTGACAGTAAATAATACACTTCCCTCCTCAGTGCTGCAGTGTCCTGGAGCTCCTACGCATTTGGCCACATTTCACCCAGTCTTTGTCTAAAAGTATCCACAGGAAGGGAAGGCATTACATATTTTAGCAGTATTCAAGTTACAGAAAAAGCAGCAAAAAGCCATGTGAAAATGTGGCCCAAATGAAATGAGTGAAATTTCTGTCCTTGACTTTGGTGAGGACATTGCTTCACCTGACAAAGCTACAATGAAGCTCACTTTCTTTATTCATCCCTCTGGGACAGCAGGTGAAGAGATTGCACAGAAGGGAGGATGATGTACAGTGGATAAATATAATGAAGGCTGACAGCCTTTACTCTGCTTTCCTTGATATTTAAAGGCCTGTGTCAATTTTATTTTCCAGGTAATAAAATATAACTATTACTACTTCAAGATGCACCATAAACATGACATAAATTCCAGTATAAGTAATCCAGAAATGGCTGCAACAGGACTCAAAGAGATCACAAAACCTACATAGGAACACAGGACACAGATGGAAAATATCAGGTTCCTCTGAAGTGGGTGCACTTCAGAGCTGCAGGCTGCATTATGAAGATACAATTTATTTAACAAATGAGAGCTTCACTGAGAATGATGGGCTACAGGTCTGTGTGCTAAGTTATACTAATATGTATGCCTAAAACTGACACAAGTTATTCTGTGGATAATTGTCATTGTAAACTCCACATATATATGTTACTAAGTTTAGAAAAAGTGGCAAAGCATAAGTAAACTATGCTGAAATTGATAAAAGGTCATCCATATCCAGAATGGCAGCAGTATTTCATTTTTTAAAACAATTTTAGATAAAGATGTTTATACTGTGTAGTCTTGGCCTCCTATAATATTAACTGTCAAGATAAAGCATGAGGAGATGAAATAGTTTTTCAAATCTACCATGACTCAAAATACTAATGAAAGTGCCTGTTTTCAACCTTGTTCCTTCCTAAAATGTGGTACAGTGAACAGCAAGAGCAACAGGCAGCTGTTAAGTATACACGTAAACCATCAAAAGGTCATGAATAACGTGAACTTCAGTGACCTAAAACTAAGACTGGCAGAATTATGTAGGCAAGAGAAATTTCCACCAAGTGGGAAGGTAGTAATTTTGGCAAAGGCTGTCACTTTTCACTGCTAATGTGTTATTTCCAACCAAAAAACCCCAAACTACAACTAGCATTGTTTGCAATAGCTTGCATAGCTGAGCATAATATGGGCTGATATATTTATGCTAATTCTGCTTTGCTCTTACATCAAAGGCTTTTAAGACAAAACTCTCCATAAATACAACAGTGTCACCACTGGGCACTCTTTCTATTTCAATGTGCAGTGAAAATGATAAGGCTTAAAGCAGGATGTTGCCATAACCAGAGATGCTGCCACTAAGTTAAAATAAACTGGTTTAATAAAACTATTTAAGCTAAAATAACTGCTGGAAAATACATGGAGGTATGAACATCTGGAAAGCAGGAAAGCAACCTAGAAGCTATACTTATATACTAACCCTGTAATGGATGCCTGGATCTCACTTGGAGCTGGATAGATACCTCTTTGAAAGAAAAAACTTTAGAAAGAATTTTGCTTATTTTTATCCATCACTGTTACATTTCCTACCCAGTAGCAGTAATCCACCCTCAGTGATGCTTCTGGGTTAAATACTGCCCTATAGATACCTCACAATGATGAAAATTCTGATTTCTTTCAACAGGCTGCATAAATGCACAAGAAAGCCCAGAAATTAAATTCCCCTTTCTTCCAAAGAGACAGTAAAAACCAAAATAAAATGTCTTATTACTTAGAGCAATACTACAGGCTGTGTTTGTAAAAAGTGGAAAAAGTGGAAATCAGTTCTGTTTTCTTTGGACTCCTGTGTTGCTTAGACAGCATTGTGCCCTTTGCAATAATTTCAGTTGTTCATTTAAAGAAAACAAACAAAACAACAGAGAAGGGCCTAAAAATTATTATAAGTAATATAGTATTTTACTAGATTTGTAGCCTTATGTAAGTATTTCTATTTCAGTGTGCATTTTATGAGAATGATGTTCTAAACACTTCACAATGTTTCAGGAAACCCTTACTGCTTGTTCATCAGCCAGTGTCAATGGTCTCAAATCTAAACTGCTTCTATACTTTTAATTCTGCATCTCTCCATAACTATAATGTTTTAAATTTACAGGCTCCTCCTTACAACAAGGCCACAATTCCCAGTTTATCCTGTGGTTTCCTGAGCCTATGCAGTTTTCCTAGGATCTTTTATGCACTTTTAGAGATCAACACAATCCCCTTCTTCAATACAAGATACTTGTCTCTGGTGTTCAGTTACATTTCAGAGGTTCTTCAAACCCTGATACAGGTCCCTGCTGTACCAAATCCCACCTCCCTGGTCCCTTTTCTCTGGAAAAAGGAAGGTTTTTACTTCTCTCCTACTTCTGCAAATGCAGTAACTCCTGCTCAGCTCTGATGGAAGGAACAGTGCTATCTACACTTTTCCTTTCTTTTCTACTGATAGGAAAAGCTAGCAACTCATCTTCTTGCTCCTGGTAGAGGTCCTTCACAGCCATGCTTGGATTTGACATCCTGGTAAACCACCTTTTTCACCTTTCTTTCCGGGTAGTAGCACTTCCAGTGTGTGGGGAAAAGAAAAGTTAATAGGGGGTTCACTGCTGCAAAGTGGGGGAAAACAGAGGGAGGCAGAACAACAGGATAATTTCAATTATGAAGCTCAGCAAAAAATGTTTTAAATGGAAAACTTTTCATTTTAGTTCCCATCTCAACTCCATGGTAATTTTTAACAAGCCCACTTTCAGAATGAGACATATTTTAAGCCGCCAAAATCTTTATGGCAATAGGTTCCATAGAAATCAAGCACTTGCAGAAAAGTAAATAAAAATCTATCCACAAAAATGTGGAGATACACCTGCAAAACACCTTCCTTCTAAGTATTATCACCAACACATCACCTCGCTAGCAGGACTTTTAGGCTCCATCACCCACGTGGTCCCCCCAAAAACACTGCCAAATCTCAGAAGCACAAGTCTCATCAGTAATCAGGCAGCTGGGAAACAGCTCAGTAACTTCTGTAGCATCCCTCACCAAAAAAATTATAGTTATTAACTCACCTACAGAACATACATCTTGATAGCAGTATTTTCAAAATGCCAATTCCGAGCCATTTGTCATGGCTGAGAATGAGAAGTGAGATAAATTCAACATAGTTCTAAGTCCTTTAAATGTTTGAAAACTTTGTTAAAGCACTCTACCGCAGCATAGCAGTGCAGCTATGGGATTAGACTTGGTTGTAATTACACTATGGAGTAAGCCCTGAAACATAAACCTGGCTTAGAAGAACTTTTTATCTTGGAAATACTAAGAAATCAAGCCAAATTTAAACGGATAAAGTGCAAGTATTGATTTTCAAAATGAATGTTTATATTAAATGTGCAGTGTGCCTAGCAACACAGGCTTGTAGTCAAAGACTTAAGGACCCATGACCAGAAGACTTCTGTAGGTTCATCTCCTTCATAGCTACTGCTGCATGGCAACATCAAGCTGAGCCTTCGAAGTTCATCAGCACTGAAACATACACACCTAAAATGACATATTCTGTGGGGAAACAGAGTCTCTGCTCACCATTTAACTGGCAGCAGTACTCATAAAACCTTGGGTAGCTGATATTTAAGCTTAGATCTCACCACAAAGCACATGTTCCTCTGCCAGTACTTTTTCCCTCAACTAATATATTGAGCATACTTCTCAGCTCTTCTGTCTGCCTACAAGGCCTCAGTTATGGCCTGAACATCAAACCAAGTCAAAACCTGGACAATTTCCTCATCTCCCATATGACTTCTATGGCTGCCCATCTCCCCTGTTTCACTTCTATGGAAGGGAACCGTGAAAAATCTGGAGTGATCATGAGAATGTGGGATAGAGGCCATGTTCAGGGAAAGAGGCTCCATGGGCACACCCTGAGCACCCATGCCACCTAGCATAAGTGAAGTTCTCATTTCTACTAAAAGACATGAGCAAGCAACTAAGACTAATGATAATTCCCAAACTGTAGGAAAACCAGGGATCTCCTCTCTTTAGTCATCCACACTGTCTCATCCAGCAGGTACCTGCCAGACCTCAAAATACAGTCAGAGCTGGGGAGAATGACAAAGAAAACATGTCCTCCACTAGATTTGGAGTCCAGACTGGAAGCAGCCTTCCAGGGCAGGTACTCCAAGTACCAGGCTGTACCTTGTATTATACAAATGTCTCCAATGTGGGTGTCAAGGGTTCCAGACCATTTCCAGGAGTGCCAGTGACAGGATAAGGAGCCAGAAACAAAAACAGAGGAAGTTCTACCTCAACATGAGGAAGAACTTCCTTACATTTAGGGTGGCAGAACAGGCTGCCCAGGGAGGTTGTGAAGTCTCCCTCTATGGAGACATTCAAAATCCACCTGGACACCTTCCTGTGTCACCTGCTCTAGGTGACCCTGACTTGTCAGGGGGCTTGGATGAGATGATCTCCAAGGGTTCTATGCCTAATAAGTTTGTGATTCAGCATGTAGAGACAAATCCTTTTCCAGCACTTTCTTTCTTTCCACTTTAAAACAAACAAATAAAAAAGTACTTGGAAGTTTTCTTTAAATAAAGAAAAAAGAAAAAAAACCACATAGGGTACTTGACAAGGAAATTGGGTTACTAAGCCTGATCCAGTGCAATTAAATAATTTCTAGCAAGTAGGACATTTCAGTTGAAATAGGAAGAGCAATTCAGCTCTTCTTCAGGAGGTCAGAAACCTGCCCCAGTTTGGGGACTGGGGATTTAATCCAATCTCTCATTTCTCAAAAGAGTTCAGCAATCTCTGATTTTATGTACATAAGCACTGATATCAGCTCGTTCATGTGGGAATGGCAAAAATTTACCCGACTGCCATAAAAGCCCTGAGGCCCTGAAGTATCAAGTTGCCATGTTTAGACTCTTGGTTATTGATGAAAGTTCTCTAAAACTGTTTACAATGAGAAATACATTAAAGGAACATAGTATCATAGGTAAGAACAGATTTTATGTGAGAAATAACCACAAACCCACAACGAAAACAGCTTCAATTAGACACTCCCCTGCAGTTACTCATCTTGCAAAACTCCAGAAATGTTCAAATACATGAAGACCCAAAGTAAACAAATACAGCTCAGAAAAGAAAAACAATTCCAACAATTTATGCAGTGAAAAAAACAGAAATCATAAAGAGCTATTATAAATGGGAAAAGACATCATACTTAAAATTTCCTTTCCTTTAGAGATGTATATAGTAAAAGAATCTTTAGAAAATGCTTATTTTCAAAGTTTCAACACAAAGCTTAATAGCACCTTCCTGAAGCTCCTTACATGTTGTGAAAATATATTTGAAAGAAATAGTGCCTAAGCATACAGAGTATTTCTTATAATACTTATCAATATTTTAAAAGCAAGAACCCAGAAAGCCACCTAATTATTTATATTTAAATATTTTCTTACTTTAACAGCTCATTAGATGAAAAATTCTTTTTAAGAAATTCTGTACATGAACACAAGCATTTAATCTTTAGAAATAAATATTAAAATAAAGCTAATTAACGTCTGCTACTGATATTAAAAACTTACAAGGCCACCTTTAAGAGGCACTACAGTAGGCACAATTAAAAATTAGTATGGTAAAATGAGTACCATTAGAAAAGTAATGTTCAGCCAGCAGGATAACAATAGAGCGGCCTAATTCTGACAAATGCAGACTTTGAGCTGCTCTTCTGATTAGCTGTGGGGTCTTGTTTGTCAAAACCCTTTGCATTAAACAGCCTTTTCTGTAACATGAGATACTACTGAAGTAAGGTCAGCCTGGCTATTTAAAAATAATGTCTACAAATTAATTGCCATCAGTTAACAATTTCTAAGCATTACAACTCAACATTAAATATTGCATTTTTTTTTCTAAAATAAACACACTATAAAAGTTTTGACTATGTAAAAACAAATAAAATCTTTTAAAAATTATATTTGGAAAAAAAACCCAACAAAAACAAACCATACACGATTTACAGCAGTGTTCAAGGGCACTGCAACCTTCAGAGCAACTCCATGAATCATTTCTTTCATTTTTGAATGGGAAAATTATGTTTTTCTCTAGATAAGAAGACATTTTCCCATATTACAGGATAGTTCATTCCTCTTTTCTCCAACCTAAAGGTACACCTTGTATGTCTAAAGGTACACCTTGTTAGACGTCAAGAAAGAAAACTGAAGGCATGCATAACATTACGTCTTGAAGATGTATCTGTATATTACAGAGTTCTTCAAGCAGATGGTTGAACATACCAGTTTTGGCACTGGAATACAATGCATTAGGTCTTCATTGCTGTGATGCTGTTGCAATTAATGATTATATCGGTATAACTCAACAGAAGTGCTACACTTGTACATGGTCACACGCCTGCGTGTGCAACCCCTCAGACTCATATGAGCATTGACTACAGATGTTGAGGTGTTTGCTGTTAGAACACACTGAGTAGATTTTCTTCTTGGTTGCTGCATAAATATGTGCCACAGATCTTCACAAACTGTTCACAACCTATTTAACTAGAGATGAACAACCAGATGTCAATGAGCATCCAAACTTTTGTTTAATATGCAAATTTGACACTCAAAATGGGGCTTTGTATTATTTAGTGACTCTTCACTAAAACAATACTCTTGAAAAGCCTCGTTTTAGAAACCAGACTGTCCAGATTCTTTTGAATGGTTTTTGCCTATCTGAGGGTTTTGGTGAAGTTATGATGATGATGATGCTGGATATTCTTCCTGACCACTGATTTTAAGAAACCATAAAATCCTCACCATCATAAAGAAAAAAAAAGTTATATTGAGTCATAACCACTGCATTTAATTAAATGGAGAGAGGAAGGCAGTGCATGGACTCCAAGAAAGCAAACAAAACAAACTAACTAAACAAACCCAAAACCTGGATTTGTGAGCATGGGGACAGACAAAAGAAAAGTGAGAAATGATAAGATACAGAGAGGAAGAAGAGAAATGCTATTAACCAGGCAAAAAGCAGAGAGGAGAAGGTGTTGGGAATAGAGAAAGAGGTGCTGAAGAGTGAGTTAGGAAGCAGGACTAGATTACAAGGATAGAGAAGGATTATAGGAAAAAGGAAGAGACAGCTCATGTTCTCTTCCTTATCTCCTCTCTCACAGCTCTTATGTCCTGCAGAAGGAACAGAGCTGGCATAAGGGCACTGTGGAGAAAGGTGAAGCTCTCAGTTAAGCAAAGCTCCTGCTTACCCAGACCATTTTTGAGTTGCAGGAGAGAGCTACATCTTTTCTCTCCTGCAGCCTCTGTGCCTGGGGCACACTGTCTGCTGAGCTTGGAAGGCTGGGGGCAAAGGAGCTGGCACTGGGTGGCTGGCAGGAGCATATCACAGAGGGATACCAGACTCAGAGCACCACACCCTTTCAGGATGAAAATGTATAGTGGAGTAAATGCAGCAACCAGAAATACTGACCAGTCAATTGAATGAGTGCGGAGATTTGCTGAAGACTCCTCAGTAAATTCTGTTCTTCTTTTTGGCAACGCTTCAGACCCCTTTCACATGCTGACTGCGTGACCAGATACACATTAGGCTTGTCCCTGGGGAGTCCTGAACTAAGGATGCTCTCTACCACAGGTGTCATAGACTACTTATTGCTTAGAAAATCTGCTTAAACTACTCCATTCTTGCCCTCCCTGAGAGTATCAGACTACCCCAAGATTGCTATATATCCATTTTCCTCTAAGCTATGTGATACACAGCCACACTTATAGATCTCTCCTCTTCTGTAAACAAAAGTAAATCTCCAAACTGAAAGTTAAATACAGGATTGATACTGGCTGCCCAAAGTAACATACAAACCTCATCCCAAACCCAGCAAGTGGATAGAGGTATGCCAAACTTGTATCTGCTGCTTTATCTTCATTAAGAGTATCAGCAAAGTTTTAAAGTAGTTGATTGAAACTACTTAACCCTGCATGGCAGGGTTAAGATGCCTAAAGCAGACAAATAATGGGACATGGAAACCAAGGTGCCAAGCCTCAAATGAGGACACACGGTGTCTGTTTTTTCATCTGCTCACACCTGCTTCATAAAGGTAGCATCTCCTGCCCAGCTGCTCTGGCAGCACACCATCCCCACCACTGCTGGGAAACGGGGTCCCTCCACTGAAGATGTCCCTCAGTCCCAGTTCCAGCCCATCACTGATCTGGACTGGTTTTAAGGCATTCTGTAAGTTAATGAAAAGGGAGGGCTGCCTGTGTCACCCTCAGCTAGGACAGAATGCTGTTTTCATTATAAATCACAAATCCAATTTTTTCTATTGACAAAATGAGCAATATATTTCCAACAAAACTACAGAACTACTGGAGCATCTGTGTGAACACAAAATATTGAATCCCATTTCTAAGGTGGCAGAAATAAATCCCATGCAGCACGACATGAGGAAAGAAAAAATATGAAATGTGACTGTAAAAATAGTGTAGGTTAACTTGTGATCACAAAAATTAACAAAGATCTTTGAATGTTCCTGGTGTCAGTCCATGGCACAGCTAAAACGGTTTTGCTTCCTTAATTGCATACTATGTATGAAACCCCTTCAAAAATTCTCTCCCAAATTTGCCCTAAACCAGGACAAATACATATCTGTAATTTCAAATTCCCAATTCCCCAGCTAACATAAATGGCTTCTGAGATGACTTTCCACATTCAGGGAGCAGATTTTTACCCTTAAATTAGCTATGTGTACTCTCAGACTTAGCATTTTGCCTTGAAATTAAAAAGCAGCGATAATTGTTAATTTAAGACCCCACACAATGCAAATTTATGTTCTGGAGCCAAATATGCTGATTGGAAACAGATGAACATTAAATGCCTTTTACTGAGCAAAAGTAAAACTAAGTAATAGTGAAGTGTGTTGCTAATTTGACACATGACACATCTGACATTAATTACTGATTTTTTTCTTTGCTACAATGAAATACCGGATGTGCCTTATTAATCTTTCAAGAATTTTACAACCATTGTTACCAAGTGCCACATGTTCAGCTCCTGTCCCCTCCTGCCTTCATGGGTTTCAGTGTACTTGTACTCACCAAGGATGAAGCTACCTTTCCATTATTCCTGACAGCTTTTGTTTTGGAGCTTTAGTGACAAAAATAAAGATTTTAAGCTTTAATGCTCATCTTCTGCTCAGACCTTGAGATCAAGCTCAGAGTGTTGTGGATGGACTTGTGCCTGAGGACTGGAAAAAAGCACCCCAGCTTTCAAAATGGGCAGGAAAGAGGATACAGGGAACTACCAGCCAGACAGCCTCACCTTCCTCCCTGAGAGGGTGATGGAAGGGCTCATTCTGGAGGCCATCTCTATCTCCACATGGATGACAATGTGCTCAGGAGTACCAGTTTATTTCCTCACTAGTATCTGTTTAATACCTCACTAAAAGTAAATCATGCTTGACCGACTTGATTGCCTTCTGTGATGTAACAATTACCAGGATGCATGGGGGAGAGCAGTGGATATTGCCTGCTTTGACTTCAGTAAGGCTTTTGATCCTGTCTCTCACAACATCCTCATAGGCAAACTCAGAAAGTGTGGGCTGGATACCTGGACAGTGAAGTGAATTGAGAAGAAGCTAAACAGCTGATCCCAAGGGTCATAATCAGTGGCACAGGGTCTAGTCAGAGGCCTGTCACCAGTGGTGTCCCCCAGAGTTCTATACTGGGCCCAGTACTGCTTAACTTGTTCATCAGTGATTGGATGAAGGGGCAGATGCCTCCTCAGCAAGTTCACTGATGACATCAAGCTGGGAGAAGTGTTCAATTCTGCAGAGCGCTGTGTGGTCCTTCAGAGGGACCTCAACAGTCTGGAGAGATGGGCAGAGAAGAATCTTCTGAAATTTACCAAGGGCAAATGCCAGGCCCTGCACCTGGGGAGGAAGAACTGCATGCACCAGCACAGGCTGGGCACTGACCTGCTGGAAAGCAGCTCTGCAGAGAGGGACCTGGGGGTCCTGGTGGACAACATCTGTCCAAGTGACCTGGTGGCCAAGAAGACCAGAGGTGTCCTGGGCTGCATTAGGAAGGACATTGCCAGCAGGATGAAGGAGGTGATCCTGCCCCTCTCCTCAGCCCTGGTGAGGCCACACATCTGGAGTACTGTGTGCAGTTCTGAGCTCCTCAGCAAAAGCGAGACATGGAGCTCGTGAAGCAGGTCCAGCAAAAGGCAATAAAGATGATTAAGGGACTGAAGCATCTCTCTTATGAGGAAAGACTGAGAGTTGGGCCTGTTCAGCCTTGAGAAGAAATGACTGAGAGGGGACCTCATCCAATGTCTATCAGTATCTGAAGGGAGGGTGCCAAGATGATAGATCCAGGCTCTTCTCAGAGGTGCCAAGCAAAGGAACAAGAGGCAACAGGCAGAATCTGATCCACAGAAAGTTCCACCTGAATATGAGGAAGAACTTCACCAGCAAAACTTCTTTACTGAGCACTAGAACAGATTGCCCAGAAAGGATGTAGAGTCTCACTCACTGGAGATATTCAAGAACTGTCTGGATAAAATTCTATACCATGTACTTTAGGATGACACTGCTTAAGTAGGGAGGTTGGACCAGATGACCCACTATGGTCCCTTACAACCTCATTCATTCTCTGATTTTGTGTGACTCAGTATTAGGAAGTAGTAGTAATAACTAAATAAGTAACAGAAAGCTCTGAAATATTGAGGCTACCAGTGCTTGTTTGCACTGAAGGTCTCTGTTACAAAAAGCTAACACAACCTACTGAATGGAAAAACAGTAACTAAAGTACAGGCTGGGAATAAAGGGTGGTAAAGAGCTTGGAACTACTGGAATACTTCCAAAAAGCAGCCAGGTAAGTAACAGAAACAAATAGAAAGCTCTGGAGGACTAAGGCAAGAAGTGTTCACTTGCACTGGAGGTCTCCATTGTAAAAAGCTAAAACAAATTTACTGAATGGAGCGACTGTAACCAAAGTACAGATTGGGAATAAAGGGTGAGAAAAAGCCTAGAACTACTGGAGTACTTAAAAAAAATTATTCTGCAACACATACATGGCTGCATGACTGAGGCCAGCAAGAGAAGAGAAAGCCTCAATCTTTCTGAAATGGCATTCAACTATATACTTGCAACTAAGGAATCTGCCAACTCAATGGGCTAGCAAAGGTGGAGGAAGAGAAACTCATTATCACAACATACCTCCCAAGATAGCAGAGGAGGATATAGTAAAATCATTCTGGAATTGCTCTCCTTTTATCAACCTCTAGGAAAGAAATGTGCATTTTAATTCAAAAAGGTACCTGTGAAAGTAGAATGCCAAACTCTTGTCCACACTCCAAACAGGGGAATGTAATGCTCCAGAGGATTCTGGAAAAAAAAAGACGAAAAGAATATATGAAAAAGGCATTAAAAAACCCCAAAACACAGCATAGCAATAACACTGCAGATGCATGTACGTCAGTGTTGAAGGTCATGGAAGCAGGACACCAAGGCCAGTCCATTCCAGGAGAAGGGAGGGGAAGAAGTGCAAGGCAGCCACAGCAGCAGTTGGGACTATTTCACATGAAAGGTGAGAAGAATTATGACATCAATGTGGCTGAAGCCTGGGAGCTGTGTAATAATAACAACAACTAATTAAAAGGTCATTAGGGAAGCCTCAGAACACAGGCTTGCACATGACACTGTATCTGACGTGCGAGATGAAATGCATCTCTGCTGGGGATCAATGAATAAATTTAAACAGGGCCCAAATGTCAAAATGCAATTTTTAATTCACTGATGAAAAACAAAAAAAAATTGTGATTTTAAGGTCCTGTTATAGATAAGCAAGCCATTTTGTTGTGGTTTTGGCTATTTCTAAATAAAGAAGAGAGAAAATACTGCAAAGAAAAAACCACAACTCTGTTTCTATGATAAAAATTTAGTAGGGCATGGAATCAATGTCAGCTACTTTACAAGTAGCTGAGGGAAAAATATCAATATGTAAATGTTAGTGTTATTTTAGGGCAGCTGCTAGTTGATTTTGACATGAAAATATGGAATCTACAGTGATGATGTATTTTCCTATGCTCAAAGTTAAGACTAAAGAGCAAAATATTTGTGTGTTCAAAAACCCTCTACACCTCCCTTGCTGGGAGGGATGACAGGATATGTTCCAAGCTAACAACAAAAAGCACGAGAAATCTAGTCTTTAATTTTTATAAGTCTATATGTAAAAATTTTGCTTTTTTTTCCCCTTAGTCTCTTTCCCTTTTCTAAAATATTTATTTTAGACAATGCTTTTTAAAACCATGGCAGTATTGTATTTAGAAAACACTACTCCTGTCTAGTCTCAATCAATACATCTTTCATTTCATATACCACACCTTCTCCTTTTTCTCCACAAAACTATTACCTACTCTTTGGAATTTTAAACCATGCAGAAGTCCATGCAGAAAAAACCCCAAGCTTTTATATTTTGTGTAAATATAACCTGCTAAAAAATATTGCAAATATCTTCACAATAAATTGACTGACAGAAAAGCACATGATTTTAAATTTTTGAGATAATTATTTTCCTGTAATTAAGCATTTGTGTATGCAAAAGGCAAGGGAAAAATAAGTCAGTGTATTTCTTGGGGAGGAAAACACCTCTGCTGTGGGACGCAGTTTTCTACATATCTTTTTATGTGGAATAAAAGGCAGTGATGGAGGAAGGGGAGAAATGCCAGGCTAAGGAAGACTCACTATCATAATGGCTTTTAAGAGAGCTCCAGTACACAGTCACCATGTAAGTGCATGCACAAGAGTTCTCAGCTTCCCGTACCAAGAATACACTTTTAATTTCTAATTGATACAAGTATTTAGACATAATGACTAACATACATGTGGTTTATTCCAACAGTAGTAATTCAAACAGACACATTTATGATATGAATGTCAGTGTGAGCTACATCGTGAAATATGTTGTTTAGTGAACACCAGTGTACACTAAGTTAAGAATGTATAGCCTATTTTACCTTCTAAGTGTTACAAAAAGTGGAAGTATTAATACTGGAATAGTTATTTTAGAGTGAGTTATTGGAATCCTCTGGTGCCACAAAAACATACTGCTCCAGATCTCAAGGATTTCCCCAGAGGGTATCCATTAAATTGTGAAACCACCAGGAAAGCACACACCACATGGACTTCACTGAGCCTGGTGCTGGACCCAGGACAGAAATGACTGAAGAAGATATACATACAAAAGTTAAACAGATAAATATTCTGTGGAGCTTTCAGTGCATGACTGGTTTCATCATTCATGCCATGGAACAAAACCCCAATGACGCTATTTAGCATCTGCAGCAGCAGTGTGCACTGACAAAACTGTCAATGAATAAAGCTTCAAGAGTAATGGGGAGGCAGACCAAGTTCTGAACTAAGTTACAGACTGTATAAATTCCTCAGTGTAACACACAATATTCTCATGCATGGGACTGTGAAGCAGCAGTGTGGACAACTCTCTGAGGACTCATGTCTCTGCCAGCAGGACAGCAAAATCAGACAGGGAGCACTGGTAGATGGAGGATGAACAGCTCAAGGCAGAACCATGTACTAATTGACTTGTTTAAGCAGATGAACTGTTCTGGTAATAGATGTCCAGTAGCACTTTATCACTCCAAGATAGTGCCCTTCAGCAACACATTTCAGGTGAATCTCTTAATCAACACAACACCCTGAATGCAGCTGAGAAGGGCCACATACACCACAGTGAGTATTTTAAATATTAACACAGAAGTGCAAGAAAAAGTAGAGGAAATGAAGAATATAGCATAAATTTCAGTAGAATTTATGAGCAAGGACTTATCAGGATAGCTAAAAGCACCAGATCCTCCTTTCCCAATTTATAATACTGTTTAGCATAAGAGGTGTCACATTCATATTTTTAAAGTTCTAATTACTCAAGCAAGTGCAACTCTTATGTTTAGCAAGCACCATGAGAGACTCCTGTCACCAAAGTTTGGTTACTCCAGCTACCTCCCAGTACGGCCCAGCTCCAATGCAGAACCCAGAAAGGCCACCAACGTTACATGCACTTGTTTTTCTCCATGAAAATATGAAAAGAAGATGATAAATAGACAAGAAATAAACAGACTCTGCTTGTCCCACTCCTTCCATGGAATTTGCAGTAGAATACCAGGCCAGCCCTGCATTGGAAGAACTAACCTACTTGTGATAAACCAATACCAAATGCTTGGCTTCCAAGAAAGCAACTTATGTCTGATAACTACTACAGTTGATTCTTAGGTGCTTTTTAATTCTCATATTCTTCCCAGATCTGGAGACCCAGGATTTAATTTCTCCTGGAGTTGTATAACTCAGATGAAAATACAGCAGTGTATGTTGCTGTATAGCTTTACACTGGATGCACAGTAGAGTTTGAAAATGTTTGTTACCATTGAGAGCTCAGTGCTTCTTCTTGGTGATGGACAGACTTGCTTCCTGCAGGCTGGCACAGTGGGGCACAGCTGCCATGGTGTGCAGTCAGCATTCCATTCCTTCTTCACTCTTTCTTAGATCTCTTTTTTCCCTTTAAGTAACTTAACAAGGCCTGTGCAAGCAGATTTGTATCATAGAATCAGAGAAGGGTTTGGGTTCGAAGGGATCTTAAGGATCATTTGTTTCCAACATCTCCACCTTGGCCAGGGATACCTTCCACTAGACCAAGTTGTCTCAAAGCCCCATCCAGCCTGTTTCACTCCAACAGGAAAGACTGATCTCTGCAATACTTTCTCTTAGGAACATTAGGCGCCCCCACAGTACTTCTCTTAAAAATCAATAATAGATATGCTGATGTAGTGCCAAACACACAGTAGCTGAGATATGTACAAAGAACTGATTGGTCACTGGCTCCTACTAGACAGGTGCAAATGGCCTCAACATGAATATTTAAAGCAACCGTCCTTATCTTTTCAGTTCTCTTTGGAGGAAAAAGAGACAGAGAGAGAAAAGTAAGAGAAAGAAAAAACAAAAAAATACTCAGTACCATTTGAGATCCAAAACAACATAAGAACAGCTAATATCAGACTTTTCAAAATCACAAAAAATCGTGACACTGAGTGGTGTACACAAAGCTGGTTTTCCCTTCTGAGTTTCAGCTAAGATTTAATCTCCTCTGTAAGGGCAGAAAATGCCTCACCTAGACAGGGAGCACCCAAACCAAGATAAAAAATTCTGGTCTATACTAAGACTGTAAAAAAAAATATTAACTTTAATTATATGGGTGTGAGCTACCACTTTCTTCTCTGAACTGACATTTCTCTGTAGCTTTTTTCTCTATAAAATCCCACACTCATTCAAATTTCTTTAAAAAAAAATCCTTCTGGAATGTCTAGAAAAACAGTCCACAATGGCTGGGCAGCTGGCATACTGCAATGGCTCATTATCCTAATTTCAACAGGAAATCTCTTATCTGCTGCTGAAACCAAGGTCAAGTGGAAAATTTTAACAACCAGTATGAGGAGATCTGTGCATCTAAAGTTAAGTTTGTAGCTAGATAAATTCTAAACATTTTTACTATTTTTTAGAAATGTATGTTTTGACCATTTGGTAAACAAAAGGATATGGAAATCATTCAGACACAAGTGATGGATGATACTTTTCAAGACAGACTGACTGACTTGGGGACAGCTGGGTACTGGCAAGACAGAAACTCTCCTATCATTTGTGGTACCAGGCCACTCCAGTAATACAACACATTTAGAAGACTCATTAAATAATATCTTCACAATGAGGTGGAGACCTTTAGAACTGAGTCATTGAAACATGAACATAACATACAAAACTACAGAAAACTCCACCTTGTTTCACCAGTGATCCTTTTAGCTGGTCCCTTGTTAGTTGAATATTCTTACAATAAGAAGCACCCATGATATGAGAAAAGCAAATCTCAGAGTCCTGTGACTGGCATTGCATATTCAAAATTTAAAAAACCCAAAGGAAGAAATGACCAAAGTGTTTGCCACGTAAGCAAGAGCCCAGTGAGGATTTTAAAATTGAGAAAGAGGCCAGCCTAACATCTGGATTTCTTATTTGAGATACATCTGAAGAATGGAAGAGACATCTGTCCCTGGATATTATCAGCAGAGGGACACATCTCATAACAAATTCTCAAAGGCATTGGCAAGGATGTATCTTCTTCAGCATGTCTTAACTCAAAAGCATGGTGTGCCCCGTGCCTGGGGTAAGCATGCAGGCACTGTAGTGAGAATTCAGGGAGTGTAGCTGATTTTTTCCATTTTTACTTGCTGGAAAACAAGGAATTTTATTCCTCAGTCTGGCTCCTCTTTAGACAACCACAACCTGAGAATTGGCAAAGCTCATCTCAGTTTAATCTCAGAGATATGAATCTTAATAAAGAATAATTAAAGCAAAGACTGTTTTGCCTCGTTGATGGAAACTGACATGAAAGAAAAATGGGATGAAATTATTATAAAACAATTTTCAGATAGGCAACAGCATGCCAACTAAATGCATCTTATGAAAAGCTAAAAAACTTATACCTCAATATACTTTCTATAGCTGCTCTCCTTTTTGCCTTCATGCAACTTCAGAGAAGTCTCATCTTTGAACATAAAAATCATAGAAATACCACAACAGGAAAAGTGAAAACCACACATGAAACTTTATTTGAACTACCTGGATGACAACAAATATTAATTAGGACACGACACACCGACATGTGTGTGGTGAGGAATGCTCTGTGCCCAAGCTGGCCAAGCTGTAAATGAGTGGAGAGGGAGCTCGAAGCTGCTGTCCATGCAGTACTGAGGAGCACACCAGGAAGTGGGAACCACAACTTGCAGAAACACAGAAAAGCTTACTTCCAATATGTTTGTCATGAGTTAAAAAAAAAAAAAAAAAAAAAGTTAAAACACCTCCTAAACATCTTTCTTTGCAAAAATATGAATCTCACTGCTTTTTTGAAAAAAAAAAAATCCCCCAAAAAACCCACAAACATAATAGAGGGAAAAAAAAAACCCAAACAAACCTCAAACAATCAAGGCAGTGACACACCCACAAAAAAAAAAAAAAATTGAAATGTTTAAGAGAATGAAATTCAATTCATCACTGAACTTTGCCTGAATGAAACATTGCAAAATTTTGCTGGCTTTGGTAACTGCCAGCAAAAGGTGATTTAAAGAGTCTGATGGTTTACATGAAATATTCATATTTGGATGTGTCAGCGATCTTGCTCAGAAAGTGTATCTGATGTTTCCCTTAATGGAATCCTCTATTTCTTCACTTGCATGGTGGTTTTTTCTGTTGATCTCAAAGGTCTTTTCCAACCTAGTTCATTCTGTGATTCTGTGTTTTGTCGGATTTTTTTTTTAATGAGTCTCACATAATTATGATTCACAAATATTGCAGGTAGTCTCTCATTCTGAGAGTTAACATTGAACAGATTTTTCAACAAATATAATTTTTTTCGGTATTGCCTAATCTACCAAAAAAGAAAACCAATCTTTGAAATAAATAACTCAAATTGGAGAGATGTAACTGGAGCACATTTGAAGCTTACTATCTTTCCCAACAGTTGAATTCAGGTACTGAAAAAGCTAGGCTTGTATCTTTTATGGAAATGCTTAATTAAGCCTAAATTCAGAAATTCTGTGTATATATTCAAGAGGTACTAAGCATGCAAAAGTCGAACTGTGACCATGAAATAGGTGCTTGGTGTCTATGGAGACCAAATTTAGCAAATCAAATTGGAATGTACAAAGTTGAAGACTGCCTTTTGAAATATTAGACTTTGTGCACTTTGGCTACATGAAGAAGGCACCATGCAAGTGGAAGGAATATAGTCCATTCCTCCTCACATCCCTGGCCCATCACCCTTGGCAGCAGATCATACATCTATTATTAACCCTTCTTGCTGAAGAGGAGGAGATGAAAACAGGACTTAGCTGCAGATGTGTTGAAAGTACCAAAAGGGGATTCTTGCATCCTGTCTACAAAAGAATCTCTTTGATTTTCATGCAGTTACCTAATTAAATTTCACTGTGCATATTAAGTTTTCGGATGTCTAGCTATTTTAAGCTCAGCCCCAAATCAAAAGAGCACACATTCATAAATGACCCTTTCACTAAAAGAAACAAGACCAAAAAAACTCAGATGAAGTTTTTTTGTAGTAAAGATATCCCTTACTCTAGACGTTTCCTCAGTTCAACCAAGGAGAAGAGATCATGAACATAACTTCTAACTAGGTCGCAAACTCTACCTGTCTGATATTTTATTCATGTACCTTGTAAAGGGATGCACATTATTTCAAGGAACAGCTCTTCATGACTGCTTCAATATTGTGTTTGGATTACTTTATTTTAGGGATGGAGAGACAGATCCAATTTCTTCAGTCAGTAAGAAATAACATAAAATCAAGTTGTCAATCTCTTGACATACTATTTGCTTTAACTTATACTCAATAGTTCCTTGATGAGTTGGTGGATTACTCTAGAGGAATTCTCAAATATACTTGCAAGAAGAAAATTAATCATCCAAAGTCTAAATTAGCCATTCAGAATTTATACATATATTAGATGATATTTAATGGTCATAACATTTTTAGAATATATATACAGAATAACTATGTGTGAATTTTCAGCTCTGAGATAGTGGATATCTTAAAAAGTTGCATGAGAATTCATGAAGTGCTACAGCTCTTTGCTCATTAACCTGGATGTTTAAGCATGCCTGATCCTGCTCCTCAGGATCTTTACAATCTGATGTCTTCTTTTAGGCCAGCATTTGTTACATCTGATTCACTAAGATTCAGAAATTCTATATTGAAATTTTCTTTTGTCTCCTGTAGCTAGAATGTTGGATATCAACACCACACTCAGTGCTGCTGAGAAAGACAAGGGCCTTAGCAGAGGTTAAAAGCAGGCTCTGGGAACTGAGCCAGTCTCCAAATGTTCTTTGCTCAGTTAAAATGTGTTTGGGTTTGCTGTGAGAGTATACAGTACCTGGATAGAAACTCTTGAAATACCAGGGGCAACCTAATATAAAAAAAATTAGGGAAGCAGCAGAAGAAACTATTTAAGAGCCATTTTTCCACTTAATTTGCTAACAGAATGTGACTTGCACATAGATACTGGACCTGGAGTAGCATCTGCCTTTTTGGGTTGGATGTTTGCATTTGACTGCAGAATATTTCCTTTCATACTGGACAATACATTTTAAGTTCTTTAAGAAAAAAAGTCAGGATCAAGTCTTGCTGATGGGTATAGTTGTAAAAATGAACATCATGAGAGACAAAAGCATTTAAGCTATGAATTAACATTTGCTTTTTTTCTTTTCTACTATCATACATAGATTTTGATGTGACATCATACTACGGTGAAAGCTATAGCTTGAAAATGCTACTATTTGGGAGATGCCATGCAAAAAAGTTGAAAAAGGAAAGAAATTAAGGTCAGTTGACATGAAAAAAGAAACCAGTCTCAGGGTACTCATGGGATGCAACACAGAAAAGAGTTTTTCCTGTAGACATGCTGCCTGGAGCAGCACAGACTGCCCACTGCCAGAGCCAGTTGAGGAGCTGGTTGCACAGCAAGAGAGGGTGAGGGTACTCTGTTTGCTCAGTCATGAAAAGAGAGAGCTACAGGGAGACCTACCTGCTACTGCCTGATGGGAGGGGACACAGACTGTCCTCACAGGTACACAGGGAGGAAGGGGAGCTTCAGATCTGCAACTTGGGATATTACAACCTTACACAGGGGAGAAAACGTTTTATTTTCAGGGAAGTGAAACACTGAAACAGAAGTCCACAATGTCTGCTGGACTTTCACCCTTGGAGATACTCAAAAGTATATCCTGAGCATGGCCCTGAGCAACCTGATCAGATGGGATTCAGGCTGGCCAGCAGGGTGGACTAAGTGATCTCTGCAAGTCCCCTCCAACCTATATGATTCTCTGATCTCGCCACCTAATTTCAGTGGTGCCAAAAATCAAGTGTTTCTTTCTCTCATCCACTCCTCAGCAGCAGATGATCCAGACATGGAAGACAGAATAATAAATAAGTACATGTTTAAATTCATCACCATCTATATCCACCTCTTTTCATTTCTCCATGCTTGAAAGACTGGAATATTTGCTCTTCAGTATGCACCAGGCATTTCCTCTGCTCTTTTGCTTTTTGCATCTCTTGGTGATTTATTTTCCAACAGCAAACAAAACAGGATGATTTGAGAAAATCAAGAAAACATGAGGAAGAGAACAAGAACTATGTAGAGAAAGAAAAGCATCATCTCTTCCTTTTTAGCAGCAGGCACCTGGAATTTATTCAGCAAGGCATTGACTTAACAGGCAGTGCTGTGCAGGACTCTTTATGTACAGCATGAAGGAATCATTTCAGGAAAGGGGGAGAGAAGGATAAAAAGATGCTAATGCTAGTGTTTAACTGTGAGTAGAGGCTAAACAGAGGGCTGATGGGCTGTGCCATTCTGTGCAAGCTTGGATGTCATGCTGAAAACATGCCCCAAATTCCTTGTATTGGTGATACAGATATGTAGGGGCACATGGGGACACATGTGATATACTGGAACAAAAATCAAGTGACAGGTATAATAAATGTTGCTATTTAGAAATTGTCTAATCAAAGGAGATGTTCTGATGCCCTAAAATGTATATTAGGCAGGAAAATTGCTGAAAGTACTCCATAAAGTTCTATGGTACATATTACATGGACTGAATTAGCCAGTTCAATAACAATGTGATCTGCTCCTTGCAGCTCACTGAAGACCATGTTGAGGCAGAACCGTGCAATGATTTTGTCAAAAGAAAATAGAATATAAGCAATATTGTGTTAGGCTGTTTGACTCTTCACAGTGTTTCTGCCAACAGTACAAGCAAAAACACACCAATATTTGCAGTGATACAGCTCAGTACCAGTATTCCCAGCAGACACTGAGAAACAGAGATCACTGAATTAATTTTTTCTGTTTAGTGAAAGTAAATAATGGCATTAGTGGAGACTGACAGAGGACAAACAAACTAAAACAACTCAGCAAACCCACACAAAACCTGGGCAATTAAGCTCCCATTTTTCACAGTAAGGGTGCCTGGAATCTCAACACTCCAAAACATGTGACACTTCCCCCATTCAATTTTCCTTAAATCAGCTCTTTTTCTTCACCATACCCACCAAACATAAACCAAACAAAAATTTTGAAAGCATCCATTTTAAAAGATAAGCACAGCTCCATAATGAAGCTGCTGAAATCAAAGCCCAACCCTCTGGTACTTTGTCACACGGCTCCCAGGAAATGCTGCTAGAGACATTAAGAAGCTCAGTGGATGCTCATCTCCAGGATGTTCAGTGCAAGACAGAGCCTGGATTCACAGCTATCTAATCTGCTAGTTACTAATGCAGAGAGCAAACTTTGTGCTCACCACCAGTGAGCCTCCAAATGGCTTTGCACTGCAGATGCTCTCCATACTGGATGTAAGCCATGGTACTACAAATGTGGTTTATGGTTGGTGAGGTTTCCAGACAGTGTCTCTGCACTGCCAACAGTCTCTTCTTCAGTTCATTTTCACATCTTATTGTCTACAGTGTCATTATCCAGTCTATTACACCAGCATACCAGGAACCTGCTGCACAGCAGTACTTATGAGGGTAGAAATGTTTTACTTTAAATATTTCCTATGAAAGAATAAATACATACAGCTCCCACCTTTGCATTTTTGCTTTCAGGATCCAAGCATTATTAATAACTCTTTTGATAAGGAAACTATTATTGCTTTTACATAATAAAAGGTGTTGCTAAAGATTAATTATATATATATAATACTTACTAATTTCATAATGAACAATTTATTTGCACTTATAACCTATACCTCATCTACAAAGACAGCTGCCCTCCACTTGTCACCAGTCACATTGGTTTCATCCTACAATCCCTCTATCAAAGTTCATGGTAAAGAAATGCACAACCAATGTAAACTGCATCACTTCTGAATCACTGCTTTGTGAGTTACGGGAATGCCATAGCAGCCATAATGTATTAACTGCAAAACACTACACCTATCCCAAATTCTCCTTCAGCAAACTGCATACCTGGTGGGACCAAGCACCAGAACAGTGATAGGTGGGGTGCAGCCAAAGAAGTGCCTGCCCTTTCCAGCCCTTTCAGCTGGCCAAGATAGCTCACTTGTTGGATGAAAGCAGCTTTGAGTAGGATCACCCTGGAAGGGGCTGTGTTACAGCAGATCTCAGCAGAGCCAGCTGCTGCAGTGCTGGCTCTGTAGAGGTGCTTGCTGCTGTGACAAACTCTGGAGCAGTTCCCAGGAAGCAGGAACAGAGAGGGGCAGGACACCTCAGCCCAGCCCAATCCAGCCCAGTGGAAGTGGAGGGCACTGTTTGCACTGCAGGCCAGCTCCTGTTCCCTTGTCTGACAATGGCAAATCTCTTGGTCCCTTGGCAGTTCTGGGAACAGAATATTGTCTTGTAAAATTCTAATGCTGTTTTAATGCTACCATTATTAGCATTGTCTTCAGATAATAAAATGTTCTGTTGCAGTTGCTGTGGGCTCACAGCAGTGAATACACACTGAGTCACCCCACATTAACTTAAATAAAACAACTGAGTGAATGCATGCTCTTCAGTTAAATCTACACACACTCAAAAGTAAAAATAAGCAGATCTCCAAGGAAGAACTCACTTTCTACACAATACAAAAGAACCCTTGCTGTGTGCTTCCACAGCCTCAACAAACATGTGGCAAAAGGCTTAGTAAGACTACTCCTATTTTCTGATCTGGTAGTAGATGAGCACACAAAGCCACCCCCAAATGGTTATGTAATTAAAACATGTGCATGCCTAAACCTGGCTTTATCTGTCCTGGGACCTCCACAAGACAAGCAGAGGTGGTACCCACAAGCAGCCACTAGCACCACGTTGCCAACACAGAGCAGTTTTTGCCCCCCTCCTTTCCCTTCAAATCAGCATCTCTCAAGAAGAATAATTGCTCGGATGCTTTCTCACTACCTGTAAGAACACTCCCCTCATGTTTTGTTCAGAGGGGAACAGGAAATACCCAGAAGATTTCAAGGTGGAGCACAGGGACAGTCTAAGGCCCAGACATTCACTCTTATCACAGGACTTGCTGTGCTGCCAATTCACCATGCACTGCTGATATCAAAGCACATAAAAGCAAAGCAAACAACTGATCTGTGCTCAGACTTGTCTGTGCTTCTGTCCCTTAACTAGACAGAAGGAATAGAAACTGCATAAAGTAAGAGATTCCCTACTTAGAAATGAAACTACAAAAGGCACCGAGGCTTAAAATGAGCACACTTTTAAAAATTGTTTTACACTTCTGAAACCATCCAGCACAGTCCTCCTCACACTAAAACTACACAGCTGCCTGCAGTCATATTATTTTACACTTCCTAAAACAAAACCTCCTATGTCTAACAGTTCTAACACACGACCAGATATACTCCAACCAGGTATTATCATTTTAAAAGGATTTTGCTATTGTGCGTGCTCAAAATATTGGGCACTTGAACAACTGTCATTATAGAGCATGACATCAGTACGACATGAATTCAAAGGATGCAAATTGAGGCAAATAAAGCATTCATACCACCAAAGATACCTTAATTCTCTTTCTCTAGGAGGAGTTCTGATGTGCTCACCTGAAGTTCTTGTCCTTGCCTTACTTCTTGCAGGAACTTCTCTCTCTTCCTGTCCTGTAATTCTTTGTGGACAAGAACTAAGGAAAGGAAGTCCCCAGCTGCCTGGCAGTTTTAAGCCCAAGTTAGAAAACACAAGTAAAGAATACAAAAGTGTTCAAGGGAAGATCTACCTATAGGAAAAATAATACTAATAAAAAGCCTTTTTTTTTTTTACCACAGAGTATATCTGAGGGGGACAGTTTCACAACTCCCCCCAAATTTTCAATCACCCCCTCTCTACCCCAAAACAACAGTGTCTAACATAAAGAAAGTTTACTTTCTAGCCTAACTGTGAGAAAAGCTGTGGACCTACATATGCAGAATGAAGGCAATACATAAAAATCTGAAGAAACAATTTTTTTTTACCCCCATATATGAATCCTTAATTTGTGCAATTGCCTGTAAAGAACAATGAACAATATTAGATAAACAGCCAGATGTCTTAAACATCATTTAAGCCCATTTTGAAGCTGTCTGGGAGGAGCTGGCAGCTGGCCACCTCGCCAGGGACCAAGGAGACAGGACACACTATCTTTTTGGAGCTTCTTTTATCCTACACCGATTTCCCCTTTTATCCCTGGCAGGTCTCTTGTTCACCTGTGCAATGCAAGCCTGGTTATCTCTGTCAGCCCAAAAGAGCACAGCCCAGCCCATGGCATCCCTCCCAGTGGCTGAATTACAGACAAAAACAGAATGTGCTTGTGTCCAAAGCATACACTGTGTGCTGCAGGTTTTGTGACTGCTTGAGCTCCCTTGGGTCCCCGTGCTTTATGTGGTAGGAAGACTCAACAGCTTCCCCAATTCTTTCTCCTTCACCTAATAGCAACAAAATGCAACAAGTCCTGTGTATGGAAACCAGCTGGAACAGCAATGCCAGAGATACTTGGGACAGCACAACATGGTGAAGAAGGTTAGCACGCTACAGTCGCCAAACACTGATGAAAGCTTATCATACTCACTAAGGAAACAAATGACTTGAAGCCCATGGACACAGGAAAAGGAGTAGGGATGTGAGAAATTTATAGGTGTTTGCTCCCAGACCCCTCCTGGCCTTGCATGGATTTCCTTCCCCTAGATGAGGCTATTGAAAGCCTTGCAGGTGACAGTCCCCTCCTTCCAGATTAGACAAGGCAGCCAGAAACAACCACTCCAGTACCAAATACAACTGGCATAAATTACAAAGTAGCATGGGGATTGAGGGAAATGCTAGTACAGTATTCCTGACCTGAAGTTTTCGCTGTTCTCACATCACTACCACCAAAGGAAGGGAGGGAAGTTTCTGGGGCAGGTTGTTACGGCAGCCCTGCACTGCCTTGCACCAAGACTGCCTGAATGGCAAAGTGCAGCATGTTTGGCTGAGGGCTAACTCCTCCTGTGAGCCACTGCTGCTTATGTGGAATCAAGATGGATATTCTTAATCACACTTCCAAACTGTTGGCATTTTCATAGTATTTGCCAAGCAAGTGAATCCTTCAAACAATACCATGCAAAAGCTACATAAACCCTCAAAATTTCAGGTCAGATAATTTGTTCTCCTCCTTAGCACCCCAGACGTTTCAAACAAGGAGAGATGCGCAGTGCACAGGGGTAGTCTTCCAGAAAAGCTGACTTTCTGGGGCTTACAGTTTATCCTCTGTAGCTCCTGGAAGGCTTATACTTCAACCATGTGAAAATGCTATCACTTATTATTACACTATATTTCATGCTCAATATTTATGCCCTTTTCTCCAGTGCCAAAAGCTCACATTGATACCTTAAACTTTACTTTGCAAATGCAAGACTTCTATTTTTGGGATGCTTTCTTATTTTTTTCCTTTTCTTTCTTGCCCCTCCTTTCTCAGACATGAAGGCAAGCTTTAAGATTTATTCAAAAATACAAGAGCAATGCAATCTTGGCAAAAAACAAAGATGACAAAATACCCTGAGCATTAAAATATATTAAAAACACCAATTTTTTTTTATTTCACACATTCAATGCTAGAGTGATTTTTATTAGCCTACAGAACATTAAAGGCTTGTAAAGTCAGATTTACAACAGAACTTGAAACAGCCCCATCTATAGCCTATGAAGTGCTGTTATAACACAAATTCTAAGTGTCAAACTTTAGTGAGTTATGTAACCCAGCACTTCCCCTCTTTTTTAGCTGTAATCTTATATGAAAACCTGCTATCACAAAAACTGCATGACCTTGTGCTGTAAATATCTCATTATTTTATTTATCTTACTGCTGTTTTGAAAGCAAAAGTGACAAACCATGCATTAAATTGCTTATTTTGTGAACTGTTTTGAAAGCTTGAATTTCATTATGAGTTCTGGATTAAATTACATGGATAAAAGCAAAAGAATAAAATAAACCAGGAATGAGTAGGTACATCAAAAAAATCAGGTTTTTAAGCTTTATCTTGTAAAATCTATGGGAGGCAATAGTCAACAAGAAATATCTGTCAAAACCACCAATTTGGGCAGTATTTAAAATAAAGAACAGCACATTCGTTCTTCTTAGTTTCTCTTAGTTTCTTGTTATTGCTCCAGAACTTCAGCACAAAACATAGAGTATTCTGATTTTTGGGCACAGTCTTTGGGTAAATCTTTTTTGTTTTCTTCTCAGTAGCAGAACATAAAATTTAACCAGTATGAATATTTACCTAATTTTCACAGTTCACAAAGTGAACTACTGCTCTTTCTGAAGAAATTTATGTTAGTAAATACATAAGACCTACAGGCATACATACATGCATTTCTCTTGAAATACATAAAAGCATAACTTGGAGTAAAAACCACACAAAATTCTAAAGAAATCTGAAAGTGCTGCATTTTCACAGTGAAGCACCACATTCTATCAATGTTACACCTTTTTTATGTGATGTCATGAATGCACTGAAAAGATAAATATATACCATGCTGATAGTGAAAACTTTATAAAAGATCATTATTTTTTTTACATTACCTTACTAATTCTTATAAAACTGATTTTTTCCCCACTTGAATTCAGTAATATTATTTCATTCATCAGCAGTAGAAAACAAATAACTGAAATGTCAACTGTCACCATAAATACCAGTGTTGCAGGAGAAAGCTTAAAACCTGAAGAGCTAATTAGAATCATTAAGGTTAGAAAAGGCCTCTAAGATCATTGAGCCAACCTTTAACCCAGCACCACCACATTTATCACTAAGCCATATCTCCATGTGCCACATCCACACACCACACTACCAGGAATGGTGATCCCACCATCAGGATGGGAAGCCTGTTCCCAATGCTTGATCACCCTTTCAGTGAACAAATTTTCCAAATATCCAATCTAAATCCCCAGGGGGGCAACTTGGGGCTATTTCTTCTTGTCTTGTTACCTGGAAGAAGAGACTGACCTGCAGCTCATCACAAGCTCCTTTCATGTTAATTGTAGAAAGCAATGAAGTCTCCCCCTGAGCCTCCTTTTCTCCAGGCTGAACAACCCCAGCTCCCTCAGCCACTCCTCATCACATTGTGGCTCCAGACCCTTCTTTAGTTCCATTCCCCTTCTCTGGACACGCTAATTGGAAATACATACTTTTTTTTTACATTGCTTCTATATATATAGGGGTGTGTGTGTGTTTACAGTATTTATTTATAGATTTTCTTCTGAATGCCAGAAAAATCACTGCTTTCCTGCCCAGCATACTTCTCCATCTCCTGCACAGAAGGATGAAGATCTTAAGCAAAATGTTATTGTTTATAATGCAAAATATTTTATGAAGAGTAAACAGAATCTATCTCATGGATGGAGAAGATAAGAGTAAGTGGAAAATGTCAGAAATACTGTCAGAGAGTGAACTTATTCACTAAAGAAGTTATTTAGTTCCTAGATTAAAATACTGAAGAAGAAAAAGAAGGATAGATGATCACCACCCCCTCAGACCACTCAGATTCAGAGAGAGGAGAAAAAAATCACTTCTAGACTAACAAAAACTATAGGATATCAAATGTAGTCATCATATCTTGTGAAAACTCTTCATATTTTCCTCACGATGCAAATTAAATCTCCTTCTCCTCACCACAAAACCTCTTTCAAGACATTTTCTGGATCAGCTCCAAGCACAGATGAGCTAAAACTAGTAACCCGACTTATCAAACACACTGCAAAGCTGGATGCATATGTAAATGAAATATATTCACAAACAGACTAGATATGTCAGTATGTTTTTGCCATCTCTGATATAAAAATAGGTGTCAGCAAAAACGCCAGTATAAATTCTTGCAAGCCCCTACAGGAATTCTGCTGTTTTCCTCCGGATGGTTCAACCTGCACAATGACTAAGAAACTTCTCATAATTAAAGAAAAAGGGTTGGGAGGGGATCTACCCCAAACCATTTCGCTTGTTGTGTTCAAAACCTCTACCAAAACCCCCATATTTTTCACAGTAGTTGCAGAAAGTACTCCTGGGTCATCACCACTGACCCAGGGTTTGTCTCTTGTCCAAGAGGGAATGACAGAATTCCCTTCCTGTGATACTGGTGCCATCACTGGGGGTCAGGAAAGAAGTCAGGAGCCTTTAGTGGCCTAGAAGCAAACCAACAAAAATGCATCTGCTTTTAACAGCAAAAGCAATGCAAGGTGTGCTTCCACAAGCTTCACCCCACAGAGGAAAACCTCCCTGGCTTTTTCTGTTCCATGTTTTTTTGTGAGCAAGCATCACAGCTGGCATATGCAGGGGATGACGCCAAGTGCTCCTCAAACCCGCACTCCCACACCTTGGATGTGTTTGCCCGTGCTCATGCATGCATAAAACACTGTGGCAAACCGTGGCAGCCGTGACCTGAAGGAAGCACCAAGCACGGCTGGCCACCCTCCGAATCAATTTATGCAGACTGCACAGATGCTCTCCTCCAGCACCTGTGTGGGCAACAGCAGTGCACACAATGAAAAAGAAGCTCTCTCAAAAAAATTAAATCAAAAAGAAATTAAAAAAGGGAATTAAAAATGTTTCGCCTTCAGGCAGCTCTTGGTTTCTCCTCCCACGCAAAAAAAGCTAATGTGTTGCTTTTGTATGATATTATTAATCCTTATATACATAAATATAGCGATTTCATGCCTGTTCTAGAAAACTGAGAAATTGAACTGCCAAAACACACCCCACTGTATGAACAAAAGGTTGTGTTTCACTCAAGCTTCTCAATTACAACTTGTGTTTTTCTGCATTTCTTTCCCTTGCTTTCTCTCTTCCCTTCCATTTTGCCCCAGATTTCCAAATTCCAAATTTTAGTAAATTAAATTGGTAGATATTTGCTCCTGGACAAAAAAATCACTTTTTAGTCTGCAACTGCAGCAGACAGACAGGCTGCAGCCTGAGGATGCTGGATCAGCTACCAAGTGTGGAGCATTTCAAATTTAGGTCACTTGTGCTGCTCTGACCCCAGTGAACAGCAACGGCGTGTTTTTCCACACTTGACTGCTCTCCTGCTGACCTGCGTCTCGAACAAGACATGTCCCAATGCAATTTAAAGAACAAGGTCAGCACAGGAGATATTGAATGCTAAATATGCTAGGAGAGGGGCAAAGTGACTGGGAAGAAGAAATCACTTCCCCAGAGTTTGCTGATGGAGACTGAAGGCACAAACACTAAACCTGCATGGACACACATCCTTTGGTTGTGTTTGCCGTCTGCATGACTGGGATCCAAAGGGGAGATCGATGGCAGGCAGAAATTGTCACCATGTGAGGCAAAGAGGAGCTGAGCCAGCAGCACACATGATAAGAATTATCTCTGCTGGAGGCTGCTGGCTGCCGTGCCAGCACCTCGACTCAGCGCTGACAAATGCTGGGGAGAGCCGGTGCCGAGGCCAGAGCCCAGACGATAAATGCGGCACCTCGGGCGCTGAGGCTGCCAAACCAGCAGAGTACCCACCTTGCTGCAAATGAGCCAACCCCGCCACGTTCAAGAGAAGAATAAGAAGTCCTTGAGGAAGTTAGCTGCTTGCTGCAGGAAGGTGGGAAATGTAGCCAGGTCCTGTGGTAGTGAAGGTGAAAGGAAGAGCTTCCCGTGGGGCTCTTCTATTTGCTGGAGGGTTGGAACAGGAGACAGGACAAGCTGCAACGGCACCTTTGTAACAACACCTCCTCAAACTGCTTTCTAGTTGTTGGGCTTAATGTTTGTGTTTATTCTCCTGTAGTTCTTAAAAAAAATTATACACTTGGCAAAACACAACAACTGTTTATACAGAAGAATGGTTCCTGAATAACTCTGGTGTTTAACTACGCATGAATTCAAAGGGGAAAAGCTTAATGGACAGCAATATGAGATATTTTAGCTTGCCCCTAACTCTTATTCTAATGGTTCAAAATTGCAATTCACTCCCACCCCGTGGATATCCTCAAGCACAATCAGCATGGGCAGTCCAAAGGAAGGTAACCTGGAAGGAACTTTATCCACTGGCTATAGGCTTAGACAAAGATTAACAGAGGGATCAACCAAAGAAGTAACACCTACTGCATACTCACTAGCAAATAAAGCAGCCAAGCTTGTCACTAGGCACTGCAAAAGACTCCCAAAGGGGAAAACCAATCTGGACAGATTCTAGTAGAAGGAGAAACATTGTTTTAATGAGTTTTGGATAAATGCATGGTTTACTGATACTTTACCCACAGGATAAAATAGTGTGGCCAGCAAGACTAGAACAGTGTTCTCCTGTACTTGGCATTAGTGAGGCTGAATCTTGAATCCTGTGTCCAGTTTGGGGCCTTCCACTACAAGAAAGATGCTGAGATGTTGGAGCGTGTCCAGAGAAGGGCAAAGGAGCTGGTGAAGGGTGTGGAGCACAAGTATTATAAGGAGCAGATGAGGGAGCTGAGACTGTTCATCCTGCAGAAAAGGAGGCTCAGGGGAAACCTTATCACTCTCTACAATCACCTGAAAGGATCTTATAGTGAGGTGGGCTCAGTCTTTTCTCCAAGGTAACAAGCAACAGGACAAGAACAAATAGCCTCAAGTTGTACCATGGAAGGTTGAGATTGGACACTAGGAAAAAATTTTTCGTGGAAAACACTGGAACAGGCTACCCACGGAAAGGGTTGAGTGGACTTAGGTAAACCGTGGAGATGTGGTGCTTAGGGACATGATTTAATGGTGGCCTTGGCAATGCTGGGTTAAGGGTTGAACTTGGTGATACTGTATCTCCTTTCCAACTGAAGCGATTACCTGATTCTCAGTTTTAAAGCATAGAACAAGAAGATGCACCAGAATAGATCCAGCTTGGGGGAAAGAAATCCCCACACTTTATGTAGATGGAGATACATTACATGAAAGAGCTGAGAATGAAATCATAAAGGGAAGAAAAGTCAGTATCATCTCTATATTATGACAATAGAAAGCAGATCTGTCATAATAAGTAAAATTCATATTGCCTAATTTAGTTAATAGGTTTTTAGAGAAACAGCCAAGTTCATTCACAGGGTATGTTTTTTTTTTTTCACTGGTGGGAGATTTGCAGGAGAATCAGAGACAGGCATTGTTCTTATAACTTTCACACATCTAAAAGACTAATAAGCAATTAGGAATTATAGACCTTAGGAAAAGCGACTGATTTTTTCTCCAGTCCTACCTATCGAAGATTATTCTCTACCATTTCTTAGCTAATGGCTTGTAAGATCTAGAACTAGAAACCACAGCTGCTAGAGCTTTTTCCCAGTTTCTGTAGCAGACCATTCTCTAGATATATGCATCTACAAAATGAGTACTTTTATATTTTTCTCTGTTAATTCCTGATTCCTGCTATATCACCTATATTGAAAGTTTCTTTTGTACTTCAATTTTATTTCTCATATTTGTGCTTTTCTTTCCTAAAATACTTGAAATATTGTTGACAACATCCCCCAAGGTATAAAGCATCTACAACTGACTGCCTAGATGAGGTGTCCACACAGGAGAAACAGAGTTTGATGCAATGCCAACCAACATCAATAGGGATTCAACTTCAGTGGGATGAGAATCAAACCTTCAGAGCCACTACTCCCCACTGCAGTTGGGCATCTTTATATGGCCAACCATTGTGAGGCTCCCTCCCACTGTATTTCAGGCCCCTCCTGGTATTATTCCCAAGTATTTTATGGCATTATCCTTTTTGAAGTCTCTCCACAACATGCAAGTTTCATTTGGGATATATTTCTGTAAAGTTAATTGCAGATTTGCATTTTGTTTTATGTTTCTGACCTTTTTAGGTTCTTTTGAACTTCGAATATGTGTCCAGACATGTATTTTCAGCTCTTCATAATTCGAATGTCATTCATACAGCATCTGAATCCTCTTCATATGATCAGTTTAGTTTAAAAAGGACAAAAATGAAGCCTTTTGGAGAGACAATGCAGACAAGGTTCTGAAGAAACGCACAGATAAATCCTGTTTTATCACGCTCCCCATCAGATTATTTTGCTGAAGTAATTTGACTGGAAGTCCTAAAATACTGCCAGAAATGAAATAGAAACTATTTTGAAGGAAAAAAACCCTGACTACCCAGAATTAAAGTTATATAACCTTAGACTGGCTTCTTTAATAAAGCAATAGGAAGCTGCAAACTGAGGAGAAGACATTCAGTAACAGACCCATGGATCAGAGGTTATATTGCTGTATTAGAGAAAGCCAGACATGACAGAGAAGCCCACCTACTGGGAATACTAAATAACACTGCTGCTTAAAAAATAAGAAATTGCAGAAAATAATTATTTATAGAGTTACAGCTAGGTTATTTTTAGCACCTGAGGAGTTTTTTTATTTGCTAGTCTAAGAACAACGGTGCCTCTGCAAACAAAATGCAGGAAGCTGAGGAAGAAAAAGAAACAGTTTAAAGACTTGAGTTTGGAAATGGATCAATGTTTTCAATAATTTTTCTGCAGTAGACAGAGGTGATATAGGGACCATTATGGTGTGTTTATTCCAGTTGTGACAACAGCTCTGTTGTCTATCCCTTTGCTAGAATGTGAGAAAACGTGCAACTTGTGTCACTGACACCAGAAGCAAAGCCCAGTCTCATCAGGCATGGCAAATATTAATGTATAGGCAAATAAAAGCTTAGAAATATGAACAAAAATTGAATGGCTAGCCCTGCAAGCCATCTCTTTCCTGATGGGAAGTATTGCTGAGTGCACAAAGAAGTAGCAACTTCTAAGGTGTTCAGGGAAGGTAAAATAAACCAAACAACAATAATCCTGTCACGAGGACGAAGCATGCAGCTTTTGAAAAAGAGCATACAACAAAATAAAAATCCATACAATGTTCTTGGAAGTCTAAAACACTCTCCTATAAATCCAACCAGACTGTACTGCAGTAGCACAAAACTTAAGTGTCAAACAGGACACTGGCACAGGCACTGTGGGTAAGAGCACCCCACCTCAGTGGGAAGGGACAGCCCCAAGAGCTGGGTGGTGATTTACCCACGTCTTCCTTCCTGGAGAAGGAATGAGGAAAGGACAAGGCTGTCTTGTACTGGCAGTCCACAAACTGGCCCACAAATAGCCTGCACCAGGATGCTGGAAGTGGGTGTTTGGATTTGGGGCATGGAAAGAAACAAAGCAGCCTCTGCTTTCTCATTCTGTACCGCATCATGGCAGCAGGTGGCTGCTGCTCTTGGAAGGATTCAGTTTTGCCTCCCTGCATTTTTTCCTCATCTGGCAAATAGTACACTCAGAGAAAACAAAATAAGACAAACAAATAAAATAACTAACCCTCCAAAACCCAAAACCACAGCCCAAACAAAAATCCCCAAACCAAACCAAATGATTCAACATAATAAAAGAAAAAAAAAGGAAACCACCACTGCACCCCCCACAAAGCCCTCTGAAATCCATTAGATTATGGTTATTAAAAAATCACCCTAATCTATTTCAAGCTTGAAAAACTATAGGATACTGATTCACTAGCAACTGGAGATGAGAAAAGCCTCTCATATGTCCAGAAAAAACATTTAGTAGCAAAGGGATACAGAACTGGACAAGCTAAACAGGGTGCTCAGACAGGATACAAATTCTTAAACTAAATGACTGTTGTCAAAATGTATTTTTAGTAGGTAAATCCAGACAGACTTACATTTTTTTGTCTCTAGATAATTCCCCAATGTCATTGCTGCTACTAGTAAGACCTAAGGAGTAAAGCACATGAAAAAAAGCACATGAAAAAAAGGAAATTGTTCTTGCTTGATAATGTAATTCAAACTCTAAATATTTATTTACTCTTGCAGGGGAAAGGGAGCAGCTGAAGCACAGCTGGGATAACTCAGCAGCACGAGCCGCCACGCGCTCCTCCACGCCATGGCCTCGGGCTGGGCCAGGAGGCTGCAGGGGAAGGGGGAGCAGAGCCAGGCTGGAACACACAGCTGTGGTCTCAGCAGCTCCAGCTTGCACTCTCCCCCCAGCATGCAAACTCAGCCTTCAGACAGGACCTATCTTTCACCCATACTGATGAGAAGAGGCTGGGTTCCCACCCACTCCATCCCCACCAGTGCTCCTCTCCGTGCTACATCCAGCACCAGTGACCTTGGAAAGGTCCCATGGATGAGTGTCCCAACATCACCCAGAGATCTGGTCAGGAGCCCATCCCCATCTGAGATCAGCTTCCTCAGGTACCATTCCAGCACTGGTAAGTTACCTCTCTGACCTATAATGAGACCATTTTGGCCCAGCAGTACATCACCAGGATGCTGAAGACTCTGCATCTGGGCAGGAAAAGGCTACCAAGAGAAGAGGCTCGGTGATGAGGATGGCTGCAGGCACTCTCTGAAACTGAATAAGGCTGCTGGGATCTGCACTCCACTGGGAACACGGCTTTGCCTGCCTCTTGTGTGGCAGCAAGACCTTTCTCTCTCCTCTGAAAAACCTTTGGATTACACTGGTGCAACTGCTTGTAGAGGGGCAGCAAAATCAAGATAAAAAAGTGATCCAGGATAAAAATAATGTCATTTCCTCAAAAGGAGGTAGGGAAGACAGGGAGGAAAAGCATAATTTGTAGCCAAGCTCAATTGCGAGTATATTTATAACTGTGAGAAACATGCATGATTTCTGTTAGCTTAGTTCAGTTTTCCTTTAAAAATCTTAACTTTAACTACTTTGTTAAACACATATGACATGCCCTGTTCACAGCACTGGTTACTCCTTATAAATTCATACCTACACAGCATTAATCATGTTGGGAAAGAGACTGAAATCCTGGCATGAACGCAGCACCACCTTGTTTTGGTTTGGGGTGTTTCTCCCCTCGAGGTGCAGAGGAGCCCTGCAGTGCAGGAGCACTCACTGCATGTTCAGATGAGAAGATACAGCAGCCCTCAGACACAGGCTGAAGCTGCTCTGCTTCAGAGCCAACACCCTCCTGGGCTGGTGAGGCACATGAACCATCTCCATAGCAGAGACACCTGAGAATCTGTCAACTGCATTCTGCTCACAGATTTAACAGTAATCCTTGTGACCAGAAGGACTCAAAATGCCTTTTACTTTTTTCTTTTAATAAAAGCTCAGAATCTAGAACATTATGCCCAAGGTGGTGTTACAACCTAATCTAGCCTGTTGATTTCCAGATCTGTCAATTTAGTATAATTTAAAATTAAAACCTGCCTCCACACCCAAAAAGGGATTTAAGAAATTATCATGAAACAAGAAGTACAGCAAGTTGCCATAAAGCAGACTTGGGAGATTACTGTTTAGCCAATTCTGTTTTAACTCTATTTCTTGATATTTCAATCTTTTTGTCACTTATTTTCAGGCAAAAGTCTTCTTTAGTTAGCTTGCAGAATCAGTTCAGTGAGATATAATAAATAATGCTTATTTCCCATGCTAAAATTCATTTTGCTTAACTTCACTGAGTTAGGTAAAGAAGTGACAAATCCAGTTGTGTGCATTGATATGAAACAGAAAAAACATGGTACTTTCTACCGTGAATGAAGAATTGTTGCCTAAAATCCTCTGTAATGAAAAAATCATAGTTTAGCAGCACCCCAGGCATGTTCAGGCCTTGATAATCCCATGTAACTCCAGGTTTTGCCAACCTCAGCCAGAAACAAGGGCTCATGGCAGCCTTTGAGGGTGTTATGAGAACAGGTTCAAGGAACTGAGCCAACAAATTTCTCTACCACATAGGAAGTTACCTACAAAAGGAAGTGTAACAGGCATGCTCCCTACTTCTGGCAACTTTTTTTGGTAGTTTATAAATTGAGTATCATAGTACGAGTTATATAGCACTTCAACAGAACTATTCTTTTTCAAATATGCAGTTAAATGGCAGTAAACTCACTGGTCCAGCTGACAGAATTCACTGCCACTGGAAAAAATCTGTGACCACACACAAGTAAGATGATGCAGGACCTGTTAACACCCAGGACTCGAAGTGCAATTTACAGTCCATGTGCCAGGAGAATTAAGTAAGTACCCCTATGATGAGCCCCCTGCAGCTGGGGAACACAGGAGCTGCACTTAACATGGCCTTCACAAAGGGACCCCAAGGTCCAATTCCAAGAAGAAAACAAAAGGATTTAATAAGAAACACTGTAAAACCATTAAGATTAATCTGGTTCAGATATTTTTAACAGTATAAGCAAATGTGGATCCTAATAGAAATTTTGGGGGAGAAAAAAACTCCACATGTATCTAAAGGGTTTATCCTAAACATTTAGCAGTTACTTTCACAATAAGTCTTTTCATGTTTTGGTATACTAGTGCAATGTTCATGCTCTCAGAGATAGCCTGAAGGGTTTCTAAATTAGTATGTCAATGTTACCATGGTAACATAATGTACTACTAAAATGGACCACTTTTTATACAGCCACTATAATCGAGTTAGTGACCAAGCAAGTTATAAAAACTCTTGCTTCTTTGGGGCTTGGGGTTTTATTGGGCCTTTTCCTTTGTATTTGGTCCTTTTAACTATTTATGATTATTTTTACTATTCCTAGACCTTTTTAAAATACTGTTAAAAATTTGTTTTGTTTATCATGCAGGAATAGAATAACAGAAATAGAATCACCACCAGCAGCAAAACAATCAACTCTTAGGACTTGAAGTAGTTGTAGTTTCAGTTCCCAGGCATACGAAGTTTTAGTGCCCCACCTCTGGTTTTACTTTTGCAGACTGCTCACAAGCACAAGACATTCATTCCTTGTCACAACACTATTTAAAACACAGCAACATCTCACTCTCAGAGCTTCTTAAACACCAGGATCCTGCCCAAGATGGTCTCTCTGATACCCTGGGGCATGTTAAATGCACTGGATGCCCTAAAAGTCAACCTGCCATCCTTGATCAGACAATCTTCAAACTGAGACTACTCAAGTTAAAAACATTCTCATGTAAAGTTCAGTGTTCAAAAGACATCATCTTCACGGTCATCACATCCACACATACCAAAGTATCTGTCCTACATTCACACAAATTTGTTAAACACATGAGTTTCTTTGTATCTCCAAAAGAAAACCATCACCATAAATGCTCTCTATACAGTCAAGGCTCACCAACAAGGACCACTAAAGGATCCCATGTGCACAAGAAGCCACATCCATCCAGCAAGTTTTCATGCAATGGTCTTTATTCAAACAGCATCAAGTATTTGAATTAAAATCCTGAAGACTTGTTTTTGGATATTTTCTATTAAGAGACAGTATCAAATTGTATATTTTTTGTATATAAGACTACTGTAACAACCTCCTTGGGGCATTCCTGTGGTCTTGCTGTTTATAAAAAGAAAAAATAAAAAAATATTAAGATTATATGATTATGTGAACTTATTTCTGATTCTTGTATTGAAATGAAAGAAGAAAATAGAAGTCATTGATTTATGGTTGTGTCAGTAAGAGCTTGATGTATTGGTTTACAATATCACTTGCCAATAGCACTGACATTATAAGTCGATCTCTCAGTTCAATAACTTGTCAAGTTAGATACACTTTTGTTATAAAAATTAATAAAAATGTTTATTCCTCTTATTAGTGTGAGAATATATAAAATATATAAAATATCCAACTTCCCTACTTTTGGTCTGGCTGACTAGTTTTTATTCTCCTAGATAATACTGCCATTTACAGTTGAGAGGTAATTCCTAGGCATATTTGATTAATCTACTGAAACAACTTGATATAATTTATATTCCTTTCAGAAAGCTGGAGGAAAAGGAAGAAACAGTGTCCAAAGACACTGTGCAAATCCTTCCAAGACTTATAAGAGCCCACAATTGCTCCTCATCTTCCTTTGCCCCACGAAACAACAGTCAAGGAGAAAGTACCATGGGATTCCCACCCCCCTCCACGTCCAGCTTTCCAAAAAAAATCACTGGAAGATTTATATCTGGAAGATATAAAGATGAACAACCTTGAACAACACATACTATATGTATGTGTGTAGCAGCATATATATGTATGTACATACACACAATCTCTCTCTGGGTGTATATACAGTGCAACAGTTTAACTCGTGTGATTTCCAGTGTGGATGCACTTAGGTATGAGTGACTTTCTGCTGTATGGGTGGACTTTGGGTGCACTACAATCTTTCCAAAAAACAAATATGCATGAATGAGCCACCAAAGTGAAATTACACATAAAGCTCAGCTCATTGTTCATCTTCAGTCTGCTTGACTTCCTAACTTCAAATGGCTTGTTTAACAGAATTGTCCAGTCTGCAATACACTGCAATGATTTGTGTGTGTGGCTTCCTCTTCTGCTGATTACAGCTTTTAGGCTATAGCTAAAACAAAAAGTGGCTCAGGGATTTTTCACATGCAGCACTGAACACATACCTGAGAAAAAAGTTAAAAATACCATAATCTTATCTTATTCCCTAAAAGGTACAAAAGCACTACATCTGCAAGTGCTCCAAATGTCACAAAAAAACAAGTTCAAAGGCATTAGCAATTGTACATTCCCCTATTATGTTGTAAAAGATGCAGTGTGAAAAATCCTTTAGGATAATCTTCTCTGAATCATTAATTCCCTTCTATTTACATGAGAAAAGAAACACCAGATCTTTTTATGAAGTTTGTCACAAAAGTCACAGCCCAGGGTACTTCTCACTAAACACTGAGGCCTTAAAACCTGGTCTTTTTCCAACTGTTTTGAAGGACAGATCCTTAATTTAGGATTTTTCCATTTACATCATTAGATAAAATAATCCTCCCTCACTCCAGAAGTCATAACAGCTGCATCTTAATTGGAAAGAAAAACCAATAAGGACCAGAACCAACAACTGTTACTGCAAACTAGTGGTTCTGAATGCCAAGCAGCTGCCTTTCTGCCAAAAAACAATACATGACTTGTAAAAGTAAGGTGCTTGAAAATAAATCAAATACCAAAACTAAGCTACTGCTAACGAGGACATTGTATTTTGGTGATAAAAATGCATGAGACACCAGCCAATTTCAAGCTGCAATCACTTGAACATAATCCTTACACCTAAGACATCATTTATAGGAAATAATTTGAAACACCAACTGTAGAACTTATGACTTAATAGGATGCCAACTGCTAAAACAATTCACACACCTGGTTGTTTTTAGTGTGTGAACTGATAGGGCTGTGTAAAACTTAAAGTTATTTTCAATGATGACTGCACTGAGAGCATTCCTGTCCTTTAAGGGTGGAGAGCACTTCTGGATCTTCATCATCAGATCATCATCATCAGACCTCTCATGTAATGTCCCTTCACTGAACAACTGTCTTCCTTAAAACACCAAAGTTTTACCAGAAAATTTCACTGCTTGTCACAAGAATGTTTAAAATAGACTGTCTTCTCTTGTAGAGGGCAATATTTATGTACATGGCAAAAAAATAAAACTGCTGTAACAGAGCTGTGAATTTGCAAGGGGAGCACACTACAAGACCAGGTCCTTCTCCATCACCTTGGCTGTCAGGTGGAAAGAAGGACAGGGGCTTCTGGGCTGCAACCCCACCGTGCTCCTCACTCCCCCTCTCCTCTACCTGCTGCAAAAACAGTCTGTGAGTAAGGAAAAAAAAAATCCCATTTTGAAGTGTTTTGCAGTTGCTTAGCAACTAGTACCAAACCTTATAAGATTTCAGTCAATGGACTGGCACACCCACCTCTCCTCATGCAGACAAGTACATGAGGAACACACCAGCTCAGCCCCAGGATGGCCACAACCCCAACAGCAGCATGTCCCTGCTAATCTTTCAAACCAGCTTCCAGCTGCTGCTTTCTAACATATTCCAAAACCCCCAGAATCACAGAGAGGCACAGCAAAATGCCCATGTGCTGGTTATGGGATGATTTGAAATTCTGAAGATGCCAGCTACACCCTTTCCTCAATTATCACACATATATAAACCATGACTGCCTTAAAAAGCAGTTGAGATTGAAAACCTGTTCCTGAACTTGCCCTCCTGTGGTAGAGACAAGGTTTCTTCCCAACCCATGAAATGTATAGGCATTGAGCATTACAGGCAATTCCCACACCCGTTATCAGTTTCAGTGGGAAGCACTGGCCAAATTGCACAAAACTTTTAGCCTTTGTGATCACACACCATTGTCATGCCAAATGCTTTCAGATTTAAAAGCTTTATATGTATAAAGATACATATGTATGTGAGGATACACAGATTTTGATGAGGAACAAAGATTCCACTCCTCTGTAAACTGCCTATACAGATGCATACAAACTATACTGAAAAAACCATTTCATTTTAAAAAAATGCTTCATTCCACAGAGGAGTACATATGGAGGGAAAAAAAAAAAAACACACCACACTACAGTGCAACAAGTTTGACATTATCAGTATAGGAACCGCTGCTAACTACAAGTAAAAATTTATGCTGGAAATGAAACCATTTGTAACCAGTACAGGAGTTAGGTTCAGAAACAGCTTTCCAAGCACAGCAATGCAGCCAACAAACTGCAGCCACATAAAAGCCATGTATCCTGTCCCCTCCAAGGCTGGCAGGGAGAAGGATCACCTCCACCACCCAAGCCAGTTAGAGAAGCCATACCCACAACTGTAATTCTCAGTATAACAAAACCAAAGAATATTTTCTTAATCCTTAAGAAAGGCAATGTTTGCAAATCTCTCCTAAACATCTATAGAAGTAAATGTTCAGAAGTTTTTTTTATTTCTTTCAACAGTGCCTCAGTGATTTTAATAGCTCCGCACTTCCAGGTGTTTTTATGTGAACACTGGAAAGAGAGGTAAAGGCCTCAATAAATAGGTTTGGTTGTGGGTTCTTTGGTGGTGATTGGTTTTCTTTTTCCTTTTGGTTGTTCTTTTTGTTAACAGAGTGACCTCATAGTAGCATTTCCAATTGCCTCCACTGAGAGCCAGTGCATGCAGCACAATTTTGAATAATCTGGCAAATAAAACTGACACTAAGACTTTGAGGCATCTTTTAAAAAAACCCACCACCAAACCTGAAAGAACAACAATAAAACCCCCACTGGTTTTCCTGAACGGTATTAAAGAGAGTTAATTAATGCTTGGAACCATGACATTGGTTTGACCATGTTGCTCCTCTTTTATAAATAAAGAAAAGCACTCAGTCAGTGGAAGAAAAGTGCAATAATTATTGCAATTCCTGCCTCCTGGAGGTAGGTTGCATCCCCTCTGCCAGGCCACAATGCAACCCTCAAGTCTTCCAAAATGACATGTCTCCCTTTGCTCCCACAGCCATCAGACATGCACAAATCATTTTGGGAAGCTCCAGAAAACACATACTGAGTTCCTTTAATACTTTCAATACCAAATAGCTCCATAGCAAATTGTATTTTGTTTCATTATTCTTTAAGATTTCATTTATCTTGTGTTAAATTTATACTTTATCTTCTTTCCCAGGACAATTTGCTTTTGTAACTGATGGTATTTCTCATTGCAGACAAATCCATTCACCTAGAAATGCCACTAGACTAGATTTGTTCTCTGAAATCAGTTACACCACAGCAAGTTTCTGTTGCATTACAAGCCTTTGCCTATCATCTGTACAGAAAACTCTTCCCAGCAGATATGATTCTGCAGATGCAATGCAAACACAAACACAGATCCTTCTGAAAAGATCTTTTTCTAGGTCTTAATTGAAATGTTACTAATACTCACTTTGCAAGATTGCCTGTTGATACTAGGTAAATTAAAATAACAGTGAAGCACACTGAATTTATTTAAACAGTATGAGCTTTCCCCAGGTGGAAAGGACGTAAAACAAAGCACAAAGATTACTGTTTGAAAGTAATGACGAGGTGACTGAGGATGGCATAACAGAGACAAGAAATCAAAAATTTTGGTAAAAACTGGAAGATGACAGATGTTAGGATATTTTACCAAGAGTTTCAATACTGGGTACAACAGAGAAGAAGGAACCAACAAAAGATGTAAAGTCAGATGATATGATCAAAGCCACCACTATGGTATGTGGTGATGACTGCTTTTGTTTACATCTCCATTGTTCATTATTATTATTATTATAAAAGATTAATGTGTTTAAGACGGGAAGAGAAAGATATTTCTGATTCAAGAGGATTGCAGGATTTTTACCTTAGGGAGAAATTATGAAAGTGGTTTAAGTGCTGCTTTGTCTGGAAAGATCATCACAAAGGCTCCTTAAGGCGCAAGGCTCTCAGTAGACTAACTTGACAGAAATTGCATTTCTTACACAAGGTAAGTGACCTTTATTGACAAGAAATATTGGGACACTTCAGGGGTTTAAAAAGCTCTGAAAGCAAATCAAAGATTCCAGCTGAGCAGAGGACAACTTAGAAGGGAGATAAATGCTAACCCTGTTTTCATGTACTTAAAAATTATACAGAAAAACCCCACATCTGTACAGAAATAAAGGTTTTAATCTAACTATATCAAAGGCAATACAAGCATCAAAACTTAGGTCAACTATTTAGGGACTTCAGTGTCAAGGGAGAGTACATTTAAAGAAGTACGAATCACCTCAGGTGACAGCTTATGTGAAATAATGAAATCCCCCTGGATTCCAAAACCAAGCTAAAATAATAGTAGATACAATAGGGACTGAAACAAAATTACACTTAGTATGGTTTTTCTCTTTGAGAAGGAAAAATGCAATTACTTTTTTTGAGGTTGTATCAGTTCTGCATTAGTAACTGGGCCACATGTAAAAATTTGAAATAAACCAGTAAAAATTGAAATAAACTAGTAAAAATTAACTTTGTCCCTGATTCTTAGCCTTAGCTACTTATTTTCTAAATGCAATTAACAATTTCATTTTGAAGACAAAACTCAAATGGAGTCCCCAAAGGCATCACCATAGCTGGGTTTCTCTCCTCTTTACAAAAACACTCAGAGCTTCCAGATTTTTTCCATAGCAGAGCAAGGGCACTGATGCAGTAGTGCAAGGTACAGAGTCATGTTTTGATTGATACCTCCAGGTTTCTTTCTCCAGAAAGAAACCAAAAATTGCAACAAGGTCAAGAAGTCACACCTCTGTCACAGTGCTCTACATAAAAGCTCCTGGTACAAGTCCAGCTTAGTGGGACTTGCAGTTGTTTTACCACCACTGGGTGTGGTGTGACAGAATCCTCAAACTGGCAGGCTTTGGGAAGAAACATCCTAAAAACAGAGCTCATCCAACACCTTCACACTTAATAAAAACGCCTTTCCAGCTCTGAGGAAGAGCAAGAAATTCACACCCTGGTATATGTTGAAGGCACTATTGCTAGCCCCATTTTGAAGGTCTGATACCAAGCTCCTAAAGAAAACCCAGTAAACTCCAAGCAAACTCTTCCTCAGGGAACACCATGTAAATGCTCCAAGTATCTGAACAGGAACTTCTGACAATTCCACGGTCTCTTCCCTGTGGAGTTGGGAAGGGCAGAATCATGCAAGAAGGCAATGGTCACTGTGCTGGCAGCCTGTGCCCACTCACTGCTGGCAGCGCCGAGCCAACCTCTGACTTGCAGGACTGCTTCAATAGCAGGCAATAACACGTCCCACTTCTACAGAAGAATGACACATCATACATGTGAACATTCCCAGATATATCATGAAAAGGAAATGAAAAGCAAGTTTCACACTTTTAAATATGAACAGGACTTTTTCTTGATTCAGATGGCCTAACAGTCCTTGAAACTGAAAATCACAGTAAATATGAGCATTACAGATTTGGGAAGAAAAGGGGCTGGGGGACAGAGAGAGGAAGGGATGATTAAAAACACACAGGTAAGGAGGTAAAGAAAAGCAGGGAAGGCAGACTGCAGCTGTCAGTGCAAACCCATTCATTCTTCCTGCATGTTTGTGATACCTGACAAGACAACTTCACTACCAGTGGATACTTCTAAATGATTTTCAAAAGACAACTGCATTGATCCAATAAAGTAATCTAGTCAAGTGTAAAAGGCATAACTGCTAAACTAAAATGAATGGTACAGTTCATAACAATTAAAGGGTTTATCAGATTAATTTTTGAAAATTCAACAGCAAAAAAGAGTTCCAAACTTTCTAGAAACTGTGAGTGAAGCTTGTATGTTTACCATGGAGTTAAGCAAGGTCTCAGAACCAGAGTTTGGTTTTCTTTTATCTTCAAAATGGATTTTATTATTACTGTTGTTATTTTTACAAGTACATTTCTAAGAAGTTATTTCAAGACTATGAACAAGCAGAAAAAACCAAACTCCACACCATATTTGACCACAAAGAGTCAGAAGAGAGAACTTGGCATTGTCATTTACTTAAACAAAAATCCAAATGCTTATGGGAAGAAAGATAATGTTTTTTTCAACTTTATATATATAACCTCAAGTCTGAATGGTTTGTCATTTATCTCACTTATCTTGGCCAAGATATAACCAAGAAAATCTCTTCAACCCTAAACAACATAATGGTCATAATTTAAAGAAGGGGAAGATTGACTTTAATATGGGTTGAAAAGGAGAAAGAAAACGTGTTAATACTATAAGGCAAGATTCACGGCTTTGAAGGGAGGTGATGAAGAACTGTGCAAGTGTCTCCTTTTCCCCACAAAGTATCCAATTCATGCTACAAAGGATACTCAAAGACAGCTTCCTGCAACACTAACCCCAGGATCACCTATATGGCGAGAGACTACATGTAATTTTAGCAGCCTTGTACAGCTTTCTAGTTTTCAATAACACCCTAAGACACCCAGACACAGCTGTGGGCTGCAGAAATAGGTCTGAATACCAGCAAAGCCATAATTATGCACACGTAGGACTCCAAAAAGTATTTGAAAAAATCCAAAGTATTGAGTACTCTATATAGACGCAAAGTCAGTCCAATTTTTATGTGTTTGCTGCTTAATTTGGAGCTACTTTTTTGAGGAAGAGGAGTCCAGCTGAGGGTGAACCTCCCTCTTCTGACCCAGAGCCTTTTGCTCTCTGCTTTCTCTCCTCCAGATCTCCTCCTGGATGATTTGTGCCCACTTACACTCAATGTGCACTGGAAGAAAGATGCAATTATGTATAAGTAGTGCCCAAGAGAAATCATCTAATAAAAATAAAGCTTTATTTAAAGCAATTTTATCCAGCTTTTTTTTTTTTTCTATACAGATGCAGCATATATATGGGGAAGGGAAAAAAAACCTCAATGACTACATAAAACTGTGTGACTGTGTGGCCTGTATGAAATGACACTAGATTATTTAAAATGTATACATATATAAACATCCTACTCCTCCCTTTTCCATATTTGATATTCTCCAGTTTGTCCTAGTTTTCAAGTATATTTATACTGAAGATAGAAATAGGCAGGTATATACATACTTATATATCTGTACACTCATACCTAGGGTATACCCAGCTATAAAATGTTACACTATTTGGATTGCAGAATTAACATACAGAAAAATAACTTGTGTAGAGTTGCAAGTCCTACTTGGTCTGCTGTTTGGAGACTTCTAGTAACAGAATCACAGAACAGATGAGGCTGGAAGGTACCTCTGGAGCCTGTCTAGTTCAAGCCCTTGTTGACAACAGGACCACCTAGAACAGGTTTTCCAGGACTACATCTCAGTTGGGTTCTGAAAATCTCTAAGGGTGAAGACTTCACCACCTCTTGGCTAACCTGTGTCAGCATTTGACCATCCTAAGAGTATAAAAGCATTTGCTTGCATTTACATGGAATTACCTGTTTTTCAGGCAAATGTTTGTGCCTGTTTCTTCCTTTCCTGTCATGGGGAACCACTGAGGAGGCTACATGTTCTTTACACCCTCCAAACAGGTATTGATACACACTGAAAATTCCATAATTAATTATAGTGAAAAGCACACAAAGCCAAAAAATAAGTACTATGTAGGATCCTAATGCTTCCAGAACTACTTTCCACAAAGCCAGAAGAGTAGTTATAAAAATCAATGGTAATTCAACACCAGATGGATTTAGTATCTGCAATGTTTTCTAAGAATGGATGTGTTTTAAGAGCTATAGACATGCTTTTGTTGCAAATTTAGGCTTCAGAGTTGCAAACGTAGGCTTCAGTACTTCATGCTGAAATAAAATACGAAAGTATAAGTTGTTCTGTAGCATAAGGCAAGAGAAAATACTTGTAAAAACTTTGTCTCTTCAGGGAGCTCAAAATCAGCATTGATATTAAAAAAGCATCCCAGTTTTTCTACATGTACCATAGCTCTCATCAAGTCATACTACAGATGAAGAAACCAAATCTTGTATACTTTAGCACAGAATAGGAGCATAATCTGCTCAGCTGCTTTCCTGTGAGAATTTAATGAAGGCAGTCTGAAAAACCTCCTCCCAGTGGACAGCCTGTGGCAGGATCCTTTAGGCACCCAGTGTGGCAAACATGTCAAGTGCCAGCAAAAGAAGAAGAGCAAAATAAATGTGACTTAAAGGTAGTTAAGTGCACACACAGCTAGGAAGGAGCTCTGCAGGCACCAGTGGAGCTGTCAAAATTCAGGTCAGTAACATGCCACAACTGTCTGAGACACCTTTGAAGAGCAGGAGGAGCAGAAGCAGCTCCTTGGGTCAAGCTCTTACAGAAACACAGCTGGTGTGAGGTACCTGCATGAAGGCATGACAAGAAAGGAGCCCTGTTTGCAGGAAGTGGTCAGCAAAGCTCATAAATCACTTGAGAAAGGCCTGATCTAGAGATGACAGGAAGATGAACAGAGATGCTTGCTTTCAGTAAAGAGGTAACTGGCTGAGAGAAAAAAGCAGATATGTCAGACTTGAAAAGGTCAGGGGCACAATTTGTATTTGTCAGAATGAGCTTTCCAAGCGGGAGTCAAGGATATCTTTCTCCAACAAATAAATACATAATAACTTAAAAATCAAGGATCTTTGCTAAGAGAACTTACATTGTTCACCTGTGTGCTGTCCTTGAGCACCTCTGCATAAGTTATATTTTTGGATATTGTTGTGGTTTAACTCCAGTCAGCAGCCACTTGCTCAATCTCCTGACCAGCAGGATCAGGGAGAGAATAGAAAGGGTAAAAGCTAGAAAACTCATGGGTTGAGATAAGGACAGTTAAATAGGGAAAACAAACCAAGGAATTACTTTGCTGCTTCCTATGGGCAGGCAGGTGTTCAGCCAACTCCTGAACAGCTCTCTGATGGGGAGAGCAGGGCCCCATCACATGTAACAGTGACTTGGGAAGATAAACATCATCACTCCAAACATCCACCCTTCCTCCTTCTTCCCCCACTTTGTATATTGAATATGAGTAAGGTCTGGAATATCCCTTTGGTCAGTTGGGGTCACCTGTCCTGGCTGTGCCTCCTCCCACCCTCCCATGCACCCCCAGGCCCCTCCAGTGTGGCAGCACAAAAAGCAGGAAAGGCCTTGGCTCTGTGTAAGTCCTGCTCAGTGATAACAAAAACATTTCTGTATTATCAGCTCTGTGTTCAGCACAAATTCAAAACACAACCCCATAGCAGCCACTGGGAAGAAATTCAACTACCAGAGCTGAAAGCAGCACAGATATCCACCTCCCAAAAAGGGGGAGGTGGCTTCAAAGATGTCAAAGGACCCAAGATTGAATGACAGGTAGAAACTGAAGGGCAGAAAGAGGGATTGGAGAAAGTGGGGAAAAAGAAGAGTAGATTTAAATGGGAAAATGGAGCAGACAAATTTATGGCAGCAAGGAGAGAACTGTGGTGAAGAGAAACAAGGAGCAGCAAAACACTGGGGGGTATTGACATCATATTTGGAGGTCCTCTTCTGCTGCACCCTCTATGGTACCTGTGTTTCACAGAAAATTTACAGCAATCACACAACTTCTGACAGTCTTTACCGAGTCCCTGGAGAGCTAGGGGCCAAAATAGCAACCTCTGCACTCCACAATATGGTAAACAGGGCACAGAACCATGGATAACAGGAGGGCTGATGTAACAGTAATGGAAGAGGAAGGGATATAGTTTACCACATCCCTCATACATCTTCTGACTAGACTGCTGTTGTAATGTCACAGTAGAAATACAAAGCTGCACACTCATTTCTAAATGACTGCAATGCCCAAAATATCCAATGACAATTATGACATTGAGACAGAAGGAAATCATCCTTATCCTGGTAAGTTTGTACTGTATAGACAGGAATACTTACACAGATCTTATATTTTTCACTCTTTGTAAAGAAATTTGCAGTGATGGTTTATAATCCTAAAGCACAGACTGTTCAGTCAACCTTGCAACTCACCAGTTTATGGTCACATAAAAGATAATTCATCTCTATTGTCTCCGTTTCTCCCTTCTCTAGCCTTTTTCTGCCTAGATTATCCAGGCAGGAAACATTTTGGCATAGAAACTGTATCATATTGTACTTTTGTATTATAGGCCAACACACCACATTGTATTAACATCTCTCCTTCAGTAACATTATATACAAAACCAGACCTTAAAAAAACCCACTTATATCCATGGACTCTAGAGGACCCAAAATAGATGAAAGAGCCAAATGTTCACACCACTTCAAATCTAGGTATTCACGTTTCTCTCCAGTTAAACAGCACTACTAACATGTACAAGTCTTCTCACACATTGTATCACTTTCTTACAGCATTGTTTTTATAGATTTCCTAATTAGGAAGTAGAATAACCTTTGCTTTAGTCTACCAACTTTCTTAAGCTTTTATGAAAAAAAAAAAAAAGAATTTAATAGCCTTCTTTGCCATAAATTGGGGTTTTTCTATTACATGCATTCAGGAAAGTATGGATGATACAGTAAAATTATTCTACAATACCCAACAGATAAGTAGCCAAATAAGGAGATGGCCATAGGATCATCATTAAATATTGTTTCAACTAATAAACCAATATACTACAGAAATAAGCAACAGCTACATGATGGGACACAAACGCAAATAACATCTGTTATGGAATGGACAATTAATGTTTAAAAGTTACACATATACAAATTGAGGATTGGAGTTGCAAGCTCCAGGCACTTCATGGAAAGATGCAGCAAATATTTGTGTCTACAGGTGGCCGAAGCACATCCATGAAAGATAACGTGAAATTAATCTCATTATCAGGATTATGCAGACAATAGCACTCAGGATTACTATTTGCTGGCTGTATTCTGCATTTATTCTATCAGGTCACACTTAATACTGCAGGTAGTATATTTAAGAACAATTTAAATTAATCACAACAGGAGATTAAGTGTAAAAAAAAGGAATATCCATTTTGCTTTTAATCCACCATACCATAGTGAGAACTGCAAAGAGGAGCCACTTTCACTTCCTGCTCTATAAAACATAATTCTACTCTTAACATTGCAAATGTCTGACACACAGCTGCCCAAAGCTAGACATTTCATTCATCCATTTTCTAAATCCAAATGGTTGGTCCCCAGGATAACTTGTGTTAGGCAAAGAGCCCTGCAGGAGGGGAAGGCAGGGCATGGGAAGACACATGTCCCTGAACTGGAGCAACAGCTGTCTGCACACAAGGAACATTTTGGACCCCATTAAACAGTGCTGCTGCATCTGTGCAGGAAGAGTATCACAACAATAAGGCCTTCCCAAGCTGATGCACTGAGACGACTCATCCTGCATATTCACCCAGCCCAACAGTCTTCAGATTTGAAGAATGAAATGAATGAAATGATCTTCACTCAACAAAATACAGAAAACAGGCTATTGATTTCTTGTGAACTCTCAAAGTGTTATAATAAGCATTTATAGATGGGTTATTGAATGTCTCAACCATTTAAGCAGACAGTCATTTCATCAGCAAAGTAATAACTGGAGTTGGCTCCAAAAACAGAGGAAAAGCAGAAAGGAGCTTTAGGGCACAATATCACTTTTCTTATTCTAATATAAACCTTTATGCATATATCACTGGCAGCAACTTGACTTAAAAACTGTAAGGCATGTAAGTACAAATCCTGCAAAATAAACACTGTGGTAATGCTTTAAATCCTTACGACTTTTTCTGGAGTATCTCTTTCATTGCTAACAGGCTACAAAAAAATGCATTAACCTTAAGTATCATCTTTCCCCTTCAGACTTGGTAAGGGTTTAAGTAATTCACTTATATGCACAGCAGTAAAAGGACATGATATCTTAAAAGGAAAGAGCTAGTGCAGCACTGTTTATTACAGTCACTCAGTTTACCGAAAATATCCCATCTCCAGCCAGCAGCCAAATCTGGTAATTTCTAACATTACTCTTCCAAGAGTATTTCTATTGGATTATTATGAGAATACTGGTATTCTCATTGAAAGTGTTTTCTACACAAACATATGCTAGAGTTATCTGGTAGAAAATATATATATATATATATATATATATATGTATGTATTTTTACATGTTTACCTGCATACATAAATTAAACACTTGAGATCTTGATTTTCACAACATACTTTTGTGTCTTTACCATACATCTGTGTATACACATTCATACTGTATTCCTGTTCGGAAAGAAAAGTTTCCTTTTCACATAACAAAGGACTTGGAGATTTAACTACAGGGCAACACATCAGAAATGAGAACAGTTCACAGAGGCAGATAACAAACATGCTATGCATACATCTCCTAACAAAAGAGTAATTAAGAACTTTTAGGTCAAGAAACTCACTGACAAAGCTTGAATACAAAATCTCATAGATAATAATTTGAAGTGTGTTAAATTTCCTAGAGCAATACACTGGTTATAGTTAAAATGCGCTTATAGCAACAAGGATTTCAACTTTTTAGAGTAATTCACACGAAGTGTTGCTTCAGTTTTTCTTACTTTACAGAGAAGGAAAATGAGGTTGTAACAAAACGAAGCAATAACAAAGTAGCATATTCCTTGCTGTTAAGCTATTGCAAAGTTAAATTACAGGGTTACCAGTTCTAGTTTCACAACTGTCACGTTTTCTTGTGATGCTTGCATAGATCAACACAGCTCTTTCTGGAGGCAGAATAGCTGAATAGCTGCGTGTTCATCATTTCAGCTCCAGTGGGTGGTGGTATCACCTGTATCCACCACCAAAAATATGATAACTTTTACAGCATTTTCCCAGACATACTTTATGTTGCTTACAAATAAGAATAGCCTAATACATGTAATAGAAAACATCAGCCTCTCCTCTCTTGGAAATCCACTCATCTGGACATGGTAAACATGTGATTCAGCTGAGGATATTTACCATCTACATTTCATTATTACTAACATTGATTTCAGTTACTCCTTCATGGGATGCTGTTGCAAAGGTTATAAAAACACAAATGAATTACTTAACGTAATCATCTGTTAAAAAAAGGCAGAAGCCATAAATCAGCTTATAGCATCTTTAAAACGGTTTTGGTTGGTAACTTGGGGCAATGAGGAAATATGGAACAGCTCAAGAATTACATGCCTTCACATCCTGAGTCCTCCCTGTCCAGGCTTAACTGTCACAATGCAAAAATGCCATTTTCCAAGTCAGCCTAAAGGAAAACAACTTCAAAAACAGCTCCTGGAATATGAAAAAACAACTTGCTCTTGACCAAAATAAATACCTAGTTACCTGTTTTAGTCAACATAAAAACTTCAAACCAACTGTTATATACCAGCTGGAATTAAACCTCCCAAACACTCTTCTGTCTGAATATACAATCACAAATAATAAAGAATGTGTCTTTGCTGTACCCACAGCCATATAAAGCTGGTAACTGAATAAATGCTCACATTTGAGGGTATCTACTCACAAGGTAACACAGTTGCACACCACATACTTTAAAAGGAAACAACCTAAATTTGGTGTATAAAATAGAAGAAACCTCTTCAAGGATAAGTGCAGGGGGCCGAATGAAGACTAATACCAAAATAGCTCCTGTTCCTAACACCTTTCTGATCTGACTGAGACAATCTACTCGTACCTCGGACGCATGGTGGCAGCCAGCCAGCCAGATGACTGGTGACTTAATGTACAAGTTCATGTGGGCTCTGGAGTCTGACACAGACAAGGGCATTAACTCTGAAGTCTCACCAGTCAGCCTTAATATTCAAAACTCATCAAATGAGTCACGACTACATTATGAGACTTTTTTTAATACTTTATGCTTGCTTTCTTTTGTTCTGAACTGCTTTCACTGTAGAATGTTTTCATTAAATATGCATGCTTTTTATAGGAAAAGTTGTGATCAATTGATGCATAGGTCAAGTATGAAAAAACTTAAATGAGTATGACGCTATGATAAATACTGTAATAGTCTCAGAACTGCAGATTAAAAGATTGGCATATATATATCTTGTTTCTTTCTACTGCTGAAGGCAGTTCTCATAATAAACAAGGCTTTGGGCCAAAATTTAGCCTTTGAGAACAATAAATACGTACAAAATACATGTATGTGCAAGCAAAGGATATATTGAAATCTACCAGGCTGAACAGCTTCAGTTTCATTTTGAAAGCCACTTAAAATAAAAGCCAGTAGATGAAACAAAGAATCCACCCAAACATGAAGGCTCTAGCATCTTTGTTGAAAGAACAATAGCATAATATTCCTCATCCCTCTACCTTGTTGCAAGAGAACCATCAAGATAGTTATTGCTGTGATCATATTAAATAATATTTCACAAAATTATTCTTTAAACTGATCAATATTTACAGAATTATCTTCACATGCTAATAGTTATAAATGCTCTAATTCAACTGCTCGGCAGAAAACATTCCAATAAAAGAAATATTTCTATTAGCATAACAAAAGGCAGCCAGTAAAATCACTCTCATGCACAGGCTCAAAATTTCAAATGAAAGCAATATTGTCATATAAATGCACTCTATTTTTGAACTGAACCCACTCCAATGATATGTTTTGTAATCTGATGGCTCTCCCACCCGAGTTTACATGACATTAACGAAAGCAAGATCAAATTAAACAGATGACATGATTAACAGTATTCATTTCATGCATGACTGTTTTACCGGAGAGATAAAGACCTGAAAGTAATTACCACCAAGTAAAACTCCTTCACTGACCTCTCTGCTCCCAGCTAGCAGTCCTTAAGTATTGATGCTTTGCAACAAAGACCAGTGCCTTTCATCTGTGGGCTTTCTTTTACGCTACAAGCTGAGCACCTCTCCCGTTGTATGCACGCAGTACCTCTGTATCTATGTCTGTAATGCAGCATAAAGATTACTGGGGAAACCTATCAAACCGGCAGGCAGCAACCCCGGCCGCCAATAAGCGGGAGGCACATGCAGAATCCAGCACATGCTCGCTGAGGCTCGCAGGCTGGCACCGCTGCTGAGCAGGCTGCTAATCTAATTATAGCCCTTCGCCGAGCACAGGGCTGCTGAGGCACCCGCGCAAACACAGCCCGGCAGATCACACCTTGCGCCCGCAGCATCAACGTCTGGGACAGCTGTTTGTCTGGGAGCGCCACCCTAACAGCCCTGCTTGGGTTTTTGTGGTGGTGGTGGTGGTGTTTTGCTGGGTGATTCACCTATGAGGGGGTTTGTCTCCATCTCTGAAAAGCAGGATCTATTTAGGTGTGCCCTTTGAGAAGCTGACCACTTGTAGTTTGCTAGGTCTGCTTCAAGGAGACAATAAAATGGAGCTGTTTGTTCTGCCAGTAGGAATTCTTGTTTTGAATGTACACATTTCCAGCACCACGCAGAGCAGATCTCAGCTTTTGTGTATTACAGCGAGGCTAAAACGTGGACTTCAGATCAGCGTGGCACCACACGCATGCTTTCAGCGCACAGCAGCCCTACAGAAGTCAACAGGACCCCCTCTGTCCTTTACATTTACCCGTGGGTGGACCCCAGATGATCAGAGGGCTTCTGTGTGCATTGGCACACAAAGTCCTAGCTAAGCTTTCACAAGGCTAGGGTGCAAATGCCAAGGAAATTTTTGCCATTATGCAAAACAACTTAAGTAATTTGGAAAATAATTATCATGAGCAAAGACTACTTAGATGTATGGGGAACTAACACAACCAAGTCCTACATGCTTACTTATGACTATTTTATAAATAACCCACAAAACAAAGGAATGTTATGATCCAAAGGAATGTCGTGTATTTGAAAGATGCTGGGAACTTTTACAACATCAGGTAAATAATCATGAAAAAAAGATACAGACGCTTGTTTAGTCTTCCTTGTAATACACTTTAATTAATCCTCACTCTGTTTAGCACAAACAGAAAAAAACACTCTTCAGATGTTTCCTGTTCCCACAAGGTTCATATAATCACCTAAGCTCTACACTGACCAAAAGGTTTTCAAACATCAGTGACAAGATGGAAATACACTATCAGAAAAAAACAGTTGTGGTGCCAGCTCTCTCTTGTGATATACAGTACATTTTTCATGACTGGTATTACAAAAATATCATAATGCTACAGCATTATGCATATCCAAACTACAATGCATTTTTAAGATGTTTCACAAAGTTACACATAAACCATACCCATAAACATTACACTAGCAAGATCCTGAATCCCACTGCAATAATGAGTTCCACTGTGCCCACACTGGCATTTTTCCTAATTCTTTACTCTTATCACCAGCACCATACAGTATCAGGCACAGTCCAAGAGCATGATATTAAAGTCTGTCTATAAACACTTTCTAGCTATTGTACTTCAGTACAAAAATTATATTTGATACCATGTAAAATTTTACTAATGCAACAAGATCTCAAGTGGCAACAGAGCAAGACCATATTTACTGACAATATGTAAAGTCACAGCCTTCTTAATCTGTCAACAAAATTGCTCATAAAGAGTTGCTCTGTGCTAGAAGTAAACTTCATTGCTGTAAGAATAATATTCTCAAAGATATATATGGCTAGGAATAAAAAAGAAGTTCAGGAATAATGACATGTTACTCTTTGATTCAACGTTCAGTCAACATTAACTTTTGTGTTTTGATAAAAGAAGACTGTTTTATTAAGTGTTTCTTTTTAGATTACATCACCTAAGAAGCTCATCAATTTTTATATTCTGTGTATCTTTAAAATACTGTGGAATATTCCTAGTTTCTCAGTCATACTCCTTGAAACCAGGAAACTATGTATTTAATGAAGAAAGTCAGGAGAGGTTCTAAATACAGGGGTTAAAAACTTAATTGGAAGAGTTCAAGAGGCATGTGAAAAAGAAGCACCATGGTTTGATGATGAGATCCAAAATGTTTTTTTAACGACATTTTGCTAAAGGTAGCAACAGGGGAATAAGACCAATAAAAGTCTTTACCTTTACCCTAGTCCTCTGATTATTGGGAATGCTCACATCTACTAAGTTAAAGAAAAGATGCACAAACACAAACAAAAAATAAACTCAAAGAGACTCAAATAATTCTTTTAATCTAATCCCCACTCACAAACCACCAAGGCACGTATGACACTTAAAAAAAAGGACCAAAAAAAACTGAAACAGGAATTAACCAGGCTTCAGCTGCTACGGGGCTCTCAGTTTTGGCTCCCTCCCATGCAAGCTGCTGACCCTACATGTGTGTCCCCTCTCTGCCCAGCAGCTCCCCGAGTCGTCTCTGCTTCACCCTGTTCAGCTCTAGCACGGCTCCCTGGCAGCCAGCCTCTGCCTCCTCCCACAGAGCTGCTGGCTCCAAGGGCATTCACCCACAGCCCCAGCAAGGGCTGCCCTGGCAGCACATCTCAACATACCATTGCAGCAGGCTGTTTATTCCAAGAGTTACTTTCTTTTTTAAAACATCATGATAGCAGCAGTAGTTGAAGGACCCACAAACAGCTGCAAAGGTGCATTTCAAAAAACACCTATTTGTCTCTGCAACAGAATCAATACTCACTAAACCTCTGTGCTTAGCCTTGCAGATCAGCTAGAAGAGTGCCAATGTCTGTGCCAATTTTAACACTCGCTTTTAACTATTGTGACGCTGTGCTGGGTCAGGAAGGTTTGGAGGACTACACAGCAGGGCTAACATTTAGAGTCAGTGGTCATTCACAAGAACCCACATTTGGCAATGGCAGATGGCTAAAACTCCAACTGAGGACAATGCAGAGCTCCACCAGCCTGCCCTGCCACCTGTGGTGATGGCATACGAGCACCTGGACCATCCACTGGACCTGTGACAGGATAGAGCCATCTATAGATGCACCAGCAAGAGAAGCCAAGAGAGGTTTCATAAGGACACAGTCACAAGAGAATTATCAGATTCCAGAGAACACAGGTTTCATGAGGACACAGTCACAAGAGACTGCAGCAAGTCTCTGTTGGAAATGAAGAAATTGTGAAAGGTACACAAGTTGGCCAATATTCGGCAGACTTTCATCGAAAGCAAAAGGCTGTCCCTGGCACAAGTTACCCGCCTGTGCTAAGCTTCAAGTTTCTGCTCCTCCACATGGAAACAGAAGGTCTCTACAACATTTTTAGCAATTATAAGCAAGTTAGGTTTTCTCTAGCTCAGCTCCTTGACAGAAGAATTTCAATTAAAATTTTCCAAAACCATATGGTCCGAGGCAGATGCCCATCACAGAGGGAAGGAGAGAGGAAAACCTATGAGGGTATGATGAATTCATCATATGACACTAAAACCAGCTTCCTACAGTGAAAACTGTCTAGATAGCACATTAATGAATTTTACACTTCATTTAGTCATATCTAAGTGAATTAGTAAACAGATTACTATTTTGAAACAACTTTTTACTGTATTACCACTTGTGTAAGTAATTCCATATCCAATTGTTTTAATACAAGAATATTTTAAAATTTCTGATGTCTTGCAACTGAAAAAGTTTTACTCTGGATACCACTTAAACTTTGGCTTAAAAATGTATCAAATATTGCTTGAAAACTGCTGCCTCAGTTACTTAATTAGATTTTGCAAAGCATAGTAAGCATATGGAATGAAAATGAGTTGAGTAAAATGGTTGGTGAATCAACATGCTGCATTTCTAAAGGCAATAGTGTGTATATTTCCAAGCTGTAGCCTTGAGAGGTTGAACTGAACCAATTACTCTAATGAATATTTTACTTGGCTTTATGCATTCATTAGACTTTTAGAAGTGAGTTAAACCATCCCATGGTTATGTTTACATAACATCAAAATCTTAAGATTTTTGGATGGTACTTCTGGCATTCACACAATTTAAAAGATAAGTGGTCATTTTTTTCTCCCACTATTTTTTCTACATTCCAGTTTTCCTTTCCAAATAAATTTATCTAGCATTATTTTCTTTTTCTTTTGAAGACAACAATAGATATTTGCTGAGCTCTATCCTTTCCTAGCAAGTATATGGGAAGTCTGCCAGTTGGTGGCAAACTCATCATTTATAGAGGAAAATAAAACATGATCCTAGTGTTTGCTGCATAAACTTTTCTTAGGAAGTCACTAATGTCACTAATGCCCTGAGGTTTGCACTCAGTGTGAACAAACTTATTTTCATTTTGTGTAGCACAAGAACATTTCTTGGATTGCCCAAATTGTGATTGGTAAGCAAGCAGTTACCTGTCCACATGTGTGCATTTGTCAATGCTCTCAATCATGTTTTGAAGTTGAACAGATAACCTGGAACTTCAAGCTTTTTTTTCTTTCAAATATGCTCATTATATCCATAAATGCCCCAGATATAACTCCTCTGTAAGCTTAATATCAGGCAGAGATGTCTCTATATTAATGCCAGAGACTCGCTGCAGGATGGCATGAAGTTTGATCCCTACAAACTATTTGCTATAGCATTCTTACTCACTTTTATCTAAGAATCATAGTAAAGCCAAACAAAACAATCCCCCACACCCACATTCCAAGGTACAGCACCATCCCTCTCCTCCACAGACCTACACACTAGCAGTATCTTCACTGTAGCCCTAACTGACTGAAATGATGACACCAGTCCATCACTGCCACCTCGGAGAGCCAGGGGAGGAGCAGTTCAGCTGTCAGTGAGATGTGTTTCATCCTATCGCTGATGCATGTGGCATAAAAGGATCTGAAGTGAAGACTGCAAGACGTTTGCTATGCTGAGCACTTGCACTTCAGACAAAAAATCAAAAGGGGAATAATAACATAGTACTATTCTATTCTTAAGAACACACAAGTCCTAACAAAAGGTCATGTAAAAGACTTCACGTCACCCCGAAACATGCCACCCAACACATCTCCATACCAGTGTCAGCTTTTCATTCCTTCTCAAGTTCCATCAGCTTTTCCTCCACTGCAAGGTTTTCTTCAAATCTATACCATATTTCAGCAGTCACCTCAAACTACACCAATATGCTTTGTACCTTCTTGTATTTCCACCTTATTTACTCTTCCCTCCATTTCCTTTCTTCACAGCTACCAGCAGAGATGATGTATGAACTGTCCATTTCAAAAAGCATAACACCTGTCTGCACAAGCAAGGCCTTCTCAAGACCAAAATATGTGTGCCTTGTAGCCACCATTTCACAGCCTTTGGCTGACCAGCTAGATGGCCACAAAAGTTTGTGAACCACAGAAAAGGACCACACTGTTTACAATAAGCACAGAAATAGCTTTAAACAGTGCACCCAGAATACTGACCTCATACAATGCATGACTACTCACACAGAACCAATGATCACGACCCTAGTGAGTCAAAAATTGAAAAATATAGAAACAACAGCCTCTGCTTCTAAATGGTTAAGTGAGAAAGACATATTTGCAGACCAGAATAAACAGGTTTTTAAAAAAGAGTGCAATTTAAAAAACCTTAAAAAACCAAAAATGAACAAAAACCCCAAACCAAAACAAAGCCATGCCCCATAACAGATGTAAGATGTTCAAGGCCTAACACAAGGTGTAATGGTAACAAAAGTCCACTGCTTAAAAACAAGGACACAGGAGGTTAAAGCTACACTTGAAGGGTTTCATAAGTGGAAACACATTTTTGTAGTTGTTGGTGGAAAATAAGGACCCTGAGACCATCACTTAGTCCTGAAAGCTGATAGACAAATACTGATTTCCCTAGTGGAAAAGCAGAAAAAAGAGCTTGCAATATAGTAAGTAAACTTCCAGCACCTCCACATTATTAATCTTAATCACCCTGGTGGCATTTTCTTCTTCTCTATTTAGTAGCATATTCACTATGATCACCTTGCTGAAATGGGCGACACCACCTAATGCTGAGTATATCCAGCTGAGATAAGACTGGCCCGGGAAAACTTTAAATACAAGTCTTCCATTAGAGGATAGGTGTAATTTTTCAAAAATGCTATGCTGCAAAGAGTGCAAAGGCTGAAAGATGAAGTATAGCATTCCTCCCTCTGAAGAAAAAACTCTGTCAGACCTGCTGACTTCTGTAATTAAGAATGTTATTTCCAATTCTGAGTAGAATGAGCAGCTCCAAGGTTTTCTTTGATCTTCTGTGATGTCAATGAAGACCCATCAGGCTCTCTAAACCCCATTGTTTTTTTAATCTTCAAAGACTGTTTTTCACTGTCTTACATCTCTCTATGCAAGAAGGTGTTTATGTTGAGCGAAAGATGTAGCTAGAAAGCAAGTCAAGGTGCGAATGTTGGAACATGAAATGGTTCTTTGCAGACACTAAGGCATACAGGCACTTGCACAAAACCCTCCTTCCTGCCAGGCAGTTCTCTGGGAGCTGAGAGATTGCAAACCTTTGAGACTTCAAGTCTCCAGTCCACACCCATAATTCAGGGTTTCAGAGCAACTCTAAGATCTTATTACTTTACACCAGAATTGAAGATATTTAGCACAATGAATCCCAGAAGAAAACTATGCAATGGCTTTGGTTACCTCAGAAATCAAGGCTAACAAGTTTGAAGACAGCCTATTAAATGTCAAGCCCTTTTAGCCAAAAGCAAAATAAATTTAGATTCTAATCTTAGAAAGATTATAATTAAATTTCTAGAAATTGTCCATACAAAACCAGCAACTGTGCCTCGCCATACTGGAACCCAGTCTCACAGTCTTCTTACAAGAAGCCAGAAGCATTTTGCTGGCACAGATGAAAAGCCTCTCCAGGAAGAGAGATTTAATTATTTAATAGAACAAGTCAAAAGCTCTTTTATGAAAGAGTCATCAGGACTCTTCTTCCATATAATGCTCCTGAAGAAGAGCATGCTTTCATCTTGGGCAGCTTGTACACCTAGCAAGTTAAATTTTGCTGAGCTGATAAGATCCCCTTACTATTTTTCCAAGAAATGCTTGATGCTTTTGTCCAATCTTCTAATGCAAAACAAGCACACAAGTCACATAAGAAGGGCTATAAAAACTTAGCATAAATGGAGAAAAATGAGTGGCCATTCCTCAAGCCAAGTGGCTCCCACCCCCTCCTTTCCATCCTTTTCTGATCATTTGAACAGACACTTCCCTCCCTGCATAGTGCTCCTACTAGGGTGAGAGTGATGATCCCACAAAAACTAGCATGAGTGCTGAGAAGTGCTCTACAGAAGACAGGAAATGTGCACTAGGGGAATTCTGCCACATTCCAGGGACAAATTACTTACTGTTCTGCCTTCCCAAACCTTTCATGGGCAAAGCAGCAGGCCTTTTCTTCATCTTCCTTTCCTAATCCTGGGAGGGGAAAAAAGGTGCCTAATCTGCCAGAAGCACATATCTGCATGGCACAGTAGCTTCACATAAGTCACCACTTGTAATACAACTGGTGTCAATTACCAGAATTTCCTCAGGTGGCAATTCTTATGAAGTGCCCAAACTGGATGGAACCTTTCAGACCTTTGTCCCAGATGCAACTCCACTGCACTTCCAGAACAAGCTTCTAAAAGCACAAGCATTAGAATTTTCAGCTTTAATTTAAGCAAATTGCAAATACTTAACAGCCTTCATCTCACAGGCACTGTAATTTAACACTGCTTACACACACATCATGTTAGTGGGCATCTATTGTTTTGTCAAGAATTTATATCAACATAAGATTAGGAAAAATCAGGGTAATGATTTACAGGCCTGAACCTAGTCTTCATTGTAAACTCACATACAGTTTGTGAGCACCAACATACAGCAAGTATAACTCAGCTTTTCTAATAATGTACCCAGTGAAGCTCAGTGCATTTTTGAGATCATTGATTTCCTACTACATCAAGTGGATGACTCTCAGCAGTGAGTCTTAAAAGTCCTAAACATATCAGAAGTAGGAAGGGCAATCAGTAATCCCATACAACATAACCTTAACAGCGTAACAGGAGCCCTTTTTGTCCCTACAGAAAGTAGGCACCAACAGGGGAAGATAAAATCAAAAGGTGAGCATTCAAAACTAAGTGAAATCAGAATTGGGCATTTCAGTCAGTCTCAAATATTTATCTCCTGCATGTTCTACAACAATGCAGTCTTTACTGACATGAGCCAAGAAAGTCTCTTCTTGCCTGAAGGAGGATTGATAGAAGAAGCTGCTCCAAAAGTAATCCTCAAATAAAACAGACACTGACATTTTCAAAGCAAATTCCAGTAGTCTGGAGTCAAAACATAAGCAACATAACCACAGTAAGAGGGTTGCTAGAAAAATGAAACATTAGCAAGTTCCCTAAGTGTTTAACACCAACTTTACTGTACTCACTATTTGTATTCTACAACAGAAGCTGTAAAAGCATGAAAAATTGCAGAACTTGAAAAATGTCGTCATTTCTATACTCAGCTGGACTGCTGCTGGCAATCCCACCATATCCCACTCACTAGCATGAATATTCCTATTTGGAAGGACTGAGTGGAAGCAATGCAAATAACCCCACACATCCTGCTGAGTTCTCATGCTGATCATTCAGCATATAGGCTGCAGCATCTGCACAGCTAACTTGCAAAAATCTAATCGTTTATCTCACAGTATTCAAGCTGTTCAGAGTACACATAACTTCCCCATTGATATAATTCCATATCTGCTTAATTTAAAACAAACTAAAACCGCTTTGACATATTGATATTGGGAAGAATTTAGAAGGCTCATTTTCTCTTGGGGTTCTCCAGATATAATAAATTATTGTGGTAAACTAGTACACTGTATCAGGTAAAAGTAGCTTCTACTATTGTTTTGCATCACATCAATAAAATGAGACTAAAACCAACCAAACCAGATGTACTATTTCTTTTTTAAAATCCTACACGGTATGTTAGAGCAAAAAACTATTTCAGAATTCTGTATACATTCAGAACTTGGGATTTAAATTGACTTTCACAGACCTAAGAGTGCATAAAGGAAAAGTCTGGAAATTATCTATCACATTTTGCAGTATTCACCTCATTTACTGGGTCTCTGTATACTGATTAATTCAATTCCCAAAACTAGTGGAAGAAAAAATTTGGTGTAAAACCAGAGACTCACTAAAGTCTTCCCAATTATATATTAGAACATCTCATGTCTCCCAACCCATGACAATCCTCCAGCCTTACTGCAGCTGAGTCTGAGTTAATGTTTGGCAGAACTTACAGGTAACTTCCTCAAGTAAATAAAAATACAAAACTAATTAACTGGGGATAACTCATCTAGCCTGGATATTATAAAATAAACTCTAAAATCTGTAGAAGCTGCTGGTGGTGAAGGAGATGCATATCTGCACTTGAGAAGTACACTATGTCAGAAAAAGCCTAAACACAACAAAACCAAAGGAAATCAAAAAAACATGTGTCAAAGAAGAAAAAGGCAACACAAATACACATAAAAGGTATTAATAGGCAGAGAACTCCAGAAAACAAAAGATGCCTCCCAGGTGGCAATATATCTTCACTCACTTCATCAACTTGCAAAGCCTGCTGCAGGCAGATCTACACAACTTGTGAGGAAAACAGTAGAATTGTCATTGTTGTATAGGTTATTTGCATCTCACTATTACAAAGCTCAGGGGAACTTGCCAATAACTACTTTGAAAACAAAATTATCCAGACAGGATCCTTCCCAGCAGCAACGCAAGCAGCAGCTCATACTTGCCAACTGTATTTCTTGTAGCGTAGACATAACTATTTTTACAGACAGACAGATTTAATTTATATAGTCTTTGAGGCAATCAGATGGAAAAAGAGTATTGATTTCTTGTCTGAACCCCTGCAATTCAGCATTTTGATAGGATTAGCTAGAAGGGCTGACCCCCCTACCATGGTTAAATACCTCCCTCTGTGGCACACAGCAATCCCTCAGTGGAGGAGGAGTGTAACTAAGGCCAGGGTCAAGCCTTGGCAAAGACCAACCACCAAAATGAAGGCACCACTGCAGGTAGCAGAGAGAAGACATCTCTTCTTAAAAATAGTATCGCCTCCAGCTGAAAAGTGCAGTCTGTTGACAGGCTGGGGTCAAGTTATGCTGTGTTTGAAGTTACTGTGAAAAGAGATGGAGAACTTATCCTTCGTATGTCTTGACCATCCCAAGAGAAAGCCTGCAGAGGCTGTATTCGTGAGAACACTTGGGAACACTTCCCACATTGTTTTGGGTTTTTGTTTTTCTAAACATTAATTAAATTCACTGTAGCCTACCACTGAGAAAATGAAGATAGAAACAAGGATAAGAAGATAGAACAAAGCTAAAGATCGGTATAGTTACCTGATGCTTTAGATAACTGGTGAGTCATTTGAATACTTGCACTAGAAGTAAAGCCTTCAAAAATTAAAGGCTGCCTTCATGCAATCTAGAAAAGAATTAAAGACTACACTATGTGCATATCCAGGCTACATCTCACAGAACCCTTCTGCCCCACCCCCCTTGCCAAGATTACCTGTATTTTTTGTTACAAGATAAATCAGTTTCCTTCTTTATACAAAGTTCTTTAATACAAGGAGTACCATTAGTTTGAAGAGACTCAAAATATTAAGTTAACAAGATATGGAGCAAACATAATTTAGGACACCTTCTCCTGCTTCTCTTAACACCGATATTTAAAATGTTGACTGTGACTTAAATAGGTGAGTGCAGTAACTTAGAATAATCAAAAGCAATTGTCCGAGGAAATGTGATCTAAAACTTGTAATTTAAAATTATCTTGCAATCTGATCTAGAGAATAAAGAAAACAGACATCATTCAGGTGAGTCAACATTTTCATTACATTACATTCATTTCAGATATTGCAGTGAAAAAAGTGAATGAGCATTGTAAAAGACATTGTAGAAATGACTTATTAAGATGCAACTTGAAACAGTCACAAAGTAAGCATTGTTTATATAGATTTATTACTTTCTTTGAACCTGTTCTTGTTAGTAGAACACAGAGAAGAAAGATGACAAACAGAAAGCTCTACAGAAGACAAAACCCTACAGGAATAATCTACAGGCAACAGAAGACTTCATTTACAACTGATGCGAATATAGCAAGCTTGGAAATCGGACCGATTACACTTTAATGCCAAACAGTTCCAGATAAAGACAATTTAAATCACATTGAAATTACTGATTTTTTGCTGAGGTAGTGTATTTTGGTCTTTCTTTATTTGAGTGGCTCACTCTTGTGATCAAATACTGTTTATATGACACAGGAGAGAATACTTCACTTCTTTGAAAGCTTAGAGCACCTAACCTAGTATAAATTACAAATTGTGGCTGCAACAGGCAGCAGCAATAAAAGAGACACAATGCTTTTTTAAACTTTTTTGTTGTTGTTAAACAGAATTAAACAGATCTATGCAAAAACATGTTTCTTTCTGGAAAATACTTTACAGATCAGAAAACTATTTTAAAGATGTCGACATATACAAATCAGGGAAGGCTGACTTAGCTTCCAAATTGTGTATTTATCTAGCACAAGCATTTATACTTAAGTCTATTAAGAAGTCTGTTAATAAGAAACCTGCTAATTGTTGGGAGTAACAAGCTCTTGTCATTATACTATGCCATTGTAGGAGGACTCAGAGACAACAGTGGAAAAATAGAATCAGCCATGAAAGAGTTGACAGATCATTTATTTTCTATTCTTTGTACTCTTACGGAGTTCAAGAGATCACAGAGCCTAGTACCAGTTCCTCTGGAAAAAAAATAAATAGGGATCCTTTTCATTTAACACACCTTCTAAGAAACAGGCATAGGTGGAAACATTTAAATTTATTGCAGAGCAGGTAATTCTGGATCATCCACTATCACCACCATGACATTAGCTGCCCTTATGGAAGGATAAAAACTATCTTTAAAAGCTACATTTGGTGCCATGATGCAACTTCTGGTAAGCTGGCAGACAATTCCAGAACTGGCAATGACAGTGGTAAAATTCCAAGACTTAGATCCTCCAATGGAAATTCACTTACAGCTTATCACCTTGCAGATAAAGAGAGCTGCTTCTCCACAAAGATGTGCAGGAGTTCTTGGTGCAGAAAACATGCAGCCACTGCCCTCTGAACAGCTCAATGCCCCATATCACTACTGGTCAGTGCTAAACAGGCTTCAGTGAATAATCCACAGTGGGCACTTAACAATCGAGATCAGCAGTCGATTAATTTGATCCACTGGCCACATTTGGTATATTAAGTCCCTTATGCAACCATATCTAGTGGATGTAATAGGAGAGGTATCCCACCTAATGCCTCAATTCTGTAAACTTTCTCACTTGGATAGGGCCCCAAAATCTTTTTTGTTAAATAAAAATTAGACTCACCGCAGGAGTTAAATTTCTTTAAAATAGAGAGAAGATCCAATGTAATTTATAACAAAGAAAACAACCTCTCTCATATACTACATGTTTTTGGAATATCCTTCTTCATAAATTTAAGTTTAATCTTTCTTATAAAAATTTTACAAGGGCCAGGATTTGGTTGTTTTTAGGTTTTATGGCTCTTTCAGAGAAGTAGTAAGATCACATAGCTTGTATTTTGATGGTGTATCTCTGGTATTTAATACAGTTGAACATGTCGTTATCTCTGAACATGTATCCACCAAAGAAACAACAGGAACACCTAGCCAGTTCAGTTACTAGGGGTGAGGGTGGAAGATCTGAGCAAATGGTGATCTGCTGTTTACAAAAGTTTGTGTAAACTGAATAAAATTCTAAGACTTAAGAAGGACAGAGCTCCCTGGGTATGACTTCATGGTAAAGAGACTTTCTTGTAGCCTCTGGAGTGCAACTGTATAGAGCTATACATGGAGATGTAATTCTCATTCACTGACCTCCCTCAGTATCACAGCAAGCTTTGTGGTCCTCTTTTTTCCCCTTCATCAACTTCAGATATTGTTCACCAGAATCACAATAAAATGGCTGGGTTTGAAATTCTCGGAGAAGTGTGAAATGACCTGACACCAAACAAAAGAAAGAAGATCACTCTAGTGGTGAAAGAACGATTCATCTTACAAGATCTTGTCCTCTCTTCTCTCTGCCTCTTGTGACTTTACACTTCTTCACATGTTGGCATGCCAATTCTTGGGCAGACAGACAGTTTTGGGTGATTCTTTCACGGCCAGAAATACCCTGCCAGACGCTCTCATTTCATTGCTTCTCTCACAGGCGCTCTCCAGACCTGTATCCCTCTTCTTTCCTGGACTTTGCAACACTAACCCTACTTCAAAGACACAGCTCAGAGGGCCATATCTCCATCCACTAATTTCCATCCACATGCTGTCCATGCTAGGCCCTCCATCTCTACTTTTGCCTCTCCACCAGTGTGCCTGCAATGCTTTCTTCTGGGAAAGCTTTGTTGTCCCTCCATTTCTGTGACTATCAGTGACCCCTTCCCTCCCCACATACCCTATACCTGTTCCTCCTTCCCCAAGCCTTCCCATGTACACCAACCCACTTGCCCCAGCCTCTCACTAACACAAATCCCTTCACTAAGAAGCTTCCAAGCATGGGGGTGAGCACTGCTGCTGAGCACACTTCAGTCTCACCACCAGCCACCTTCTACCTCCACTGAGCTTCATTTTTCTAGATGGTGGCAGGGAATATCCTTAAACTCTAAACTCTGCTATTCTAATTCTTATGAACTAGAGCAGGAGAAATGGAAGGAGTAATAGCAGCACAAAGTGCAAATTCAATAATAAAAAACTACTAAAAACGCAATCATCAGCCAGAAAAGAGGGAAGAAAAAAGACCAGTCTTAACTATGAGCTGCTGTTATGAAACCACCTGTGATGGGGTTCTCAAGCAAAAAGTACCCCCAGAAGTGAAAAACATACTACAAATTATGAACTTGCAGTAAGCTGGAGATATGCAACCGTGTCATCTGCGAAATTGAATTAAAAGAACAGCAGAACACGTTTAATCAGTTGAAGAAAGAAAAACACATTTTGAGCTACTTCAGCAGTCAAAATGAAATCTTGCATTTTCCAGAGGTGCTCACAGAGTGAAAACCACAATGGCAAGAAAATGTAGTTTGTTCACCCATATTTCCCTTTGAACCACCAGGGATATAACTGTTCAAGATATATATTGAAGGAAACAACTCCTCCTTTAGAGGAACAAGGTTTCTACAGCTAATAGAAAACAGACATCAGGCCTATCACATGGAACATGCGCTGTCCCATATATTACCTGCAGCATAACCAGTAAGATGAGCACACACCAGTGAATTCATGCATCACTGTTCTTTTGCATAGGAGTACAGTTGTATTTTTATATCATGTAGCAGAGCTGTAGCACAGCACAAGAAAAGTTGGTGCCAGCAGAGGGAAGCAGTTGCTCTCCAGGACATGCATCTTCACATTCCCCAATGCACAGTAGGAAGCCAACAAGTTTGTTTTTGTGGAAGTGAACTCACCCCTCAGCCATTGTGTAAATGTGGCTTTAAATCAAGCTGTAATTAGGTTTTGCTGTATTTAACAAAACCCCTCTTGTGCTCCTCTTTTCCAGCTCTAGACAGGAAAGAAATGTATTTGTGAAAGAAAAAAGGAAAAAAGTTTATGCCTCTTCCCAGAGCATGTCCTGGCATGCATGCAAAAGCAAGTACAAAACATAAAACAATAAGCTTACAGGACACTCAATCTTCATGTTACGTAGGAACACAAGGATCACTCAGCTGGTTCACTGTTAAATGTCAGCTCATTATTACCAATATTTTGCTTCACCACATTAACCTTGTCAAAAGATCCCAACAGTCCAACCCTTGGAGTTTAGCTTCTCTTCATAAATTTCATTTACTTGGCAGAAACAGAAGTGGAAAACCTGCTAAAGACTCAGGCAAATTAAGACTGCCACGTAGCCCTTCTAGGACAGATTTTTTTCCCCTCTGAACTTTTATAGTCATAGTATTCCCATTTTTAACCAAACAGCTTTATCCCCCACTAGCAGTATTTCTGTACTCTGGTAAATCCAAAATAAAACTCCGTGTGTGTGGTTTTTTTTTCAAATCTACTTTACTATAATACAGGTTGCACATGGTAGTTTTACGTTGTGTAAGTTCTTTATAGACTAAACTGCATAATTCCTCTGTGCTTTACACTGCCATATGCAGAACTGCATAGCAAATGAAGTTGAGTACACTCAGAATAACAAACAGTTTCAACTGTATTTTGATTACAGACTTACAAAGAACTTTATGGTGGTGGCAACAGCAGTGGATACAATGGTAAACTGGTGCAAGGAAGTTAAGAGGACATACCCAAGGGCACACAGCAAGTCAGCTGCTGTTTTAACAACAAAAAGTTTCTGCTCTTAATCTAGATCTTTCCAGTGAGTCAAAGCCTACTGATAACTATCCAGTCTTATAAAAGTTTCAGGTCCTTTAGAAGAAAGGAGAAGAGACAACTGCTAATTACCCACACACAGACATCTAACCACTGCTTAAGATTAAATTATTTACAAACTAATTTTTAGAAGAGCCTGAAAAGTGTGCTTTTTCTAAACCAACCTACTTCAAGAACATATACTCTGACAGCCTAATTGTCTACAAATCATCTGTTATGCTGCAAGTTTTAAGAAACCTAAGCCTGATTTAGACAACTCAAAAGATAACCTCATTCTGAAGTAATTTTGCAGTTTAATATCTAAACACATAAGATCAAGATAGGAACAAACATTTTAAGTAGATTATCCTCCTACACCTGTAAGAGAATTCTTAAATTTGATTGTTGTTGGTTGTTTGTTTTTTTGGTTTTTTTTTAATAGCCAATACAATCTCTTCCTGAAGCAGGATAATGAAGTTTGGTTCAGCACCAATCCAAAATGACAATACAAAAATTCTTACTATGTGCAAAGAGTTTCTGATTTTGAAACTTATAAATAATTTCAGCAAAAGCTCACAGGTATTCAGCAATCTAATCCTTACTCCATCTCTACTGATACATAGATAAAACAATTTAAACATCCGGTATTAAAGAAACCTAAATTTGGCACAATCAAAGAAACTATAGGTAAATTTATTTTCTCTCACATTCTTTGACTTGTAGAAAACAAGAGCTGGTTTATTTTTTCGGTAAGTCTGAAAGCAGGCACAGTATAATGCCATCTACAACTGTGTGAAACATTTTGAATATTAAGGTCTAGCCAAGCCAGCAATTCAGAATAAAAAAGGGAGAGAAATCCCATAAAGCAGGTAGTGAATGGTATGAGGCCTCAACAAGGAAAGGCAAGTTTCTACACTACCTCTGAAAGTAGAAGCATACAATAGGATTAGCCTTATCTTATTTAAGTTTCTTAACAGCAAGACTGCAGCCTCCTGACAATACTGTTTCCAGCAGGACTCAAATTCCAAGTAAGAGCAATTCTTAAAATAAAGTAGCTATGTCTGGCAGAGCTGGAACCATGAGGACAACATGAACACTCAAACCAGTTTATTCAGGTTTAACTCAAGAGGAAAAACTACATTTCAGGCTAGACAAAAATAAGACCCAACATACCTAAAGAAGCTTCCAGACTACCATTTTTAGGTCATGCCCTGTACTTTTTCCTGCTTTTCAATTCATATGTAGGAAGGTCAGATCATAAAGTGGATTTCACTGTGGCATTTCAAATCAGATTATTCTCTACATAATAATTAGTGCCATTCTTCTCATCATTTGCATACTGTTTTGCTAGTCTCAGAGTGTTATTTGTGTTTATTTCTGAGAAGCTTTTTTTAATCCCTTCAAAGTACCAGCATCCTAAGCACAGCTATCTCATGCTCCATGAACTTTAGTGCAAATGCTGTAAGCGTTTCTTTTCTTCTTAACAACTTCATTACAGTGTTTACACAGGAATACAGTGCTTGTGCTGTAACCATGCAAAGCAAATATTCTGTAGTAAATGTAAGCTTTATTCAAAGTGTAGCTTTAGAAGTCTTTATGGCATACTCCAGCCTGGACTGCCAGTGCTAGTGCGGGGAAATTGGCAAAAGGAAACCTATAATGACAGATGTTTCATCTCACAAGAACATTGGAATGGTCAAACAGAAAACCTATGGGCCAAACATATTTCCATAATGTGTCTGCACCTCTCTGCTAACCCATGACATCCTGAGCTATCTCTGCAAAAAGGACCTCAATTTCTCTGCACTGTCTTCGCAAGCTGTTTATTCACCATGAGATTATGAAGTATATGAGAGAAAAATGGCTGCAGGGTAAAAAAACCTGGATCACAGCTGCATGAGAAATGGAAGATGAACTTTTCTTCTTAAAAAGAAGATGAAATGTCCTTCTGGCAAGCTAGCAATCAAGTTGTGATTTTTCTCCTGGTACAACTAAGTATGACCCAGACACAGACCACCAGTGACAGACTTCCCAAAGAAATACAGCATTCAGGGAGAAAAGCAGTGCCAAGGATCCCAAAGGGCCATTCTAGAGAAGACCTTCTGCCAGAAATAAAGCTCTTAAGCAAGACTGAAATCCCATTAAGGAAAAAAAATAAGAAGAGAAACATCAGCAGCTTCTTATATTGGACAGTTTAAATAAAGTCAAAGCTATTAGTGGAGACAGTGAGGAATCAGAAAGGAAACAGAGGCAAAAGAGTTGGTGTACTACGAAAATCTGCACTGTTGGTTTCATTTATGAAAAAACCCCATGGTTGTCCTCTAAAAACATTTTTTGGACTCACACAAAGAACTCTTGCATTTTACCTCTTCTAGCAAGAGATAAATCAAACAACATTTAATATTCAGGGCTTATTCTGTGCAAAGTGGAAAATGATTATGCTAGCCCTTAATGCTCACACTGAATGAGGGACTGCTTTTTGATGTTGCCCTTTCTTTTGTTTGTTTTTAAGGGGAAGAAAAAGACTCCACTGAAAGGCACACATGGCCATGTATGTAGATCTGCTTTTGCTGATATCACTACCACAGACCTAAGTACTGTAATTCAGGAAATGTAGAAAATCACTGAATGATTTCATGAAAAAAAACTGTCAGCCCACTGAACCTGCTATTTTGAAATCCAATCTAGTATTAACAGCAATAAAGTAAAGAATAAAATCCAACACCACAATCTCAGAGATACAGTGATGCCTGAATAAATCAAAATCACCAGTTTTGGTTTGTGGTACAGAAGTTTACATTTGAATGCAGCTGGACTGCAGTCAGCTAGCCAGCTCCCACAGCAGCCTCTCCAAGCTGTATTGATTTCTAGGGAAGAAAAAGCACTGTAAATCTGCCTGAGCAGCATTGCGTCATACTTTTGGTTGGCTTGAAAAAAGCAAATTAAATGTTTTCCATTAGCATGGTAAAGAAGCTATACAATTTTGTTTTTATTTCAAATAGAGTCTCGAGTTACAGAACACTTTAGCTAACTCTGTGGCAAGGACTACATGCTCCATGTTTGTGAAGCCAGCAATTCATGCTTATGTGAAACCAGATGTGTGCACTGCACAGTTCCCAGGGCTGGGAAGGGTTTTTAAAATGTGTTGCTGTCGATTAAAAAGGACTCTGCTTTTCACTTAGATCACAGAATATACTGAAGCAGAAACAACACAATTTTGCAGAGAAGGGGAAAGATGGGAAGAGCAAAGGGTCAGAAGCAGAAGAAAACTTTAAAGCTATAAAAAAAACCACACCCACAGAACAGCATAGGAGCAATGCTGTAGTACAACAAAGAGCAGTACAGTTCTAAAAAGAAACAACCATAACATGATTTGAGGTAACAAGAACTCCTTGATCAATTATTCATATAATTTACAACACTTACAGCTGCATCAATGAGGAAAAGGAAAAAAAAAAGAATCTAGGGCAAATATAAAATCTTCACAGCTATGAAGTGTCCTTGATTTTCACCAGAACATTTGGCTGTCTTGTATCATGTGTTTCTAGTTAGCAACAAACCCCTCCAACAAAGGGAAATGAGACAGAGGCACAGAACAAACTGCCTCGTTGGGAGCAGTGAGAGTGTTCAAGGCTGCATTTCACTCATGGATGCTGTGCAGCACCAAAACCCACCACTACACTAACACTGCTGTGACTGAAACCTAACCACCATCCCACCTAGATACATCCATGCACCCCATGGGATTATGAGGATACCTTCTGTGAAGTCTTTACTCTCTTGATGCATAAATCTTGCACTTGAGAAAGAAATAAATCTTTAAGTAACTCCCAGAAGAAATGCCGTGTCTTTGTAATGTATGGTTATCTCAACTTGTGTACTCCTAAGGCAAATGTAACAAAGGGAAATGTTACAGAGATAAGTATTTCTGGATGGGATTTTTGCCTTCAGCTTGAAATAACTTTGTAATCATCAGCAACAGCTTTTCTGCTCTGTCAGGGTTTGAATTGATTTCAAGTTGTTCAAGATGACCTTGCTAGTGAACTGGAGAAACATGGGTGCAGCTGAAATCCAAGAACTGTGAAGCAAAGAGAGAGGGCATGGTGCAGCAAAGGGATGAGGGGGCCTACCTGTGCTTACTGCACTCAGCCCCAGATGTGTACAGCAGATCATGAGGTAAGGTTGTGAGTTGAAGCACTGACTCTGCTAATGGGAGAAATTAACACCAATTTTGATTTTACTCCATGGATGGAAGTAAAATGAACTTAGGTCTAGTTCAGAGCTCTAATTTCAGTTTAAATTGAGATCACTAAAGGATTAACTAGAAAAACCTGCAATTCTTCTCAGATGAATCAAGAAATATTAATTTAAGAAGCTTTCCAACAACAAAGCTGTTGGAAACTACCTCGCAACAGGTAGTTCTTTAAAATGGAGACGCTGACAGAACTTCAGAAGCACCCACATTCCATCCTAAATAAATCTGTAGGAAACATTTCCACTACTACTCACTTTTTTCAGCCAACTCTCTACACTTAATTCAGTTAATCTTGTCAGTATGAAGGAAAGATCCTCCATATATCATCACTACATTCAAAACACTGGCAAACAAAACTGTAGCATTGTCAAATCTCCCCTAAATGTGTGCAACTAACATTGATAAATTAAAAACAAAATTTTTGGGGACACATGTCCTTTTCTTACATCACTATTTATCCTGTACAAGCAAGAATGGGTTGTGGATGATAAGAAATTACCACACTGCTGATAAATGGAAAATCATCATATACCAACCTCATTCTTCCCCCATTGCTGAAGATACCAGAGAGTGTTTCCATATTTTTGTGGCCACTCAAAGCAAGCTCTGTATGTGGAACTTGAAGTGGGATATGTTTCTAAAAACAGAGCATGCTGTCGAGCTCAGAAACAGCCTGTTCCCTTGCCAACAAAGAACTGTAGATTTATCTTCCTACTAATAATCTAAGGAATTACTTCTGGCTCTAACCTACAATGCATTTTGTGTTGTTTTCCTCTCCCCTCCCCCAAAATTTGCTATTACAACATTTGTATCAGGTAGCAAGAAGCTATACACAGAAAAGAAGGAGAAAGCTGAGAGATTAACTTCAGTGTTTATTTCAGAGGCAGAAAAATACTTATTTTGAGAATTGTATCAGACAATTCAATTTGCTTGAAAAATAAATCACTTTACCTTGGTGTAAGACTTCTGAAGTCCTGCTAAGGCTGTCTGGCCCTGTAGGAGGTCTTCACCTTTAGCAGAGGTCTCCAGATGAAGGCAGATCTCTTCACCCTGGAACTCCCAGAGGCTCCCTGCAGCAATGCCTGGAGACACAGCAACACAGAAGGCATTTAGCTTCATCATTAAAGCCACAGTTTTAGAATGGATAAGAGAACAGTGTCCTTAAAGGCTGCATCTTGGTTTAAATAATGTAAATTTTCAAAATTAGAATCCTACCTCTTCTTTTGGAGACTTAAAGGCTGCAAAGAGGTGTTTAACAATACCGGACGAGCACTCAGCTACAGATGGTCTCCAGCCTTTATATTGCCAGCCACAACAGCATGATCTCCAAGCTCTGATATTTAACAGGTGACCTACAGGTATCAATTCTGAATCTCTCTCATTTTCCCCACACTGAAACTGCTCAGAGACATGCATTGGAAATGCTTCAGGGCAAAGAGCACAAGTGTGACAAATCATCTTAAGGGACTCATATCATCATCTCCTTAAGGGACTCATATAGTCCTGAGCCCCTGCAGGAAAGAAACACCACCCAGCCTCCTTGCAGATGACCTCCGCCCAGCTGACAAAGCAATCCTTTTTAAAAGTCGACTCCAAAACACTGTCTTATGCTCAGAAAAAATAAAAACCCTTAAATTCCACCATCAGAAGGGAAGGATAATGACATTGCCTTCCTGAAATGAATGCATTTCACCACTGCTTTTTAATGTAAAACAACCATACAGAATTTGGTAGTCTACAAGTTATGACCTCAATCCCTGTTTATATTCTTTTTCTCAAAATGCCACCTGATGCAAGACCACTTCTAATCACACAGAAAAGTACTTGGATACATGAGATTTCTGTGGTTTAGTTTTATTTGACAGTATGTGGTCCAGCACCCTTACTGGCACAAGCAGATGGTAGAGCAGCTTCCTTTAAGCTAACAATTCTGAGTGGTTTCAAATTACTTTAATTTTCTAATCAGCTATTCACTCTAGAAACAGGACTAAAGTCAGGCAACAGACCATGAGATGAAACACAGGGTTCCTTTAACAAAAATCTCAAAAATACATGCAGAAACAGCTTAAGCACAAGTTCAAGGAAACCATTTTTGGTCTCATACTGTTAACAAGCTGAACAGGCAGCAAAATGAGTCAGATACCAATTACTTTGGGCTTCTTCACTCACAGTCTTTGGGTCTTGACATCCAACCTGACTGTTTGGGTCTTGACAACAGTACACTGAAGATAAGAGTTTGTTTGTGTTGGGTGGGTGGATGAAGTCTCATCTTGGGAGACTGCCTTTGAAGCAGTTGTACAACAGAAACAAGTAACAACGCGGGGATTTCAGACAGATTGGTATCTGTGTGTAAATACTTAAAATTAGAAAAAAATAAGAGAAAGATGAAGGCATAAGCATATTCAGAGTGACATAGCATTATAGCTACTCAGCTATTATAAGCCTGCTGTAGTAGTGTTATTCTGGTATTTGGTAAAAGAAAAAAATTTAAAACATGGCAATAAAAAAATGAGATTTTTTCTACCTTACCTTATTTAGTACAACAAAGTGCAGCAACAAACATCCAGAAACACACTCTTGTGCTATTACAACTTATTCTGATATCCAAATTACTGCCTTTTAAGCAGCAATTCTGAAATACGGTCATTTCAGTCTAAAAACCAAAGCAACTGTGTAAGTAAAAATATCCCTGTAAGTTCATATTTGACAAGTCAAGGGGAAAAAAGTGAACATGGTCATTAGCTGCAGCTAGTAAATCTGTTCCAGCCATGTTGCTTGGCCAACAGCCTGAGCAAGTTCAAGTACACACACTTTTATTTCCAAGTTGAGTGACAAATTTTAACAGCTATCAACTGGTCAGGATAGAAGACATCCGAAAAATGTCCCCAGAAGACTGCTAGATGTGCTGCTTAAAATCAAAAACTTGTGACAAAATACTGTAGGGAAAAAAGGTTGTGACTTTTTGTGCAGGTAAATATTCAGCTTCACGAATTCCTTCCCTTCTGCCTGTTGAAATTGGAGTCCCTTTCTTTCTGCTTCTCCACTAAATTGCTGCTTTAGAATCTGCAAAAATATGATGTTAGTAATGTTACCAGTCTCATATGGGAAATAAATATCACTAAGTTAAATATATTCATGTTTAAAGACGAAAGTACGGTATTGAGTGTGTGTGCATGCATCTGTACAAACATATTTATATTAAATGGCTGGACAGTTATAAGTCAGCTTCCCTAAAGTGCTCAGAACTACACTTTATAAATATTTTTATGAACCTGTTTTGTATTTATAGACTACATCCTGAGTTTCAGCCTTTATCCAACAAGCTGGAGCCTTTTATGACACATGTAGTTTCCTGCTTTGCTGTCCAGTATCAACAAGTTTTTGGGCTTTTTTTTCTGAAAGGACTTTTCATCCTCAATTGCTATGTTCTTCCTCTCTTGCTAAGTATAAAATCAAAGTTTTAATACTTACAAAAATACACATCTCATGGAAGAGAATCCAAATGTAATTTAGAAGGATTCGTGAATGAATGGCCTTCTTATCCTAATAATCCCAAAGTCATCAATCTAAACCTTCAAACCTGAAACAAGTCTACCATGAGGTTTCCATAATCCAAACTAAAGTCTTTAAAAATGTAGGATTTCCTTACAAAGAAATAAGCTGATATGGAAGCTCAGCAGCATATGATTAAGCATTTGATAACTTGCTGCTTTGATAAGGCGTTACCTTAACCTCTGTCACAGAGGAGAAGCATAAGTCAGGAAACTGAAACTAGGCAGCTGGAGGAATCTAACTACTCAAATAAGCAAGATATACTTTCTGTGTCAGAAAAAAAGATATGAATGCTCCCTGCAGCTAAACCTCTGTGAGAGAATAAAGTTATTTAACAAAACAGAAAAGGAGGAGAAGACCTCAGCTTTATATATAACAAGAGAATATCTATCAATTTGTATTGTGAAAAATTATTCAACCTTTGTAATGCAGACCCTACATTTTCATAGGCGGCAGGTACAGACTCACTACTCTCGCATATTTATAATTTTCAGGTAAAAATCTCATGTCATGCATAAATTAAAAGATATAGTCAATTTAGAGAACACAATTTTTAGAAACATTAGTGGAGTTTTGATAGAAAGGGTCAATATCCTCTAACTCTAGCAGTTTCTACTCCTGCAGACAGACTTATTTTCATTTACATCAACAATAAAACTAAGTTCTAATCTGTTCCCATATTTAGCATTAAGCCCCTGAAAAGATGAAGGAATCAAATTAAAGAAATACAGAAAAATCTCAAGTCAGGCATTTTCCATAATTAATATTAACACATTCATACTTCACACACCACTACTTTAATTATTACTCTATATTACTCTTTTGTTAGCTAGTAAAAACAATCTTCAGTACTGAAGGTTTTACTTCTGAGGTGGAAAAACATTCATGTTTTCTGACGTGATACCCAGTTGTTAGAAGCATTCATCCCAATTCAGATCAATTTTAATAAATTTCATTGCAAAGTAGACACGTATAAGATACTAAGAGGAGCCTAAATCCCTGTAAAGTTTGATGAAAATACTGCTAACTTCTCCAAGCAAGAGTTACATCTACTGGACAACTGGAAGGTAACAACAACTTTAAAAGTTTCAAGGTTTCACTGCTGCCGTTCTTGCAGCTGTGAGTATTTCACTAAGAGACTCTGGTTCAGCACAGCTATCTAGCCACTGCCAGGGAAAGTTACTGTACATTTGCAGAAGTACAAAAGTGCACTAATCTCTTAAACATTAATTCTACAAAGCTTCAATTAGAAGCAGATCCCCAAGTCCAACACACTAATTTTTGTGTTCGCTGGTATGTACATATGCATGTCTGAGAAATAGATCTACAAGAAGAGACAAAGAGCAGATCTTCATTTTACCTTTATTAGTTTTCTGCCCACATTCTCAGCTACTCTCTTTTCTACTCTCCAACGCCAAGGGTTTAATTTACAGTTTGTATCAGTTATTAAAATATAATAGGAACAACAGAAAAAAAAAAGAACACAGAAAAACAGGTTTTCTGGCCAGCCCATTACCTGGTTCTACAGGATAGGATTTGTTTCTCTAAAGTTAAAAAAATAAATTAAAATATAGAGTGAAAGTATAGACATCATGACAGAGTAATTAGAGTGCTTAAGCATCAGTGGGAAGCCTAGCAGAACAGGGCTCTGAAGATGAGCAAAACGGGACGGTGTGTTTTTTGAGGAAAGAATTGTTGTAGAGGGGAATGAAGGGCAGGGAAATTACAGTACTTGAACAAAGCAGCAGCATCGATGGACCTGATGAGTTTCCATGCTGTCACTTTCTCTGTGTACCTGAGGAACAACAGTCAGATGCCCAACAAACTAATAACAACAAAAAAGCAATCAGAATTAGGTCTGCTAAGACAGGTGGCTATCAATATAAACACAGTTCTTCTAGAAAACCATTCCTTCAAGAAACTCCACAGAAAAGCAGCAGATAATGGAAAGCACTCCCCAGCTGAAAGCACACTTAAAGGGGCAAAAACTAAAGACTGGAACTGGGAATTTATGAGCTGTGTTTAAATGCCAGTGTACCACTTCCTACCCTCTTCAGTCTTTGTGAATATACACCTCTTGCCAAGGGACTTGAAAGAAGAAAGCCCATAAACTTGTGACTGCTCCTGGGTTTGGTGACAACAGCCAGCCAAGAGTTCAAAGAAAGGCTGCAAAATGAGGAAAATGAGGCACATGATGAAAAGCAAGTATAATGATTCAAGAGTGGGGTGGTGTGAGAAGCAGAAAAGGCCTTGACACTGTGCAAGCTCTGCTCAGGAATAAGAAAAACATCTCTGTATTATCAACACTGATTTCAGCACAAATCCAAAACATGTCTCCAGACCAGCTACTATGAAGAAAATATACTCTATCCCAGCCAAAACCAGCACAAAGTGACACCAGAAGACAGGCTTAAGAGGGAGTCTGGTACCATGATTAATTTTAAGTAAATAAGACCAGGAAATTTATTCAAAACAATTTGGTTTCTTAAGTTTTCACTGTGAAAGGGAATAGGAAAATGCCACAGTGCCTCTTTATTGCAAACATTACAGAGAACCATAAAATAGGGAATAGAAGCTGAAATTAAAATAAGAGACCTTTTGTAAGAGTTTTTGGTGAATTCTCTATCAGTTAAAAAAAAAAAAGCCACTGAAGCGCCTAAAGAGGATATCATTAAAGTAGTTAATTTTGAAATTTTCAAAAAATAATGTACTCTCTAAGACCTTATTGATGATCCAGGGAAGATGTCAGTATACTCTGTCGCTAAGTTATTTCCCAAATATAATGGTTTCTGAATGACAGTCTGGGTATAACCCCAGAATTAAGCCAAATGCTGAACTGTCCTGCTTTTCAGTTTGCCATTTGGCTTTATTCATTTTTCATAGTCCCCATGAAAGCACAACCTCTTTGTTGTTCATAAGATGCATGCTAAGTAATTGGTTTGACTTTGGAACAAACATTAGAAGCAACCATATGCTATCAACATCTTTGCCTGCTATTTGGGAAAATCTGAAGACAAGACATTGATACAAATATACATGAGAGCAATTAATTATTTGCAGCTCAGAGCGGAAACACGAATGTTACACTGCCTGCCTGCATTCTAACAACAAACTTTCTAAAAATCAGCAGCACATAATGGGCAGAATTGGAAATCTACTGAGCATAAGAAAATTATATATATATATATTATAGAAATATAAGTAAAACTATGCATGAGACAGACTTTAGATCTAACATAGGCAACATCTCTCTCTAGCTTTTAATAGTGATGTCATTATCATCTTAAGAATGATAGTCTGGAATACACAGACATTTTCAAAAATCTTTGCAACACAGTTACACAAATGTTCCCTAATGACTTCAGATTTGGACTCATTATTGTTTTTGTTGCAAATCCAGCCAGAGTAGAAGTAGAATTTTTATACAAATTATAAAACAAATTTGCTGATCCTCTAATCTTTCCATCATTTTGGCAGATCTACATAAGCTGTGCAAGAGACATGAGAATCCTAACCCTTCCTGGTAGTGAACCCCCATATCAGATGTGTTACTTCTCTCTTAGGTGTGACCAAGGGACAGTGACCAACATTCAAAGCAATAAAAGTGACACCCAATTCCATTAAATAATCAGATCAAGGCAGCTGTCAGGTTTTCAACTCACAGTTAGATGCTGAAGCAAAACCTGCCCAAGCAATTTTGCCAGGTAATTATGGCAGGGAACTGCAAGAGTGGATCTCCAAAGTACCTGAATGACTAGAGGCAGTACAACATTTCATCGGACCTATGGGAAATCAGGAAGTAAGAAAGCACCACATGGCTACAGAACACCAAGCCATGCACAAATTTTGGAAGAGTTTTAGGTCACCTTTGTTTGCTCACTGGACAACGCAATAAGAGTTGAATTTATAATATAAGCTTCAGAACTAGAACAAGCACAATTATTAATAATGAGATAGCTGCAAATGCAGAGGAAACCCTACTACCCACCCCTTAGCCACCCCCAAAAAAAATCCTACCAAAAAAAAAACCCCAAACAAAACACTTCAGAAGTATTAGGCCCAAAAATGTTAGGTACCTTGTAAGAAGTAAGAGACAACTAGCAGGAGGAATCAGCTGATGTAAACAGTCATTGATTTATCAATTCATTACACATGACTGAAACACAGATGGATACTACAGCTTGTAAAGAAGAATCTTCCTCTGGCATGAAAGATTCTCCAGCCCACATTTCTACATTCAAGTATCCAAGTAAAGACTTTTCATCAGCAAGTTATTAAAACCCCAAAGCAATAAGAATTCACTTTAATCTCTAGTCTATCTCTGCTTGAGGACATCCACTTGCTTACCCTGCTCCATACTCAGATTGTCTGTTCTCTCTTCACAACACAGTACAACCAGGAAGAATAACTTGGTTTCTGATTATTCAACTGTAATTGTTTCTCTTTGGATGTTTTACAGCTGGAGGAGGAAAAGATACAAACAGGTGACCTCAGTTTTGACTTTAAATCAATCAACAAATGACATGTTAATAATAAGAGACATGAAACAGACACATTACCCATTATAGGAAATACTAAATCTACAGCTGGGCTTCAAAACAAAACCCTACAGTCCACTTTGCTGGGAATAAGAAGATATACAAAGCTTTGACTTGGGGTCAGGCCACAGGGTCAAACATACAAAGAGGATATAAATCAGACATTATTTCTAAAACATACTTGCCAAAGGACAAGACAGTGAGTACGGAAGTATTTATGAAAACATATCAACACTCGCAAAAAGGCAAGTACAAGGGCATGCAGATGTCAGACAGTCACAGATGTGCTGCCTGCTCTAGCAGTCAGATCTAATCCCTGTCCCCAGCCAAGCTGGGGGACTTGGCTCTCACATGCATGTTTTAAAGCAGGAGAGCTCCCCAGGACAGTGTATAACTGGGGAGTGCCCCAGGACCCACAGTACTGACCAAGCTGGGAATCCAGGAAGGCTCAAGTCAAGACACCTCAGAAAACACACATTAAAAATTTTCCTAGAAACTACATTAAAACATTAGTGTTGTTTATTAAAATACCTAATACTGGACTACAACAAAGTACAAGGAGTTTATTGCCTCCCTTTGTGACCTGTTCCAACACTACACTATCATCGTTGATAGGAACAGTAAAACAGTATCACACTTGCAGGGAAAAAGGTGCTGAGTATAGGATATTGATGAGTTAACTTTAATGAGGCTGTGGAAAGAGTCCTTTCATCATGCCTGGCACACCATGGAAAAGGGACATTTTACCAAAAGCTTTCCTCCCTGGCCAGCAAGAAGTGGAGCCCATCTCCAGGCCATGGGCTCAGCGTGCAGGATTACTCAGCAGATGGTCATGAAACCAAGAATTAGGTGTAATGTGCCAGCTCTGCAAAAGCCTACCTTCATCAGAGGTATTTAGTAACATTTTTGTGCTGCACACCACTATTTTGAGAAACAGAGAAGCAAACAGCAATGTAGTTACTGATGCAACTCCAGCTTAGAGACATGCCCTTTGAGATAATTCTGTACAGAAGGAAAAAATTCATAAGATGCCACAATTGATTACTTTTCTTTGTTTAAAACTAGTTATATAAAAAAATGTTTCTTGTTTATGCAAATTATTACTAACCAGAATTTCAGTGCAATGGCAGAGCACTTCCATACCCTGGAGAAAGCAAATCCAGGACCCTGTTCATCTCCAAGTCGCAGGAAGCTGGCAAACAAGCGAGGGGCAAGCAGCCAAACTAACCACTACTGCTAAGAGCAGCATAAATCAACAGTTTGAATTGAAAGGCTTTACGCTTCCTTTCTGAACACTCAGCCACTTATTGCTTCTTTTAGAAACATTTATCAACCTTGTATCAGGTCACTATGGAAAAGCATGAAAGAGGCAACAGTTGCAGAGTACCTCCATGGGTTTGAGCTTGATTCGAGCCACTCGACTTTCAAATGTCAAAACAGGATTAAAATTTAAGAGACTGTAATCTCATGCTGTTCTGACATAAGCATAACTCAGCATAGCATAAGATAACATAGAACTTTGAGACTTTTCTTATACTTTATAAATAAAAATATCAAGCAGTCACATGATGTCGCACCATGCAGGACAAAAAGCCACAGACAGCCATAGGCATAGTCTTCCTTTAACAACTCTCACCCTCATTTAACAGCACTGAGTCCAGGAAGAAGGAAAGAGAAGCGAGCATTTTTTAAAAGGCCCCAATTTTACAAAATGGAAACAGAATTCACAAAGCAGATAGGTACTTCAAAGCACCAGTCATAAAAGGAAAGGAGCATGGGAGCTTGCAGCTAGTGAGTCACACGTCATCAGTCCATAAAGCAAGGATGCTGTTCTATCCTGAAGTCAAAGGGCAACTGAGACATTGTCCCATCCTATCTCTCATCCTGAAATTACACAGCAATTCTTTTCACATAATGAGATGGACTGCTAACACTTACACTGGTTAACCTTTGGAATCTCAAAACAATGCACAGTTAAGAAAATTATGCTGGTCATGAGGGTAACAAAAAAATCTCCAAAAAAAGCAACATTTTTCTACATCAAAACAGGTATTTTGCACTGGAGGCACCCACATATCCCTAAAGATGTGCATTTTGATGATTCCAACAGGCTAATAAAGTGTTGACGTGGCATTCTTCCTTGTGAAAGTTGACAGTATGATGATCCTGCAGAAAATTCTGTGCAAGTTATTTACGAAGACAGGCACTCAAACAAGTACTAAATCCCAAACATCCAATTTGAACATTCTGAAGGTCAGTATGAGGCATCTAATGAGATGCTTGTGCAACACACAAAATTAATCAAAATTTTCAAAAGCATTATAGACAGAAGGAACAAACTTTAAAAACAAGTCCAACATCCAAAGAGGTATCTATCTTAGTTTTTATTGCAGTACTATAATTTCTACTCCTACATTCACATAGTGTACAAACACTGCATTTAAATGACCAGTTATTACCAGAGAATCAGAAGAGTTTGCACTGGAAGAGACCTTCAAAGGCCATCCAGTTCCACTCCTCTGCAATGAGCAAAGACATTTTCGACTAGATCAGATTGCTCAGACATTCAACCTGACCTTGAATGCTTCCAGAGATGTGGCATCTACCACTGCTCTGTGATCATAAAAAGGAGATAAATTTTCAGAAGCATGCTTTCTCAGACCCTGATGAGAAAGTGTTTCATATGATGCAATTCAAACAGAATATGTTTCAATCTGCTTGACACAAACCAGAGAATTATTTTATAATACTTTCAAGAAAAGGTAGTATACCAAAAGTCAACATTTGATCACTAAATTGATAATTAAAAAGTTAACTGATTGATAACTAAAAAAAGTTAAAATAAAATATGTGGGATGTGAATAGAATTTTACAGTTATTCCTAAAATACATTTGACATTATTCTGTTTTATGTTTTTAACGATCCTGATAATCTTTTCTCATTTTACATGCAAATAAACTAATTATGCAAGTTAGCTTTTTAATCCAGTAAATTTCAAGTAAATTTGAACACTTTAAGAGTTGTTGGGAACAAACTTTCTTTGTATTGACAATACTTGAGCATTTAGACTGCATAGCAATTTAATCAGGATGCCATAATTTGGTTCTGTGTGGGTGTCAACTGACTTGCTTCAAAGTCTCCTTCACATCTACAAAAGTTATTCACAAAGAAGATGCAATTATATTAATCACATAGGCTGAACACAATGTCTAAGGCTTCAGCACATCTCCCTTTGGGAAGTTAGGATCTGCAACTTCACACATTGAAAGACTTCCCCTGAAAGTAGTAAATGTATTTCTTGACTTATTGCACTAACCCAGTTTTGCTGGTCCTGTAGCAGCACATGAACAGTTTCCTGCCCAATCTCTCCTATATCCACAAGATCTTGGGCAGGAACAGAGGGAAAGTCAATAAAAGAATCCTTAACACAAACATTTTAACTAAAAATACCTTTTTGCACTCAAGTCTGCCCTCTTTCATACAGTGCCAAACATCAAAACACAAACTAAAGTTCTAAATCCTAATATTTGAAGGAACTAAACCAGAAACAACTTCAAAATGCCAATACAAAGGGCATCTAAATTAACCTATTTTTTTTTTGTCCATAGCTTACAAACAGAGTGTTTGTGAGAAGACTCGTATCTTGATTTACAAAACTTGCAAATTGATAGAAAGTTCATTACATTCCTCTCTGTAAGTTATTCCATGATTAATTATCCTAATTTAATTACCTTTGTTTTCAGGTCTAGGGTGACACAAAAGATTAAGATAAAATTAAAGGCTTCATAGAACTATTTTCCCCCAAGTTTGTTTAAACCTCTAATACAGTAGATTATTCTATCTGTAAGTGCCAAGAATTTCTCTATTCTTTCAGTTTAACAGCACTCTTCCCAGTGTTTCCAGTTTAGATATGTAACACCAAGCCAAGTCACTGGTGCTGTGCAGCTACACACACAGGGCAGTAGCTGATGAGGAAGAGGAACAGGAAAGCTAGACAAGGCCAAGTGAGAGATTTCATGGTTTAGCATCTCCCTAAATGAACTACAATGAGAACTGGCAAGCTTCCATATTCATTTGTTTATTTTGCTGATGGGGATGTATGTTTTCAGGAAAGTAAAAAAAAAAAAAAAAATCAGTCCTGTGGCCAATTTCATTATATCAATACCATAAGAGCTCTTTTGGGTAGAGTGGGTTCACACATGGGTCAGAAGGCTGGGGACCTGGCATGGAGCTGGGCAGCAGGCAAGGAAAATGGCCAAGGATCCCCAGCCCCAAGCTTGGCCCACACTGATAAACCCACAAAGAACAGGCTCCTGTGAGGTTTCTGTGATGGTGTTTAAAATGACACAGGGGAAAGATGATACTGGGGCACTGGAGCACATCCAGAGGAGGGCAACAATGCTGGTGAAGGGTCTGGAGCACAAATCTTATGAGGAGCTGCTGAGGGAGCTGGGGGTGTTTAGTCTGGAGAAAAGAATGCTCACGGGGGACCTTACTGCTGTCTACAATAACTGAGAAGAGGCTGGAGCCAGGTGGGGGTCGGTCTCTTCTACCAAGTAACAAGTGATAGCACAAGAGGAAATGGCCTCAAGCTGTGTAAAGGAAGATTTAGATTAAATAATAGAGAAAATTCTTTACCAAACGAGCTGTCAAGCACTGGAACAGTCTGCCTAAGGAAGTGATGGAGTCACCATACCTCTGTGTACATGTGGTGCTCAGAGATATGGTATAGCAGTGGACTCGGTTGACAGTGTTAGGTTAATGGTTGGACTCAATGACCTTGGAGGTCTTTTCAAAACTACATGACTCTATGTGAACATCTTAACACCCTGATGGAAAGGAAAATGTTCCTGTCCTTGTTTGAGAGCAACAGTGCTTCCCCAGAGAGGAAGCTTTCAAGCCATGGAGGGTAATTTTTGAGGAATAAAGCTTTAAGTTATTAATAAGAATGAAATCTCTTGACCTAGATTTTCTCCAGCTTAAAAAAAAAAAAAAAAAGCATATACACACACAACACAGCCTTTCTCTATGAACACAAACATATTACACTCATCATACAGCAGAGCACTTCAGATATTTCACAGTGAAAACAAAAAAAAAGACTTTTTGTGCTCCTCCCTCACCCAGCTTTGTCTTAAGAAGGTGAATACAGATGATGTTTGATTAAAACAGAAACCTGAACTCCAAGTTGCATGTATTTACTTTTCAAAAGCATTTTACAATTTGATTTTCTTCTTGCCTGCTGTGATAATTGATGAAAACTACACAGGGATTAAAATGAGCACAGGTGCATGTCTACATAGTTCAAAGAGATTTGATCTCAAATGAAAATAATAATAATTTTAAAAAGCTTGAGTATTTTTAGGAGTGGATTTAACATAGTCTAACCAAATAAGCCTAGATTAAAAGTAGGATTTTACAGTCCAGATTTCATGCTAGTGAAATTTAAAATATGTATTTCATAACGTATCAGGCACTTTTGCAAGCAGTACCTGATTTACTTGCATTTACTGCCCTTCATATCACACGTGTCAGAGCAGATCCAGAGAAAAAATAAAGGCATTACAAAAAGTAAAAAGCACTAAAATACAATACAAGGGCATGTGTTACAAAAGACATTTGGCACTAAATCAACCTTATTTTTAAATTTGTGAGAGGTAAAAGGAAAGTCTACAAGCTGAGAATATCTTTCTGCCAATATACAAATCAGCACAAAACCCATGCTTATTTTCTTTGCCAAATTTATCCTTCTACAGCTGAATCACAACTTCCTTGCACCCATGAGGTCAGGAACCATTTGAAAAGAAATACACGATACAGCTAATCTTTGTGTCAGCTCATCATACCTAATGCAAAATGCATGATTTTCCCCATTTTTCATGTCCCAACTTCTTCCAGCAAAACTAACTAGCATGTTGCTAATCCCAAATTTGTTGCACTACTTTGTTAAACAGATTTAAAAGACAAATGCATACAAATCACACAGGATAAAGAATTTATTCTGTGGTCAAGGCTTACTGCTGAGCTTCTATTAAGAATGAAAAAAAAAACAAACTAACAGCACTCAATTTTATAGAAAACAAATTTATTTGTCTCAAAGGAAGACTCTACACTTATATAGACATTTTTACACAACAGCTGCTTTCTTGCCTAAACTACCTAAAACACTGTTCCTACAATAACATGTATTCAATCTTCTTTCTAAAGCAGAATCCAATATATTTTTAGGCCTCTGAAAAAATAACAGCAGGAGATTATGAATATATAGATCAGAGATGGAAGAATTCCCTATCCTCCCTTCCCTCCCATGCAGGGGAGGCAAACTCCTGACTCTGTCATACGGGACACAAGAGCTAATCAGCACTTCCTCCCAATAGGCTTAATTTTCACTTAAGCACCTTTTTGAGTCGTGAGAATGAGGGAACACTGGCAATCATTTCACAGAAACACATCAGTGAAATTGTCAACATTGAAATTTTCCCCAGTGGCCCACTGCAACTTCATTTACCTCCCTACATTTTCCTGTACACCTTAGCCATGGATTTATACTTGTGTAACACTCAAATATATATATTAACTCCAACTCAATGTCAAACATCTTATTGACTTAGTGGTTTTGAAACCCCTGAAATTTTGAGTTTAGATTTTCACACAACCCTCAGAGGACTCACCAGGGCACAAAGCCCAGTTTTGCAATAGACTGGTAAAGAAAGTGAAATTAAGACATGAAAACCTGGAAAAAAATAAACCCACCACAAACATATGCTTCTAGTATGTTTTCTTTTTTAATCCTATGGCATCCTATGCCATTACTACACAATTAAGAATATTGCTTTTAAATCTCTTAGAACACCAAAAAACTAATTTTCCTGATCTTTAAACCATCTTGCATGCTTGCTATTGATTTAACTTAAAAAGGCTGAGGATTTAAATAGCTCCCTAAATGCAAAACTTTCAAGGATAAACAAAAGACTGCATAAAGAGAAAACAGTCTTTTACCAACTACTTGACAATTAAACATATTGCTGAACAAATTTAGTTGCAAGATCTTGGCCTGGTCAACATTAAATCTTAGATGCAGTTCAATTTCTGCACATCACATGTAAAACTGCAAAGATCTTATAAGTACAAAAAGCAAGACCACTAAAAGAGAACAATTACTTTTTACATTTCACAAAATTGTGCAGGTCAGTTCAAACCCTGAAGAAGACAAATAGTGATTTGTTGTCTTTTGGGTTTTTTTTTAATTATAGCATATAATTCTGTACATAAGAAACCATATATATTTACTATAGAGTTTGAAAGTAACAAAGAGGGGACTAAGGCATGCATTAAAAAACACTTAAGACTTCAAATCCAAAATAATTTAGGCACTTTAAAATAACCTAAATATAAAATTGCTGTCATTTAGTTTTAATTAACACATAACCAATTTGTTTTCTGCATGAATTTGCATAGCACATGGCTAATTACTACCTAGTGAAGAGTCTGAGGGAAGGCATAAATCTTTACACAGTTCATCAACAATAAAAACTAAAATACCACAGTCAGAGACTTTTTTTTTTTTTTGTGGCAGCAAGTATAAATAAATACATGCTTTTTAGCACACAGGCAACTAAATAGAAATTAAAGTGAATCAGTAAAGTGAATCAGTGCAGGAAACCCAAGATTAAGGCTGAAACTTTATTCTAATCCTTCTGTTCACAGAAATAGCGGTCACCAGGCAGCATGTGGTCTGGGCATGCACCTGCAATGCACAGGCAGGATTATTTAAAAGTACTTACAAAGAGATCAAGTTTTCTCTGAGAAAAGTTTCTCTTTGGCTTAGGAAGTGGAGTAGCTGCCTTCTCCAAAAACCAAACAATAACCATGCATGTCAGCTTGTCAGTGATTTTGCCAGAATGATACCCTGGATGTGACACATACACAACCCATCATTCCTGGGGATTGACTCGACAGTAGGAAAAAGCTCAAGAAAAGGCAAAAAAAACGCCAACAAACCAAAAACAAAAACCCTCTTGCTGTGAACATATTAAATGGTTCAAACTGACAGCCATACCACACTACTACTCTGTGAACCTTTATGTAAATTCCTGTATTAACTGATGAAGTCTATCAACTTGGTAAAGGCCTCAACAAACTGAGGAGCATTGGAAAAATCCTTCAAACACAATGGAATTCTCCTAACAATTAAATAATATTATCATTTCTCTGGTGCTGCAAAATAACTAGTAAAAGAACAAGGCTAATCTTTAACTATCATCTCCTTTTGCTTCACATAGCTTTTTCTGATACTTTTGTACTACTGGGTGCTGCAGGAGGAAATTTCTGGCTGGGCTTGGCACCTCAGGAATTCTGGCTGTCTCTGTCTGGGAGCTCAATGAACATTCTCAAGTTCACAGATCCATTTTGTATCATGGAAAAGATTGGGTTGTCACTAAAAAGTGCATGGTGGGGGGTTTCTAAATCCTGTGATTATAAATTCAGCATGGAGTATAATAAAAAGTGACAGAACAAGAGATATTGTGCTTACATTTGGTGCTGTTTTTATTAGAGTAGACCTGAATTTGGTGAACTATACCCATAAACTGGGTTCAACTCCTACCTGACAATAATAAAACCACAATTAAACTGTGAAGTGGAAATGCTTGGAGGCTACTTTCTGACTCTTTCCCTCAAGCATACATGACAAGCTGATTGCTATCAGGATTGGTTTCATACCACTTCATACTCTACCACTAGGTTCTTCTATTGCCTGAAGTGTCAGCTGCAGTCCAGCAACAGGTATCACACAGCAAGGGACAACTTACTTATTCCTGTACACCATATGGATGCTTGCTCATTTGAAATCAAGCTACAGGATCACATCACTAAGTAAACAAAGAATTTTATGACATTCATGATTTTTTTAAAGCTCTCAGACATCAGCTGCCATATCTGACTATGAAGAAACTGTTAGAGGCAAGTTAACAAGCTCCTAAAAACTGGCAGAAACTGAGCCAACACTAAAGCCAATACTTGGAGAAATAAAATAGCATTTCAGCTTAAAACTGTAAACAGTTATGTTTACATAACTAAGATATGCAAATAAGGATAAACAAAAAGGAAGGGGAAAAAAATCTTAAAAAGCTCTGAGTATATCTGCAACCATTTTCCAACTTACAAAGCCACAGCCTTGACTGACAATCAAGTATTAATACTAATCATTATTTAAAAGTTCATGGTAATTATATAACTTATCCTCTTAAATAGTTTACTTTATTAAATACTAAACAGCTTTATCCTGCATAAAATCAAGCTGAGATACTACAGAGCCCCTTCACTGCAATTCTCAGTTTTTCCTTTGAAAAGCAAACTCATTATGTTCTATAAAGAGAATAAAGTCTCTAAAAGAAGACTAAATTCTTTCTTTCTTTCTCAAAGGCAGGCTCTGAGGAGATTGCATAAAAAGAGATTTTATTCTTGGCTCAAATATGAACATTTGGGAATCACTTCTTTTGAGCAAGGACTCACCCACTTAAAGGCAGAATTTATTTTGAAAAGTGGTGTGAAATTTCAAGGGAAAAAAAACACATGTATTTTGCACTTCCCAGCTTTTGGTACTTTTCCAGTTAAGACAAAAATCTCAAAACAACCTCTTCCCCATATAAGTGTTTTTTTCATAGATGCTGCCAAGCTATCTTATACCACCAGCAAGAACTTCTACAAGAAAGTAACTATTTCCAGACAATCCAACTAAGAGTACTGATAGGAAAATAAAAGTAAGAGCATTTCAGGTATTTTAGGAGAGGAACCTGAGGAATACATTTCACTGGGTGCCCACCTCAGTCTGCCTTGCCACCAGTCTGTTCAGCACCCTTCAGAAGACGTGAGAGAGCAACGCTGAAGTTCAGCATTCACAGACAACCTCTCAAAGCAAGGGCAGGGCAAGAGTTTGAGCCCAGCCCTCCTGCTAAGGACGACGTTCCTACCATAGCTAACAGTACTCAGAGGAGCAACATTACTCCTTTGGATGCAGACCATGCAGTGGAACTGTTTCCTCAGATTCAGTCCAAACCAGCTGCAGAAAGGGAAAGCTCATCTAGAAAATTAGATCAGGTCCCTACAGAAACATTTAAGACTTTTAAACAAAGAACATTATTTATGTGTGGACACATGTGGACACCATCATGTTACAGAAAGAATACCAAGGGATTGAGAGGAGCATTCAGTCTTCTGTCTCCAAGAGGACTCAAGATTACCTGCAGACATCCACATAATGTTTCTCAACTGCTGAGGAATGTTGCAGATCCCACAGTTAATGGCACAAATCAGAAACCAGATCAACTCTTTTCCCCATCTCATGCATGCATGCACTCCTGGAAATGTTCTTTTGTGTATTCTCATCCTGTTTAATGCAAAGGATTTGTTATTTCTCTCTAAGATGCAAAATCTCAACTATGACCTGTGAGCACTTTGCATGGCTGAATTCCTGGCACAGCATCCAAGGAATCATCTGTCATTCTCTTAAGTGCCTGTCACAGAACTAGAGACACCACAGGATTTAGGAGGGATGGCCAGGTAGATCCTATGGTCCAACCCAGAGGCCAGCCATGCCCTAATCCAGGTGAGAGGCAGGCCAGGCTGTGTCCTGCGAGCTCCTGCAGAAAGCCTGAACTTGGGAGGGAGGCTCTGTGCTATCCAGGGGCCGTCTCTTCCCAAGATCACTGGGAAGCACAGCTGCAAGGTGCACCTGCTGCCAGGAAAAGCCCAACATGTGCATCTTGCCATCAAGATGGAACAGAGGATTGAGGAATGACTCTGCCCAAGCAAGCCCTTGGCCTCTGCCTGGCTGCAGATGCGTCTCCATGAACTGCCTTTACAGCAGGAATGGGAAAAAACAGCATCAGAGGGTGGCTATTTTGATAATTGCCCTCAGTCTCCAGCTAGAATTACTATACGAGAGACCAGCTCATTTTCTTTTTCCCTTTTTATTTAAATACCCACACCCTGGAATGTACATAGGAGTAAATTAAGACACTTGTATTATATAGGTCAAGTCCTGGCCTGTTCATCTACATACATTAGCATACAAGTAAAAGTACTACACACATCAAAAATGAAGCATTAATGGTTAACTCACATACACATCCTAGGCGCTGTTACAACAGGAAAAAAAATCTAAAAAAATTTAACAGAAAAGTAACAGAGACAACAAGGCAGTACTTCATTTGAATCTTCTTCCCAATAAAATTTTCCCTTGTGAACACTTAGATGTATTTTGTGAGTAGACAACATAATAAACCAGACATCTTATTTCACTTTCCATTTTGTACATAGTCAGGCTGAAGACCAAATATATAAATCAAGGTAACTCTGATTTGTCTTGGAATGTGCTTTTAAATAATCTGAAAAGTTTGTACATGGTTTCCATGTAGAATACATCTCTTTTCATTAAGAACATATCCCCTTTCTTCCCAAGTCAGAAAAGAATTGGTTAAAACAAAAACCATAATGTAATTCGGAACACATAAACAGGTATGTTCTGTAACTTCCCATCAAGGACAGCTCCCAAAGTCTGAATTTGTGATCAGAGATATCACAATATTAAAAAAAAAAGAAGCTGGGCAACAACCCAATGTCCCACTCCTTTCACTGTCAAAAGCCTTCAGAGTTACAAAGCATGGAAGCCACAATTAACTTGGCCATACAATAGCACTGTAATTCCCTCCTCCATATCCAAACTCTGCCTCTTCTTCACCCTTGGAGAACACTCACTATAGGTACTAGTGAAGCTTATATGGCAGTGACTACAGAGTTTCTAACATTCTCATTTACAGTTTTATTAATTGCCATGTCAATGAGTTAGTTGATCATGGAAAAAAACTGTAAGAGCTGTTCAATTTGGTGAACAAGATATACTTCACCACAGTTCTGTTTATCTTGTTGTCAGAGACCACAATCTTTGCGATTATGAAAAACTGAGTTTCGACATTGACTTGAGAAAAATCCCAGCCTAGGAAAAATCTCTGCATTTCTGCATAACTCTGCAAAACAATTTCAAAGAAAGAAAGAAAAAAAGAATTTGTGCCCATGTGGCACTTCTACAGAAGAACAAGAGGTCATTACCTCCACTCCAACATATCAGTTATTCTAATAACACTTAAAGTGAATTTTAGGACTTTGGTATTCTATATATTGCCTAGCAAGAAGAGAAAGGTATTAAGGAAACTGTGGGAAAGCCACAGTTGCAATGCCAGAACTGTAATGCATAAAGGACTACATGAAGGACTATTTTATTGCTTCTTTCAGCTCAGTATGTTATGGTACTAAATTATACTTCATTGAAGCCAGACTTGATGGGGATTGTTAGCACTCTTCTGCCTGGTTCAATGTCAAGAGCAGCTGATATAATTTTCAAATATAAAAACATGGCTTTCACAATTTGCACTAAGTTGAATGAAGTATTCCATGAAAGCAAATCACACTGATTAAGGAACAGGTTTTTTTTGCTTCTCATTAGAAGTTCAGCTTTAAATTAGCAAAAGTTCAAGACATGGGAAAAACGTAGGAGAAAGACTGGAACCTCACAGCAGGCAGCTTCACATTAGACAGGATCTGTATCCCAACTACCATAATACAAACTGCCTCCTTGCCTTTATGTCCAGCTCAACCAGCAATTCCTTCAGGCTTGAACCTGCAGCAACACGTGACATCCCCTGGCCTGCAGAGCTGCAATACTCTAACCATGTCCACTGCAAGGGCTTTTTGGACAGCAGTCTTTGTCCTTCCAGTATGCACCTTGTTGTCCCAGCACAGCTGCAACACCTACAGGGAACAGTGTTTTCAGGGAAAGTGCTCTGGGCACACAGCAAATGGGAACAAAGGGTACCATGAGATCTGGTAACATGGATCTGTAAGGTGGGCAGCTCTTCTACTCAGCATCTGTGATGATCCCCTCTGAGCAAAATATATAATACCATCAGTAAAGCAAGCCTTCACTAGTAGCATTTGATTAGCCTTGACCACAACAACAGCACAAGAAGCAAATATTTCTCTCTGCTCTCTGGCTCAGTAGCACAACCCACACAATTTAGTAATATATATGTAGGAGGTAGAGTGTGAGGATCTGATTTCATACTGGGGCAAGGCACCTTGTAAAAAAAAAAAAAATCTTTTCAGCAACAGTCACCCAGAAGTAATATGGAAATCAAATTAGTTGATTGCAACAATTTAATAGCATCATTTGATATGTTCATAGAGGTTCTTGGATAATGAAAGTTTAGAAGGAGAAATCCTATATTTTATTAAATTCAGCATAGATGGGGGACAGGGCCTCTCTCTACAGCTTTTGCCTATTGCATTTTAGGGCAAGTAATGAAAACATTAATGCAGCTTAGCCAGCAAAGCACAAGTTAATTCAGTTTCTATCTCTCCAAAGCCTATAATTCTCTGGTCTAGTCTTCATGAAGAGCACTTTAAAATGTTCCAGATATAAGATGAACATCCATATAATCATCTCTGCACATGCCTGCTTATGAGAGGTATGGATGCTACTCCAGAGCACACAGTTCTCTTCCCAGACTCTGGAAGCAAAAGCAGGTGTACCTGCTAAGTTAGGATATAAAAAGTAAGCCCAGGAAATTACATGGAGGTTTCACCAGGACACTACAGATAAGCCAGTCATGAGGACACAGCTGTTTCACAGCTGCACACACATGGAAGCCCAGCATGAGCTATAAAGTTGACACAGCATGGGCTTTAGGGACAAAAGTGGGACAGTAGCAATGCAGGGCACCAACAGAGAGAATGTCAAGCAAAATTCAAGAGCTGCTTAAGATGTGAAGTGCCACTGGAATGCAGGGAGGCCACCATACTTCTAATTCTCCATATAATGCTTACAAAGGGGTCCTCTAGGACAATCCTATATCAGTTCTTTCAGCCCAGCATCTGATTTCTCACTCTTCAGCAGATAAGCCCTTACCACCTGGTGTTAAGGGAGGCCTCCTTATTTTTTTTCATTCACATCCAGCACTTACTCAGAAAATTTTTCTTCATCCTTGATCCCTCCAGCCTGCATAATAATGCAGGTGATCAAGAACAGTAGGCCACTGACTCAATTTTGCGTTTTTATTACGTTTGGGAGAAAGTCTGCTACAATAATCTTGTTCTAGCTCATCAGCACTTCTGTTCACATAATTCTTTGTTTTCCTGATCCAATCTCTCATTTAACTCATGTTTGCTGCCAGTTTCCAGGTTCCTAGGTCAGGAGATGGTATTTCACACAACTGCCTAGTATGGATGGCTTCACAGCTGGGGCCACAGCATCAGAAAATCACAAAGGTGTACAACCAAGAGACTTTTAGGAATAAATAGTATCAAAAACCAAAACAAAATCAAAAAGGCCAAAGAACAGTCGGCAGTCCCACCTCTCAGAACTACAAAATACCCATTTAAAATTCCACTTCCCAATGCAAAGAAGCTCCCAGAAGGGCATGCAGCAAATTATTGCCCTGCATACTACCAATTTTACATTTGCTGAGTGAAAACCCTTTGTCTATTTGTGTGCATTTCTGCAATTGCACTTTTCATTCATTTAGATGAGAAATTGCATTTTTTAATGTAATCTGCTATTATTCAGATAGCAAAACAAAGTAATGTCTGGTAGAAGGCTTGCTGTTTTTGGCTTAGAAGGGTGGGGTTTTTTTTTCCCTCTCTTCCTGTGAGAGGAAAGCTTTTCCCAAAGGATTCAAACAATTTCATAAAACAAATGTAAAAACAAAGACACTTTTGTTTAAGGACTGAAGGGTTTGTTTAGGTTTAAGGGAGATTGAGAGGGAAGGAAGAGAGAAATGATACTGATCATCTTTCAATTAAACATGGGGAAAAAAAAAAAGAGTTCTCAGTCCTAAAAGAAATTTATGTGATGGCACAAACTTGCTATAATAAACAGGCCATCAGAAAAAAGTTAAAATTTATTTTTTAAATAAGTAAATTTATTTTAGACACAAGTCAACATCTCAAATGACTACAGCGAAGATCAGAGGAAAACAACATTTCTTTTCAAATAAAGAGAACATTGTGCACTCCTATATGATGTGTTTCATTAATCAGTGTCTCTTTTTCCTCACAGTCTATCAAAGAGAAAAAAAGGGGCATGAGGGGAAAGACCTGAAATCTGAGGTTTTAAATTCACAAAGATTTGGGGATTCACTTCAGGTAGAGGTTCTGAAGCTTAATTTCACTTGCAAAAAATAGGACCCAACATTACAACAGGAATAAAGCCCAAACTTGTACAGAAAACACGGCAAGATGGAGACAGCAGCAATAAATAGACAAAATTAACTAGAACACCTGAAATCCTTCAATAAAGCATGGATGGGAGCCTTGCAGGAAACCTGAATAAGCAGACCTCCCCATCTGAAATGCTCCCCAAGCATTTGTACAAACACACTGCAGATATCACACATTATGGAACTGCAATTCTAGTTCTGATTAGCAGACATTATTTAATAAAATTAACTGATTATCATTAAGTCCCTATATATTGTACCAAGTTTTACTATGTAGAGTGACAATCACAAGTGATCTTCAGTGATAATATAACATCTATCCAAATGGAGTAAAAGCAAACCATGAAATTCCATTCACACTGCCTAGCATTTAAATTCATTGAGGATTGACACTCACTGCAATTATCATTGAACACCCAAACTAACATACTGGGGCAACTCAACAGTAATAAAATTCAGTAATATTGCAGCTCAGAAAGGCAAAACAAAAGAGATAATAAGAATCTTGCAATTAAATACAACATGCACATGGAATGTATCACTTTACTTGCTTGTACTTACATAAGCAATTTACAAAAGCTAGTAATAAATATGTATTTTTCAAAATATAATCTTGAAGTACATGGATGCATGCATGAGAAGTGACAAAAGGTTCTCAAGTAAGATTTTCAAAATGGTCTAAACCCACTGGAGTTAGACAGGAAGACAAACAGATTGACAAACACAGCAACATTAGGTTTCATATATATGAAACAAAGTACAAATAAAATGCATATTATCATCATCACCATCACCCCAAAAGTGTTCTATCCAAGCATTACTTAAATGATTCTCCTCCATCCTAATTTAAACTGCATATGTCTATATACGAACATGCATACATGAGAAAGAGTTTCCTTGTGGTTGCCTGACCTCCCAAGTAGTAGCATGCATAGATTAACTTGTCAAATAGAGAGAGACAACATACAAAGGTCATTAGAAATCCAAAGGTCTGGGTCCACTCATGAATTTGGGTAGTTACTTAAAACAGTCTAGTACTGTGGAGAGGCACTGGATGAAGAAAACAACTCAGACAATACTCGACTCTGTCATTATCTTCTCTGTCCAATAAAGTCTTAAAACATTTCCTCCCATTTCTTAATGCATTCTTTTCCAAGACCTCAAATTGTAACAGGAAATTATTTGAGTGATTTTTGTTTTTAATGAACACAGCAAAGCATCAAGAGACAAGTGCTCTGTTCTTTGATTTGCTAAAGCCTGTTTGAATTTAGGTTGAATTTCTCCCTTGTAAACATGAAAAAACTTTTCCACCACATCCATTAATATCTGGGGCTTGAAGGCTGTCAAGTGAAAGATATTATAATGCCCACCACAGCCCTAGTCTCATCTTTTTTAACTATACACCCAACACTTGTATAATAGGGCAATAGCAGAAAATGAAAAATAGCAGTAAATAAACAGCCTAATAATGCATGCTAAAAGCTACTAGGACAATACATTCAATTTGCCCTAGGATTGTTTAATTATTCTTCTGATGGCTCAACACAATCTTTTCACAATTACTTCCTATTGGGCATGCTGACACATTGAGATCATAACATAGCTCCTCTTTAAAGCAAAAAATACACAGGCATTTAGAGTAAACTCCTAAAATTCAATAGTTCAGATTTTAATAAACTACACTGTAAGGGAGTTTGCAACGGGATTATTTCTAAGGAAGTAAGACACCTGCCTTATAAATTCAAAACAAATAGTCATAAAGCAATATCAAAATATTCATCTTGCTTTCATGTACAAACACACTCAAAGCACCTTATTTTTTTCAATGGTTCTTCTCAGAATACATTCACATAGGTGACATATTCTTTTTTCTTTCTGAAGTAATCTCAAAACTTCCAGAAGTTTCACTGGGCATACACAGACCAGCTGCAGGACAGTTTTTAAACCGAGAGAGACTGACACTATGGCAAAGATCAAACAAAGGCAACATGGCATAGCCTTCAAATCACACATGCCACCTTTACACTTTCAATGGGGCACAGGTCTCTTCACTGTGTACCAGTCAAGTCTTCAACACTGTCACTAGAGAAAGTGTGTCACAACTGGCACACCTCGTACCTCAATTTTCTCACCTCAAAAGTGGTTATGTTGCATTGGGCTTTGCATAGCTCAGCACCAACACCTGGGTCAGGTAGTACAAAACGAAGCCAAAGACAAGCACACGTCCCCCCAGCTGGGAGACCCTGCCATGGGTTTCCAACAGCTCTGCACTTCATCTACCCCACAAGGCTCTCCCCAGGTCTCTCCCCAGGCAGCCTCCTACTCCCAGGAACACAGTCCCCAACAAGAGGATGCAGCCAGAACCATGAAACACTCTTAAGATCAGAGAGTAGGAAATCAGGCAGAAGATAAAGACAGGCACTCATTTGACAGGAGAACCCTTTTATTTATTTATGGGCACAAGTCAGCCAACCTGACGTCCAGCCTGCATGTCCATTTATGCATTTTCTGTCCTACACATATTAATTTGTGGTTATTCTAAATATTTTATGAGTTAAGCTTCATTCCACTCCATTATGCACTAAAAAGAGAACAAAATAGCTACTAATGTCATAGATAAGTGTTTTTACGTGCTATAAATTCCATCCACCATCATGTGACTAGACAACACATGCTCCACAAAAATAAGTGCTTCTGCTCATCACACCGCCTTTACTGAAGTGACTTCTATTTCTGTTGATTAACTGTGAACACCAAAGCATAAAATATAGCAACTTCAGTTACCTGAACTGCTCCATTCCTCAACAGTCACATGCAAACTTCAATACTTAGCTGGGACTCAGGATACTTACAGCTAAGAAGGCATCCAAAATCTGACAGTAAGGAAACTCCTTTCAAATTCCCCATGTGCATTATTCTTGCACTCATCCATCAAATTACCCTCCTGTACACCAAGTTTTTAACCCAAAATCACAGATGAATCTTCAGTTTATGACCCCTTCCTCTCCTCCAAGAATTAGCCCCAGGGAATGTCTAAGCAGCTGCTATCTCCCTTCTCTGCCATTACTATGATACAAAAGCCAGAACAGTTTAAGTTTTGGTCTCTCATCTAACTCTAGACTGTTCAAACTATATGATCTTTGTAGCTTGGATGTCCATCTACATGTTCCACTAGGATTTAATCTTTTCTATATATACACGTGCCCAGAACTATGTACAGTATTTGACACAAAGTCACCCTAATACCTTGCCTAATAACTTGTCTGCTTTCACTGAAGGGCTCTTCCTGGGCATCATGTTTGCTCCCATTTCACGGTCAGTATCAAATAGGAGTCATCCCTGTTTGTCTATGGTGATCAGGTCTTCTCCTCCAAACCTGTTTTAAGGGGTGAGTTGCCAGCTCATGGCAGATGTGTTGCTAATAATCACTCAGTAGATAACTTTGCTTTTAGAGCTACTCAACTTCCTGACATTCCTATTGTTTCAGTCATCGCAGACATTCAATTCTTCCTGCCCAATAATCCAACCCACCTCAGTGCTACGTTTCCCAACTTGGCCTCATCAGCAATTGTCCTTCTCATATAGTTATTTCAGCCAGTATGGTGAAGTAAAGAGACCTGCTCCCCACTAATACTGATGCAGGACATGAATAATTTCTTTATTCAGGCAGGCAAACTCATAATTTCTCCTTCAGGAGACACCTTAGCTAAGCCTCACATTTCCAATTTAGTTATTTTTGGTGTATATACATGGAACTGAAGCCTTCTGCTCCTATTGTCTAGGACGTTCAGTATTTAACCAGTAATATGACTTTAGTCTCCCATGACCTAATTGTGGCAAATACATGATACTTTTTATCCTGTTTTCCACTTAGCTGTGTATACTTAATTACTTTTTCCATTCCAAATTTATTCCAAATCCTTGAATTCTATTGTGACTAGAGTAAAAGGTGTGAAGATATTCTTCTCTTCTCCTTTTAAAAGAAATGGAACTATATATCTTCTGCTATCTTGCTATCACAACTGCTACCTTCAGCCTAACAGATAACACCCAATTCTATTTTTTAACCTGGCCCCAGTGCCCTGCATCAGTTCTTTCAGATCCCAAAAGCAGAGACCCTTAGATTTAGTTTAACTGGGAGCAGACATAAGACATTTATTCCATTCATTTTTATTTGGCACCCTATCTTTCTCCCTTATTCAAATCCTCATGCATATCTAAAACTAAACAACTAAAACAAGAAGTGCTAATTTTAAAGGCATCAAGCATTTTTCATACAGCCTGGTCCTCACAACATCATAGCCAATTTCTCTTCTGCTGTTTTTCTTTTTTTTTCCCCCTCTCTTCGTCTTAAATTTCTTCATCCTCTAGCTTTTGGCACTTCATATGCTATCCCTGCAGTTTCTGCTCTCCAACAATCAATCCTCTCCTTTACTTCATTCTTTTAGGTTTTCTGGTAGCTTGCAGTATCTTATTCTCACAGCAAGGTCCACAGCCCAACTTGGCAAGCTTTTCCTTCTCCTTCTCTGCAGTTTCCAAGCAGCTATTGTACCTTACACTTAAGACACTCCAAGCTTTTTTTTTTTTTTTCTTTAATTTAAACCTCCAACTCCTACAGGCCTTTAGCTCTGTGGACAACACAAACTAGTTCTTCTAACTTCTCAGAACTTGCCCTACTAAAATAAAGCTTCCTTGAAAGAAAAATACTTTGTAGTTGACATATACTTTATCCTTCATTTTGATTCAGAATTATTAACTTGTGGCTGATCAACACAAGTGCTTAGGGCCTTATGGAAGGGAGCCATAATCTAGCAGCAGAAAACAAGATATCCTGTCAGCCAGTGAGAGACCAGAGATGTTCCAGAATTTAAAGACATACCCTCTAGTTCTGGGCAGGCTGTAAACATAAGCCTTCATTTACTCTGCATTCCACTACAATTAATGGCCAAAATCTACCCTGTGATAATTCAGTGTACTGACTTCTAACCAGTCAGCACTGGGGAACATGCTTACAAAAGCCCTTTTGAGAAACACCTTTACACACTAGCACACTATCCAAAATGAGCTCTGTACTTCTGAGCAATCAGAACATGTTTGCAAAATTGCATCCTACAATTTGACTCAGTTTTGCCTCAGTAACTCAACCTTAGACCTCCAGATTTTGAAACAGAAGCATGAACCTTTAACAGAAAACCATCTCACATCCAGTGGAAGACTGTACCTACATTAAGTGCAGCAACAATTGGACCTTCAGCATGGTCACCACAAGCCTAAGAGGGGCAGATAAGGAGGGTGCAGGTGGTCAACTGGTACAACACAACACAGAAAGAGCCTCTCTAGCAATGTAACAGTGAATGATCTCCACAAGAACCTGGAAAACACGGTTTCCCTCTTAACTTTAGTTTGTGATACAATTTGCTTAACATGGATGCACTGGCATGAAGGCAGCCTAGGCCTTCTGTGCAGCAGAGTGAACTTGCTGGCACAAGCTATCAGTCCCATCGAGGCAGTAAATCACACTCACCACATTCCTGGTAGACCTGCACCTACACGGCAGCACACAGGCACCTGCCTGCTGCCTCCTGAAAGCCAGAGGGGAAACTCAGTACTGCAGCATGAAATATCAACTGACATGCTAAGTTACCAACCCACATGAAATGGGGGCCCTGAGAGGGCACACAGCTCTGTCAGCTCCAACAGCCTCACAGCAAGGGCTGCCCACCATCCATGAAGGATTGATGGTGGTCTCTGCATCCACCACCCTTGGCCACCAACACCATCATGTTCATCTCCCTGTGGAGCACCTCCAGGCTTCTGCTCTCATGACCAGTATCACCAGTTTAAGCCAAGCCTTTCCAGCAGCAGAGTGGGTGTTCTGCTGTTCTCCTAATGGGGGAGCATGGCACTGGACACCTTGAAAAAGCAAGTCATTGTTAGCCATGCACAAGGAAACAGCATCCTACTTTTCACTCCAAAAGTGCTTAAAAGTGTTTTATCCTGTTAATTCTAGGTCAGTTGAGCACACGTGTGGTATGGATTACACTGACCCTTTTAGAGCTCTCAACATTTTTAAATAAGTAGGACACTTAACATCAGATGCCCATAAAGCTGCATACCTCCTGCACATCACACACCAAGATCTGCCAGTGGGCTTTAAGACACAAGTAAGGAATAGCTGCTTTATAAAGCATGGTTCTTATAGCACACAAATACAAATGCAAAATAATTTATAAATGCCAAGTCTGACCCTGTACCACATTAAATCAATACAGGCATTTTACAAAAAATGACTCCATTGGGTGAACTGAAGCGACCTTTGCAAAGCCACCCAACAAATCAGGACCAGATATACAAACAGTAGAAGTATTTAGTACAGCTCAGTACAGCTGAGTGATAAAAGGGTCTACATTAAAGATAAGTTGTCCTGATGTTTACAAAATGCAGCAACATTGTCATTGCAAGCACAAAGAATATGTTTCATCCTTAAATATCTGAGTATCTAGAGACTTTAAACATGAGGAACAATCAACGTGCAAAGGACCATAAAATTCAAGCTTAAAAAGTTAACACTACAATTCACTGGACATGTTAATTTGCCAGTGCCAGGTCTTTGCAAATTTTAACCTTTTTCTCTGCACTATCACCAGCCATACGTATTGGACCCTTAGACACAGATAATCCCATTGCATTCCCTCTTTTTCACAGATGCCTGGCCTGAGCGAGGGAAGGAAGACGTGCAGGGAAAAATCCCAACACGTTTAAGTAAAATACCTTTTGGAGCAGCCTCCTTCCCTCGCCCAGCTAAAGTTTTCTTGAGGTCAGATTAGCACTCCGAAAGCAGAGCAGGCGCCGGCAGGCCCCTTGGCAGGCGGTGCTGTGACAGACGCGGGGCAGACCCAGGGGAGGCAGCCATGTGCTCAGCCCCGCATCCCCCCGAAAGGGCATCCCGGCAGGAAGTTCCCACTACGCACCGACTCGGGGAAATAACTCGGAGAAGCCCAACAGCTATCGCTTCCAGCGGCTTTCTCCTGGGCCATATGCCTTCCCCTGCCATTTAGCGAGGCATTTCAGACGAGCCAAACCGCCCTACCCGCTCCGCCGCGAACCCGCTCGCGGGCTGAGGGTCGGAGCCGCCGCCCCGGAGGCGGCGGGCGAGGCCGGCTCGGCCGGTGGGGCACCACCGCGGCACCCACCCCACGGGGCTGCGCTCCGTCCCCGCCGGGAGCCGCCCGCCCCCGACCCCCGGGGCTGGGCTGGGCAGGGCTGGGCGGCTCCGGCTGCAGCCCCCGGCGAGGGCGAGCCCCCGCCCGGCCCCAGCGCAGCGCCCCAGCCCCGCTGCAGCCCCTTCGCCGGACACCCGCCGGGGCTGGCAGCGCGGGGTCCCGCCCGCCGCCGCTCCCGGGGCCGCCCCCAGCCAGCGGGGGAGCCGCGGGACGGAGCCGCCTTCGGCCCGAGCCGGCGCCGCACCTCGCCCTTACCGTCCTGGCCAGCGCGGCGCGGGAGCCCCGGAGAGGAGCGGGGCGAAGCCGCGGAGCAGCGCGAGGAGCCGGGGCCGAGAACGCCGCCGCCGCCGCCGCGAGGAGAAGGCAGAGGGGCGGAGGATCGGCGGCGGAGGGGAGGAGACGGGGGCGGGGAGAGCCCGGGCCGCTGGCAGCCGCCCGCCCGCCGCGCGGCAGCCGCTTCCTCCCGATGCCCTGCCGAGCCGGGTCGGGTCGGGTCGGGCCGGCGGGATGGGGAGCCCGGGGCGGGCGCTGGGCTCGCCCCTTGCCCGGCCCGCTCCCACAAAGGGGACCCGCCGCTGCCGCCTTTGTTCGGCCGAGCGGCGCCGGGAGGGGCGAGCGGCGGGTGGCGCGCTGAGCGCTTCTCCCACACGGAGATTGTTCCTCCGGCACTGGCAGACGCGGAGCAACTTCACCGGAGTTAATTTGGGTCTGTGATGAAAACTCCTCCACCTGTGCCAAACGCTGCTCGGGCATCCAGCACTAAAGTCAGCCCACGCGCGGTGCTACAGCTGCCTGTTTATGCCTCAGGAGCTGGCTGGTGACTCCTGTTAAATTAAGGGTGGGTTTTTTATTGCTCAGGGTAGATGGCATCGCGAAGATTGGTATCTTAGTATTCTGTGCTTGGCAGCAACCAAGAAGCATTGAAAAACGAATTTCAGATATACCTTTGCCCCATTGTCTGTGGTAGGTCACAGATCTTTCATACGTAGCTAATCATATTGATCTACATGTCCAATTAAGGTACTCTCCTCAAAGCTTTTTTTTTTTTTCTTTTTTTTCCCCCACTGTATTTTAGTGCTCATCCTATAAATCTTCTCCAAGTTTACCGATTTAGTCATTCAGGCCAGGTACCTGAGGTCAACACATGCAGTCCTGTCAATCCAGTAAAAAGAGTGGAAGTGGGAGAATTTCCCCTCATTTGCATCTACCTTAGAAGAAACTGACACAAATACCCTTCTATGAGGCCTTCTCTGAAGGATAGTTAGACTTTAGTTGTTTGCATAGAGGTGGAATAAGCAGTCACTATGTATCCACAAGTAGACTCTCAAGAAGGCAGCAACAAAAGTGGACTACCCTAGGGTTGTTATAAGTAGGAGTAAACTCTAAGCAGCCTCTTTTAAAAGGTCTTTTCACATACTGTTCATTAAGCCCCAGCAGTTAAAAGATCCCACCTGGGAGCTCACACTATGCAGAGTTCTGCTTCCCAGACTGAGAGGGGCAGAGTAGCACAGGGCTTTAGATGTTAAACCAGCTCCTCAGGTTTAGTACTAGACCATGTTGCATTTTTGTGCTCTAAAGAAGAAGATGTTCCCCTAGCTAATTAGCTAGAAATTTTCTGCATAGTCCATGAGGTATGTGAGGAAGGAGGGGAACCTGTGGTATGTGAGCTCTTCCACATTACCCACACGAACCTTCTGCTTCCTGCACGTGTTAGCATAGCTGAATCAGAAAAAGGGAATGAAAAGTATGTGAATTTGAACATTTACTGTTGTATCTGTGTTGTAGGGGGAATCATATTTTTGTTTTATCTTAAAATTAAAAAAATATGCGCTTGGGGGTAAGAAGTCTGAAAATGTAAAATAGTGTAGTAAGCATGAAGAAGCCTGCCTAAGACATCAGTCAGCCTTAAATAAAGCCAGCATGCTAGAGGTGTAAGATACATCCTAGGTGCTGTTAAGATCTGCTTGCTGCAGTATGCACTAGGGCCAGAAGCCAATCATCAGCCCTGCAGTGTGTGCTGAATGGAACCTCTGCCACACAATGGCATAGTCATTTGTCACATGTCCAATCCACGGGCATCCCACCTCTTGTGGCCAACTTTTACAGGATGTGCATTGTGCCCTTCAGTCTTCAGACTAGATGTACGTAGTAAGGGGAGGATGCAACTGTAATGTGAAATTAGACGACCTGTTCTGGCCAGGAAATTTCCCAATTCCTAGTCAAAACAGAGGCTTATCAATATTTTATCTTCAGATGAAGATGCAGATATTTGCTAAAGCCTAGGTGCATGTATAGCAGTTCTGTTGTGCCCTTTCTGACAAAACAAACAAGAACAATGGAGTTGTTTCTTACACTACTACCTGGTAAGTTTTTCACACCCAGACATCAGATGATAAACAGCTTTATTAAATTATGCCACACTGTGCAGCTGCTGCCTCTGAGAAGAAGTGTGGAATCATACAATTAATGCCTCACATTTTAATGTTGCTACTAAAAAATGATCTTTGTTCTCACTGCCAAGACTAGTGACAGAAACCTCAGAGAGATGACCAATGCATTGAAGCAGTGGTGAGAGGCCCTCCCACTGCAAGGCAAGCTGCAGCCTTGAGCTCATCATGAACACCCATAGACTATCAAAAAGTGCCAGATCCCTTTAATGAAACCAGCACCCTGGCCCTAACATAACATTGGAAGGTGCATTAAATGATTATTCTCATACACAAACCTTTGTATTTAAAAACACAATAACCCCAGATATATAAATCATATCTAAGACAAGAAACTAATTTTATAAACATGCATGTATCCAATTAAATTTGTTCAATAAGGCTGCTAAATAGGAGTAAGGATTGTCCATAAGAACTTTTGTCTGGAACTAAGTCAAGAACCCCTGGAAATGAACATGAAATTATCACATTCCAGACTGATTTCTTCTTTGTGCTTTCCAAATAACAGATTATTAAAAAATGCATTAATCCTCTTAGTCCATTAAAATATTTTACAACTTTCAAAAGGTTTTGAGATAAAAAAAAGTAAAACCCCGCCTATTGATCATAATTCTCTTCCCAAATCCATATTCTTGTAAGACCAAGAATAAAGCATTTATTGCTCTAATCAATTGGTTTACTCAGAAACAGCTGACACCACTTAAAATCATGTTAATTAACACAGGTTCTCAAGGTCCAGTTCTAAAGCAGACAGGCTGTGTCCACCTTAAACAAAGCCTCATTGTTCACGCTACTTGAATCTGCCATTAACAGTAAGTCTCCATCTCACAGCTGCTGCTAAACCTAAGGCCTGCTTGCATTCAAAGAGGATTTCAGTTCTAGTTTGGCACAGTATATGCTATTCACAAAGTCACCTGTAACTGTAAGAATGACTGAGAACAAAGCCAATCATTTTCCACTTGTTAGCTCTAAAATCCCTGCTGTGGAAAGTTTGGAGGTTTGATATGTCTTCGTTGTGTAGACTTATGTGTAATGCTCAAATACATTAAAAAATGCATACTGCTGCCTGAATTACTTGCAGCACTCAGGCTGAATAAGCCACAGCAACTCAAGTACTGAGTGGTGCAACCTTCCTAGCTGCCCCTACCCCTGTAAAGGTGTATCATATTTATCCTTGTAAAGATTCTCTCCAGTCTGCTGACCAGGAGGTGTGAGATGGGGTCAGCCACAAGTTCAACTTCTTACAAGAGTTACAAGCTGTAACCTGCAGCAGCTACCCCCTCACCCCCCTCACCAAGTAATTTAGTGTACTCAGTATTGGTTAAATCCATTAGTGAAGCATGTGCATGACCTCTGATGGTCAACCTGCTCAGACTATCCAGCCATCACCTCAGCTGTGCCTGCTGAGGTGGGAGTGAGATGGCCAGACAAAACACTGCTTTAGCCATCACAGCTGGATCAGACTGTGTCTGCACACTATTAAGTTGCATGTACACATTCAACAAAGCTCAGTGAGCAATATTTCACAAAAACATAGGAAATTGTCCTGTATTTGCTCTGGATAGTATTATATAAGTTTTGGGTTTTTTTACTTTGATCATAAGCTTTGTAAGAAAACATGTGAGCAGCATGTTACTCAGGCTATAAATGGTGCAGGTATTTAGGAGTGCTGGGAAATGCATTTTCTCAGCATTGTTTGAAGCAGGGGGCTGATGACAAAGGAGAGGTGTTAGTCATGCTGACCCATTCTTCTGGTGCTCAGTAAGAGAAAGAAAAAAGCCAGCAACCTCCTCCTCAGCTTCTCGAAGGTCTCAGCACTATTTGGAATCATATAATGGTTTATGTTGAAAGAGACCCTTAAGGTCATCCAGTTTCAGCCCCACTGCCTTAAGCAGGGACACCTTCCAGTAGATGAGGTTGCTCAGAGCCCAGTCCAACCTGGCCTTGAAAATTTTCAGGGATAGGAACCTGTTCCAGTGTTTCATCACCCTCATAGTGAAGAATTTATTCCTTATCTAATCTAAACCTACCCTCTTTCAGTTTAAAGCCATTATCCTTGTCCTGTCTTTAGTAGTGTTTATTTTCCAGTTTTGGAAGGTGTTTGGAGGTAATGCCAGAAAAAGTGAAGGAACTGAAAGATGTGAGGCCATGACTGTGTCACTTGACATCCTGCCTCAACCCAAGCAAGCAGAGAAATAAAGACACGTCTGCTCCTGTTTTCTACATACACCTACTTAGAGAACACAGACCCATTAAAGCTGAGCCAGACAGATATCTTTTCTTTAATTAGCTTGTCCTTTTAAGAGTCCCAGGAAAATTATTATAAGAAATGCCATATGATTGCCCAAGAACAAATGAGATATGCTTTTAAACACCCTTTATTACTAACATTGCATAAGCATTCCAACAATCAAATCTAACAGTTTGTTATCATAGTTGCAATCCCTTTGGCTTAGTAGCAGCAAGATGAATAGCATGTCACATCTCTTATCAGCAAATAGCTGTCTGCCTTTGTAAACAAAACTGTCAAGACTGATTCTCCATACACATTTGCAAATTATACTCATTGGTTATATGTCTTATGGCATATTCATGTGCTGCCAAGGGTATGGTACCATCTCATCAGTTTTATATGTTACCAAAATCATAATATTGCCAAGGAACAGGTAGGCACCCTGCCAGCTATGACTTGATTTCACCAATGTCTTCTACAGATCCCTGATGAAAAACCTACTTGTTATCTAGTTTAGAAATATTCAAACCTAGCATGTAAATGAGAAATAAATGTGATATCCTGATAGTCAGCCTGCTCCAAAGAGCCCTGTGTCCTCATCCCAGCACCAGCCTTTTACTTACTGTCTGGCCAGAAGGAATTCAATTTCTTGTCTCAGTTTAACTGTATGCAATATGATAATAACATCACTTATTCAGCAGTGGAAGAGAGTAAATTAGATGTAATGTCTACCCAATTCTCTAAGGATATAGAGCAAAATATGAACTTATACTATAAGTTCAACCCCTCCCCTCACCCCACCCTTTGACATTTAATGTTTTTTGAATTTTATTTAATCTGCATAATAAATGCAGAGGACAAAATTGATAGTCACTTACATTTTTTAAAAGGAGTATTCCCTTTTTGTGATTTTATATGGAAAGACCTCTGACCACACCACATAAACTATAATATATAATATATTAAAATACTGATACTAAAATTGCTGTAATTTTGTTGCTTTCACTTACAGAAGTAGGCTTATTCTTTGTATGAAAGCAACTATCGTGCTAGTTTTGATATTTTATGTAAATGATGTGTAATAAGGTAATGCCATTTCAACAGAGAATTCTAATTAGTTGCCAGTAACACGATATAGTCTAGTATAATTACAAATATTGTGTGTGAGGAGAACTGCCTTGTTCTCATTACAGGATCTAAAACCACAGAGCATCACATTTCTCAGTATTGTACCAGAGGAATGTAGGAACACACTCATGACCACATTAGGGAACGGCACTAACGAGAGAATCAGTAACAGATAGCAAATGTGATGACACTAAACTGCAGATCATAATTCATCCATGGAAAAAGCCCCCACCCTCCTCCTGTGCTCACATCAGCCTGCAGCACTCTGGCTGTTGCACAGCTCTCAAACACTGGGGCAGGCGTTTCTTCTCTTCAGCTCATCAAGCCAAGTGATGCTATCAGGGAAGTCTGGATCAGCAGGGAAGATGAGAAAGATCAGATCTTACAGCACACAGCAAACACTAGGAGAGAGGGATTCCAGGAACCATTGCCTGTTGCATGGCTTTCTCCCTTAAATCCCAGGAGCTAAAAAATTTGAGAGGGGTCAAAATTGCTGAGTGTAACTGAGTATTGTCCAAGCCATATGAATTGCAGTGTGGATGTTTGAGTGTGAATAAATCCAAAAAGCAGGGCGATCTGATTTCAAGTTGTCTCCTGTATTTAAGTGTTGTCTGAGGTACAGAACTAGCTCAGAATAGGAGGAGGAAAATGGCAAAACAACATACCAAGTTCTCAAGAGCTAAACAGGGTTTGGATTGGTAAATCATTAATCCAGAAAGTGGTGTTTGAAAGAAAGCTTGATTTAGCCTATTTCAAAGATGTAGTTACTTGTTGTTTTCCTCAGAAAAGGGAGTTAGCTCAAGGATGTTGAGAACAGTTAAGGAACAAAAAAAGGAATACTAAAACATGAGCATGAACTGAGTTATATGTAGAAATCAATAACTTTTTGTTTAAACAACTATGATATATCAAAATAAAGATAAATTAATGAAAATGTTTATTTTATGTCATCTACTGTATCTGTACAATTATGTAAGTATGAGGGCAGTCTGCTTGCTTAACTTTGCAATTACAGTAACACACTAATGTGACAAATGTCACACTAAAATCACTAATGTGACAAACAACAATTTTAGCTGAAGTCTGAAATATAAGGTTAGCACATGGAACCTTTACTGTGTATGCCTTTACTGTTATGTGCATGTTTTTTCTCCTCTTCAGTAAAGCTCTCTGCTTGAAGGAACAGATGTATCTTTCAGAAGAACTTCAGCTGCAAGAATTGCTTCCCTGAACCAGCTCTTTCCCATTTTTTTCCCAGTCTTCATCAAGAGGCGTCCAGAAGACATGAGAGGTTTCACTTCCCCTTTGGCTTAGAGCTGGCAGCAAAGTTCTCTCCCTACCTCTGCACCTCAGCTGGTGTAGGGTCCTACCAGGGCACAGGTTGAGTTGCATCAATGTCCCTCTGTGATGTGGTGTCAGAGAGAGGTTATTTAAAGCAATTATGCAGAATGTGAAACTACCCCACTTTCCAAGCCTTGCTTGTTCTTTCTCTCATGGCTTCAGCAAGCACCACAACAGGCAGCTCAACATGGCCTTATACACTGTCTAACCCCAAATGTGCAATTCCACCCTGGCACTCACCCACAGCATTCCTCCAGTGGAGCTGCAGCTGCATCCCAGGCACTGCTACTCCCAGGCCTTGCTTTGAAGAATTCATCAAACTCTCTGGCAAGGGCAGATTTGGGAAAAAAAAGAAAAAAAAAATCAATCTGTGTTGCTGCATTGGAGCTGCTCAGAAAGGGCTTGCCACCTCCCAGAGTTATCAGCTCTTGCTGCTAGTAGGTATTTGATCATACTTACATTGTGTGTGGGGGTACTGATTGTGTCTATGCTGGCTATTCCAAGAGCTTCTTTTGACAGCTCAGGCATGAAAAGATTTGTTATTTTTTGAAATGTAATGGTAGAGGTTTTCTACTTTGAGCCAGAGTGTCAGTGGAGGCTCTTTGGTGATGTGTACATTGGAAGTGACAAGCAGTGAATAACTTACATCAGGCATAAATAATATTTGTAGTCTGACTTTGATATGTTATTCTTTAAAAAATCCAGTCTGTAAATACAGTCTACATTTGTTAGCTTGAAAAGAAGGAAAGGGAATGAGTGCAAATACAGAGGAGATAAATGAATAACCATGACAAGGAGCAAAAGCAAGCAGAAATAAGCTGATAAAGATAAAAAGGAGTGGGATTATTAAAAGAGAGACTATAGACATACAAATGGACCAAAACTAATATAAAATTTCTAAAAAGGAAGAGAAAAAATTGAAGATGAAAGGTATCACAGTATAACAGGTCAGAAAAAAAGAAGAAAGTTTTTATAAACTCTAATCTGAATACCTATACACAGACAATAATGACTTCAGCACCCTATTAAATAAATGTGGTTTTTGTAAAACAGATATGTAATGAAGTCCCAGTGAGACACTGGTTTGCAAGCAAAAAAAAGATTCTGTCAAGGAATTTAAAATCTACTACAGGATCAGGAGGGATAATGGGTATATGTAATGTAGAAGCAATTTGGATGGTGATGAAGATGAAGTCACACCATAAAACAAATATTATGATTAACCCCTTTAAGAATAATGCAATTTTTCAGCAAGAAATTACTTCTTCCATGGAAGACAGTTGAATGAACTTGTGGGGCTTTTTCAGAGACTCCACTGAAGCCCATGACTGTATTTTCATTCAGCTTTTTGCTTTTCTTTGATAATTATCTGTAGACTGGAAATGGCAATGAGTCCAATAAGTTATAAGATGGTATGTACTTTTCCTGAATTCTTTATTCAACACTGCCAATTGTTTTCTTCTAAAGTAGGTGCAGGTATAATCTAGCAGGGAAAAACTCTTTGATGTCATTGAAATATCTTCCAAAAGGAAATATTTTACATCAGAAAAACAGAAGAGAGAGACATGCAGAACTTCCAGAATGGCTAAAGCAGAGTATCAACTCCCATGCCGTGGTGGTCTTGTTATCACTCCCAAACAGCATTTTAACATAGAAGAGTTGTCAGATAAAACTTCACATCTGCCAGCACACGTTTTCAATTTACTGAACACAATGACAGGAAAAGTATGCAAATCAGCATGTTTAAATAGCATAAATCATGGAAGAGACACATTGTCTATCCACATAAAAAAATAACAGGATTTTAATATTGTATTAAGGAGGTGGAGTCTCAAGTGCCTCTTTTCTGTACTTGGCTGTTTATAAGACATAGATGCAGCAGAAAAGCCATACATTAAGCTTTTAAAAAGGGATGGAGCCAAGACTGAGTATGGCAGGATAGGGACTGCACTCAGCTCCACTTCCAGAGCAGCCACTGGTGCTAAACAGCCTCCAAATGTTTGCCTTTCCACAGCTGGGAACAGAGATGCCACTTTTGAAGACAATTTTTCTGTGCTTCCATTCCAGGAACTGAAGGAATATTTGTTATTTCTTCATTTCACAGGCCCTCTGCAAAAGGATATTATAAAGTGTGTAAATTGTCAGGAAATCTTGGCTGGAAGGCACTGCACAAAGCTAGGCATGTAGTACCTTATTATTTAATAGATTAACTAATGGAGTTATATATTGCTTACTTGATTGCTGAGTGCAGCAATGCAGGTATTTATTTCACACTAAACAGATTTGTTGTAGATGTTTGTAAAAATGGCAATGTCTTCTAAATTTATCTTTAAAAGGATGTGTAAAATAACTATAAAAGATTGGGGTATTTTGTGAGGAAAACTGTACTCTGTAAATATATAGTGTAGCATTATAGTTATGTTACAGAATCTGAAAATATAATTTGCAACAAAATCTTGTCCATAAATTGTTATTTATTCTTTAAATAAATGTATTTAATTTTTTAAATTTTTACTTATTCTTTCTTTTACAGAATTTCAGAAATTACTCCTGAAGTCATTCCTGGTTGTTCAAATGGCAGGTGTTTTATTAAAGGTATCATATACTGGGATATATCCTACTTTATTCACCAGCCATTTTCCACTAGCAACAAGGAGATTTTATGTGAATGAAGTGATGGGAACTATTGGTGCATGTGAAGAAAGATTGGATTCTTGTGTTTTATACCGCATTAAAGGAGGCCTGATACAATTCACAGCTGCAGGAAAACCACTGTGCGATATTTAATGGCATATTGCCACAAACTATGTGTGGAATTTTACTTGCAATCATAATTCTTAATTTTACAATGTTTAATAAAGATAAAAAACACAACCTGAGTTCAGAAACAGAAACCATCCTTTTTCAGGCATGCCTCCAACTTAATTTGTGCTTAGTTCACATTTTTAGTAATAGACTTCAACTACCACTCAAGCATTTTTCTGATTTTTGACCAGGTGTATTTAATATTCATAATCTATTAAAGAAACATGGAGAGAACACTATTAAACTTTAGAGAAATATTTGTTGTTAATGCTGCAGATTTAAATTTAAGCATATATTCAAGATGTACATTCAGCTTCAAATAGATTCAGTTCTACATTAAATGAAGTTTCTTCAGAGATATGTAAAATAGTTAAGAAGGCTGCATACAGCTGATTTCAAGGAGATACATAAATGAATATTCTTGTCTACTAAAGCTTCCAATTTTTATTTATTTTCTGCCTCAATATATTATGCTCTACCTTACTTGGTTTTACAAAGCTGCTATTAATGTGTTTTATTAATAAAAGAAAGTGACAAAGCCATGTTGCTAATCCTCTTGACTCTATAATAAATCATTGCTTGTTTGCTGTTCTCTAATATGTATTTTCAATAATGCAGAAGCAAGCTTAGGTCCTTAGGTAACAAAAATCTCCATGTAAAGCGACTGGTCTTTCACCAGAAAAAAAAAAAATCTAATCTCTCTAAAATCCCTTTTACTTTTGGGGCTTTCATGTGTGCAGTGTGCAGGTGCCAAGCTGTTTTCCTTCATACTCCGTGCATTGCAGTGCAGGGTCATTAAACCAGCCAGGGACAACTTGGTTTTGTACCACAGAGTAAAGGATGGAGGGAGCAATACATGCTGTCCTTTGCCTTTTTGTTAAACTTGAGCTTGACTTGTAGCAACATCTACTTCCTTTTGCTGAAAGTAATTTAAATATACCAGGCAGGAAAGTTTGTACAACTGTTGAGTATATTGTGCTTAGTCCCCTTCATATGAAGCATGAAACGCATTTTAATAGATGGACAATAAGCTAAGACTTCCTCTTTTTAAAAATTTTATTCTTTCTCTTTTTTTTTTATTGTATTGTACATATAAAGCATATTAAATTCATGTGTACCCTTGCTAAAAATACCCGATGTTCAAAATGCAGTCACAAGTTAGAACCGCCCATATCTGAATTGCCGTCCTACATAATGCTACAAATTGCTACTGTTAATAAGATAACTTGTATTATAAACAACAGTCTTCCTAGGCCTGAGGTGACTTTTGATGAAAGCATGTATTCCCCTTGTGTATTCCCTCGAATTTCTTGCCAGGTGTTAATCTTGACATTTTGAAAGATTTCATTTTTTAAAACTTACAATTTTTTTGCACCATTGGCTGTATAAGAATGCTCGCTAACTTTAAATATCCCATATTTCTAATATTAAGTCTTTGTCATTACATGTGACACTAGTAGAAGGAGTAATGGGAACTCTCTCCTCCACCTGAATTAAGTGCACTCATAAGAAGGGGCTAAATCTCACTTGACCAAAATGGGCTACATTTTCCTGCACAAGTCCAGGTCTGCCTTGGAATACAGGGAATACATCTCTAGGAATACAGTGAATCAGATATAAACTGACTCTGCCCTCAAGGAAGTCACCTTCTGTAATTGCCAACAAGATTTCTAATGCTAAAAAGACTTTTGTAGCTGAAACTGTTGTCATTCTGCATTTTATCCAGGAAGCACCTGGTGTTGCAATTTGGATGTAATTTTCTTCCTCTTTAGTCAAGTCCCATAGAAACATTGTAGATACTTTGATTTCCTCATGTTTGTTTCCTCTCTCTAAAGAGTGTCCCCCTTAAGAAAACCTACAAGCAGCTTCCCACATTCCCCCAGAAGCAGAGCACTGGCCAAACCTGTGTCTTCAAGAATCTGCTTGCACCAGTCCTTTTCAACCATGGTGTGGTTGAACAAAGTGACACTACAAAACCAGCTGCTGGCCCCACCAGAGACCTTATTGGTGTGAAACCCCACAAAAAAGAAAAACAGTGAAAGGGAAAAAATAGAATGTTCATTCACTATTATTCCACAGAGATACTAGGAAGGTGACACTTGTGGTCAAGGCAAGAGAAACCACCAACACAATACATTTTTCCTTCTGAAATATTACAATTGTACCACGGCAGAAAAATCAGATAATGTGAGAAGTGCTCTATTTTGTATCTTTTGTATCTTTGTAAACTCTTCTCAGAATATATTGTCTTTCAAAACTTGAAGAATTTTTATTTTTTTTTAGAAGCTTCCATGTGAACCCAAGTCTCACCAACTTCTTGGTGCTTAAGCTACTTTTGAAAAGGAGATTATGTAATAAATCTTTTACTTGGGGATTCAAAAATGGTTATTAGGAGATATGCATCTGAGTAACATAAAAATTTCTGAAAAATTTACCATGAAACAAAAAATACATATTTATGAGATTAGTTCAGTTCTCGTAACATGCCATAGTTGTCCTGGAAAATCATAAGAAATATGAATGCCATAAGGTTGTAAACAACAGAAACTGCAATTACTGTAGAACTTAATACATTCTTCATATTTGTGTTCACTTCCAACATAATATGCAGTATAGCTGGTTTGTCAGTAAACAAAAGTGATGCATGTGTGTGCAGTGATTAATTTCTATAGCTATATTAAAAGAACATGAAATGTGCTAATACTGCAGGAAAATATTTGCTAACAGGAGTTATTTTTTTCTTGTCTATGGAATAAATGTATATTGATCATCATTAACCATTCACTGTTAAATAATGTAAAACAAAAACAAAACCACCCAAAACAAACAAAAAAGCCCAAGAAAATGTCAACATATCATAATGAAACTATACTTGAATGTTTCATTTGAGGCTTTTATTTCAATAGACAAGCCTTGGGAGTTAATGAATATACTTTCTTCTTATCTGAAACATTAATCTGATACTTGTTTTAGAAGTATTTGGGGGGAAATTACTCTATAATAATAAAGCTGTTGCTAGGAGGCCTGGAGAAACCTAAACCAATTTGGCTTGGAGAAACAGATAATCAGTGTCTTAGTGCTTTCTTTCTAACGTGCCCCTCGTGCTTTTACCCGAGAGCAGGAAATCAGTGAGTGGAGAATAAATCTCCATTCTGATTGTTTACAGAGCATAATGAGGGCCTCGAGCAAAGAAATGCATCATTTGCTTTGTACCTGCAGCTGGACTGCAACGCATCCCATTTAATACCCATGAATACCATGCCGGACGTGGAACAAAAAGCCATCATTTTAGATGAACACACCATGACTCTGCAAGGGTATAATTATTTGGAGGAAAGTTTAAAATAGCCCATCCCAGAAAGTGTTTCTGGTCCTTTCAGATTTTATAGCAGTGGCCTCAAATTACAGTTCTCTCATTTTCATTTCTCTCATTTTCTTCCTCGTTAACATCTGATCCTGACATAATTTGCAGTCTTTATTTCTCTTGTCTCCCCCTTCTCCCAGATCCTGCTTCTTTTATTTTTTCTCCAATGCATGTCTCATTCTGGAGAGAAAGACTGAGATTTTGACAGCATTCCCTTCCCTCCCAACTCCATAAAAAAATATACTTCTTATGTTTTCAGCTGTGATCACTCAATGGCTGCATTTTCCAAGATGAAGCCTCTCTGGGGTCTTCAGTGATTCCCTGGGCATCTCCATATTCCCACCCTGGATTTGTCACCATGTCTTCCTTGTAGCATGGCTTATTCTTATTCTCTTTCTCACCTCAGTACCTCTGACTCTCAAATCCAAAACCTTTTTTCCCTCTGAGCATGCTGTGTCTCTGTTTCTCTAGTACTCTCTCTTGGATCTCCCATGGTTTCTCAAGGTCAAGCAGCTCTAAAATGGAACTTCTCTTACTTCTTCCTAAAATGCTTTCCCTCTCCCACTTCTCTATCACCCGTATTAGGTTTGATCTTTCTTACTTTGTTCTCTTCACATTGACTTTCACTGATTCTTTTTGCTTAATTTGGAATATTCATAACAGCAGCCCTTTTTTAGCGGATATGTGATAAAAAATAACTAACACTGATTCTCTCATAGTTAGCATTAACCACTTCATATTACCCTTCTTTTTTCAACCTTTACAATAGATGCCATTTCAAATAAACTTTACCCAACCTAAGGCTCACACACCACAGCCCTTATAGATCTTGCTCACAGAATTCAGACTTCCTCACCCTCATTTTTAAGATTCCTTGTAGCTTCTATCTGACAATGGCTCATCTGACAATACGTCATTTCCTCTACTATCCTCTAGATAATCCTTAAGATTTCTCTTCATACCTCTTTTTCATGGCAGTCTTCCCTCTCCAAGTAAGTTTACTGCTCCTTCCTTTCTTGTATTCCTTTTTTCACCTCAATCCTCTAAAGACAGAAAAAATACTTTCTATTAGAATTAACTATTAAGAACAAAAAACCCCAAAACTGGTCAGAGCATGTTTTTAACTTCTGATATTTAAAAGTCAAAAAGAAGGCAAGAAAAATATTTGTTGCATTTCAAAGCAAGAAGAAAATACATTGCTGTTTGTTGTTGTGTGAGGTACCACAAAGGGTTTCTGTAAGTGGTATTACCTATGCTAAATTTCCTGCAGTCAAACTCCAACAGTGAGACTTTAATTTTTCTGTTGCAACAGTAATTTTCTCAAAGACTTGATCCAACAAAGTACTTAAACACTTGTTTGTGTTCAGACTTGTGAGTGACCTCACGGTAGATACTGGAATTGCACACCTCATATATTGCAATTAAGGAGACAAACAGTTGTTCTACTCAAATTGTGCTTTAAGATAGCTTAGTGGCTGATTACATTCATTTTGCTTTCAGGACACAAAAGAAATCATTTAAAGAAACATATCTTGCAAGATGCTGTATTTAAGCAGATTTTTCAGGTTTTATAATATTTTTAGCTGACGCATTAACTTTATTCTACAGATTGAGACATTAGTCTTCTGACTTCTAAGGAAGTTCACGGATAAAATAAAGAGTATGTTAAAAAATGAAATCTCCTTATACTAAAACCTGGGAATGACAATTCTTACAATTTCTTCTCTATCTCACATGAAAAATGCCTTACCATAATGATACATTTTAACAGTGTGCTCTTTTTAAGGAATACTGATGTCCTCAGAAATAAAGATATGGATAAATGGATATTGAAATGTAGGAGCATATGTCATAGAACATTTATTGATTAAAAAAATGCTTGGTGTTCTTTCAAAGGAACTACTACAAACTATTATAGCTTTAACAGTGGTTCAAACCCTTCAAAGTCTAATTGCATTGTGTCTGGTGCCAACCCAAAAGGTCCAACTGCATGCAGAGAGAAAATAAGACATACTATGTTTGGTACTAAAAAGTTGAAATATCCTTAAAATACCAGACAGCATAGGAGGAATACTTAGAATACTGAGTAGCATTAAATAACACATAATAAATTTTAAGCTTACAAAGGAAAGAAACTTTTCTTTAGAGTTAAAAGCAACTTTTTTACTCTTTTAAACATTTTCAATAGTGAATAAATAAACCTTAAAAATTCTGCTGTGATGATAAATACTTATCCCTTCCTGGGGAAGGGAAGTTTCATGAGTTGATCATAAAATGAGTGTTCAACAAACTCACAGAGAAACTGTGAATGCAGCTGAAACAGCTTGGCTCAGTCTTCTGGATTTTAACCAATTTTTTTTTCCTCCCAGATGTTACCCTTTTTTGGATACCTTCCTCCAACAAATGCCACCCTTTCAGATCTTCACTGTCCTTCCACATATCCTTTTCCAGAAATGACTGCATTAAAGCATCAGAATCACTTACTGCTTCAAAATATATATCACACTGAGACAATAGCTCTCAAGGTCGCTTCCCAGAATCTTTTCTATTGATTAGCATTAAAAACTATTAGATGTCTGGCTGGGTGAGTGCCTGTTAGGCTACTGCTAACAGCTTCTGAGATTTTAGTCTGTTTTATGGAAGAGCATATATATGTTTGGGTCTTTTCTTCTAGGTATCCTATTGCTACATTTAAATATTACATAAGGTATGGGCTGGGAGCAAACCAGGGGATTTTCTCTTGTGGTGCACTGTTGATGAAGAGCACAAAGAGCTGAGCTCTGCATACCCTGAATGTGCTGGATGGGAGTCAGCACAGCTCTGTGCAGAGAGAGAGTCCCTTTCATCTGTGAGATCAGAGGTTCAGCCTCTGTTCTGATCAGACCACTGCGGCTTTTAGCAGGAACTTTGGATTTATGTTCTCATTTTTAAATATCTTGGTTTTGCTTGCTGCCAACTCTGGAGCATCTCTGGGCATTGGGAGGATGAGTGTTAAGGAAAAGTGTTGACTTCTCAGACATGTGGGGAGGGTTGCTGGTGTTGTCTTCTGCCCAATGCAGGGAAAGAACTGAGGACAGTGCCTTGAGATCAGCCTCCTGGGAGCAGGCTCCCTGGCCAAATGCCATCTGCCTAGAGATCCTCTTCTTCCAAAATAGTTATGAAATAATTTTCCGTCTTGCTGTGGTGGTGGACAATGTGCTGCTTCGAATTTCTCAGTTCTTGTCAAAGCAGACATTTCTGTGATGTTACTGTATTCAGGCTTTGGATAGCTCATATTTCTGAAGAAGAGCTGTGTATGATTCCAATGTTCTTCTCTGTTCCTATCACATAGGGGGAAAAAATACTGTGCAGTTAGTTTTTCAGCGCAAGGGTTAAAAGTTGCTGACTCTGTTTTCTGAACTGGGGCCCCTGTTCCATCTATACACGTGCAAGTGACACTCATACCCACAAAACTCACTTAATTGAGGACTGAGTCATTCCCTCCTACATTCAAACCCATGCTCCCAACAGCTGGTACACTGAGTCTTTTGCAGCTTTTCGAGTTTTGGGAGGGTTTTGGTGGAACTTTCTTGTGTATATGCTATATATTTCTTGTTAAATCTTGGTCACAGTCTTCCCTAACCCTGACATTTCCAGTTTCTACTGGTAGGGCATCAATAGCTTTTCTTCCTGTTGTCAGTTTTGCTACTGTTTCTCTTATAAAGATGCTTCTGGGAGTTTTGAGAGGTTTGATTCCTTTAGACAAAGATACCAGCATCAGCCTGGTTCCCATGGCTACAGTTCCTCAATCTCTACTCAATACAGACTTTTCAGCCACTCTCATTCAAAAAAAAAAAAAAAAAAGTAAAATAAAAATAATTCTTTTCTCTCTAGACACTGCAAGTTGAATCGCAGCTTCCTCTTGTTATTCACACTGGCAGCAAGAAACCCTAAAGAGAAAAAGAAACATCTGAGTGTAAAGACTCATCATGACTATTCCATTCAAGGCTATTGCTGTCACAAACACATCATACAATCCTGTATATAAATCTGCCAGGATCCATCATGAAATAATTCCTAGGATTTTTTTTTCTCTCATCTTTTCCAGCTAGCGTATTGAGTGGATAACTCATTTTTCTGGTTTCCTCGAATAAATGGCATTCTCAAATCAAATGAGTAAAATGAACAGGTTTAACCAAAATCAGAGCATTTTATTCCCTGTTTTCACACTGAAGAACAAGGCAAGCCAAAAAAAAATTTCATTTCAATTAGAGTAATTTTAACAACTCTCTCAAAAATAGAAAAATAGATATAGCTCTGAGAACCATGTACAGAATAAAGTAAGAAATTTAATTCCTGTTCTCTCTTTTTCAGGCAAGCGAAAGTCCCCTTCCCTGACTGAAACAGTTTTTTGCCTTATTTCAATAAGTCTATAAGGACTTTGCACAAAACCTAACTTAGCTTTAACAGTTTTCTTCCTACATCATATCATATTCTCTAGTGGAATAGTTAAAGCAGCCTCCTGAAGTGTCCTTATACTGGGAGAAAATATCAGATTCAGGCTTTTCACATCCAGAAAGCATCCCAACCCATTAGCTGGTCCGTGAAGATTTCTTTACTTCTCATTTCTAAGTCAAGTCATACACATGGGCAAAATTCAATGAAGTGTATAACTGTCTGCAGGATGAAGAAGTTTGCACTCCTATAATCTAATAAACTGTTTTTAAAACTCTCTAGTCTTCTTCTCTAGTCTTCTCCTCTAGTCTTCTCTAGTCTCTCTAGTTTTGCCAAAACAGCACATAGAATTTCAGAGGAGAACCAATTAATACCTCACAGTCATGCATTAACATGCTATACAACATCTGAGGGCCCAAAATACTTGATTTGAGTATAATTTAAACAAGAACAAGTGTAGAATGTCTGCAGGTTTCACACTGATTTACCGTTGTATACATTGCCCAAACAGCACAAAACTCTATAAAACAGGAAATCTTCTGGTAGCACAGTATCAACGACAGCTGGTTGAAACATTGCTTGAAGCTAACATTTTGCAAAAAAATATAGGCCTTCTACTGAACTATGAATAAAATAGTAGCACTGTATATAAAATACAGCGCTACTTGATTTATTTTTCTTGGAACTGATGAAAAATATTAGCTGAACCAAGGAAAAGCAGTTTTAGATACTAAAAACTGACTAGGTAACAGAAACTACATTTAAATTCAATTATACTGGCAGACCTTTCTAAACACACGGTTGCTTTTGGGACAAATATGAGGTGAAATTTCAGTGTGTAGGATTCCTATACAATTTTCAGTTTGTTCTTTGTTGGGAGCCTGGATTAAATTGACCCTCCAAATACTTGTCCTGCAGTGACACAGCTCTGCTCCACCAAGTGTCTGGCCTCATGGTGGTTTAGCTCACTGATCCCTCTGAGGGATTGTTCTCCTAGTGACAGGCTGTCTGGTGGCTGGGTTCCCCCACATACCTCCCCTTGGCTCGTAAGGAATGTATGCATCTGACTGGGATTTGCAGATAACAAAGGACCAAGCTGGAATAGTTTCTCCGTCACAGGTTCCTGCTATGTGAGGATCAACTCTTCACCATGTGTGTGACAAGGCTGATGTTTTTCAAATCTCCTGCATATGTGTGGTACAAGTGGTCTCTGTGCACATTAAATACACAATCGGGGTCACTGTGGACCATCTGTGCACCACACATGGGGAACCTGACACTTTCTATCATCATTATGCATGACATTCATGCAGTACAAAGCACAGGCTTAAATAATGGTCAGAGCAACTAAAATGAAGTCAACTCACTACCATCCACACTCCTTTCATGCTGGGATCTGCCTCAGAAGTCTCTTCTTCCTGAAGCTGTGAATAAAAGCAGGTTTAATTTGACCATTTGATAAATTTATCTGACCAGAAATATGGACTTCTGGGCAATTCAACCCCTCCTCAGTAGCACATTAAAATAGGTCAGATGAGCAGCTGCTTAAGACTTCCTATTTCTCTCTCTTATTTGACAGAGGGCCTAAAATGTAAACCTAAGCAGTGAGCACCCACCTGCCAAGGGCCATTACAGCTGGGTGAGAGGCATCACACTGTCTTTCAAAAAGCTTTTAGCTAAATCCAGGTCCTTTTAAAATGCTCTGTGCTTTTCCAGGGCTGCCTGCCATTGCATCTGTCCTGCCTTCAATCTGCTTGCCTTTTGCAGGAGCACCTTCGGGCAAGCCCAAGGCCAACAGCAGGACCTAACTCCATTTCCACAGGTTTCCTACACATCCACCGTCTGGCTCATGGACTTCTGGGGGAATAGACCCAGACCTTTGTACCTCTGCAAGGTCTCCTCATCAAGTTTTCCCTCCCTAGATCTAATTGCTTAATTAGCAGTTCACTTCCAACCCCTGCTACCACCAGCATCTTGAACTGACTGCTTGGGCACTGGCATTAAAGGAGAGTGAATGCAGTAAGAAGTCAAATGAGGTGATGAGACTGGATTTTGCTCTTGAAACAGAGAAACCAAAGAATGTACCTTCTAATGAAGGTGATGAATGTATTTCTGATGAAATACATTCTACGTTCATTTTAAACTACCACTGGTGATGCTGTTATTTTTCCGCAAATTAAAAGGAATTTTTCTTGGGAGGACTATTTTCCTACTGTCAAACTAATGGATCTGGACCTTGGTTTGAAGGTAAGTTTTGTGCCAGGGGCTCCTCCACCATCTTTTCATCTGGAAGAAGTGGAAGTATCTCTCAAAAGTCAAGCTTGCATTTATATGCAACTTAGAACTTAACTACTCTCTCAAAATGAGCATTTACCCTTTTCAAATCCTTAACATCCCCTTGGATACCAATTGCAGTAAACATTTAAAATGACAGCTTTTCTCAGAATTTTCATTACTATAAGATGTAATTCAAAGTGAAACTCTCTGTAATTTCAGGCAGATCAATGAAATCTACCTTATGCCAATTTATTCAAGAATGTACTCATTGAGTACAATTTAGGAAAAAAACCTGTTAATTCTCCAGAATTAGGCTTCCTAAATACTTCCAGGTACTGCAAGTTAATTTTGTATAGTGCTGAAGAAAAGACCTGTTTCCTGCTATATTTTTGAAACTCTACAATAGCCTTTCATCTCACATATGTGTAACTGAAGTTTCAGTTAGGGTTATTATGTATGGCCTAATCTCTGTACAACACAACAAGAACTTTTCAAAGATCTCCATGGCAAAAGAAATACTAAGAAATCAGTGCAATAACTACTCACTACATTTCTGAAGAATCTTTTGCTATCAAAGGTATGTTAGACATAGTCTGTTAAATCTGTTAACAATTTACTTCCCATTTAATTGTTCCCTGGAGAGTCATTGTTCTTTCATATGGTCTCTTTATAAAAATAATATACCAATAAAGTAATTAACATATGTAATATAATGTTTATTCATAAGGTGTTCTCTCTACAGTAAGGCATTCTGACATACTCCCCTCTCTTAAAGTCTCATGAATTAGTAATTAAGGAGGACTTATTTTTAGAGTTTTTCATTTCAACAACATTTTCAGACACGTAGTGTGATTCTTGCTGTGTCTTACACAGAGCCAGGAGTTGGATTAGATGATTCTGATTGGTCCCTTCCAACTCAGTATATTCTATGATTCTCTACTGATAATTTTCCCTCATCTCACAAACTTGAGAAATTAAATCTAAGAAACTGCTTGCTTCAAGGGGAGATTTCTCTCCTTTCGCTGACAAATGGGATGTCAAGGCTGCTCCCCACCATAGCCAGCAAAGCTGAATGCACATCCATGAAGAGCAAAGAGAACAATCCAAGGGGGGTGGAAATTCTCCATGCTCTTCAGTAGATCCAGATGCTCTAGGAGACATTATATTTTGTGTCTTCCAGCTGCCTCTATCTTCATGGGGATGAGCAATCCTTGCTTTTTCTTGAATCCTGTTCAGCTGCTGAACATCCTGTCACTTTGTCTGGAGTGAACACTTTCCTTCTGTAACAGCCTTGGGTGAAAGTGGAAGAGCTCATAAGAGCTTGGTTGGTACTCTGATATTTTTCTGGTTCCTGATCTATTCCTCTCTACAACATTGAGGGTACTCATAAATATTCAGAAATCAATTATGCAGTCAAAATTTTGGGCTTCTTCAACTAAGTGAGCTGTATCATCAATTTTAGTATGCTAACTTTGGGGAGTCCACTTTTTTCCCAAACCTTTTTCTTTATGAGGCTGGCATATACCACTCATCTATATTACCCTACAGCTCCATGGTGTGTTGTACATTTACTATATGACATATTATGTACATTTACTATATGACATATTATTTCAACATCAACATCCTGTTTGAAGTTTTGCCTTAGAACAGGGCTGACACAAAAGTGTTGAACCACCTTACTATTTGGATTGTAAACACCAGAATTTATGGGGTGTCTATGCTACAGAGTTTGACTCTTTCTCCATTGGATAGTATGTGCCCATTTGTAGGCTTTGGTAGGTTGAAAAAAAAGTGGGATTGCTCACGAGATCTGTAAATGAAAAGTAACACTTCCAGAACTGAGCTTGCATTTCTCACCACCACCACCACACAGTTCTAGCATTGTTCTACAGGCATTTACACATTTTTCTTTCTTTATTCACCATGCTTCTCTGCTGGCCTATTGGCTTATTTAGCCAATGAAAAACACATTCAATTAAAAAAAAAATTCTGTGTGGACAACTCTTGTTTTGATCAAACTTTTCCAGACTCCAAGAATAAAAGAGATTAATTTGGTTAAGGTAGTAGTGAGAAAGGATTTTGTGATTGTTGTGAAGATCTTTTGTGTTGAAAGGTTTTTGTGATACTTTTTGTTAGAATGCAAGTGTTATAAAAATGTTTGTTGAAAAAGCATTTTGCCTTCTGCCTCATTGCTCTGATAGTACCTTCCACTGTGTAAAGTTGCATTATATCCACTGAAAGACATAAATGGAGCATAAACTAATATAGCCATGTCTAAAGAGCCAGAATGTGGATATTTGAGAGATGCCATTGCATATGCCCTTCTTGAGTCACTGACACGGTTACAGTCAGGCGTGATGCTGATATTTGACCTCCATTTCATAGGACAGGGTGAACTGCTGACAGATGTTGACCTTACAGGCTTGAACATCTGCAGTGCTTCCCTGTCATTTGTGCAGAATAGCTTTGATTAGCTCATTTTCAGATTGTGCTTCAGTGCCCATTTGTTTTGCCTGGTTCCTGACAAAATGCAGTACAATCAATCTGAGTAGAAAAATTGTGATCAGTTTTTGGTTAAGTAATTGGGAAATGATTGGATTTTACACACTTTTTAACATAGTGTGTCAGAATAAAAAACACAAACACATCAAAATGTTATTTTGTATATGTTCTGCATTTTTAATGATCTTTGAAACTGAGGCTCCCTCTTTTATTCCATGATTGTAATAATCTGGATTTATTTTGTTCCTGGTAATGAAAGGAAATTGTGTGCAAATTCTATTCCCAGACCAGCCAGATTAACAACTGTAAAACCCTTCAACCCTCTAGTTGGCAAATGATTTATTGACATGACATTCAAATGTGTTTTGCTTCAGCATTAATGACAGGAGTTCCAGAACTTGTCACTAAGGTGATAAATGGATCCTTATAAGTACAGCCTTGAAAAACTGGGAATGGTGCCATTTTCTCCTTCAATTTATTGAAATTCACCTCTCTTTACATTTACAGGAAGTAACAACTTTTTTTTTTCCATGCTGTAGTTATAATATATCACCATTTTGTTTATGAATAGTTAATTACTTTATTCAACCTCATGTTATTGGAAGGATATGGGTTAGTACACAGGAAAAGCACTCTGAAAACAGCTGTTGCTGGACTGATTTTTTTTTGTGACCTTGAAGAAGATAACTGGAATGAATAAAGCAGCCTAATGAAATATAATAGTAGTAAAACTGCTATGGTCATGAAATGCACTGACGGCACATTTCCTAATGTGTCTGGTTTAAGCATATCTATACAAGCTTATAAAAATGAGGACAAGAGGTTCCACTACTTAAGGAAATGTTGTTCCTCTACTGAAAAAAAACCATTGACATTGCAGTCTATAGCAGTTGATGAAATATTTATGCAGATAAAAAATAACAGATTTAAACATGTTATAAAAGTTGGGGCTCTCTGATATTTGCAAAAAGAGGATGTGAGAAATGATGAAGTTTGATCTTTCTTAAAGTGCAGAGAGGAATTCCATTTGCTTTATATCAGAAGATTTTACTCTGAAGATTCATGTGTATTTGTGAAAAAAAAACAAACAATGTTAGTGAATTTCTTATTTGGGATATGGTTTCACAAAAATATTGTGAATCAAAAAAAAATGATTTCAATTTCCAATCCAAAGATTTCAATGTGTTCATTCTATGATGGCTGTTATTTCAGCAAACTGATTTAACTTGTAGAAAAGAATTCTACAATGTTCAAACAAATATAAAACACTTGTGTCCTGAAAGGTTTCAATAATTTCCATTTTTTCTTATTATTAACAGTGAACAAGTTGAGAAATTTTTTTCTGATTGACTGTTTGACCTGGTTTGGGTGAGAAAAATTACTTTTAAAATAAACCTCAGCAGTTTCCTGGGACACAGAGGCCATCTTCATTCTTGTGTATTAACAAAATTTTGTAATAAACTCCATCTGTTCATATGGGTCATTTGGTATTTTGAAAATGCTCTGCATTCCAATGTCCCTGATAGGTTCATACTGTTTGCTGGTGTGGGTAGGCAGTATGACAGCAGTTGGGTATTTCACAGTTCAGACACTGCACAGCTATCCAGGCAGGCTGGAAAGACCCAAGTGTCAGACTGCAAAGGAGGGAGAAAGCAGGACTAAGACTGTTGACTGCCCCAAATTCACTTCCTTGCAGCAGGGACCATTCCAGTCTCCTCAGCTTGTTGCCTTAAGGTGCCTAAACTGAGTTGCTGTTATTCAGATAAAAATTAGGGCTTCTCTGCCAAAAAAAGCAGGAGTAAGCTCAGCGTAAGTGGATCAATTGCTCTGATGTAAAGCTCAGTACAAAACGACACCCAGACTAGGAACAGCTTCTGCATCTCTAGCACAGGCCATCCATTACAAACCCAACAGCCCAGGCACTGTAATTAATGCAGTGCCAGTAGTTTTTAAGTGCAACTGTACTTTATCAGAACTTTAATGTGAAAAATTGGACCCTGGGAGAACAAACTTCCCTTCTCCCGTGAATCTGCAGCTCTTGCACATAACAATTCTCTAAAATTCATGCATCTGGAAAAAGAATAAGATGAAAGCAGAAAGTGATCTTGCATGTAAAAAGCCTAAAAATAACAGGGAATTTACTGAACTTTGATGTACACTGAAAATGTTTAAATATTTAAATGTCTTAGAACATTTTTTATTAAACCTTTTTCTCCCATCCTTCATAACAGTAGTACAGCAATAACTCTATTATTGACTGTTCTATAAAGATTTATCTTCATCTTGGACAAACTCAATCAGATTTATAGCGGGTATATTTCTGAATGCCGTTTATTCTGGAAAATGAGGTTTGTTGCTTAGTCAATTAAATTTCTATATAAAACTATCTGCTATGATTCCCAGGAGCTTTATTCCATGTGAAAAGTTAAAGGTAGGTTTCCCAAGTCTTATAGGAAACTCTCCTACTGTTCAGTAGTGCGGGATGCAATTTAAGGTCAGAGTTAAGAGGAAAACATGAGTTGTTTTATACAGAACAGAAACCACAGGCCTTATAAAATACCAGTAAAGTTTCAGTGCTGTGAGAAAAATAGTAACACATTTTTTATTGTTATGAAATTCCTGATAAAGGTTGAAATAGCTTTCATAGCAGAGATTTAAATAAAGTTTCTATTACACTACTTCCTGGCATTTGATCAAATCAGATGGATGCAGACAACATATAATATTATCAACATCAATCCCACATTCAGACTATCCAAAGTGCCTGAAGCCATCTTTAGGAGTCCTTGGGGATTTTTTGGCTTATTTGTCAATACCTATGGTGTAAACTGGAGACATAATGATGCTGTAAAGTAACTCATTCTGATAACAGGTAACAACTTACACTGCTTTTATTCTGTGTTGCTCATTGTTGGCTCCTTTCAGGCTGACTTGTGTTGAGGTGTCTGCAAAGTGCTGGTGAATAGGTGTGGTCCCCTGCAAAGTTGGCTGTTGTCTTCTGTAGCCTCCTGTGACCTGTTTTCAAGAAGAAGGGCAGGTGGAAAAGCTGTGATAAAGAAAATGGTTAAGATTAGGATATGATACATCAGTTTGTTTAGGTATGTAGTGCTCATTATATGAACTCATATATGATTTGGAAGTAGGGGTGATTGCTGTGGAAAAGATGAGTCAAGGTGACTTAGAAGAACCAGAGGGCTGAGGATGAATTCAGACCTCAGCTACCCAGATGAATGATGGTATGTGAATTTCATGCCTGTTGATGAGAAAAGTATGAACTAGCCAAACATCAGAGAATTCTCAATTAACCTTATCAGGCCAGCAGAGAGTACAGGTTCTCGCCATAGCGCCATTAGGGCTCTGCTGAAAGCAGTCAATAAAAGGCAGGATTTGCTGCAGAGATAAGAATAGGATGATAAACTGCAAAAGGTATGCTGCTGTAACCAAGTGTGCCTCCCCATCTAAAATACAAATAGCACCGGAGAGAGGAACACATCAAGTTCAGGAAAGAATGGTGGAAAAATCACCCTGCAAAGTGGAACTCCCTACTACAGAAAGTCAATGGAATCAGGAATTTAAAAATAATTTTAATGTGATTATAAATAATGACAACAGTTTTAGGAAAGAGCTTGAAAATCTCATACACAGGCTAATCTTTACTGGATCAGGAGGAGACACAATGATGAGGGACAACTAACCCACTTGCACTTACTGAGAAGTTTTTAAATCCTACATTGAAACATCTGCTGAGCACAGGTTGACAGTACAGGTTAAGGATGGCATTTTTAGTGTAACAATTCCTCATATATTTCTTGAATATTAAAGAGGAAAGAATGATACTGAGTCACTAATATAGTTGCTCATACCTTTACCCCTAAAACACCTAAAATTTATTTTTCAGAGTTCCCTTGAATTTCTATGAAAAGTTAATCTTAACATGACTTCTTTGTGCTTGTTCAGACATAAATAAAAAAAGAATCTTTCCATCAAAAGATCATCATGAGAGCAAGCCCTGAATGCTGACCTCAGAAAGGTAGTCTTGTGTTGCTACAAAATTACATACTTCTATGTCTCGCTCTGAATAAGTTGTCAACCTTCACCCTTTTCCTAGCATTGGCAGAAGTAATCATTGGTACTTATCATTGTTACTCATTGTTTTCAAAACACATGTGTTTTGAAATCTTTGCCTTGAGATGATTTTGCAAAAATTGCATACGTACATTTAAAACTAATGAGATATTAATAAACTGTAGTTAACAAGCCACAAAGACCCATTTGAAACAGGACTTTAAAGATGTGATTTGAACACCGTGATAGAGAGCACCTGATGAGTGAAAATCCTAGACTGAACAAAAGGCATGAAATGATAGATGATAGATGATTAGAGAGGAAGGACAGATGCATTTGTTCTATAGATGTACTTTTAAAATTATTCATCTTTTAATTCTACTCCCATTGTAAGCCAAACTTCCTATATTTCCAATTTATTTTCCTTTTCATGGTCCAGTGAAATTTTCACACCTGGTATTCAGTGCAAGTTTTGGAAAGTGCTCACATTCACAGTGCTACCAATTGTCTAAAGCAGGCTGGGTTTGAACCCATGTTCCAGGGTATGGGTACGTGTGCTTGGCCAAGTGTCCTCTGACAGGGAATTGCTGAAGGTAAGCAGAACTGACAGTTTCTTTGGGTTTAAGGGCCAGGGTGACCCTAGCTTTCTAAATTAAGAGCAGGTTTTGTTCTGTGAGTCCACATGTAGCACTGCTTACTCCCTTGCATCTCAAAACTAGACTGAACAGAGGAAAAAATAATCGTGTCTTTCACTATTTTCTAAGAGCAAGTTTAGACCTCTGCCCGCTTGGTGTGGTGCCTGTTCTGAATCTCACCTGAGGCAGCTGGCACTTCTTGTGCACTGCAGGGTGAGCAGCAATGTCCAACCAGGGCAGCAGATTCCTCCTGAGGAGGCAGGGGACACTGAGCATTGCAACACCCCCTGCAAGGCACAGCTGCATTCCACCCTCTAACTCAGCCGTGGAGAGCCTGAGGGCATTCTGGCACTTACTCAGACTTTTGAGAACCCTCTTAATAAATAGCAACAAAAGTAGAACAAAGAGTCAACATAGCATCACTTGCATGCTTTAACCAACCTCGTATACAAAGATCATGTAGTTCATAAATAGTGTGATAAACCAGAAGTAATTCTAAAAGCCATGTGGTCCAATGTTCAGGACAACACATGTCAGAGAAACCTCAGTCATTTCTGCATAGAGATCAAAACTTGTGTTTGGACAGAGGAGACAGATCCAACCTTGCTGTGAAGACTTAATGTCTTCACCACATACAGTGGCACACTGTTCCAGTGGCTAATTATCCACCCTTGCTGCTGGGAATGTGCTATTTCTGGTTTGATTTTGTTTAGCTTCTGCTCCTACTTCAGCTATTTTTTTTTGTCTTTCTTGTCTTATTCTTTCTTTGCAAAATTAAAGAGACAGCCACAGCCAGTAATCTTTTTCTCGTGTTGGCACTATTAGACTAACTGAATCACTGCTTAGCCAAATTCAGGCTGAGCACCTCAGATTTCAGTATCTACACTAGACTTTCCATAGTACAAATTATTTCTGTTGTTCTTTCTGATCCCCCTTTTTTTGCCCTTTTTCTCTTTGACACCAGGACTAAACTGTTCCTGTGCCAGACTTTATTGTCTTGTACACAGAGATAATACCTCTCTCTCTGCTCTAGCTGCCTATCAAACCAAAGGTACCACTTGAAAGGATGAATATTTTCTCTTTAGCCTATGCTGAGTTTGTTGGGCTGGTGCAACTGTGGAAAGGAAAGAAAAGGAAGGGATGGAAATTTCTTCAGAGCACTACAGAAAAATGATCTGCTTCTCTTTCTGGAATAAGGAATAATAATTGGTGGCAATCCCCTGTATACATGGGACAGGATGATTTATTGCTAGTGTGGCTGGGCACTTACTGTTACTGTGCCACAGGATCTGCTGCCTATAGAAACCTGGGGCAGGAGATCAAGACAGCATTGAGGCTGCAGACAGCCAGATTTCACTGGATGAATGTCTGTGAACTTTGATAAATCTACTGAATTGTGAATATCAGGGTTGTAAAATATGTAAAGTGTTTTAAGTATGTGCCTCTGGGTTTGTACTTAAAACTATTTTCTATCAGAATTGAGAGATCCTTTATGGTCATAGTCCTTTCACTTTCTGTGCATTATGCCAGCTATATTTTTAAACAAGTGTATTCAAAATTGTTCAACAGACATTTTCTTCACATAAATTTCAAGCTAATGCTTATCTAAAAGAGAATTTTAAGTGAGATATGTGCTGTCACTTATCTGCAGGTTACTTAAGTAACCTGCTATTACTTCCATTCCAGGACTGAATGAATCACATTTTTATAAGCAGAAGAAAACATAACCAAAAGATTTCCAGATAGTCTCTGTGGTTATTAGACCTAAGTACCTGGTAGAATTAGTAATTTCACTGTGTGTTATCTGAATCTTTAGGCTTTGAATCATCTCTCAGTTTGGCTGTATGTTCCTAAGCCAATTTGAAAAAGGAAATTAGGCTCCTAATTTTGAAAGCTGGATGGCATCACAGTGAATTAGGCTCTAAAATCTGGCTTGATTCTGTTCACTATCTGTGCCATGACTGCAAGGCACTATAGGACAGCCGTGCCTTTGCAAGAATTTGTGGTTTTTTATTTTATACTGAAAAAGTTATCCTAAATACACAAGATATTCAGCCATGAAATTTGCTAATGTATTTATATGCTGTTATGACTAACACAGGCATCCTTAATTAATAAGTCACAATTTCTTATTAGGTCCCTGCTCACTAAGTGGCATGTGACTCAGTTAAAGGAAATCATCAGGCAAAGCTCTGGCGAGTGCTTTAGAAATACTGTAATGGCTGCACTGCAATTAATGAAGTGTTAGAGATAATCCATTGCCATCTGTCTTTATTTTGCTAAGCCACTCAAGCAGAGACCATATTTGAAGGGAGAAAAGAAAATCCAGATCTAGAAGAATACTGCAAATGAGTATTCACCAACATTTGTTCCAGCTCTGAGCAGCTGTTCAGTGTGATCATGTTCATACCTCCTTTTATTCTCTATTCATGATCATTCTCACAAATGAGGTTTTCCTTCACACAAATACCTAATTGCGCAGGAGCGCGTTGCTATTCTTCTATTCACAGTGCTTTTGCCTCTCAGCCAGAGACCCAAATCAAACTGTCTGACTCTGGTGGTCGACAGCCGGCTGCTCACAACAACCTGGGAGCAGTTCTGAGGTGAGACTTGTAAAAAGGCCTTTGGTACCAGAGTCCCCAGGACTCCCCATTTCTGAACCTTGAGTGAAAGAAAACAAATACAGAAATTACGGAGACTGTCAGGAATATGGCTCACTAAACCTTTTGGCCAGCTGCAGAGTTTCCTAAGCTCTAAGCTGAGCTGCAGCCCCAGGGGCTTTGTAAAGGCTGGTCTGAAGGTAGGAGGTTCTTTTTCTTCTTTTTTAACACTGAGATACAATGGGGGCAACAATCCTTTCAAACAGCCGTACTCATACTTATATGAACATATGTTGTGGCAGTGCTGCATGGGGATACAGATGGAATTCCCTTGTATCCCCACATCTCAGGAATCTTAAATGATTTTTTTTTTTCTAGTTCTGGTTCTGCTTTTTCCCCTTCATCCTGGAGACTCACCTCTCTGTCCTACTCACTCACCTTGTGTTCATCACATTCAGATACGGTTCAATCATTAGTATACTTGCACCATTCTGAGGACAACTAAGTCTCTTTTTAAAAAGTTTAATTAGTCTTTTTCTGGAACACTAACCTACCAGTCAGTCCTATTAAAACAAACAGAAATTCATGCTAGTCTGACTTCTCTCCAGGTGATGATTTTTGTCATAATGAAGGCAAAAACTGCTCTAAAATCAGAAAAAGGTTGGTGAGCACCTTTAAAACACTGTGAAAAGCACTGACCTTTATGACTGCTTATATCACTCAGTAAAATTGTCCAAATGAAACACTGACAGTTTTATTACCTAGTGGACTGTAATAAACCAAAATTCAATATCCTTTTTTCTCAACAACTATTATTTTGGAGCATCTTGAAAGATTATGTTTTTCATGTCCAGAAACATACAATGCAGTAATTCAAGATACACCAAACAGTTTGCCAAATAGATTTTGACAAAGGTTCTTCATCAATATTTTAATGAGAATAAAAAATGAACATCTCCTTTTTATTTATTCTCTCAGGAGCATAGCAACCTCTCACTGTGCTTCAAGGGAAAATTCAGTGCTTCTGAAATGATAAAGTCTTTCATGCAATCTTTTAAAAAGGTTCCAGTGCCAAATGTCCATAATTTTTATTTGCTTTTTAATGGGATCTTTTCTCATATTCGTATCTGGCATATTTTTGAGTAGTATTCACAGCAAAGCAACACCTTGTCTGCATAGGTATTTATTCCTGCAGAGATCTGCGTTTTGATTTTATCTGTTTGTGAAATGAATTCTGACAGCTCAGCTTATCAGTAAAAATGAAGTCTGCTTTTACAAAATCAGCCTGCTTATGCACCCTGCTAAATATGCCCTGCTAAACAGGCTACGAAAGTCTAGCAGTTTCATCAGGGTGGGGAAGCCTCTAAGCCTGCTGGTTTCTTTTTCATGACTTAATTATAATGCTTTATAGGGTGAAGTACTTCAAATAGCTGAACAAAGAATGAATACCTCTCCTTACTTGTTGATAGCCAAATATTCCCACATTTACCATTCACGAGTGTTTTATCCATGTTCGATTCCATTAAGGGAAATATGCATACATGGTGGAGGGACAGACATCACCTTTTATAGGCCATTGCAGAATTCTAACCTAAGTGTTCTGATGGCTCTTTGGCAATTCCTGCCTCCTTTTGATGAGAACCCGGGGGAGAGGACTCATCTCCCATGTTATTGAAATTGGAGGTTCTTAAAGGAGATGGGGTGGAAACTTTCCCCAGCACCATGAAATGGGCACTGCTTTGGGAACCCCATGCATGCCTACAGAAAGAATGCCAGGGCAATGAGTTCTTATCTTCCTTACTGGCATGGCTCTCTTAGAGAAGGTACCAATGTGGGCAGACAATTACATTTTCTCAGCTGACACTCAACCCTTGGCTGTCAAGTGATCCATGTCATTTGCCTTGGGTGCCAGCTAGAACTGCTTATGCTATTTTGAGCTCTGCAATGGCAGAAAGTAGAACTTACAGTGTACCTTCCTTTCTGATGGGTAGAAAATATCCTTTGATTGGCCTTAGTCCTGTTACTGCGAGTGATTTGAATTATAATGATGCCTCTAATATTCTTCATAGAAAAATGTGCGGTATGCCATGGACCACTGGAAAGAATGAACAAACCCATGGCTCATAATGATCAAAAACAGCTTTTGGTGCATCATTCTGCAATGGAGATTTGCCTGCAGCCTCTGTTTCTGTAGCATTTCTCTTTAAACATTTTCTCAGCATCAATCTCTTGGTCATTCCATCACAGAAAAGAATTCTCCTTTGCAACATGTGATAAAGCTGCAAGCACATATAAAATACCTTAGATCATAGAGATTTTTCTCAGAAGTGACTGATAATCAGAGAGATAAACTGACAGGGAGATAGTAGATGTAGAAGTAAGGCCTTGACATAAATCTTTTAAAGGAAAGGGAATATCTGGCAAAGAAAATGAAAAATAGAATTTCAAATATTCAGGAGGTTGAATAGAAGTCTAAGGTACAGGGCACTTGTACATCCAGAATACTTACTTTGAGAGGAGAGTAAAAGTAAATCAGAGCATCTGTTCTCCCAGCATTCATGTTTCAGTATTGTTTTGGTGTATGTTCCTGGTTTGACAGGGTCAGCAGTTCATTGCATCTAAATGCATGATTGTCTCCTTAAATGATCTTTCAGATCATGTTTACTTGTTTACTTCAGTCCTCATATGGCGATTTACCCAGTGAAAACTGGCTGCTGTGCATTTTGATGTTACAAGATGCAGAGCACTACACATCCCTGTATCTGAGGGCACAGTTAAGCCCTCAGAACAGCTGAATTGTGTCTTTGTACAACAGGGGATTTGATAATTGGGCAGATGAAGCATGAAGGAATGAAGCTAGAGAGCTGGTGGCCCAAATTCCAGGCTGAATCCAATAAATTGCATTATAAGAATGATTTTTTGTTTTTAAAACATATTTATAGCAGGGCTGTAATGGAGATAAAGCAAATGTTATTTGCTGCTCTAATATCATTCAAATGTCATTCTTTTAGAAGCATGCTATGCTGCTCATAAGCAGGCACAGGGCTGCAGTCGAGTCATTGTGCTGTCTGCATTTGTAACTGTTCTCACTGAGCAAAATCCTAAGGCCATTCAGTGGCTGCATGACATGGAGCAGGGGCATGTCAGAAACATATCCTGTTATGTTTGGGGTGCAGACAGAGGTAATAATAAGATGGCTTATACTTTTAATCAGCAATTATTAGATGCATCTCTGCAAGATATGTAGAAAAAACATCTCTAATGTTCATGTCAGTGTTGCATCCAGATTCCTTAGCCAGTGGCTGCATGGGAAAAGGAAGAATTTTGAAATATTGCCAACACAGCAGAATTAGGTTATTACTTTAATTGACTACATCAGCAAATGCACAGAGGTATCACTTACCAGACAAGTTTCTCTTGGATAGTCTCTGATAGTGGATTTCTGTTCACATAAATGGAGTTTCTAGAGCTTCCTAAGGAAAGAAACATGAGGAACAGACATCCCATTTATCATCCTCAGGCCAGTGGGGACTTGGAATATTTTAACTGAGTTTTGACAAATTGTGTGTAAGTTGGGGATCTAGGAATGAAGTTCTGGAAACTATTGGCTATACATTTGTAAAATCAAGTAGGAAATTTAATATAGGAGCCAGAGGGAAGGAATATGCCAGTGTCATGCAGAGAGAAACTTACACTTGAGACAGGGAATAAGCTGTGGTTATAATTACAGGAAAAAAAAATTGGCTCACTGAAGGATGTTTTGTCATTGATTTCAGAAAGTATAGAATTTCATCCAGAGCATGTAGGAGTGAACAGTATTTGTTAGGATAATATCTTCAAGACAGATGCAGGTATAAACTAAAGGACAGATGCCCCAGAGAGAGCAGTAACAGTTAGGAATAAAATTTCTTTTGTCCCTGAACAATGAGATTTGTGTATGGTTTTGTAAGGGCATTTTTTTTTTTTTTTGCTCTGCAGGGCAATTTGAGAAAATATGTTTTGTTCCTTCTCCTTCTTTAAATTTGATGCTTTCAAGCTGGTTTATGTGAAAGGGAAAAAGAATGCAATCCTTAGGTAAGCACTTGCTGCTCCAGGAGAAAATCTTTTGACATTTGCCTCATGCATGAATGTAATGGCACTGAGTGCCAATCCCTAGAAAAGAAGTTTCACATCAGCACAAGAAGTGGCAGTACTGTGTATGTTGATGCCAACTTTGTGCAGGGCTATGATCTCTCACTGACTCTATAGAAGTGCCGCACTGCCCCTTCTTTCCATGTCAGCAGGTCCTAAGAGCACATTTCTGTTAGCTGAGAGTTCCCATGGCACACTGCTAAAAAAAGCTGCTATTAGTTTCTGACCTGGGATCTCAATGCAATACAAAATGCTTTCTCACAATACCTCTGGTTTAAAATGTATAGGAAGCATTCTTATTTTACTTCTTGTGCAGAGCTATTGCGCAGAAAACAAGGCTGCAAGAGGAACTATGTGGACACAGAACATATTCTGCCAGTGGCAAAATAGGCATTATGTACTTCACTGAAGTATAAACCAAAGTTTGTTTTTAGCAGTAGGGAAAGCACCAAGGGTACATTCAATTCATTCCAGATCTACCTGGGGTCCCAGATGTTCACAGAGGTGAAATCACAGCAGTTCTGTGATGCCAGTGCTTAAGGGACTGTCTTTGCCCTGAATGACATCTCATGAAGAGTCTGTTGTCTTAGCTGGACATTATCAGATGAATAATCTCAAGATTTGAAAAATTCCCTCTTCTAAGTGCATCATTAAAAATTAAAGAAATCTGGCATCTCCTGAAACACTTTGGCAAGCCTGCAAAGTTTTTAACTTCCCTGCTTCCATTTCCATGCTAGAAAATCAAGAGTGGGGGAAAAGATTTTTACTTTTTTTTTTTTCCCCACTTGATATTCTAGTGTTTTGAATGCAGAAATTCAAGGACCAGAGAGTATAAATGTGCAATGAAAGAACTGATCTGACTGCCAGAACCTCAGCCAAGATTCACTGCAGCTGTGCCTCAGCAAGGGGAGATGGGTCAGGAAGTGTCTGTATCATCCATATTGGTCTGGCTGCTCAGAATATCAATTCTGCTCATTGCTGTTTGATTATACACTGAGGAGAAGAGGAAAATTAACTTGCTCTCTGGAATGCAAGATGTGAAATACTTTTGCTTCCCAGCCTCACATTTTTGAACTATGATTCTGCTGATATCAGCTGTTTGCTGAATCATCTTTCTCTTTTGCTGTTGCCTTGGTCCTTTTAAATGAAGAACAACCATGGTGAAATAAGATGGAGTAAAATACAGCTGAACTTCAAAGGGATCACTGCAGCAGGGACTGGAGATCCACAAAAAGGCACAGTAAATATAAAATTAACATAAATAGACTCTACTGTTTCCAAATGTGAGTTTCAATTGTTTTGATACAAATATTCCAACCAAATATAGAAATGGAAGCTCCAGAATAGCACAAAAATGATAACACACATGCACAGACACACAAAAATACTTCCAAGCTTTCTGTTAAGTGCCAGACCTTGGCAGCAGCAGATTATTAGCCTGTTTTTCAGAGTTACAGGTCTAATCTTTGTCTCTTTTCTCACAGAATAATTTCACTGATTTCAAGAGATTATGTTCCTCACTTTTCCATGGATACCACATATAGGCTGGATAAATACATGTAACTTAACCAGACAAATAAATTTCCAGATGCTTTTCTGCCTTCAGTGACAAACTGGGGATTTAGTCTTGCCTGTCTAAACATAACAGTAAAGATTTGTTTGCTTTCACAAATGAATTACATTGCAGATTATCTTCTGTGCACTTCAAATATATCTGCAAATATATCTGCAAATATATGCATACTTTCATTTGTCCTAAATTTTCTACTTTTTACAATAAATAGCAAAGTACAATAAATATTACCAGCACTGTTTATTAAAGTATACAGCAGGGTTTAATCCATGTCATAGTTTTAAGACAAATTTTCCATTTAGAATTAGTATAGTACAACTGAAAGCTCATAAAAAAGTATAATTTCTAGAGCATTGTGAATTTATCACAACTGAGGAAGTGCACTTCCATATCACTCAAATGAATTAGCACTTCTCCTAATGGAAAACTCAATTTTTAAAAATTGAGTTTTAAAATCTTCTCTTTTTTTCTTTTTTTTTTTTGTTTGCATGTTTTGCTTAATTTTGGTTTGTGTTTGGTTTGGTTGGATTTTTTGTTGTTTTGGTTGGGATTTTTTTGTGTTTTATTTTAGATAAAATGTCTCTGCTTTAGGATTTTGGGTTCAATCATCTTCCCCAGCCTTTGATAATACCATTTGGGTGGCAGAAGAAATGCTCATAACTATGGTTTCTTTAGTGCTCTGTGTGAGCACTTAGCCCTTAACCTCCTGGGACATATATTTCTCCAAAAGCTGATGGAGGAAAGCAAAGTTGGACTTCTGCTCTGAATGTCTCTTCCAAAAGCCCATCCTTTTCTGCTGATTCCAAGATATTTTCAGCTGCGCTTTCCAGAGGAATATTACAAAATGGATAAGGAAATGGAGAGGCTGTTTAATATTCATGTGCTTTAGGGTGGTGTCTTGGTCAGCTTCTGGAATGTAATAAGGTGGTGCACAAAAGCTCTAGAAAGCCCTGGCTGGTGACTGCAGGACTGAGTGGAACAATTCTAGTGGGATGGCCCCAGGGTGACCCAGGGCAGCTCACTAAGCAGCAAAACCCTACCCTTTTTTTTCCCTTAGCCTTCTGCTGATTCAGGGATTTGAATCATCTTGCTGCGAGGTCAGAGCAAGGTGAGAATGGAGAGGAGAAGGAAGAAGAGGAAGCGCCTGGCCCCTACAGCAACAGCAGTCTTCCAACAGAGCTCAGCTCAGCTCAGCTGATCACCTTTTGGCTCAATTCACATGAAATATTGAGATAAATTTAGAAAAATTGCTTGACACTCAAGACCTACTCATCCACCTCCTCCACATATCAGTGAAGAACAGTTTATGCATGCAGAATTTCCAATCACTTCATATATATTTTGACAATAATAATCACATGTCTGCATCTTGGGTTTAACCCTGCTCAACAAGAAACAGATTCTCAGTCCCTGTCAGGTATGCAATTTTTCTGTGTGGGTACACTGTTCAATGTGGTCCATTCAGCAGGAACTAGTTAATTTACTTGTGAGTTAATCCGGAAAACCTCTGTGGCAGTCTGAAACAAAGGGGGATTGATGAAAAAACAGACAGAGCAGTCATTTATTTGGTGATGTGTTCTGAATAAGAGACAAACAGTAATGGGTTATTTAAACAAGCCTGCTTTATTGTCTTTGTGCTAACAAGATTCTGTGACATTACAGAAGGGGATCATCAAAAGGTCCAGTAAAGTTCCCTGCCCTTTAGTGTAAAATTTCTCCAGTTTCCTCCAGGCAGAAACAATCTGCTGACTAGTGGCATCTGCCCTGCGCTGCACAGGCTCTTTTAGGGTGAATGAAGTTGTGCTTCCTTCCACATTTAACTAGGGGAAGTGAAGGAAGAATTGCTTGCCGGATGTATACACATGTGCTTATATATAACACTAGGTATACATGCATGTACATACACTGGGATATGTGTATGTGTGTGTGATTGTATGCATTATATATGTATATATAGAGAGAGATGCTTATAGGTCCATATAGGCAAAAAAGTGCCTAAAATTTTAAACTAGACCCACAAAAATATGACTTAGAGTTGATCAAAACAGCCAGGCAGGAAGTGTGTTAGTGCATTTCTGCTCCTGTAATCTCTCTTTAGGTCAAGTACACTGGCAGTAGGAAAAGCATTGCCTTGTTATCCTATATCTGCAAAAAATAAATACACACTGGTCAATGCCATCTGCCCCTTTAACATGACTTAGGCACATAGGTGGGTGATGCCAGAACGTTTTAGTGGGGCTGTCCTGTCTAAGGCAAGCGAAGATGTTCAGCATTTGATATGTGGAACAGCTGGAGATATGGCAGAGAGGACCAACAGAGATCCAGGAAACATGACCTATGAGGAAAGATTAAAAGGCTTGAACTTGTATGTCCTAAAGAAGAAAAGATTAAGGAGAGGACAAAATAATAGCTTTCAAGAAAAGATGAAAAGACAAAAGGAGTAAATTGTCTCTAGAACCATGATAAATCAGATAAGGGGGAATAAAATTGGATTGTATCAAGGAAGATTTAGGTCAGAGACTATGAAAAATTTCTGCAGGGAGCAAGTACATATGTACACACAGAGGAGATGTGACTGCCAGTACTAAGGTCTTCAAGAATAGAGGAGAAGAGAAACTATGTTGAGAGGCCTGGATTACTGTTTTCTGCAGAAGGCTGGAATTCTTAAGGCTCCTGCCAGGCTCATTTTCTGACTTTTTGGTAATTTTCAAGCTATTTTATCTGGTCCAATGATTTCTGACTAGAAAATTGAATCAGTATGTATCAGGGACCCTTGGGATATGCTAGGGAAAGACTAAGACATCTGAAGATTGTGCATCTGCTACACAAGTGTGATATGCCCAGACAAGGAGGACACAGACCGTGAATGAATATTTTTGGTATATTAGATATGATAGTTGGAAACACTGAAATTGGCTTTGTGTGCACATGCAAGGGAGACAAATGTTTCTTTATTTCCCAAAACACAGGGAAATGCATTAAAACAAATGTTCTGGGTTAGGATTAAGCTTGACAAATCCAGGAAACTGAGAGTTAAACTTCTCACTCTTTCCCACAACTGAAAGATGTTGTGCCTGGTCCTTGATGCATAGCTTGAATTTTTGCATAGTTTAGTTAATTTAGAGGATTTAGGAAGGCTTGCTATAAGTATTATGTAACAGTAACATTCTGTTGTATCAAGAATGAATACCAAGGACTTTATCAGAGAAAGGAGATGAAGTTTGAATCATGACAAGAGAGTATGTAGCAAATGATGTTAAAATAGATGTAGAAGCAGTTCAAGCATACTAATATATGTTAATTTTTTTATCTTCAATTCAGCTTGCTTTCTCCTGACCCCATTTTCCAAAGGACCAGACTATGTTGCAAAACCAGAAAACCAAGTACTGCATAATACTTTTTGGATTTTCTTGGATGCATTAACTCTAGGACTGCTTATGACTTCAGTGGATTTGAATCTTATGAATGCCTGATTGCAGTGCGTGACAATAATATAACCAGCAACATAATTTATGTTCATAGTTTTGGAGGAGGGAGTGAAATCATAGAATATGCTACTTTGAATAGCAGTACATTATTTTATCATAGCATTTCACCCTTTCAGTAACACTGTGTGTCATGTTTTGAATAACCCAGATAAAGCAGAGAGGGGGATGAGGCTTATACACACAAATGACAATACCCATCCACTCTTTTCCCCCAGCAGGCCCACAGATTGCTTGTGAGGTTGGGCTGCTACCCCTGCAACTTTCCAGTCTGAAATTTTGCAGAAAAAACAATAATTAGAAATAAAAGCAAGTAAGGAATGTGAACAGACAGAAAGGGAGCAAGGGAGAAAGTGATTCTTTAAAAGCAAGACTGCTAGCAGCAGTACAGGTGGAAGGCAGAGAGCATCAGAAATGTTCTGCACACATAGAGCAGTATTTGCCAATTGTCAGTGGCACTGATTGTGTGACCCAGGCTTGAGATGCTACAGGTGTTAGCCTGCAGGGAAGGAGTAGTTTGCCATCAGCAGAGGAATCAGCCAGAAGCTGAGGCCAACCCCAAAGTACACAGTGTTCTCACTGACTGTCCTCTAGCAGGCAGAGCTGAGTGCTGGTAACAGGGTACATAAAAAGCATCCCTCCCCACCCAATACATGAAAATCCAGAATCCATCCAGGGACACAAGCTGGGAGCAGTAGAAGAAGACAAGGGCTGGAAGCAAGGCTGCTATACAGATCCAAGGCCTGTCCATGAGTCTGGGTGAAAGGCAAGACCAAGCCTGAGCCGAAATAGGGCTCCTGGACCCAAGGAAAGAGGTGGGATAGTACCGTAATGATCACTAATCCACATGGTACTGTGAGATGGTGACCAAAATTTAGGTGTTTATACAGCATTGTCCTGCACAGCCAAAGGGATTTATAACCCAGTCTTGAGGAAAATTAGCAAAATGGAAATTGGCCAATTTGGAATAATAGGATTTCCAGGTGGACTTTATTAGTTATTTGATTATCCATCATTTTAAACCACTTCCTTTCCTAAGGAGTGCACTTTCAATGATAATATTAGATAATGTCACTTATTATATCTTCCTGGAACTCAAATCTTGCCCAATTACCAAAACAGAGAAGTTTGTATTGGCAGAAGCCTGTTACTGTGCAGTGTAGAAAGGCAGGGCATGGAATACTGGAAAGGTTAATATGTAAGTAAGAAGCAGTCCCTAATGCCTCAAATTGCTTGCTCCAGTTGTGACCTGACAGAATGGCAGAAAAAGGAAAATATCATTAAAAAGCTATAGGTACGGATTTTGAGTTGCATCTGGACTAAACATAGCCAGACAATGTTTTCTTAGCTCTTTCCACTTGTTTGAAGCAATCTGTGTTCCTGGGAACTTTTCTGAGCATCAAATGTCAAGCCAAATCCAAGATTATTAAATGATATGCATATCCTTTAACCTGACAGAGCAAAATTAGGTTTGGATTGGCTACTTAACACTGTGACTCAAGCTAAAACAAGCATTGCTTTGTTTCCTAGTCTCAGAAGTCAGATGGTAGCACATGCCCTTGCACAGAAAGTCATGAGAGGGCTTTGCACCAATCCTGCCTTTGTGTTTATGGAGCCAGCTGATGGAAAGCAGGCACTGGCCCTTAACCTCTGAAAAATTCACATCCTGGTGAAGACCCATAAGACAATTCAAGAGCCATTCTCCTGTGATTGCAAGAATCACAAAAGTGATTCTCTAAGTTATGGATAAGCTGGTGGAAAAGAGATCATCTGAATTGTGAGTAAAAAGAGCTGAGCTGGGATTTGGTACATACTATGCGATAAATATTTACATAGCTCATTCTGTTTCCACCCAGGAAGCTGAATAATGTGGCCCAAGTTGCTGGCTTTTGGGTTTTTTTACAGAGACAAAACACCAGCAAGGTGGGTTTGACAACAATTTTGGGCACTGCTGAGGCTCCAGCAATCTGCCATAGGTCTCGCTGAAGGCATGAGTTCAGCAGTTGGAAACTTCAAAGAATTCTATATATTATAGTAGCTAGTATTACACTAGTTGGTATAAACCTTCCATCTCCTGTGAAATGTGGATAATAATATAAAATTAGATAGGAAATCTTGTGTTGTTGACATTCCATGGAGAAGGCTTAGTAGGGCTGTAGCTCCTGGTTCTGCAAGCTCCTTGGGTCTCTAGTGCCGTAGTAGAAACCTTCTGCCATGCCACAGAGCCTAACTGTGGTCATCACAGCCTTGAGGACCATGAAGAGACAGAGCTAAGGGAGTTGTAGGGGATCTAACATCCTCAGAGATTCCCTTCTGCTGGAATTCCTCAAAGGGCCACATGGGAACAGCAGATGAGAATCTGATGGTCCTCCACATCCAAGCCTTCCTCTACTTTAGTCAGAAGGCAGGACAATGGAGTCTTGTTGTAGTATAAAACAATATTTCAGGAATAGCTGAGCCTTTTTTATTCCAAAGGATGATCTGTAGGGCGGAAAGATTCTTTCACCACACAGGATGGGATGTTGCATTTCTGGCATTTACAGATACATATGTCTGATTCAGCTAAAAGTGTCCAGTACATATTTCATCAGAATTCTGTCTTAAATAAATCACAGGAAGAAAACCTTGGAAGAACAAGCATAAACTGTCAGTACATCTCTAACACTGAAACACTACTACATGTTCCACACTTTCCTGTCCATAGTAGACTCTGAATGGAAAAGGAGCAAGTGTTTGGAATGGATTCAGAAGAAAGCCTTACAAAATAAGGTCCCTGTAAGATCACAGGGCTCTTGTTTGTTTGTGCTGAAGGAGATGGAAACAGCATGCCTCTCTAAGAAGGCTAGAAGTCTGTTTCACACCAGTAGCAACAGCTGTCACCTCCCCAAATAGGTGAGAGCGCCTAGAGATGTCGCAGGACAGCAGCCTGTTCACACCTCCTGGACTGGAGCTCTACGCTGGTGACAGAATGCTTGCTGGAAAATTCAGCAGCTTCCACTGTCTGTTTTCATGCTGATTTTCCTCACTGCTTGTTCCTTGGCTTTTCAGCAGGCTCCATGGGCATCAGAGCACATGCTTGCCTGGCACTCACCAGCAGTGTCTGCATACAGGGCACTGACCTGTGGTGAAGCTGGCTGGTTGCTTGCTGGCCCCGGGACTCGAGAGCCACTGCCACTTCAAGGTTCCTGGCCCTCAATCCTCCTCACCTGGAGGGGATTGTGCACAGTGTTCCCAGTACTTCATGCATTATTCTCCGGGCTGTGTCTCTAGGTCTTCTGAAAACAGCTGAAGAGTTTACTGACAGGGAGGTCACCAGTCTGAGGTGGCAGAATGGCAGGGAGAAATAGTGTTTATTTCCAATGTTCTAGGTAATTCTCCTCTTTTTTTTCCTTAACCTCACGCTCTGCATACATTTTGTGGCCAAGGGTAGTAGTTTTTTATTATCTTTTGTTTTAATTTCATATCGGGTTGGGGTTGAAGTCACCTCCTCCCCAGACATTTCCTATTTCTGCAGTGGCTCTGAGCATGCACCTATTGCTATTACCACCATCGGATACCCTAGGGAAAACTTTCAAGTCTTAAAATTCTTGAGGCAAGTATGATTATTTTATAATTAGTGAGTAAGTGGTGCAGTACAGAGTATAAAGTATTGACAGAGACTATGACTCAAGGCTTAAATTTGAAGCTCACTTCGATGACCTGGAGCAAGACTCTGGCCTCATTTTTTTCACCTCTTGAGATGTGTATACTTAATAGTGTCTCACAGTGTGTTTGCCCAGACAGACTCTACCAGATCCTTTTTTTCTCTTTGGGAAACAATCTAAGTATCATTGTAATGCAAAATTAATAGTTTTATGAAGCCAGAAGAGATCCCAGTAATCAACAGGTTACCATACACACTATAAAGAAAAGAATAAATATTTGAAGAAGGTGAAAAATGTTAAGCTTAATTTGCATCCATTTGAACTTCTCCCTTTGGACTGTGTGACATGAGACTCTTCTTCCTTACTTGAAGAGGTAGCATGTTTTAGGAAATTTGAATGCAAAAAGCTGACTTACTGGTACTATACTTCAAATGTCAGTTTGGAATCTGACACTGTGCAGCCATGAGTAGTTACAGCTGGAATATTTCACAGCACAGCAGTCATAAAGTTGCTCCTTAATGCTGGAAAGTTGAATGAATGAAAACATTTAAAAATATTAATGTGCCTGTATATTGTGGATCCCTCTCTCCTATGGCTGAAGGCAAGTAAGAACAAATAAGAACATATGCTACTATTTCTCCTTTGATTTTATTTTACCAATGTCCTTTAAAAACCCTAGTCATTTCCAATAAGGTCTTAGATGGAACTCAGGACAGAAATCAAAATTACTTTGACATTTTAGAAAAAATATCCAGTTTTTCCTATGTTTTTAATGCTGTTTTCACAGTTCTGTACAAGCCTATAACCTTGTGCTATCTTGATGACCTCTCCATCAATGGATAATTAAAAGGCCATCAAGTTCTCATTGGCTGTGACTGACAGATGTCCTTTTAAACACATGGTTGCTGGGTAACAAGACCTTATACTGCATTCCTTCCTTGAAATATTTGTCCTATTTTTTTATACATTCCTGCCAGTAAGTGTGTCAGCATTCAGCCAGTGTGCTGGAGGGCAAAATGCTAGCTTGAGCTGTTTTTTGTATCATGTGGTGCTTCCTAAAAGGAAAAATAGCCAGAACAACAGAAGAGCCTGCATACATTGTGTGGTGAAGGGTTGTATCAACTTCCACTTTCATACCATGTTTTGCTGGCTGAATTATTCTTTGAATGGAAATGCTTAAGGACTTCACTCTCATTTAGCAGTTTGTCCTCTTGAAAAGCCACTGAAATCCAAAACACAATTGGGTATACAACGATGTGGCCTACATGTCTGAATGACCTTTTCAATCATAATAAAGGATATTTAAAAATTCCAATTTCTTGTGATGATGACTAATGTATTGTGGAAAAAAATATAAACAGAGAAAGAAAGTAAGTGAAATCAAGTGGCAACCATGCAGAGTTTAGCAAGGATTCTGCAAAGACTGCTTAAAGTCTCTTGGGTACACTCCAAAAGCCCTTGAAGTACCCCCAAGTCCCCCCACTCCATCTTAATAGCCTGCTGTAGTGCTCTTTGTGTGCATATCTTATGATAGCCTCTATTTGGCTGACTTTTCAGGAAACTTTGGTCCACTTAGTGAAAAAAAAAGAACAACAAACAAGCACAGAGAAAACTGAGAAAGCCCAGAGAGTAAAAGACATTTGGGGACAGACTCTGGACTTTTTCAAATAATTGGGAATTAAAAAAAAGGTAGCAGAGCTTTGTCATGAGATGCTGCATTTAAAAGGATTAAGCAGCTGACAGTACATCTTTATACCAGTAAAGAAGTGAGAGAAAGAAGCACAGTATTTGTTCCAGTAATTCCCCTAAGACTTTGTATTTTTTGTAGTTGTTTTGTTCTCAAGGATTGTTTTTCTGTTTCTTGCTCTACCACTCAGCCACTAAATGAACTTGTGAGAACAAACTAAACAGCGAATAAAGGCTGAGTATTGAATCTGTCAAAGCATCCAGCAGATAACAGGATGGGATAGAGTTCCAGCTTCAACTGCATCATCATGAAAAGCCTAACAAAGTGGCAGATTATTTCTGGCATTTTCTGTTTTAGAGGAGCTCAACTTCGTGACTTTGATGCTCACTGTCTATTTGATTTAAATAATAATATGGAAATAAACAACATATTGAAAGGGAGAATAGGTAGGAGATCAAATGCATTTGCATACAAGGCATATCTAGTGTACTCATCATTATTTTATATATACTATGAGCTAAATTCTCTCCTCAGATACAAAGGCACAAATCCAGATCAATTTTATTGACTTTGATAGAAGTAATCTGGATTCACTATAACGAATGAGGGAAGGGAGGATATTTCTATGCAACAGCTTCTTATGAAAATTTCTGTTAAGTTTGTGTTATTTAATCAAGCTCTTCAGTGAATGAACAAATTCCAAGCCATTTCTATCAAAAGCCTTTAAAATACTTGTTGCTTATTTGCTCGTAATCAAATAATTTGTCAGGAAACCAGCAGATAATGAGAAAACCTACTGCAGGAGGAAAACATGTTTTACAGCATTAATGAATAGATTTGGGGAATATATCTTACTGATGGCTGCTACCCTGCTCCTGCTCTGAAGAATACTTGCCATGACCCTCAGGGGCTGCTGCTCTACAGCTGGGTATTGTGCAGTGTTCAGAAGAATACATTCTTCCTCCATATTTACAGTATTTTTTTTCTCTCCCTCCCCATGAGACTCAGATATACTCTGTGATGCTTCAAGTGCTTCAAACACAGCTCAGGCCTTTCTCTGACCTTTCAATGAGGGCTCTTTCAGCATATGGCAATAATTTTAGTCCTCCAGATGTTCTCAAATCCAGATGAACACACAGGCAGCTCTTGCCTAGTACCAGCTGGTCGGGGCTGCAGAATGGCTGTCTGGATTAGGGAGAGAAGATAACAACCTTCACAGCTGCTCTCCAGGTCCAGATCTCCAGATCCACATGAGGAAAGTGAGGGATGAACAAGGTAGATGAGATGAGGGGTGTGCTGAAACCAACTGCTCTGCTCTGATCTTGATGGTGATATACTGCAGTCTGTATTCAAGCACCGATTATCTTTTGTCATTTCTGCATTTCTTGGTCACTAGGGGAAAGTTTGCACATCAAAATGCAGTTTACTAGAATTTGCAAAGGACTTCAGATTAATAAATGAACTCTATATGGGCTTTTTTACTTAATGTCACAAACATGAACTAAGAGATGATGTTTCGAGAAACATTAATTAGTGTTGTGGGTATATTGGTAAATGATGTGATTGATTCCAGATTAAGTTTTCAAGTGAAAACTTCAGTGTTTGTGAACAGACCCTCTTCTTCTTCATGTAGCTCTAGTTAGGAAAAGATTACATTAGGGAACAAACTATCTTTGTAGTTATTAAGACTGAGCTGATTTTACCTTCTGCTGACCCAGGGTGCAAAGAAACCAATTTAAATTCTCTCTAAGCTTTAAGAGAAGTGAGCTCGTATCTCTTAGAAAAGTGACCTAATCCCAGAATTACTGCTGTTTTGCTGAGAAATTCCCTAGACTGTCAAAATTTCTGTTCCTAAGGCTGCTAATAACCCTAGAATTCTGCTACTGTTGTTATCGAGCAAAAAGAGAAGCAGAACAAGAGGTAAGGTTGCAGAGTAGAATTAGATGATGGTTCATTACTGGAGCAGTGGGTTAGGGTTGTTTTGACTAAAGAACTAACAGTCTTCAGGAAAATAGATAATTTCTTCATATTAAAAAGGCCAGACTTTAAGTCCTTAGTCTAAGCTATCAAGATGGGGATTGTAATGTTCACTGTTTACGTACCCAGGCTTTGTTAAGAGTTAAAGACTGGCTGCAACCTGAAAAAATGGTAATTGTTTTGCAAGTTTTGCCTTTGAATTAATTCTTTTTTTTTTTTTTTTTTTTTTTATTGTGAGAAATGACCCTTCTAAGAAAAAGATTTTCAATCTTTTTGTTCCTGGATTTACTTTGCCAATTAACTGATCAAAAGGTTCTAAAATCACCAGGATACACATCCAAAATCTTGTCTGTGGTAACTGTTTTTTTCCCCTCTGCTGGCAAGCAACACCAATGAATTTTTCCTTTCTTCCCTTTCATTCCTGTCCTTACTTGCCCTCTTTTACCCCTTTTCTGGTTCTTCCCTGCATCTCTGTATTTGAGGGTTATTCACCCTCTATTTTCCTTGCTCAGTAAGAGTCTTCATGCTTTCTGGGCTGCCAGCATCAAAGAGGTTGTAGCAGCTCAGCAGAGCCTCGGGAGAGCAGAACAAAGGCATTAGGGCTACAAGGATGCCACGTGCAATGATCTTGGGCCAGCTCCACTGCAGCAAGCATGGGAGCAGGGATGAAAAGGACAGTTGCTTCCCAGGGACCAACCGGGGCTCAGTTTGCACCTGAATAAAGTACACAATTATTCTGATAATAAAATATTTTTACAATTGTCTTACTTTTGTTTTCTTTCTTGTTCTTCTCCCTGTAGATTATTTTCCAATTACTGCCTTGAAAGCTTTTCTCACGTTCTACCATCAGTGGAAAACAATATAATAAATATTTTTTATTGGATTACATGATAAACTGTTGGTTTTACTCCATTGTGTTTATTTAATGATGTGATCCCATATGATCTGATCCCTTGGGGTGGGCTTTAAGAGATTAATGTCTCTGCAGAAAAGTTACTGATTTCATTTTCTGCCCTTCCTGTGGAAAGATGGGGACTGCTTCCATGGGAAATGAGCTATGTCCCAAATGATAGTGTGTAACAGAAGAATGCCTTGAGGACAATGCCTTTTGCTCTGCGTCAGGCATAAGACCCTGGGTCAGTCTTTAAGATTTACCACGAGGATCTGCAGAAGTACAGGCTCATCATTATGAAAAGCTTTAAAAGGGGACAGATTGCATGGACTTCATAACTCCCTGTGTCTCTTTCCATGTCGTTGTAGTTGTGGGTGGTCCTTGGGGGTAAAAAGCACTGAAATTTCATTGACTGCCATATGTATAATGTCAATAGGCCTACAAAAGCAGCTCCTGGTTTCTCCTCAGACTCTCTGACTCGACAGGTTCTAGTTCTCCAACGTGGTGCCAAGACCTTATTGGGAACAGGAGAACGAAATGAAGTGCCATGTCCCACATTTTCCTTATTAGGGGCCATGGGAAGGATTTGTGCATAGAAGCTCTCTACGAGAGAAGGAGTAGAAGGTGGGAATCACAGTCAGCTAAAACAGAAGAACTGTGTTTTAAAGAACTCCTTCTTCAGCCATTATCCAGCATAAATCTTGGTTATAACCTGGGATAGATTCCACCATGTTGTGGAATAAACAGCATTGAAAACAACTGCTTCTGCAGAAAAAAAAATGAGATTAAATATTTCCTCTTTTAGAAATTAATAGAAAATAAAGCATTTTCAAAGATTTAGTGAACTCAACAAAATTAAGGAACTTTTATGCAATTCTGATATTTCTTCGGTGTATGCTGCTTTTCTGCATCTTTCCTTTTTCATATTTGACCCAGAAAACCTTAGAGATACATTATTCAGTGGGTGTTTCCTATGGTGTTCTAGATGCAAACACAACGTAGAACTGTGACAAAGTAAGAAGCTGTAGGGTTTAATAGAAGTTAAGAGATTCATTTAAGCTGACAAGGATACAAGTAACCTAGATTCAATCTGGCCTGTATACAGATTCAGCCTCTCAGAAGATAAGATATCTAAATTTTCTCAGATAATAATCACTAAAAAAATCACTAATAATCACTAAAAATACAGTTAATGGCTGTATTCCTCATTCTTCCTGACAAGAAAATGCCATGAAATATGACCACAAATCAGAGAGTATAAAACATGTACAGATATAATAATAAAACAATAAAGATAGCAGGAAAAACTCAAATTTCTAATTATTAGGTAATATTTTATTTGGTGTACAGATGGAAGTGTGTTCTCTAGGCACCCCAGTACAAGAGATATAAACTGGAGAGAATCCAGTGAAGGGCTGCAAAGGTATTTAAGGGACTGGAATACCTCCCCTCTGAAAAAAGGCTGAGAGAACTGAGACTGTTCAGCCTTGAGAAGAGATGGCTCAAGGGGATTTCATCAATGTTTGTAAATACCTGACAAAGGGAAGAAAGGAGGATGGAGCCAGACTCTTCTCAGCGGTGCCCAGTGCCAGGACCAGAGGTGAAAGGTGCAAATGGAAGTTCAGGAGAGTTTCTCTGAACATCAGGAAATGTTTTTTCACTCTGAGTGTGACTGAGCACCGGCATAGGCTGTCCAGAGAGACTGTGGAACATCCACCCTTGGAGATGGTTGAAGCCTATATGAACATGGTCCTGGAACTGCCTGTAGGTGCCCCTGCTTGATCAGAGAGATTGGACCAGATGGCTTCCAGAGGTCCCATCCAGCCTGAACCCTTCTGTGGTTCTGTGAAGGGAATTATAGCCCTGCAGGTTATTGGAGCTGAACTGCAAACAGAGTGGTGGTTCAATGAATGAGTGGAATGCTATGAAAAATACAAGACTTGTTTTCCAGTGAACTCAAGCACATCTTTTCCAGCCTTTTCTTCACTGGAACTAAAATTGTTTAGTAAAGACCAATCTGTAGAGCATTTCCCCCCCCAAAGCTGAAGAGTAATGTGACAGATGAGAATGGTACTACTTGTAGAAAATTATAGTTCATACAGATGACAAATTTTCCACCCTGGAACACCATATTTTTTCTTGTAGGTAATTTCTATCATTCTTGCTTTTATAGTAAAGGATTTGCAAGGGAAATTACGAAGCCAAACACTTACCATTTTGCAATGAATCCTGAAAAAAATTCCGAGCTGTTAGGCAACAGATCCCAGCTCTGCCATGTGCACGGACAGAGCTTCAACCATTCTTTCAGCTCTCAAGGGTGTCATTTGCATAATCATTGGTTTCACTGCATTAACTTACTCTTTCAGTCTGCAGATGATAAAAGTCTGTAAGTGGAGATGGAAACCTATAGATAAGGGAAAATGGTGGGATTTTCTTTAGAAGCATTGATTCCTTTATTCAGCCTGTAAAACAGAGACACAGGCCACTTTAAGTTGTCTGAGGGTTGTCATGGTCCAGTCTTCTCTGCACTTCTGCTGGGAAAGCACCATCCAAACAACCCATAAACTGTACTGAGTTTTCCTCCTATTTTTGGAGACTTGTTTATTGTGCAGCAGAGCATTTCAAAGATTTCCTCGGTCTCCATGTGCTCTGTTCCTGAAGCAATACAAAAGACAATTATTCCAAACCCAGGATGGGACAGGGGCCTGGGTAAAGGGGCCTGGATGAAAGTTGGACATGCACTCTCTACAGGAAAAAGAAGAAACCAAACTTCTGTTCACTCTGATCATCTAACCCCACTATGTGGTGCCAGGATCTCTGTTGCCAGTACCTACTTCATGGGTTTCATAAGGAATGCCAGAATATCAGGAAAATTATGTTTGTTGAGTACTGTATAATCACAGCAAGGAGGAAGAGCAAGCTGAATTTTTAAACACAAGACTCCCAAGTCCTTTAAAAAATGAGATTTTTATTTTCATCCAGCTGTCTGCTGGATTTTCCTTTATTTGAATTGGAAGCAGCAGAAGTGTGATTCCCTACACTGTGGGATTGCTGTTGCGGGATGCTGTGGAATGAAACCCCATGGCCAAGAACAGACTGTGCTGTGTGAAGGACTGAGGATGTTGGCAGTTCTCACAAATGAAGAAATTGTGAACAGATTCCAATCAGGTGGTGCATGGCTTTGGTAATTATTTTAAAGTGTGATGCTTTTAACAGAAACCTACAGGCTTTTACCTGGAGTGAACTGAAAATTTATACAATGAAAAACTGTAAACAAAAAATTATTTGTCTTGCACCAAGATAAATGACAAAAATAAACAGTGTCAAACTGTTGACATTTTGGGCAATATTTTCCCCTTACATTACTGTCCAAGGATGCTCCTCCTGTATCTACAAAAGCACAACTGGCACATTAGAAAGTGCATATTATGGATTTTTGTTTCACAGAAAGCTTTTCTCAACTTGATCACATAAAGAGGTTTACGAAGCATAATGCCACACAAGATAAAAGGGCATCTTATGAGAAGCACCTGGAAACTGAACATAGGCAAGGAAGAGTGGGCCCACAAGGACATTGAGTAGGATATATAATACCTAATAGTGTACAGCCTAAAGATTAATCTTATGTTTTGAACATAAGCTGTTTTGAAATACATGAATTAAAATGACATAAACAATCCAAAATTAAAAAAAAAAACAAAATAAACAAAAAACCACACCCCCAAACAAAGAAACCAAAACAAGCCCCCCTAGTCTAATAATGGTCAGATAGCAGATTTTGTTATCAATGTGATTAAATAAAATGTTGCTTTCATGCATTTTCTTTGTCTGGTTTCCACCTGACATACCAGCATATTTGCCACAGAAGCTCTGATAGCACAAGTTGGTCTCGTTTGATGTATTGGCTTGGATTATGGCAGACTTCAAATCAGTTCCTGATTCAGTTCTAGTTTTCCATAATCAGTGCATGCCTGAGTTCTCCAAAGGATACTTTGAAGTGGTAGTACAATAACACTGCCTTTGTCTGATGTGTCTGACAGTATTTGGCACTCTGTCTCACACACAGTCTGGTCTTGCTAATAAAAATAACAGCCAACAATTCTATTGTGTTCTTAATGCTGATGAAGAAAATCTCTAAGATGCCATTGTAAGTGAAGATAAATTATGATCATTATAAACAAGTGGAACAGAATTCCCACCTGCTTTCCCTACCCCCAACAAAATGTATTTTAGATTCACCAAAGCTTTATTTCAGTTGATCACAATATAGGGTCCATTCAGTCTGGAATGAGTGTTTGCTGCACATCCTCTAAAGCTCCAGAGTGACATTTGCCTTGCAGGCAGACTTTGGACTTCAGAGACAGTGCAGGCCCTGTACTGGCATTTGCAAAAATAATAGGCTATCCATCAGAACAGTAATTTTCCTCACTCCAGGGTCCAAGCTGAGAAAAGGTTAGTCCTTCAGGCCTAAGGGAAACTGCAGAGCACAATAGAGCTCACACTGCCACATGATTGTTATAATTCCACGAGCTGATAAACACTGTTGTTGATAACCATCTCAGTTTCTGAATAAATATTATTAAGTGAGCTCAAGGCTTGGCACTGAAAAAGTTATTTATTTTTGCAGAGGTACTACATAGCTTTATCTGTTTTGGTTTTGCAAGTGCTAAATTAAACATGATAAAGGTAGAATCTTGAACCCTCAGGCATCTATGACAAAGTGCAATTTTCCTGCTGGTTAGCTACAGCACCACAAACTCTTTGTTGGGAGCTCTTCATTCTGTAGAGAATACAAAACATTTGATCCTCTTTCCCTTGATGTCAATAGATCTTTAACTTTATAGACAGTAGAGGCAGGTCCATAAAAACCTTGTTTGGTCAAGTTATTCCTAACAAATTTTAGCATGGTGTGATGAGGTTTATTTGCCCCTGGAATATCTCAGATGTTCAGGAGCACTCCCCAAGGCCAAGACAGTGGTTATGGACAGAACGGCTAGGCTGGTCAATGAGATGCATAACAAGCAGCTTAAACTCCATGCTCAGGAGAGTATAGAGGGCAAAAGGAGTGAGTTTGGCAATGAAGTCACAGAGTCACAGTCTTAGGTACAGAAAGATGAGAGCAATTTCCTTCTCTTCTATCAAAACTGAAAGTTCAGGTCATATCTTTCATCATGGCCAAGTGGCACAACAGGATATCAAGCCCATGGGTTTTTGGCTTATTTTTTTCCATAATGTATTCATGATCTTTATGCATGCTTAAATTATTTATCTTGCTTATAAAGCTGCATGAATTCTGGGCATCTTTTCTAATTACTCATATACTGAAACATTTGGAATTGCAACTTTTTTTTTTTTTGCTTTGGGTGTAAAAATTATATTTAGGCAGTATTCTAATAATAGCATTCACTAATAAAACTCATAACCCTTTGTGTTCTAAACCAATTTGGCTATCATTATCTGCTGAGTTGACATCAGTTTGCAAAAACTTTAGCTCCAGTGAGACAGGCTCTTTGCTTGTTTGGAATTACTGTGGCTTGTATATTAGTTCTGGGCAGCTCTAGTTCTTAAAAGTTTTGACCCTATAGATTTATAGATTTATAGATTTATATTGGTCTATTTGGTAACCCTGGTAAAATGAAAAAGATGCACCTTTATGTTCAAAGGTTCTTTCTTTTTCGTTCCAGTTTCTTGCTTATTGTATGACTCTTATTATGTGATTTAAAAGCTCATCAGCACCATATAGCCATAAATGTCTCAGCATATCTGTTTCTTCTGTGTTTCGTGGTTGCTGAGCTGTAGTAGATGTTTATGCAAAGCAAATACTGAGAACATAAAGAAGACATATCACAAACAAGAAGTTATTTGTGCTGCAGAAAGTGTCATTTTTATTTTACTCAAACACATTGGAGGAGATACACACTAAACTAGAATGTACTTGGTCAGGAAAGGTGATGAAAATATTCCTGTTTAGCTCCAATAGTTTATACCGCGCTAAGTGCATTAAAGAACATCTGTTTCAGTGTGCATTGGAGCTCCAGTTCATGTTGGATATCTACAATCTTATAGGCTTTCCAATAATAATACAGTAGACTGATTTTTTTTTTAATTTCTTTTGTGTCCTTTTATTTGTTAACACTTTGATGAAAACAAATTTTGGGTGAACAATTTTTTGGATTAGTCTAGTCTATCCAAACTTAGCAGTTCCTTTCCAATGTACTCTTATACTCTTTCTGTATCACAAGGAACAGCACAGAGTGCAACCACTGCAAAAAGGAAGAAACTGTACTTAAATCTTATGTGTGAGCATTTACCATACATGCTGTTAGAGCAGGGGCTGAATCTTCAGAGCTGCCCTTGATAATGATGTTCAGTTTGAAGAAGGGGAAGGGGAACACAACTTATACAGCTGAGGTGGCTTCTCCCTGTGATCTCCTGTGGCCAACCACCATGGATTCACAGCCAGGTTTTCCACAGCAAGTCCTGCCAATCAAATCCCAGATTATTCAACCATGTATTCAAAAGGCCTTCATCTTTCTTTGAAAACCAAATATTTCTAGTCTGCCCTTCTAAAGAGAAAACCAAAGTTCTTGCTTGAATAGTTGAAGATTTAAAACTGGAAAGCAAGTAAAAAAGAGTCGCAAAGAATTTTCCTTATGGTGATAGGTGTTTGGAATTGGCAGCATTTACAGCTTTTTACTAATCTTTTGGGAATAATGATGTCTAAAGAAATAGCTGATCACCTCGAGATTCTGGAACTAGAAAGATTTGCACAACTATGTGTCCCCCTTTGGTTGTGTTGATTTCAACGCCTTCAGCTTCAGCCTGGAGATTCATTTACGTTTCTAGTTGCTCCTTGGTCTCCTACCACATTATCCTAACCCCAAACAGCCTTTACTGCAGTCATGAATGTTCACATAAATTCTACTAGTCTCCTCCTGCTAAGAGCATGAGGAAGGAGATATGCAAACATAGGAACTGCCTCAAAATAACCATAAGACCCCTACAGTTTCCTTTCAGTATCTAAAAGCTCTTGGCCAAGCATAGACTGAAGAGCAATAGGAGTGTGGCTATTGCATCATAAAATGTTCTTTCTGGCCTATTTCCCCTATTTAGCCTACCAACCCCAAAAGGCTTGAAATTATTCTTGCCTTTCTTCTTCAAGCTTTCAGTTTTTAAAGAGGAATCCAGTGGCATCTTTCTTACAAAAAGTCAAAAGGACAAGGGAGGGAATGCAAGTGATGCCAGCAAAGGAGCCAGAATAATCAGGGGAAATGATCTTGCAAAGAGATTGTCTCCTGTCTGTCACCACTATCTGTGAGGAAGAAAGCAGCACTAGCAGAAAATGACCTGCTAGATTGTTTCTGCTTCTAGATCAATAAATAAAGACTCTGCAGTTCCCCTGGAAGATATCCTGCTGTCATTGCGGTCTGACTCTAACACATTCAAGTCAAAGTGAGATTAATATCTAACAGCAGCTACTTAATCATGAGCAACAACAACAGTCACCCTGGCTACCTTTGGATCAGGTTTCTAAATCACGGAACAGATAGAGCTGCTGAGCTTTTCACCCAGAATGCAAATGAAAGGTAATTTATTAACATGGAGTCAGATCTAGAAAAACAAAGAGTTATCTGATTTTTTTTTCCATTGTAGTGTAGAAGATATCTGCTTAACAGAGATTCTTCATTGCACAAGGTAGGGAAAATTATTGTTCAATGCCCTAAAAATAGAATCAAATGTAGTGAAATCCACAATTAAAAGAAATCCTTGGTGTCCTAAGTTTTAGTCTAAAACTCTTCACACAATTGATGGTTTCTGTTGACACTGGTTGCTTACTCTCAGAGAACTTCCTGTGCAGCAAATCAGGGAAGGGAAGGGAAGGGAAGGGAAGGGAAGGGAAGGGAAGGGAAG